>OX336389.2:1476137221-1477337221 GCA_946902985.2 Meconema thalassinum
GAGGCTGACAAAAAGGAAATGTTTTAGTTTAATGAAACGCCATGTCCTAGTAGGCGCGATTTATAGTAGACGCAATTGATAGTAGGTGCGATTAATAGTGGACGCAATTGATAGTAATCGTGATTGATAGTAGGCGTGATTTGACATGAGTGCGATTTGTAGTAGACGCGAAAGATAGTAGGCGCGATTGATAGTAGGCGTAATTAGACATGGGCGCGATTTATAGTAGACGCAATTGATAGTAGGCGGGATTGATAGTAGGTGTAATTGATAGTAGGCGCGATTTGACATGAGCGCGATTTATAATAGACGCAAATGATAGTAGGCTTGATTGATAGTAGACGCAATTGATACTAGGCGTGATTGATAGTAGGCGTGATTTGTAGTAAGCGCATTTCATAGTAGGCTCAATTGATAGTAGTTGCAATTGATAGTAGACGTGATTGATAGTAGGCGCGATTGATAGTAGACGTGATTGATATGGGCGCGACTTAGATCATTTTTGATATTACAAAGTTACAGTGTCAATGTTTATACAAAGTACTAGGCAGAGAGAGGGTATTTTAAGACTTAACCTCAGCTCACCTAACATAACCTAACTTTACCTAACCTAACTTTGTCACGTGACATGTTCTACAAGTTTAGACTTGCTGTAAGGCTGACTATGACTATGACGTCATAGATTGATGAGAGGGGTGGGAGGCTGACAAAAAAAGGAAATGTTTTGGTTTAATGAAAAGTCATGTCCTAGTAGGCGTGATTGGTAGTAGACGCAATTGATAGTAGACGCGATTAATGGTAGGTGCAATTGATAGTAGGTGTGATCAGGTACTTACTGCATATCAAAAGGCTGTACACTCGTGTGTTAGACACTCTATCTTGTTAAGGACCCCTATATTCCCTATACTAGGCTATACATGTTAGTTCTAAACACTTAGTGGTTATTTGTATATTAAATTTATATACACAGGTTATACAAGCACGTTTTTCACACAGTAAAACTTTGTCAAATAGCCACATGCGACACGCAAAGTATGTTTCCGCTATCTAGCGGTGACTATGGAAACTACTTGAACATATCCTAATCTAATCCTAGCTAACCTCACCTGCCGTGACCATACCGGTTTGTAAGCAACAACAACAACAACACACTAAGATTCCATGAATTCCAGAGTACTTTTAGATTAATTATCGACTCTCAACTCTTATAACTATGTCTATCCCACTCTGTCAAAAACACGATATATTTTTTAAAAATTTTTGCTTGATGTCAATACTAAAGTGATAATGGGTTTTCCGATCCTATCACTATAAATTCATGACCCCCCACTCTTATCTCGGTCTCGACAACAACCATGCCTATTTTTATTATGTCAGATGATGTAATGTTCGAGTGCAAAGTGGGTGTAAAAGTGAGTGCAAAGTGAGTGCAAAAGTGAGTGCAAAGTAAGTGTAAAAGTAGTTGTAAAAGTGAGTGCAAAAGTGAGTGCAAAAGTGGGGTGTAAAAGTGGTACCCTATTTGTAATGGCTTATTTGACAAGTTTTTTTGTGGTACCCTATTCGTAATGGCTAATTTCACAAGTTGTTTTTGTCAATGTATTTAGAGGATATTTCTCTTGTTCATGGAAAGTATCTCAGCCCTTTTTATGATAGCATAATGCTTACCGTCATGTTTGTAAGCAACAACAACACACTAAAATTCCAAGAATCCAAACTACTCTAAGGTTAATGATGGTCTCTCAACTCCATTCCACGCCTAGTCAAAAACATTATACATTTCAATTTTTTCAAAAAAGGTACATTGAGAAAGTAGGCTATATATTTAAACTAAAAATCATGCTAACTCCATCCCCTACGTCTATCCCATTCTCAGTCAAAAAAAATAAATATATTCTTTACATTTTTCCAAAAAATATTTGGAAAGTAGGCTATAATTTGAAAACTAATCATCCTAAAAAGTCATATGTAGACTCAAACCAATGGCTTTTATGTCCTTAATCGTTAGAACAAAACATGGAATTTGACCTTTTTCCAAATATTGATCATTTTAAAAAATGGGCTATATTTTGTAAACTATAAATTACACAAAAAAATGTGTTTGACATAAATGACAGGTATTTACCCATTCTACGCACAAACCAAGTCCCAGGTCTCTGGGACAAAATCCAAAAAGGTTCAATTTTGAAAGTAGACGATATTTTTAAAACTAATCATTCTAAAAAGTCATATATAGACTCAAACAAATGTCCTTTAAGTCATTTAACGATAGAACAAAACTTAACAACTTTTCATTTAAAAAAAAAGTCCAATTTTCAAAATTGTCTATATTTTGGAAACTACGAATTAGTTCCAAAATGGCGGTCGTAGCTTAACTCAACCTAACCTAACCCTACGAGTTGTGATCAAAAATCAGTCTTAAAGCAAGTCTAAACTTGTAGAACATGTCACGTGACAAAGTTAGGTTAGGTAAAGTTAGGTTATGTTAGGTGAGCTGAGGTTAAGTCTTAAAATACCCTCACTCTGCCTAGTACTTTGTATAAACATTGACACTGTAACTTTGTAATATCAAAAATGATCTAAGTCGCGCCCATATCAATCACGTCTACTATCAATCGCGCCTACTATCAATCACGTCTACTATCAATTGCAACTACTATCAATTGAGCCTACTATGAAATGCGCTTACTACAAATCACGCCTACTATCAATCACGCCTAGTATCAATTGCGTCTACTATCAATCAAGCCTACTATCATTTGCGTCTACTATAAATCGCGCTCATGTCAAATCGCGCCTACTATCAATTACACCTACTATCAATCGCGCCTACTATCAATTGCGTCTACTATAAATCGCGCCCATGTCTAATTACGCCTACTATCAATCGCGCCTACTATCTTTCGCGTCTACTATAAATCGCGCTCATATCAAATCACGCCTACTATCAATCACGCCTACTATCAATTGCGTCCACTATTAATCGCACCTACTATCAATTGCGTCTACTATAAATCGCGCCTACTAGGACATGGCGTTTCATTAAACTAAAACATTTCCTTTTTTGTCAGCCTCTCACCCCTCCCATCAATCTATGACGTCATAATCAGTCTTAAGGCAAGTCTAAACTTGTAGAACATGTCACGTGACAATGTTAGGTTAGGTAAAGTTTGGTTATGTTAAGTGAGCTGAGGTAAGGTCTTAAAATACCCCCTCTCTACCTTGTACTTTGTATAAACATTGACACTGTAACTTTATGATATCAAAAATGATCTAAGTTGCGCCCATGTCAAATTACGTCTACTATCAATCGCGCCTACTATCAATCTCGCCTACTATCAATTGAATCTACTATCAATTGAGCCTACTATGAATTGCGCTTACTACAAATCACGCCTACTATCAATCACGCCTAGTATCAATTGCGTCTACTATTAATCACGTCTAGTATCGATTACACCTACTATCAATTACGTCTACTATCAATTGCGTCTACTATAAATCACGCCTACTAGGACATGACGTTTCATTAAACTAATACATTACCTTTTTGGCCAGTCTCTCACCGCTCCCATCAATCTATGACGAGATAATCAGTCTTAAGGCAAGTCTAAACTTGTAGAACATGTCACGTGACAATGTTAGGTTAGGTAAAGTTTGGTTATGTTAAGTGAGCTGAGGTAAAGTCTTAAAATACCCCCTCTCTACCTTGTACTTTGTATAAACATTGACACTGTAACTTTATGATATCAAAAATGATCTAAGTTGCGCCCATGTCAAATTACGTCTACTATCAATCGCGCCTACTATCAATCACGCCTACTATCAATTGAATCTACTATCAATTGAGCCTACTATGAATTGCGCTTACTACAAATCACGCCTACTATCAATCACGCCTAGTATCAATTGCGTCTACTATTAATCACGTCTAGTATCGATTACACCTACTATCAATTACGTCTACTATCAATTGCGTCTACTATAAATCACGCCTACTAGGACATGACGTTTCATTAAACTAAAACATTTCCTTTTTTGCCAACCTCTCACCCCTCCCATCTGCAAAACGTGCTTGTATAAGCTGTGTATTTAAATTCAATATATACAATTAACCACTAAGTGTTCAGAACTAACATGTCTAGGGTATATATGGGACCCTTAGCAACAAACAAAAAAATACGGTCTAACTTACGAGTGTATGGTCTTGTCATACGCAGTAAGTACCTGTTAACCTTGACTAGGGTATAAGAATATTGTCAGTTGACTACTGCCTGTTACAGTGTTCACATCGTGAAAGACCGTCTCACCTACCAGTCTCCAGCCTTGTCATAGGCAGTAAGCAGCTGTTGGCGGAAAACAACATCCATAAATCTTGACATTTAGGAAAGTGTGTGTGTGTGTAAATCACTTGTAATCTAAAGATTGTTCATGTGTCTTTACTAAAATTTAATTCATATGTATTAGTTGATATGGAAGTCTCAACAACCAGTCATGGCAAGCCATGTGTCTTCTATAAAGGATATATATATATTGTAAAAACAACCAATAAAGATGGAACTGTTATTTGGCGATGTTCAAAACAACGATCCAAAAAGTGTCGAGGAATGATTAAAACAAAAGACTCCAACGTACTTACTTCAAAAGAACATCATTGTGAATCTCAAATTAATACACATTTAAATACGCAAAATACTCTAACCCAGGTAAAAAAAGCAAGTCCAAGAAAAATATATTGCTGCTCAAGATAGTGCATTGTTTGATAAAAAGCATTCATCATCACCTCAAAAAGACATGTTAGGACAAATACCATCGTTCAAAATACCCTTAACACTATCAAAAGCAACGCAGACTCTACAAGAGGTCCCTGTGGAAAACAAACAAGAGGAATTGGATAGTTCTAGTGATGTTGAGAATGATGATGATGATGATGATAATGATGGTGACAATGACTATAATAATTTTGATGATAATATTCATAATGATGATGATGATGATGATAATTATGAAAAAGAAGAGGATGAGGGTTTTATGTTTATAAAACCATTGCGGCTTCCCCAGTTTTTAAGAGCAAGAGTACCTGGAGAAAGTTGTAAAAGGATCTACAACAAGCGTTGTGTTTAAAAATCTATATCGAACAATGGTAAAGAGATAGAGTTGAATTCAGTGTGTGTAACTATTATAAAATGAATTTAATAAAAATATTGTATGGGTATTGTCTGTTTTTCTTAATTACTATCCCCATGTCCCACTATTAATACAATTGTTAACCATCAACAGTCTCTGACTATGTTCAGAAAGAGAGTGGCCTTAAACAATACACTGTATCTATGGTTTGTGTACCGAGTATCATAATAATACAGTGTGGCCAAGCCATGTTAAGGCAATAGTTATGTCAGGTAAGGGATTCGAACCCTTGCTTCCATATACAGAAAATTTGATCTTAGTCAAACACCTTAACCACTCGGTCAACCTGACAGTTACTAATTTAATTAGTCTTGAGGACTTCAGTGTTTACAAAACATTTTCCAGTATACATTGACTAAACCACTTGCTTGTTTTGAAATATAGATTTTGTTTTGTTTTACCATAACATTGCAGTTATGAGTCTTGTGAACTGGGTGTTCAATATAGGGTTAAAGGCATTTTAAAATCATTTTTGAAAAGCTCTTAGGTATCGTGTCATGGGTTTTAGTAATGCATTACTGTTCGTTGACTAACATTTACCGTTACACAACATTATTTCAGTGAACTTACATGTTGTTGTTTGAGTCTTTAGTCCTTTGACTGGTTTGATGCAGATCTCAGCGCCTATCTGTCCCGAGCTAATCGTTTCATCTCTATATAGCTACCACACCCTACATTCAAGGCTATCTGTTTAACATATTCTAAAATTGGTCTACCCCTACAGATCTCGTCCTCGAACCTTTCTTCCATAACTACGTTTGCTATTCTTGGGTGTCTTAGTACGTGTCCTACCAGCCTATCTCTTTACTTCATTAACAGTCGCCAGATGCATCTCTTCTCCCCCACTCGTCTTAATACCTCTTTGTTAGTAACCCTATTTACCCATCTAATCTTCATCATTCTCCTGTAACACCATATTTCAAACACTTCAATTCTCCACTTTTCTGCTACACCAATTGTCTAAGTTGTACTTTCATAGAGTGCCACGCTCCAGACAAAGGCCTTCAAAATGACTTCCTAATACCTAAATCTATATTCAATGTCAACAGATTCTGTAGAAATGCTTTCCTTGTCTGAGCTACATAAGAATCCTATTCGTGTCAGGTATAATGTCTTGTTTAGCAAACATAGTCACTCAAAAGGTCTAAGCATTTTTTGTATATAACCCAAAATAGCAAACAGTTTTTCTAAAACCCTACTCATTGGTCAATAACAAGGAGAGTCGCCAAAGTGTTTCGTTGGTAGTTAACTCATGTCTGGTTAATCAATTCCTTTCATATTGTTATCCAATTGTAGTAGTAAGGACTGGTGAACAACGTCAGTTCAACACACTGCTTTACGCACAAATGTAGTTAGGCCCTTTGATATAATTTGGATAAATTTCATGGGCCGGTCCATAGGGACCAGTCCAAAGGGGCCGGTCTAAAGGGACCCTTCCACAGGGACCCATCAACAGGGACTTGTCAACAAGGACCCATCAACAATGACCCGTCTACAATGACCTGTCATCAATGACCAGTCAACAATGACCTGTCAATAGGGACCCGTCAACAATGACCCGTCCACAGTGACTCATCAACAAGGACCCGTCAGCAATGACTCGTCAACAGGGACCCGTCAAAAAGGACCTGTCAAAAAGGATCCATCAAAAATGACCCCCTGTCATAAAGGGCCCGTCCAAAAGGGGCTAGTCAACAGAGACCAGTCCAAAGGGACAAATCAACAGAGATCAATCAACAGGGATCAATCAAAAGGGGCTATCACCTCAAGGCCTGACATATCCCTCTTTGATTATTGGTTTGCCAATCGACAAGCGTCACTTAAAATACTTTTTGATCACCACTCGTGGGTTGGGTTAGGTTAGGTTACACTACAGCCGCCATCTTTTAAAAAGCCCGCCCTCTTACAAAAGCCATGAGTGGGCATGCTAATTCATAGTGGCTTTCCACCGCACACATGTCTCTTGTGTAGAGCAACTTTTCATTCCATATTAGAATTCAAACTCTCACATGTTGCAATTGGAAAGAGAGATTCTCTAAAAAAATACAATTTTACCCCCTAGTAGGGGTAGGTTTTACTTTTGGGGTTGAAATATGTTGTCCATAGGAAAGGGGGTATCAGCCCGAGTTCAATGACACCTCGGACAAGTCTCTAGCCTGATTGGTTCGCGAGATATTGCCATTTTAGTATTCCAGCGGTGGAGCGGTGGTGGTGGGGCCAGAACTCTCACAAAACCACTACTAGCGCGCTTGGAGACTTCGAGTGTTGAGGTAGGTAGGAGACGTAGGGGCTTGTGACGTGGAACTGTGACGTGCACGCCAGCCTACGTAACAGGATGAAATTGTCTAAAATTTTCTCAAGACGATGGATTTTCTGGATATTTAATTTGAAGAAAATAGAGCTATCAAGCAAGGAAATCCGTTCAGCAGGAGCTGAGATACGGAAAGGAAGGTTCTAGAAGTTTCACCGCTGTGAGTATAAAAGGAGCAAGGAAATCAAGGAGGACATGTACTTAAACCGAGCAACTGCTCTTGTGAACATCACCGCTATACCGTGAACGAGTTGTTACGCCGTCATTTTGATCGTCGAAGGAACTTAGTCGCTGGACGAGCTGTCCACGGGCTTAGTCTCTGTTCAGTGAATGGACACTTGTATATTTCGCATGTCTTAGATTATTAGACGACATTCTGGTCAAGTTATTCTACTGGTTAGTGATGGTGATTTTTCGAATGACCATTCAAACAAGTTTAGCCTACAAGCACATTATGTTTCTTGTGGTGAAACCGAATATTAGGCATTCTACTAATACCAGATGGACATTGCAATTTTCGTTCATTTCACGCTGCTAACAGGTGTTCCTGGAATGGCAAGGCGAATGAAACTGCAATATTAGAATGTGGAACTTGTTATTATGTCGAACTAGAAGAAAGTAAATGAACAGTACAAGTCTTGACAACATTTCAACATGTCGAATTTTACTAAGTACAACGGGAGTGTTTGTGAACGTGTTGTGATAAACATCGACATGCGCTGTTAAAACTATACGAGGATAGGTGTGATATGGAAGGGAACGAGGCTTATATGGAATCGCAGATGACTATGGGAGGACGCTATGGCAATAGTGAACGCCAAAGGACACGGATTACCATCACATCAAGCATGAAGTAAGCCAACTCTACATGTATTATTCAATAGCCTAATGTAGTATTTGAGAATTCCTTTTTATACTTTCACAATAAGAAATCAACACCATCATCATTATGAGAACGTCATTTATATTTGTCCAGGATGCCAAATGGAGCAATATTGAAGTCCAACAATTGATTATACTGTTTTGTTACACTGTCAGGACAACAGTCATATTCATGTCTTTTAACATGGAATATCTTGATTTATTTTCTAGGAATAGTAATAATTTTTTCTATAGCTCTTATTAGAGGCTCGACACAACTTGGATTATTTAAACAATATGTTTTATTATTATTTAATAATGATAAATCACTGTGGAATAAATTCATAATAATCAAAGAAGAAATACACCATTAAATTATAAATAATTTATTTTGGAAGGTGATAGCACCAATTTGTAAATTTAATTTAATTTGTTAATGGTGATTAAAATTACTGAATTAATAATCAGGAAGTGAGAGTGTTATAAATAATTTGTGATGAGGATTTCAACAATGATTTAATTATTTATGGATAAAATAGGGCAATAATAATAATTCTGATGTTGTAGAAAGCAGCAATGCCTAAATAATATTTTGCCAGGGATAATAATAATTTCATGGAAGGATTTAAATATATAGAACAGTAATGAATTTAATATAATAATTTGTATTTATTTTTGGAATAGAAGTTTGTATTTATTAACAGGTTTAAATTAGTTTGTAAATGAAGTACAATAGCAAGGATTTGAGTTTAGGAAATTTCCAAATGCACTAAAAAATTTAATGAAGGAAAAATAAGGCGGAAGTTATTAAAATGTATAAACTAGGGTGAGATTATGTAAAATGGAGGCAAGGAAAAGCTGACCAGGAATAACTACATCATTTCATTGGAAAAATTAAATTGGAGAATACACATCAAATTGGTAAGACAGAATATTACAAAAGACACTTGAGTTTATGTGGAGGCCAAGGGTTCATCCAAGAGGACTTAGGTTCCTGTAGTTATGTGCACATGTAGATGTGTGTTTGTTATTTGAAGTGGTTAATAAGAGCATGTGTGCTCTCAGTTGTAAAAGAAGGTTAAGGCAAGTGGTCCGCCCTATATTCTAGTCAAATTCCAGAATCTGTAGATCTGAATAATTTATTTTACCTGGATCATTCTAGATTTCCAATATTATGCCTAGATAAATGAATAACATATGAGTTTAGATTTGATGAACCTGACCGAGGAAAATATTAAGAAAATAAATAGTTGCTAATATGGAATAAATAACTGAAAATATTCATGTTTTGTGCTTGGAATAATAATAATAATAATAATAATAATAACATTTGAAATGAGCATTAAATATTCATAATCAGAGTGTGAGAGAAGACCTGTTATAAATAAATTTATGGAAAATATTGAAAATAATAATAATAATAATAAATTCTGTTTTTTTTGAGATATTAGAAATGTATCTGAGTGTGAGAAAAGTATTTGTTGAAAACGATTTAATCAACTGATAGTAGATCACAACAATTTCTATTGTTAATAGTAATTCATGCTAATTTATGTTAAAAAAATTGAGATTAGTAAAATTAAATTTTTGTTTATGTGAGACAAACGGAAATGAGAAAAAGAAAAGATTTAATTTTCATATAATTATAAAGATGAAAAATTTATTAACATTTTTTGTTGTTCTTTGATACAAAAATTTCACAAGACACAACAATATTAACATTCGACTTTATGTTAGCCGAATATTGATATTATGTTGATGCAAAACTTCAATGAATTCAGTGAAATAATTTTTCCATTTTTTTAAACATCATGGACTAAACAAAGTGAAAAGTTTCAAAATAACATTCAACGTTTACTTGAACAATTTTAAACAAATCTTCGAGAAAGTGAATCTGCAAATGTAAATAGAAGGGATCACTGGAACTCTTAATTGAATCATGTTCACCTGAGTGTAAATATAAGCTTGTTTTTGTTGATACCAGAATGGACTATCAATTTTCTGGGTATCAATTCAGCGAAGTTTAGGGGTGTTTATTTATTTATAGGAGATGTTGATTTTATATGTGATTGTGTTTGCTTTTTTGAGGGTTTTCGCCAGTAATTTTCAAATATTAATTATAAATAAATTGAGATTTTTAAGAAGTGGGCTATTTTCAAATAATTTCTCTCCCTACCTTACTTGCGAATTACCGATATCAGGGATGCCAGTTTTAGACCTAGTATTCGCCCAGATAGACCCTGAGATAGATTTTCTCGTGCTGAACCGATTTCGGTAATTTGCAAAATGTGGTATTTGGATCTCGGTCCAAACCGGCACAGTACATAATAATTTTGCTCTTCGTGTGCACTTTCATAATTTGTTTATAGTAATAAAATGTCCTACATAAATGAATTTTAATTATTAGTTCCATGACAATTGAAGTATAGTGATTGACCTCACGGTATCGTTTCAGAACTCATGAAAAAAGGAGAATTAGTGTCAAGAGAACCAAAAACCCATACGAATTACCTAAATGTATGTTTGTATGTACAGTATGTAGGCCTATGTGCGTTGCTACATTTGGCCTCTTATAAATCGATAATCCATTGATTTGAATTTTTCATGGTTTGTGGTCTTGTTTGTTATGCCTAGTAGACGATATCTAGAGTTGTACGTCTTTAAAATAGATATTAGCAATAAACCTGAATACGAAGGCATCTTGTCCATCTTTATTCTCAAATATCAAAAACGCGCCAACTAATGTACAAACCAGACCTATCTTTCTATACCTATATTTTGCATCGAGTGAAACCAGTCGCTGCTCTGTGCGGTTAGAATTATGCCCTACAAGGTATTACTAATGTCGAACGATATGCTTCTTGTTTGGGAGTTTATCGTCAAGTAACTCTAAAGCAGTTACCTACATGGGAATCCAGCGCTGTAGCATCTATCCTGAGTGTGTTTTCCCCGTTTTTTCCACACTCCCTCCAGGTAAATGGCGAGATACTACCTTACTTGGAGTCTCAGGGCACCTGCCCCTTCCTTGACTCTAAGACAGTTACACACATAATCAACTACACGGGACTGATGACCAAGATATCCCAAGCCCCCAAAATGTATTATTATTTACAAGAACAACAACAACAAGAATGTTTGAGGAAGTAAGAAAGGTATCTGTACAAACACGTTGTGTCAACGCTACATAAGTGTGACACTAATATAATGGTATTCCACAGATATTGTAACACGCCTAGGAACTTGTACATGTAACTCGCCAAACTGTAATATTTATGACAAGAGGAAGACAAATCCTTCCTGTCGTCAGCTCGTTCCCTCCTCCCTTCTCCCTCCATCTTCTCGGCGTGTTCATCACTTTTCTTGCGTAAGAGATCTTGTGAAGCCGCGCCGCTACCCCTACCATCCTTTTCAAAACAATTCCCAAACTAATGCTGACGATTCCATTCACCCGATTTTAATTCTGAAAAATGCACTGGATTCAGGAAATAAATCTCCGTTTTCGTATTACGTGTCATTTTCATATTTTAAGCAGAAATATAAAAATTGCTAGTAACTTTTTTGTTCTTCAGATTTTGGAAAATGCATCGAATAAATATCAATTCTATTGCACTCTAGTATACACAGTGGTTTTCAAATCGCAAATACGAGCTTCTGTTTTAAAGAAAATCGAAAACATATTGTCTCACTTTGGATCTGCTACGTGGTGTCAGAATTACAAACTAACAAGTAGTTCCGTGAAGTACTAAATAGTCTATTTTCACATATCCTACTATTGCCTCCATCAACATACAAAATTTTCAGTTTGATTGCTGTAATAGTTTCGCAGATATTGAGAACCATCTAAATATTTCGGATGGTCACCATGTTTGATTAATAGGCCTTAGATTGATAAACCATTACATGAAGATTATTGTGTAGGTATTGTATTCCAACTTCAAGAGCATGATTAGGACACAAGAAATAAAAACGAGATATCGAAATTTCACTCAGCCGCCATCTTGTGGTTATGAAAATATTGAATAATGAAAGTAATTTAAATGAATTACTTGCCAGTGGATTAAAATGTATGTAAGCATATACCGTGTTTCACTGCGCTCGGATGGTAAAATCGCGAGAACCGTTCATTGGAATATTGGAATTTCGCGTCGCAGTCATGTTGAATTTGTGCTCAGCAGGTTATTGAACGTCCCATAGAGGAACCCTTTTATCTTTTATCAACATATAAAATTTCAGTTTGAATTCTGTCATAGATTAATAGTTATTGAGAACCGTCTAAATATTTCGGATAGTCGCCATGTTGGATTTTAATGTATGTAGGCCATGTATTATCAGAAGAGAATTATTGTGAACGTTCAATATTCAAACGTTGATTTCGATCGCATGATTAGAACACAAGAAATGAAAACTTAATTTCAAAATTTCGCACAGCCGCCATCTTAAGGTTATGTAAGAAACTCACTAAATTAGATGTCAGTGCATTGCAATTTGTATAGTAATTTGCTGTGCCAAGATTTACTGCGTTGGGATAATTAAATCACGAGAAAGGTCTAAATAAATGTTTCAACTTCACTTGCCCGCCATGTTCGTTTTGTAATTAACAGATTTTTGAATGTCACATAAGTGAAGGTCTAGCAGTGCCCTTTATCACCGTCCAAAATTTCAGGTGGATATGGGTAATAGTTGCGGAGATATAGAATGCCGGTGAAATAATTCGCACAGCCGCCATGTTGGATTGGTGAGACGTAATAAAATTTGAAGGATACGGTCGGGGTCGGCCAATATAATGCTATGAGCTTACTGAGTTTTATTGAAATCGCTTCACCCGTTAAGAAGTTATTAGGGGGGACGCACACACATAAACATACACGGACAAAAGGTGATCTCATAAGCCTACTTTTATAAATGAAAATAGGCTAAAAGAAGCATATTTAGCCTTAAGCATTATCTTCTTCAGTGGTTGATGGAAAACTTAACATTTTAACCGTGACGAAGTTCACATTCACTCTACCCTGACAAGCTTCATAAGTTTCTACATAAATGTTGTTGGTTTTACTTCAACTTAGTCATTTATTTCCGTGTACTTGTGTGTGTGTGTGTGTGTGTGTGTGTGTGTGAAATTCGTCTGAAATCCTGTGTGATTGTGATGGCAGTGTTAGTGTAACTATTCGTAAATAAGGCTAGGATTTTCGTAGGAGATGTCCGAGGTCATAATTTTGGTAACATCCTTGCATTTACCTGGAGTAGGAGTGGAAAACCACTGAAAACCAACTTTTAGGATGTCTGAGGTGGTAATCGAACCCATCTCTTCTCAATTCTGTCTCATGAGGCCGAGTTGACCCCGATCCAGCCCTTAGACTATAATTAACACTCTTGGCAAAGAAGAGAATCGCATCCAAAGCCAAGGCCACGAAGTGGATGATGTTGGTTTCTTCCAGAAACAGTAGGCCGGTGACGTATCTTGTAAAACAGCCTTGAAGGTTTTGTTATATGAATTCTACCGCTCATGTTACTATTTGGCATCCTCATTTAGAGGCTAAGGATATAGAAATATTTCAACTTTGTTTGGCCGCCATGTTCATTTTGTACTTAACAGGTTTTTTAAAGTCACATTTGTGACCCAGTGTACTTGCCTGATAGCAGTGTGTGTTTATGACACACAAGGCACAGATCTTTCATTGGCTCAAAAAGAAGGAAGGAAGGAAGCTTGTAGTTTAACGTGACCGTTAATCTTGAGATCATGAGCCACGGGACCTCCTTTTTACGTGGAATCCGAACCACAGGACATGGCATTTCACTTCGAAAATCTCACATGCATTGACCGGGAATCGAACCCGGACCGCCTTGGTGAGAGGCATGCAGCTAGACCGCTGAGCCACCACGTCCCGGCTCAAAAAGAGGATGCTTAAATTGCAACGATGCTTTCTCCTAACAAAGTCGAACATCTCGTAGCTTAGTGGCTAGCATTGTTGGCTGTTACGCCTGAGGTCTGGGTTTGATTCCCACCTCAGCCATGATAGAAGTCGGTTTCTGTGGTTTCCCACTTCTACTCCAGGCAAATGCTAGGATGGTTTCTCACTTAAGGCCACAGTCGCCTCCTTCCCAATCCTCACCTGAATTACATATACACACACATGAATCATTTGGGATCATTTATCCCCGTGTACTTAAGTGTGTATAAATTGTGACCAGAATCACATGATCGACCAGAATAGAGAGTCGAGAGGATTGTTCGAGGGTCGAGTCAGTGAAGAAGCTCGACCGGAAATTACAATTGAGGAAATAACCATTTGAATCTGGATAATCCTGGATTATTTGGAAGAATTTATTTACAGAAAAATAACTGGAATTATGAGTGTACTTTTGGAATTATAAATTGGCAACTCCTAATTGAACCATTATTAAGAAGAAAGGATTTGCATTGACTTAGCTGGAGCTCATCACGTGGTCACGATGGCTGACCGAGAAGCGACACAGTATCTTCACAACAGCTGATCGCGATGGCATAATTATTGTCTTCTGTCGTACACGGTTTAATATTGCGAAAATGTACTTCATCTAGTGTGAAAAACATGGATAGTGAATTCGGAGTATATCTGAGCTATAAAAAGCCATCGTGTGCTAAAATAGTAATTTTGTGGACTGAAATTGGACAAGCAAATATCACGTGTGGATATTAAAAGCCAATACGCTTTTACTGGTATTTTTGGCAATTGTGGATATTGGGAGTTTGCTAATCCAGAGGACACTCACTACACGTGTGAGTGGCTTACACTGAACTGATTTTGTAGAACTTTGAAATTTTATTAAATTGTAAGCGTGGAGAGCACGCAAAGTGTTACATTTTATTTTTATTTTTCGAGTGTTCTTTTGAGAGCATGGCCACTGTAACATTTGTGATGTGCTAAATAGCATTCGTAGAGACTGGTCAGAGTTACCATGGTCAATTTACTAACTGCCGAGTAGATGCAGTGTTGAAACATCGTGTCAGTTTGTAAAGTCAGTGAATACATTTATTTCGTGACTCCGGCATGGTATCGAACCGTTATACCTTGGAGGATGGAAGGGTAGACTACCTAGTCATTGGAAACAGAGCTATGGTGGTCGCTTAAACACCCGTTGTGAGGAGCAATGGCGAAAACCGAAGCCGAAATTAGGAAATGCCATTGGTTCTAGTTCGTGAGACCTGGGGATATTTACGAACCCCGGACTACAGCAACGTGAATATGTGAGTTATCTCCAAAATGCAACTCCATTAAAATGTATGTGCTTCTGGTTACATTTGGATGAGGTTAAGGAATCGTATATTCTACCGTGACATCATAGGCAGGTTGCTCATACACTTTGATTTAACTGTACAGATGTCCACTACTTTAGTTGAATTGAAATTAGCACGACAGGAAGCGTGCAGCATTTTCAACAAGCAACACAGGCCAACTCAGAACAGGCTGCTAGGCGATTGTGTTTTGTTTCAGACGTGTGTGAATGAATAGATTGCTCGAGCTGTTACATGTATAAAACTGGTCAGATGGCTGAGTTTCAGCAGTAGTTTAAGACATTTAAAACATTAGAATCGTGTTATGAAATTGTACCCACGAGTTGGTATAGGAATAAGCAAAGAACGTGGACTGTAGACAGCAAACTTGATGCGTGACTAGCATAGCACTTATGTTATGTATGAGAATCAGGGAAGATTAATAATGCCATATGGTAATTAAGAAAATTCATGTAGATGCGTGAAGGTATTTCAAAGGTTTACACGAACAGGAATTCCAACCTGTGTTATTGTGGTTGACTTTGGAAAGTGAAATTGAGAATCTATCTGTACAATAATTTTTTTTAACGTACGATAATTTTAAAAGGTATTTTGGCACGACAAGAGGTCGGCGAGGTTTTGAGAAGCCACATTTGGTCATAGACTGGATGCAGGACCAGCTGTTTAGTGTAGGCTAATTAATGGAGTCAATTGATGGTATTGAGCATGCTTAGCAGAGTGCGTATGGAGTTATGGGTGAGCCATGAGCCACCATGAGAATGCTAGGAATACTTAAGTTGATAGATTAATAATCCAGGAGTTGATAATATTTAGGGATAGTACTTAAATAATAATAATAATAATAATAATAATAATAATAATAATAATAATAATAATAACAATAATAATCATGCATCATTTTCAATATTTAAATATGATCTAAAATTGACTGCAACTAAATAACTGAGCTGAACCGCTTGATTTTGGTTTAACTATTTCATAATCGCAAGTTGTTTTTGCTCCATTTTTGAGACTTTAGACTTTTGACTATACTCTATTGCAAGACTAATCTTATTTCATGATACGAGATAGTGGACCTCATTGACATTCACGATTCTTTGGCATGAGTTGGTCTCAGTACCGAAGCCAACAAAATAAATTTTCTCCTATTATTAGATGAGGATTTTCAGCAAACAGCTGTTCATCCAGTGCAGGTAGCGCTCTATTGTAGCGACCTTACAAGGGCATATTTTGTGTATTTTTCTGTGTTATGTTAGGAATGGATGTTGATTGAATGTTAATTGATGTTACGGAACACTAGTTTTAATTTTTGATTGATGATTTTAGATTTTTCCTTTATGGATTTTTTAAGTAAGTTTTCTCACTTTAACGTCAATTTAGGATTAGCTAGGAAATGTAACGTAACATTAAAAGTTGTATGTGACAACAACATATCTTAGTTATCGCTATTTGAGCCGACTATTAAATGTAACTTCAAACATTGTAGAAGATGGTGATTTTTATTGAAGTAGGATCAGGTGCCATTTTTCTATTCTTCATGGGAATTGTATTTGATTAGGATTTTACGTGTCACGTACTAGTTTGATTATTGATCTTTCTGTTGTAAGTAGGACTTCTACAGGGGATATTTTGAGATTAGTTTGGAGAAATATTCAACGTTAGATTAGTCATTGGAATAGCCAGGGATCCCCGTAGAGTAGGCTAGGGATCTGCACTTCTTAATAAATTGGAGAAAATATTTAATATAAGCCTGGATCATTTATTAGTTCTGTCTTCCTTGTGGATGTGTATTTTGGGCTGAGTTTGGATTAGCGCCTCTATTGACACCCTGAGATGCAGTTTCTCGTGCTGGGCTAGTCAAAAATGCACATCCGAACCTCTTACTGTGTGATTCTCGTACATCGAAGCAAACGGGTTCAATATATATATGTATACATGGAATTTGCCTTGTAACCCATGTTATTGTACTGTCTGTAGTTGTGTGTGTATTTGTCGGATAACCTGTGTTATAGTGATATCTGTGTTAGTGTGTATTGGTAATACATATGAGGATTGGGAAGGAGGTGGCCGTGGCCTTAAATAGGGACCATCCTGGCATATGCCTGGAGTAGAAGTGGGAAACCACGGAAAACCACTTCCAAGATGGCTGAGATGGAAATCGAACCCTATACTTCTCAGTTTTACCTTGTATGGCGGAATGTACTCCGTTCCAGCCCTCAGTCCCGAATTCAAGTTTCTTGGCAAAGTCGGGAATTGAACCCAGACCTCCAAGATGACAGTCAAGAATGCTAGCCGCTACACCACGAGGTGCTCACGGTAAGATATAGCAATATGTACCAACGCATCAATAAGTATTGCGACCGCTGCAGACTTTGCAAATCACCTGCTTGAAAGGTGAAAATAGGGCCAAGAATGACAAGTGTTTTTCTTCAAGCAGCAGAGGAGCAGTTTTTACACTTTCTACCAACAGAGACAATGAAACCCGGTGTGATATTGCCTGCAGTAGAAAGCATTTGCCCCCCTAAGCCCATTGTCTCTTTGAGATGCATCGCTTCCTAGGTGAATATTCTTGTATTTCTCTTCTCTGGAAGTAAAATAAATTAAATGGCAAAAATAATCCTAAGAATAAATTGAGCATTGGAACTCAACTTTCAAATTATTTCGAGTTAATTTTGCGTGAATGGTTGGTGGCTACGTGTATGAACGCTTCCATTAAAGACTAATATTCGTGATAACATACATTGTATGTGGCATAAATGATGTTTATAGACGCTTAGTGGCCGAATATGAAGCCACCTTTCGTTTCTGAGGAGCGCATCCATATGATGCAAATTGCTCCTATAGAAACTCATCTAACATAATATTTTGTAGAACGGAGAGAAAAATTAAATTGAGCATACAGAGAAATAGTGGTGGCTACTTGTTTATCACTAACTCCCGCATGATGTGTCAAGAATATATGGACGTATCATTTGTTTAGGAAGAATGTTTGTTGTAGTTAATTCAATTTAGGTGCTTGCGACATGCTGGTCATCATTCCCCCCAGTTGGGTGTGTGTTGAATGTGACTGATAGCCTGTTTAAGGTCAAGGATAGGATAGGTGCCCCGAGAGTTGGGACAGGGCACTACCCGGCATTTTCCAGGAGGGAGTGTGGAAAAACATGGGGAGAAACCACACTCAGGATAGCCGCTGTCAGTGTCGGGATTCAAACCTGCGATCTCCGGACTTGCTGCAGCTACCCGCGTGTTCGTGGTGACAATTTAACGAGCAAGTCTACCCAGCGGGACTTTTAAAAGAAAATTACTCACATTGATTAATTATTGGCCCCCCAGGGGCTCACATGTACTGGGACGTCGGTTGGCGACCACGGGACCCATCTGAGCCCGGCATTGATTCCACTTACTTGTGCCGGGCTGCTCTCCGTCTTCTTTCCTGTCGACCTCTCTTGGTGAACTCTTGTTCTCTTCCAACCCCGATGGTATTAGGTTATCCGAGGCATAGGGAGTCTTTCACTTTTCCGTCTTAATAGGCCCTTCTCTCATCTTTCCTGATACTCTCATTCTTCGAGGGGTCAGCCTTCATTTAATTTTCCTGTTATCTCTTGCCTTCTGCACAAGGCCCTCAAGGAGGCAGGGTGAATGTAGCACCACCACTTCTGGTGCACCCTGGATAGTGCTACACCCTCAGGGGCTCACAGTATCTCCTGCCTTCTGCTCAAGGCCCTCAATGAGGCAAGGTGAATGTAGCACCACCACTTCTGGTGCACCCTGGATAGTGCTACACCCTCAGGGGCTCACAGTATCTCCTGCCTTCTGCTCAAGGCCCTCAAGGAGGCAGGGTGAATGTAGCACCACCACTTCTGGTGCACCCTGGATAGTGCTACACCCTCAGGGGCTCACAGTATCTCCTGCCTTCTGCTCAAGGCTCTCAAGGAGGCAGGGTGAATGTAGCACCACCACTTCTGGTGCACCCTGGATAGTGCTACACCCTCAGGGGCTCGCGGCTGGTGAGTTTGGGAGTTGGCGAACCCGAGCGATTCCTGCGCTGGGTCCGTTTTGTCCCCTTTATCCTCTGACTTCTGGGCGGGCCCTCTCCTCTTTCCCTTTCCTATCTGCCTTTCATGCCTCTCCTTCCTTCCAAGTCCCTCCAACCTCATTCTTCGAGGGTTGAGGGCATTTTGTCTTCCTGACATTTATTTGCCTTATCCTTTATTTGCTCACAATTTCTTCTTCTAGTATGTAAGTTTGTAGTTAGTATTAGTTATAGTTTTCATTCTCATCTCATCTTTCACTATCACCCAAACCAGTAGGAGCCGATGACCTAGATATTAAGCCCCTTAAAACAGTTATCATCATCATCATCATCATCTAATTATTGGAGTGCCGTTACTTGCATTTTTGCCTGTCAGAGGGTCTTCGATGTTTAGTTATGAAGTGCACACTTTCTAAGGATTTCGATTTTGTTCCTATGTGCCTTCTAATATCAAGCAAATTAAATATTATGGGTTTTGAAACCATGTTTCAGTGTTGCCTTAGTAAACAAAAGTTTGGTGCTTTTCAGTCGGTCAACACGATTGTACCAAAATGAGATGGGTTATTCCCCGATCCTAAAACAAATTACATGGTTTGATCTACGATACTGAATTAACAAGCGAAGAAACAATTCTCCAATCCATTATTAGCCTACACCACTCAATAAAATTCACTAAGGAATCCAAAACCGATCGGAAAATAAATTATCACGACGTAACCATCGAAAGCTTTCATATTCCATATTCCGAAAAGCCACACAAACCTCGCAAGCAATCGACAATCAGTCCAGTCACCCCAGTCTGCATAAATTAGCGGGTTTCAATTCAATGGTACACAGGGCTTTAAACATACCCATGTCAAAATACATTATTATAATAAGGAAGTAAGAATAATCAAGCAAATAGCAAAGGAAAACAATTTCCCGCCCAGCAAAATAGATCAAATTGTAGCCAAACATAAAAATATAGATAAAACTATTTCAAAGCCGGACAATAATGAGAAAAAATTCGCGCGTCTCAACTATGTGAATGCGAACACATAAAATCACTAATCTGTTCAAAAATCAAGGCGTAAAATTAGTATTCACAACAAAAAAACAACCGGTAGGCATCTGCAAAATAGTATTCTAAATAAACAAGACCCGTATTCAAAGTCAGGGGTATATTCTATTACGTGCCAAGACACAGGTTGTCAAGCTAATTACGTCGGACCGAGTGGAAGAAGAGTAGATACACGTTACCATGAACATAGACATGCGATTAAATACGGGACGCACTCGACCGTACGCAAACACATGTGCGATGTGGGACACAGTTTCACCAACATTGAAACCGACTTAAAAATAATTCATCATGAATCGAAAGGCTTAGCTCTTGACATAAAAGAAGCAATCGAGATACACTTAGCCAATAGAAACAACCCCAATGATCTAAATGAACACACTTTAATGGAGAGCTCACCCCTCTTCACTCTACTAAGAAACACACCCTGCCAGAAACAAGACACAACATAACGATACAGCCAAGCTAGATAAAAAAGGGGTAAATAGGGGGATTATAATAGGAAAATATTATTTGGATCATGATGTACGATGTACCTTTTCTTCAATAAACCTGCACCGTTATTCACGGCAGTATTAAAGGTGCCGGGACATTCACAGAGACCGGCAGCGCTTATATGGCTACTAGTTAATGCGTGGCGAGAATTGATCCACACGTCTTTAATAGTTGAAGACCATCCTGAATACAGTAACATACATCAGGTCGAGACTTGGCAACACACTACATGTACGCATGCACTTAGTACAGACTGCACATAGGAATGCGGGGCGGGGGGAAGGGGAAGTAGCTCAAGGAGATAACATACCAGTTCAGTCGCGTGTTACGAGTGCCCGAGTGAAGTGAAACTGCTCGCTGCTGTAGTGCGGAATACACCTAACCAGATAAGTAGCCAGTACAGTACAGTACAATCGGAATTGACCATTCACAACAACCACATAGTCACTCCAAACAGACACATTCCGGAGTTCTATCACCACTTTTAGCATTTCACCAAACATCATATAGATTACAACTAACAAAAACCGACCAGTTGCATTACCAATACTGCAACTAAATAAGTGCACATATTGTAAATATTTTCAACCGTATTTTCAAATATAGATTTTATAGCCTAAGTGTAATGGATCTGATGATGATCGCTTGACGATCGAAACTGATCATCCTAGTGTATTTATTAAGCTCATGTAATTTGTTTAAGGATTAGGGTAAAACCCAAATCTTTTGGGTACATTCGTGTTGACCGACTGAAAAGCACCAAACTTTTGCAAATTAAATATTATTTAAAACTTAAATTGAATATTAGTATTTTGCTTTTTCAATGAAACCACTGATTTGTGCGATTGTCAACAAGGCGCACAATTGATTGATATGCAACCATAGATACCACTTGGATTATTTAATTACCTAACATTAAGTTCTGCAAATACATTTTTCTCCGAAGTTCTACGCTGAGTTCGATTCCTGGTAAATGCAAGTGAGTTTTCTGAAGTGAAATGTCACGTCCAGTGGTTCCATATAAAATGAAGATATCCTGTGTTATGGTCGAGGGGGTAATGGACACGTAAACCTGTAAGCTTCTGAAGTGCTGCACTATTACTGAGACTGCCAGCTTGAATGAAAGCCATGAGCCTACACTAGGCGTGGGAGCCACGTTGGATTGAACGCTACATAATCAGGATTACCATTTAGAAAGAGTGTTGATCCCTGAAAACCAGCTTCAATTCTTCTTTGATCGATTTAAAACACTTCATGTGCAGAACGAAGCGAAGAATAAATAATGGTTGGTTGATTCCTTAGTTTAGGGGCTGCGACAACGCGGTCATGTAGCCCCGTGAACTTTGGGTGTGAGTAGAATATGTCTGATAACTTGTGTTAATTGTGATGGCTGTATTAGTGTGTGTTATCTGTTTTAATTCAAGTAAGGACTGCAGACAATACATTCAAGTAGTTCCTACTTTTGCTACCAAATGCTACCGTCCACGACACCTAGCTTGCGGACTTGGCTACTAGATGGCATCGCAGTCAGCACCTGGTGGCGAACGTCGGAACTAATAGGACGTTATCAAATCCAGCCTGCAAAGTTTGGCTTCACACAAGTGTAGTTAGTAGAAGGTTCTTTTACATGCCATAAATCTATGACATGGGACCGCCGGCTTTACTTCCCCTCCGAAGGAAGGCATACTGAGGGATTTTAATGCTCTTGAAAATCCGACGACTTTGGCCGGGTTTGGACCCGCGACCTTCGGCATAGAAGCTCAGCATGCTACCCACTACGCCACCGAAGCCGCTTAAATAATGGTAACCCATATATCGTGATATTCAGATCACGTTAGAGTTGTTTCTCATAAGACTGTGGGTTCTCGCAGAAACAAGTTATATATTATAGTTATTGCTGTTTTAAGTGGCGGAACTACGATGTCATCTGCCCCAAAGAGACTAGTTAGCATCATACTACCATCTGACTTTGTCCTAGAGCCCTGTAGCTGAGGGAAGGGTCGCCATTATATTTCTGCACTAAGAAACAAAAATTTGAGTTTTAGCATTATTATTTGGCTGCCCTTCAGTGGTCCCCAGGGATCCCCTTTTCACCAGCTGAGGTTATTCGTGTCTCATCAATGTTTCCATGGGCCCGCTATCGATGTACTTGGGTGTGTGTAAAATTAGTCTGATGACCTGTGTCACTATGATGTTTGTACTAGCGTGAGGTTGGATCTTGGTAGGAAGCTGGTGTGGCATTAAGATATGTACTATCCCGGCATTTGCCTGTAGTAGAAGTGGGAGTAAAGATTCAAGGAGAAATGATTTCAACTCTGAGATTTGCTGATGACATCGTCATCTTGGCTGTCACACCAGAGGATTTGAATGAGATTTTGAATGGTATGGATTCCGTCTTGAGGAAATAATTCATGATGAAAATTAGTAAATGTAAACAAAAAATATTGGAATGCAGCCGAAATAAATCAGAAACTTCTATGGACATCAAATTGGCAGGTGACAAACTAAATTAATTAGGAGACTCCTGTTACTTGGAAAGCAAAATAACCAGTGATGGACGAAGCAAAGAAGATATAAAAAGTAGGTTGGCTCAGGCAAGGAAAGCATTTCTACAGAAAAGGAATCTGTTGATATCGAGTATAGATTTAGGTATTAGGAAGTCATTTTCAAAAGCCTTTGTCTGAAGCGTGGCGCTCTTTGGAAGTGAAACTTGGACTGTTGGTGCAGCAGAAAAGAGGTGAATTGAAGCGTTAAAAATGTGGTGTTACAGGAGAAAGATGAAGATCAGATGGGTAGATAGGGTCACAAACGAAGAGGTATTAAGACGAGTGGGAGAGGAGAGATGTTTCTGGTGACTGCTAATGAAGAGAAGAGATAGGTTGGTAGGACACATACTAAGACACCCCAAGCTTAGCAATGGAAGGAAGGATGAAGGACAATAACTGTAGGGATATACCAAGTTTAGAATATGCTAAATAGATTGCCTCGGATGTAGGGTGTGGTAGCTATGTAGAGATTAAACGATTAGCTCAGGGCAGGGAGGTATGGAGGGCTGCATCAAACCAGTCAAAAGACTGAAGACTCAAACAACAGAAGTGGGATGATGTTTTTGAAGGTGTAAACGCGAACCAAAATGTATTTACATGGATAGTCTGACATCATTATGAACTAGTGCAAATTATTGATACAGAGAATATGTTCAGCGACTAAGATACAAGTGTAAATCATGGAAATGCCTCTCGTGCCAACGAAACCAGCCTTCAAGTACGACAGTCGCGAGAGTGTGAAAGGGAACAGGATGAAGGCGCGCTTGGAGCTGAGTTACTTTGCTTTACGTATTCATACTCGGAGCCCGTCTTTAAGTGCGTGCTGGGTGTTAGTGCGGGATCCATTAGCTTTATGTGACTTGTGAATAGCCCCGCGCGAAGCCTGTCATCACCTGCTGCAGGGACTGCTTCTGCTTCTGATTGCTTGCGATTGCTTGCAATTCTCATGCTAATACTGCAAACATCATATATCTACTTCGATCCCTGAAATCTCATCACGCAGCATTATATCATTATCACCCACATATGCGGCGCGCTCCTGAAATTGCGGCCCTAATAATATTAGAATGAAGGTGTTGTATATATCAGCATCGACATTGGTGGAACTGCTGTGGATTTCTTACGGATTTGCACCTTTTGCGTACAAGCGACTTTTGCTGCAGGACTTAATATTCTCAGTATTAAAAGATTTCACTTGTAATATAAAGTCATTTATACACATGTTCACTAGCGTAAATCACATGATATCATCAAATTGTCTCTTTTCTGAGAATTCAATTAAGAGGCTATCATATATTAATTTTAAATAGTACTGTTGGATTCATACTTCCAAGATTTGGAATACTTTAATGTGCTCAAATATTTCCGACAAATCTTATTAAGACTCTTTCCTTCACTCTGTATGATAATTTCTTCTTAATTTGTATCCAACCATTCTTAACTTTATGTTGCTCAACTCCACAGTGAAGAGAAATACACGGATGTTTATCTTTTTGGATGCAACTGAACAATGTACTGTACTTCCCGTGAGAGGAATGGTGTTGGTTCTTAGAATAACATCAGTCTTGTTAAAACACACACAATCTCATGAGATCTCCTGTGTTAAGCAACATCAGAGTTTTTATTTTTGTTTTAACTCTTTGGGTGTAGCTAAGGCCTCTTCATTTGTTAATGTTGCGTGACCATAATGCTTTTCTTAATTCTGTAATTGTTTAGAGACACTAGATGGCGATACCGTAATGGACCATGTAGAGAACTTGTTTACATAAATCCAGATTCTACCAAAAAGTAGAGTATATGATTTGCTTTAAGAAAGCTCGTGAGTTGAGGGCTGCCTGATCGGCAGGAGTTGCACATCGTTCGTTCAATGGGATCTCGACAACAAGAAAGTGTGTGTTTCATTAGGGAGGGGTGAACACCCTATACAAAGAAAAGTGGAATAGTTTACGGTCAGGAAAATATGGTAAATTGGGAGTTAAGGTGATCAAGTATGTGGGTAAACTATTGCGGAAGACGGAGTGTAGATGGACAGAAAAAGAAGGAAGAACGGACTGAAATCAATAGAAATGTAACTTCCAACAAGAAAGTATTTTCTAAACCCAAAGAAGCTTTCAAAGTATAGGTCACAAATATTACAAGTTTGGTAGGCAAAAAAATGTAGGTCAATTTAAAACCTTAACAGAGAATTCCGAGCCTCCGTGGCTCAGGCGGCAGCACGCCGGCCTCTCACCGCTGGGTCCCTGGTTCAAATCCCGGTCACTCCATGTGAGATCTGTGCTGGACAAAACGGAGGCAGACAGGTTTTTCTCCGGGTACTCCGGTTTTTCCTGTCAAAATTTCATTCCAGCAACACTCTCCACTATCATTTCATTTCATCTGTCATTCATTTAATCATTGCCCCAGAGGAGTGCGTCAGGCCTCGGCATCCGGCACAGTCCATATCCTCGCCGCTAGATCGGGGCTTCATTCATTCCATTCCTGACCCGGTCGGAGACTGGAAGCAGGCTGTGGATTTTCATTTTCAACACAGAATTCCGAAAATTGTATTTCAATTTTTAAATTTATTTAACTTATTTTAACTTATTATCCTTTTGGTCCTGTCTAACAGGCCAAGCATCTTTGTAAGCATGAAGAGAGTTTAGTCGTCGGAGATGATAAACATTCCTAAGAGTTTTGGTCCTGTCTAACAGGCCAAGCATCTTTGTAAGCATGAAGAGAGTTTAGCCGGCGGGGATGATAAACATTCCTAAGAGGTTTGGTCCTGTCTAACAGGCCAAGCATCTTTGTAAGCATGAAGAGAGTTTAGTCGGCGGTGATGATAAACATTCCTAAGAGTTTTGGTCCTGTCTAACAGGCCAAGCATCTTTGTAAGCATGACGAGAGTTTAGCCGGCGGGGATGATAAACATTCCTAAGAGGTTTGGTCCTGTCTAACAGGCCAAGCATCTTTGTAAGCATGAAGAGAGTTTAGTCGTCGGGGATGATAAACATTCCTAAGAGTTTTGGTCCTGTCTAACAGGCCAAGCATCTTTGTAAGCATGACGAGAGTTTAGCCGGCGGGGATGATAAACATTCCTAAGAGGTTTGGTCCTGTCTAACAGGCCAAGCATCTTTGTAAGCATGAAGAGAGTTTAGTCGGCGGGGATGATAAACATTCCTAAGAGTTTTGGTCCTGTCTAACAGGCCAAGCATCTTTGTAAGCATGAAGAGAGTTTAGTCGTCGGGGATGATAAACATTCCTAAGAGTTTTGGTCCTGTCTAACAGGCCAAGCATCTTTGTAAGCATGAAGAGAGTTTAGTCGTCGGGGATGATAAACATTCCTAAGAGTTTTGGTCCTGTCTAACAGGCCAAGCATCTTTGTAAGCATGAAGAGAGTTTAGTCGTCGGGGATGATAAACATTCCTAAGAGTTTTGGTCCTGTCTAACAGGCCAAGCATCTTTGTAAGCATGAAGAGAGTTTAGTCGTCGGGGATGATAAACATTCCTAAGAGTTTTGGTCCTGTCTAACAGGCCAAGCATCTTTGTAAGCATGAAGAGAGTTTAGTCGTCGGGGATGATAAACATTCCTAAGAATTTATCTTTTATTAGAGAAGTACAGAGGTAACTGGAAGACTTCAAAATACGAGTGCATCACTGGAGAAAATGAACATGCTGCACTCGAGGGTTGACACCATTTAATCGGCGAAAGAAGGCTGACCTCAGGTTGGTAGAACTATTCTCCAGTAGAGCAGGCCCACATGGCTTGGGGAAATTGTGAGGCAGTGCCTCCGCAGAGTAGATGGCTGTCGGCTGCGGAGTAGTGCTCTTGTAAATGTGTTGACTATTGAGTACTGAGTGCTGGCGGATTTTAATTATATAAACAGAAGGCGTTCTAGAAGAATCCAGGACATGACATAGCCAGGCTAACATTATGTCAAACCAAGGAAGTGCTGGAGTGAACTAGAGGCTTGACGTACAGTAGGTGACTACGTAGCGACCACGTGAGGAAGCGTGAGGCTCCCAGACCAATTGGAGAAGGTTGGTGACTGACGTATTCAGCAGCAGGGTGCAGCTTACGTCACAGGAATCATAGAAATAGGTCTAATACAATGACCATTAGAAGTATTAACCTTCACCACTCGGACCCGAGCAGAATACGAGTTTAAAAATCTGCCCAAGTTTCAGACAAGCAGGGGCCTTGGATCCCGAAGGAGTACAAGTCACCCACTTGCAAATGAGGGTAAGAAATCTTCCATTTCCCTTTCTTATGCAAAAGGTTAAGGTACTCCAACCTCCAACGACGCCATAAACAATAACTAAGAGTATAAATTCTCTTCCAAAAGATAGTCAAAGAGATCACACGTCGCCGATCAAGCAAAGAAGGCTTGGCCGTCAAAGGACAATCAACTAAAATTGCCCAGGCGTTAAAGGAAGAAGTATAGAAGGGTCATCGGATAGGGATATAGATTTACCACTCGCTAGACGTGAATTGCTAGAGAATTACATTATTTATAGCAAGGAACAGCAGAGGACAATGTCCTTTTTAGATGATGTTTCATCAACTTAATCGCTAGATTCCCAATGACCTCCATGATGAGAAGCACATGGAGGAATGAAATGCCAATAAGCCCCTAGAATATTAAAATTAGAAATTTGCTTCATAGCAATAATTGAAGTGAGTGCTGTTATCCAAGACTCATAGGCACCACAGAAAATTTCAAAGTTGCCGGAAAATACTGCACAAGGAATACCCCACCCTGCAGCAAACCTAGCAATAGGCCACGTAGATGCGTTGGTCGCAGCAAATGTATGTTTCCAGTAACCGTTGTGTATTTTCTCAAGAAGCTTCCTCTTGGCTTCGAGGGAATTTTTACGATAAGAACATTGTCTGGCATAATCAATACCTCTAAGAGCAAAACACTTACTAAGTTCGGATCAAAATGAGCGAAGATCTTCTAAGAGTTGAACAGCAGTTTCACGCTTAGTTCGTATGGCAGGACGTCCAGGCTCTCTATTCCATCAGATTAACGCTCCACCGCATGCTGCAAGGATTGCCGTGGACCAACCGATACTCAGATTTGTCACCAATCGAACATATCTGGAGTCACCTGGGACGCCAACTGAGAGAGCCGAGGAGTGCATAAGATCTCGAGAGTCAGTTGCAGTGAATACGCAGGATACGAGACGAATATTGTATACCTGCACGCCAGCCTGTGTCCAAGCTAGGAGTAGACCAGCAGAGCACTAGAGGTTGTCAGTTTCCGCGATACAAGCGTTAATTTGCTCTCGTACCGTAATAATTTTCGTACATGGAACATGCAATCACCAGTTTTATGCAATTATTTCTTGGTACGTGAATTTGTTTTGTCGGCCACTGTATATTTATAACAGTTATGTAAGACTTGAAGATGAGACTGCAGACGAAATTCGACCACTTAACACCACGAGCTCATTTGAAGCCTTATATTTACGAGATTAGTTAATGTCAATTTAATGACAATCTGCTGATCTAGTTTCAATCACCAGCGCATGGCCAACGAGGAAGACCGACAGTGGTGCGAAATGGTTAAATTACTGCTATGAAGATTGTTTCACATGCTGTTAATGAAGTTTATCCCCACAGATTGTGTTTATTGACCAGATTCTCTATTTACCAGGGAACATCATTGCTAGCAGGTTATTGTGTTTCCTTTTTACTTGAATACTCATTACAAGACGTTGTGGTCTGAGGTACACTCAGCCTCGTGAGATAGAGCTGAAGGATACCTGAAAGATATGATTTATTTATCACTTAATTAACACACATTTTTGTACAAGAAATGGGGGGATTTAATTGCATTTTATCATTTCAAATGATCTTGTTGACCTCGTCGTTATGCTAGGGTCTAACGTTATGCGTTATGGTTACGGTTACGGCGTGTATGACGTCATCATGCTGTTCAGTGCATATGCACCGAGTCTGAGTTTACTCCTGGGAGACGTCGCGTGCGTGACGTCAGACAGGAAAACAGGGAAACTCCTAAAGAGGTGTACAAGATGTAATACATGAATACAGGGTGACTCCTAATGAGGTGTACAAGATGTCACATATGAATACAGGGTGACTCCTAAAGAGATATACAAGACGTCACATATGAATACAGGGTGACTCCTAAAGAGGTGTACAAGATGTCAGACAGGAATACAGGGTGACTCCTAAAGAGGTGTACAAGATGTAACACATGAATACAGGGTGACTCCTAAAGAGGTGTACAAGATGTAACACAAGAATACAGGGTGACTCCTAATGAGGTGTACAAGATGTCACATATGAATACAGGCTGACTCCTAAAGAGATATACAAGACGTCACATATGAATACAGGGTGACTCCTAAAGAGGTGTACAAGATGTCAGACAGGAATACAGGGTGACTCCTAAAGCGGTGTACAAGATGTAACACATGAATACAGGGTGACTCCTAAAGAGGTGTACAAGATGTAACACAAGAATACAGGGTGACTCCTAATGAGGTGTACAAGATGTCACATATGAATACAGGGTGACTCCTAAAGAGATATACAAGACGTCACATATGAATACAGGGTGACTCCTAAAGAGGTGTACAAGATGTCAGACAGGAATACAGGGTGACTCCTAAAGAGGTGTACAAGATGTAACACATGAATACAGGGTGACTCCTAAAGAGATATACAAGACGTCACATATGAATACAGGGTGACTCCTAAAGAGGTGTACAAGATGCCAGAGAAGAATACAGGGTGACTCCTAAATAGATATACAAGATGCCAGATAAGAATACAAGGTGACTCATAAAAAGGTGTACGAGATGGCAGAGAAGAATACAGGATGACTCCTAAAGAGGTGCACAAGATGTCAGACGAGAATACAGGGTGACTCCTAATGAGGTGTACAAAATGGCAGACAAGAATACAGGGTGACTCCTAAAGAGGTGTACAAGATGTCACACAAGAATACAGGGTGACTTCTAAAGAGATATACAAGATGCCAGATAAGAATACAGGGTGTCTCCTAAAGCGGCGTGCAGGATGTCAGAGCAAAATACAGGGTGACACTTAACGAGGTGTACAGTATGATAGATTCAATTCAAATACAGGTTGACCCTTAAAGAGGTTTACAAGGTACCAGATTCAAATAATGGGTGACCCTTAAAGAGTTGTAAATGATGTCAGACTCAAATACAGGGTGACCCTTAAAGAGGTGCCCGCGCGGGAAGCCTAAGTTAATGGGTAATGGAGTCTGTTGAAAGAGCCCTCCTGAGCCTTTCTAACCTGTGTAGCATTTGTAGCATGCGTCATTTGAAATGATATAAAGTCCAGTCTCTCAGACTGACTGTATCTTTTTTGTACGAAAAGTGTGTAAATTAAGCGATAAATAGACTATTTCATATCATATTTCTTTCAGGGTAGAGTGTTAAATACTGTATTTGATATTTTCCACCCAATCTAATTGGGCATACTCGTCTTGACCGACTGAAAAGCAATATGTCAATAGATTATTAGACAACACTGAAAATTGCTTCAGAAATGAGAGGAGGTGGATTCGATTTGCACCTCAGTCATCCTAGAAGTGTTTATTCGTGGTTTCTCACTTCTACGCCAGGTAAATGCTGGGATATTTCCAGATTGAAGACCACGGCCACCTCCTTCGCAATCCTAGGCTCAATTACAAACACATATACACTACTACATACACCTCAACAACACATGTTATCAGAAAAATACAAACAGCTAAGTACACGAGGCTGAATGACCACGATGTCGCAACCCCTAAATGAATCATCAACAACAATGAGTGTGGCTCATATCTTTACATGTATTCTGGTCGTAGAAACGTAAGAATACATCTTAATTTTCTTTAAAGATGTTATGACACCGAGATTGATTTTACCAGCATAGTTCGTAAGTATCCATAAACAATTCTGTGTTAATTTGTAATCAAATTACTTTGCATATGGCATCAACTTTCAAAGGTCATATCGGCGTGAAGTCACAGTAGTATCGATACTACTCTGAGAACATGCGGTGGCCATTTTGTGGAGCATTTTGAGTCCTTAGCTGTATTTGATTACAATGTTCAACAAATTTTGATGAAAAGTGTGTAAGTGACTTCAGTTTGTGTTTTTCACTTTCATTTGTGCATAATATAAGTACTGTAAATATTACTATCTAACCAAATCCTTAGCTCTAGTTAGTAATAGATACATATGTCAGCATTGAACAAAACTTACAACAAATACTAGAATGAATGGCTGTCACATTCTGAATTGATCAAGGCTGAAATTGTATGACCTAATAAGAGTTGAGATATTTACAAATGGAGTTTAAGAGACATGTTACAACCAAGTTGTTCATAACATAACAGCATCTCGCCCACAACGTATTTATAATTTGGTGCTCTCTTTTCCCCAAGAAGTTTGAAAAAACATTCTTAAAACTTTCCCATGCGGCCTTCTCATCGCCCTGGATGATTGCTTCAAACTGATTGTCTCTGAACAGCTCCTGAATCTGTGGTCCAAAAATGATACCCTCCTTGATCTTTGCGTCACTTAATCGAGGGAATTTTTGCCTTAAACATTTGAAAGCCGCACCCTCTTGGTTCATTTTCTTAACAAAGTTTTTCATAAGCCCTAATTGTATGTGTAATGGTGGAAATCATATTTGTTTAGGATCAGCCAATGGTTCGTGTTTGACGTCCTTCACACCTGGTGTCAGGGCTTTTCTGAGAGGTTAGTCTGTTTTTGTATAATAAGAAGCACGAGCCCTGCTATCCCAATCACATATACAACAGTTGATCTGGTATATTTCCTAAGTTAGCGTGACTTTCCCAAAATATGAGGTAATTGTTACCAACCTATGTAAAATGAATACTAGAGCTAATTTTCAATTTTGTCTTTCATATTCATTATCAGCACCCCAATTTGTATCAGAATTGGCTAGATTTGTTCAATTTTCATTTTCACTGTCGAACAGTGTTATTATGCACGGAGATCATTTTGAAACATCTAGCTGATAATGACCACATGTGCAATAAATAGATTTCCTTAAGTTCTAGTCGAGATCCAGTTAGATTTTATGGTCTGCCGAGTTATAATAATTCATGAAGAGTTTCCGCCAAATCCGTACGTAATGTTCCCACGCCCAGGCCATACAGATCTCAAAGGGCAGCAACTCAAAGAGGATCAAAAGATTTCATCAAGCACTTCGTTCCTGCCTAATAAAACATTTACTCGTATTTCCGGCAGACCTCGGCTATACCTGGTCATTTTTACACTCGGCACTTCGCCATTTAGTTGAACTATTTCATACTGTAAGTTGTAACTCATCAATCAGTCAAAAGAAATTTGCCCAGTATGAATGAGTGCGGTTACTGTACAATGTACAATATACTGTAGCCTATATACCAGGGGGCTCATTTGCCCCGTACAATCTGTTTATAAGTGTCCTGCATGTACTAATGACGAACGGGAAGCCTAAAAACTGAATTACAAAGGGGTATCCTTGCATGCGAGCAGCTTACCCCAGAGTGCCAAGAGATAACAACCTGACGGCCGCTCGCTGCATGTTTCTCAGTGCTACCCCTCTATTGAGCCCCATTGCACTATGAAATCTCGCTGGCGAGCGCAGGATAATAGGCTTGCACTTGATACAGCAGCATTACAGTTGCTGTAAACATATTGGCAATGTCTGAGGTTATCACCAATGACCAGTACACACACTATATAAATTTATGGAGAAACTGGTCGCAATCCCGCCGAAGCTCGCACATCGCATGCACAGGTGATTCCAAATAGATGTCTGCCTTTTGGATTGAAGCTCGTGGCACCCCTAGGTCCCTTGCAGCTCCTCTCTGCAACAATAAACATGTCTACATTGTAACATAGATGGCTCGTTTAATTATTATTATTATTATTATTATTGTCAGCAGGCCCTAGGAGCACAGTAAGGTGAAGTGTAACTGACTGTGTGTAGGATTGCATTGCAAGTACTGCAGGACATTCTGCACGTCAGCATTACCGCAGACGAGTATGTACCAATAACATTCCATTCGTTGGTAACTGCTGCTCTGTTCGGCGAAATACGAGTGGAGACGACAGACGTCTATCTGGAAGCATCTTTGCTTGTTACCTGCGAACTTCGACGGCATTACGACCAGCTTCTCCATAGATTAGTATGATGTCCGTGTACTCGTCGTTGCTGAATACACCAGCCATCGTCCATATGTTACCAGCAACTGCCATGTTGTACCACATTACGCCCCAAAATGCGAGGTTTTATAACGCAATGGGGCACATTAGACGGGTAGCGCTGACCAACATGTAGAGAGCGGCCGTCCGGTTGTTATCCCTTCGTATTCTGACGTAATCTGCCAGCATGCTGTGTGACCCCTGTGGAAATCAGCGATCACGCATTCCATACAGCATTTGTGTATGCGTGAAACCTATAAGTAGATTGTAGGGGGAAATGAGCAACCTGGTATACATAGTCTACATATAAAGTGAACACTCCTAAAACAAGTAGTTCCGTGAAGAACTAAATAGCCTACTTTCATATATCCTACTTATGTTCTTGCCTCTATCAACATACACAATTTCAGTTTGATTGCTGTAATAAATTCGTAGATATTGAGAAACGTCTAAATATATAGGATAGTTGCCAAGTTGGATTTCTTTTTATGTAGGCTATAGAGTTATGTACTATTAGATAAAGGCTATTGATTAGGTTCATTATTCAAACTTCCATCTCATGATTAGGTCACAAGAAATGAAATCGAGATTTTAAAATATCGGACAGCCGCCATCTTGAGGTTTCGAAAACAATTGAAATAAATTAGATGTCAGTGGATTGAAATTTATAGAAACGTTAACCATACCAAGTTTCAATGCGCTCGGATGGATAAATCGCGAGAAACGTCCATTTAAATATTTATATTTCGCGACGCCGCCATGTTGGATTATTGGCCACCAAGTTATTGAAAGTCTCATAGGTGAACTTATGTTTATAGCCTCTATCAACTCCCAACATTTCAGTTTAATGGCTGTCATAGATTAATAGATATTGAGAACCGTCTACATATTTCGGTTGGTCGCCATGTTGGATTTTTATATATGTAAGCCATAGAGTTATGTACTATTAGATGACGATTTTTGCGTAGGTTCTTATTCAAACGTTTACTTTGATCGCATGATCGCTGTTCATGAACATTTATATATTTATAATCTTAATAGAAGCACAGTAATTACATACATATTTTTACATAAAATTAGAAAAGCAGGTCACCGACATTACGTACGTAAGCATCACATGCGCAGTCTTCAGGAATTGACGCTAGGTTGCGGTGGTCCAGTGTCAGTAGTTGGTCACTAGTCGTGGCCGAGTGAGGTGCGCGTGTGAGAGTTGTTTGATCGCATTGGAAGAGTGTACGTTTCTTAATACCGGTGCTCCCGATAGTTCCACGGGTGTACTGACCTTCCGTGTGTCATTCGGACAATACTTTTCAAGTAGTGTTCCAGATAGGACAACAAATCAAGAAACCCAGAAAACCCCGCTGAACATCATGTCCGGATACCAGAGGAAAAACACTGTACGCTGTCAATGGGACAGGCAGAGTTCTCGCTCCACACCAGGAGAAATTCACCGCTGGATTTGCGATACCCTCCGGTTGACTGTCGACCAAGTAGAAGCCATCCAATTAAATGCGCAAGAAAGAACCATGTACATCAAGGTAATCAGCATATCTACTTATCAAAAATTGCTAAATACTTTTGAAGCTCCTATTAAATTTCAGTATGACTCAGGCGAGGTGACTAATGTTGAACTCTCCAGAGCGGATTCCAATTTTACCACAGTGCGTATATTTAATGTCCCACTCGAAGTTCCCCCTGAAATTTTCAAATCCGTCCTGTCGAAATATGGCACTGTGAGTGACGTCAGGAAAGAACAATGGTCTTCTGCTTATCAGTTCCCGGTGTATAATGGAATACGTGCAGTCACTAGGGAAATCAAACAAGATATCCCCTCAACTGAGACTTTTGGTGGCCATTCTGGCTATATATCATATAATGGACAGAAACAGACCTGTTTAATTTGTAATGCTAACACTCATCTCCGTATCAATTGCCCAAAGAAAATGATTCTCCTCGGTATTAATCCTACCCAACAAAGACGTGTCCAATACTCCGATGTTGTGACACAGCAAACGTCACATGAAAACATGCTTATTGATCAGTCAGCTTGGACACCGGCAGAAGTGGCCTCATCCACACATGACGCAGACCACGTACCTTGCACTGAACAGATCCGCGAGCTACGTAGTGCCCCTGCGCCCTCGGCCACCTGTCTTGCAGCCATAGAGCCAACTCCTCCGTCACTACAGGTTGCACCAGAAATTTTGTCTTCACTGCCCTCTCCTACTCTGGTACCAACCGACTCACTGAAGCAGGTTGATCGGGGATATGAGAACGTACCTAAGAAGATTAAAACAAATGCCTCGATTGCTGCACCAGCCCCGAAGAATCAAACTGGTTCTACACATGCTCCCGCAGCTGTGAAAAAGAAACAAAATCTTCCTTCTACGTCATCTAGGGACCCACGAACGCTCTCAAACGCTGACAGCCGGCCCATGAATGGCTCTCATAAGGAACTCTCTCACCCTAATTTGACATAGTGCACCAGTATATTTCTCACCCGTGTCTGTTTCTTTTTCACCCGTGTCTAGCACAGCTTTTATACTCCTCTTAATGCCGCAACTTCTCACTGTGGCCACTGTGAATATCAATGTAATAGAATGTCCCCTGAAATTTCAACTGTTGGAGAGATTCCTTCGAGATGCAGACATTGACATTGCTTTCATTCAAGAAGTTGCTAAACCCTGTCTTCCCATATCTGCCTTCTACAAACAATACATCAATAACGGTACTAATAATAGAGGGACCGGCTTCCTCATAAGACATGATATCCCACTCGAAGGTGTGCTATGTCATCCATCAGGACGCATAATATCTGGACACATAAACAATACCACCCTGATAAATGTATATGCCCCATCCGGGTCCAGCAAACGTGTGGAACGGAAAATGTTCTTTCAACAGAGTATACTGCCTCATCTGCACGACGTTACGGAAAAACTTATTCTTGCAGGGGATTTCAATTGTATTCAACGCCTAGAGGATTCCACTAGTCCATACCAAGGTGTCAACCCGGCTCTCAGGACCCTCCTTACTTCCTTACACCTCATTGATGCTGTGGATAGTTTAAGGGTGTCCCTGCCCCATTACACCTGTATAAGTCACAACTCCTCATCACGAATTGACCGCATCTACTTTTCCCAAGAACTTATCCATCCCAGACGATATGAAGTGATACCTGCCAGTTTCACTAACCATCATGCAGTCGTATGTACAATCTCTTACCCCCATCCCGTTTTTCACATAGGAAGAGGTTATTGGAAATTGAATTACTCGCTGTTACTGGATCGATGGGTCCAACAAAAATGCAACTATCGCGACTGTGCAGACTGGTGGGATATTTTAGTTAAACCAGGAATCCGACGCATATTTAAGAACATATCCTACCAACGAGGTCGAGAAAGACGGGATACAGTTGAATTTTACTATCGAGTTCTTCGCCAGCCCCAGAAAAGATCTGATGCTGGGGAGCGTATCAATGACCAGATTCGGGAAGTTAAAGCCAAGCTCCTGTCTATACAGCAACGAACGCTTGCTCATATAAACGTGGCTTTAAAAGATCGTACAGTGCACCCGGACGAAAGTGCAAGTGTATACCATATCGCCAAAGGACAACGTGAGTGGCAACGTAAATCTATCCACCGCCTCCGCACCAGTACTGAAAGTGTTGTCACCTCCCCTGACGCTATACGTAGTGAAATATCATTATTTTATCAGCGGTTCTACACTAAGGCTCCAATTGATCCACAGCAGGTGACCCTATTGCTTTCATCTTGCAGTACCCAACTATCTCTGGACAACAAAACTCTGCTCAGCGCGGACATTACGGATGACGAGATTCACTCTGTGGTTAAGCACCTCCCAAATAACCGTTCACTTGGCATTGATGGACTGCCATATGAACTGTATAAACACTTCTGGCCTCTCATTGACAAAGAATTTTGTCACGTCTTACGTACCATTCTCCAACGTCGTGCTCTTTGTCAATCACATCACGAGGGTACCATAGTCCTCATACCAAAAACATCCTCTCCCATGGCAGTTGGTGACTTCCGACCAGTTACTCTGCTCTGCAGTGATTATAAAGTCCTTACCAAAGTACTTGCATGCCGATTGAAGACTGTTCTACATGATATCATTGGTGATGAACAATGTTGCAGTATTCCTGGAAGAACTCTCTTAATGAATTTGGCGATACTACGGGACCTACACCTAAAAGCCGAAGTGCTCCCCACTGAGCCAATGAGTTTTCTCACCTTAGATCTTGATAAAGCTTTCGACCGCATCAGTCATGAATACTTGTACATGGTCTTGCAGCACTTGAATTTCCTGCAATCTTTATTGCCTACATTCGTATGATAAATTGTAATGCTACGCCTGGAGTGCTCGTCAACGGTTTCCTTTCCCCTCTGATTCCAATACAACGATCAGTTAGGCAGGGATGACCCCTTTCCATGCTACTTTTTGTCATTGGCCTCGAGCCGTTCATTCGGACTACCCAGGTGAAGCTACAGGGTTACAAACTGTCCACACATGTTTTCGGCATGTGCGCCTATGCTGATGACATATCACTATTGATCCGCAATAATGAAGACATCTCTCACATCGATAGCGTCCTTCAGCTCTACCATATCGCCTCTGGAGCACAATCGAACCCCCAGAAAACTGCTTTGCTTCCGCTCAATACGAACTCAGTGATTACCCAGCAGCCCTGGTTCCGGATAGTAAATGAGGTGAAAATTCTTGGCATTACCTGGAAGCAATCGCTTCTGGACACAGTGCAAGCAAACTGGAATAAGGTCATTGCCAAAGTTAGGGGAGTGCTGATCCAATTTGGTCAAAGAAACCTCAATATAGTGCAACGGGTCATGGTCCTCAACGTGTTTGCGCTCTCTAAAGTATGGTATGTCGCACAACTTTTCCCACTTCTCAAAATGTTTGAGAGCCAATTGTCAAAATACTCAGGTTGGTTTATATGGCAAGGATCTTTGTTTCGAGTACAACGGGAACAGTTGTATCTCCCATTCCGGCAAGGCGGGCTAGGGCTAACAGCTCATCGCATGAAATGCCGTGCACTCCTCTGCAAGAACGATATCACCATCCTTTCCCAACATGACACGAAAGCGCTCTACAAAGATCTTCGAAACACAGCCCGTGGTTATGATAGAGCTTTGCCGAAGATATTTAGGGACCATCAGCAGCACCTTCTGGAAACTGTTCGCCAAATGCCTTCAGGGACTGAGTATTTATACCATGTTGCGGCAAGGGGTACACTCCAAACTGCGAATCGAGGCCACCACCCTCTACGTCCATTGGCCCCCAGTTTGGAAAACATTTGGGGCTATGACCATTTCTTCTGCTGTACACTCCCAGGTTTTTATCTTCCTCAACGATCTCATCCCAACGGCTCTACGGCGATATAACATCCGTCTTGAATCTCACCCATGGTGTACTATATGTGGTCAAACTGATACGGCGATACATCGCTTCACAACATGCACGAGAGTTGCCTCCACATGGCTGTGGTGTAAGGGACAAGTATGTCAACTATTAAATGTGCCCACGGGTGACCTTGATGACAGGAAGTTGATTCGTTTGTCGGTGACCGCCTTCCCTCAAATTAAACAGACTGCCATTGTGTGGATAATGGGCCAATATGTACACTTCGTGACGGACAATGATCAACATTTCTCGTTCCTGGATCTCATGTATCACCTGCAGAAAGAGCGCTGGAAGCTTAGTGAAAGTGGACAATTGTATGATAAATATGGACACTATTTGGATTTTCTTGTGATGTAATAGTATGGTATTTATCCTATCTGAAAATTCTGTAATTCTGTAGAGAGCTAATAAAAAAATGTATTATGAAAAAAAAAGTGGCTCGAGTGCCGGACCCGCGACGAACACTCACAAATTGTGTGGATTGAATCCCACCAGGTCCAACTTATTTGCTTATAAGTTTTTGTTTTGTTTTGCTTGGTGTTTCTGCATTATCACTTATATGTACCGGTAATCATTTGGGGTGGTCCTTGGTTCAACAGGGTACGGTATTAATAATAACTTAGCGTCAGTCAAGAGCGTAGGCTACTCATATTCAAGAGAGCATTCATGCTGGAGATGCCAGGAATAAGTAATAAAGAGGATCATTTATTAGAAAGAATATGTCCACGGAAAGAATTCATGCTGAAAATTAAAAAATGTAAAACAAAAATAATGGAATGCAGCCGAAATAAATCAGAAACCTCTATGGAGATAAAATTGGCAGGTGAAAAGCTGAAGATAGTAGGAGACTTCTGTTACTTAGGAAGCAGAGTAACCAGTGATGGACGAAGCAAAGAGGATATAAAAAGTAGGTTGACTCAGGCAAGGAAAGCATTTCTACAAAAAAGGAATCTGTTGACATCGAATATAGATTTAGGTATTAGGAAGTCATTTTTGAAATCCTTTGTCTGGAGCGTGGCGCTCTATGGAAGTGAAACTTGGACTTTTGGTGCAGCAGAAAAGAGGAAAATTGAAGCATTTGAAATGTGGTGTTACAGGAGAATGATGAAAATCAGATGGGTAGATAGGGTTACAAACGAAGAGGAATTAAGACGAGTGGGAGTGGAGAGATGTTTCTAGCGACTGCTAATGAAGAGAAGAGATAGGTTAGTAGGACACATACTAAGACACCCAGGAATAGCAAGCTTAGTTATGGAAGGAAGGGTCGAGGACAAGAATTGTAGGGGTAGACCAAGGATAGAATATGTTAAAAGATTGCCACGGATGTAGGGTGTGGTAGCTATAAAGAGATGAAACGATTAGCTCAGGACAGGGAGGCATGGAGTGCTGCATCAAACCAGTCAAATGACAAGACTCAAACAACAACAACAAAGGATAATAGCAAAGAAGATCAGGCAGAGGCTGGGTCAAATTCAGAACTGTGATGAAAATGCATTCTTTATACGGTTCGGAATGGTAAAAGACACAGTATTGAGGTTATTAGATCAAATTAACGATCGTTTGGAACATATGACTGACAGGTAAAATTTATAATAATATAATAATGTAATAAATACGCACAATGTGCATTAATTAGATACATTAAGGAATTCACTAATGCCCATCTTCTTTGCCTAGCATTCTAACATATATCCACTACACTGCCTCCCACAAAAAACACATATACATATACTGTAGTAGCCTAGCTTGCACCTACCGGTATTTATTTCTTGGATAGGCTATATTACTTTGTATTATATTTAGACTAGCTGAAGTACCCGTGCTTCGCTACAGGTCATATGTAAATTAAAATGTGAAGGTGACAGTTAAAACAGGGGATAGGCGAGGTGACGCGTGGAGGGAGAGTAAGGATGGAACATTTTGTCCGACTACACCGCTCAGCGTTGACCGTGTTTTATTGCACAATTGTAGGTTATACTAGCTAACCGTTCGAGATACACGAATGGTGATACGGACCTTTCGGATAGGAAATTACATTTTAAACCTCGAATATGCCATCAAAAGTTGGCTATTTCTTAGCGTTCTCTTTTTATTTGAAATTGAAATATGAAAGTTTGAAACCAAAGGGTGTAGTGACGTCACAAAAATGGTCGCTATCTTTAAATAGTGCAAAGTATCGAAATCAAAAGTGCCCTATACGTTTACCAGGTACATCATCATGTAAAATCTCATGTAAATCGGACCAGTGGTTCTTGCGTGATTAATACACAGACTAACATACACACACCATCTCATTTTTATATATTAGTATAGATTTCAAAATGCTAAAATCAGTCTAATAAATAAATAAAATGCATTTACCTGGATGGTTCAATTTGGTATTACAACACAATCTCTAACACGGTATTCTTCTCTTTGATGCGGCCGATAACCAAGATTTGGGACCTCTTCAACAAAGACACTGTCTTCAATAGATTGTATCATTATTCCCGTTCATAAAGAAATAGTCATTGCATTCTACGGGGTTGTTAATTTATTTGAGGAACTTGGGACGTCTTGGTCTTTAGCAGCGAACTATACGCAGTGCCCCAAATCAGATTGACAACCACACTTCATTGCTTTCGAAGAATGAACTCGTTATCTTATCTCATAATGGAAGAGAATGACATGAATAGAGGCCGATATGTATTTACATGCTAGTTATCCATTCTCCTGAAATTGAAGCTCGAATATCATTCGTTAAAAACGATGGGTTGCAGCTTACGTGAAGTCAGGCTCGGAGGAGTTCTTTCTTCACTAATTACTCCTGACGTAAGGGATGATTTTGATTTTTGATTTGATTTTATTTTCACGGCTACACTTAGAGCTTAAGAGCTCCTTTACAGTAGCGCCCTACATAAAATAAGGTTAGGGCTTATACAAATAAAACATTTCACTTAAATTCACAATATAAATAATAATAGTCTAACAATAGTAACAAAAAGACAGTAATAATACAACAATAATAATAATAATGTTGATAATGGAAAGATTATTTACAAAAAAGAGCATACAGACACAGTATCAGCCCGAAAAGCAAAGAAAAGCTATTAAATTAGACAGGTTGTCAGCTATTGTCCTGATGTTATAATTGAACTTCAAAAAAGTATTTTAACATAATGCTGTAATCAAATGTGAGGGGTATACTGCTCCAAGAAGCAGGATGAAAGATGTCTTTTGAAAGCTGCAGTGCTTGCAATGTTGACGAACTTATATAAATCGAAGGTGTTGAAGAGGCGTGAGGCGGTGCAAACAAAAGATTTATTGAACTTCATGGTTCGATGTATAGGAATCTGGAGTGTTAATTTTGTGTATCTATTTTCTCGATTATGAACAGAATGCATTGGTGTAAAGGCATTGTAGATATATAACGGGGTCTTGGTATGTAATATTTTATGTGTCAGAATGGCAACTGATAGCTGCCTGCGGTCGTGGAGTTTCAGCCATTTCAGCTGCACGAAGTAAGGTGTGATATGTTCATCTCGCCTTACATCCAGAATGTACCGAACACATGCATTCTGGACTCTTTGTAATTTGATGTTCTGTGTTTCTGGTAAATCATTGTATACAGCACAGACATAATCAATGATTGGAAAAATGTGAGCTTACGTATGTCAGGAGGGGTGTAAGAAACAGTTCTTTTCAGGAGATGCATAGTTGATACAACCTTCCTTACCACATTATACGTATGCTCTGACCACGACAGTGTTCTATCAAATATCACTCCGAGATTATTGACAGTGTTGCTATATTTAATATTATTAACTAGTATCTTGATGGGTGGTAGTGAATTAAAATCTACTGAATTTAGAAGTTTTGTATATCCAATGGATATAAGTTGTGTTTTAGATATGTACACGTTAAGATTATGATTGAGGGCTCATTCACAAAGCCTGTCAATGTCTTCATTAAACAGATTTATACGATCACATGCAGTGCTAGGCGTGAGGTGAAAATAGGCTTGGAGGTCATCAGCGTATATATGAAAAGAACTATTTCGGAATTCATTCGAAACATCGTTTATATAATATCGAGAAGCATAGTGGACATAAGACAGATCCCTGAGGTACTCCACTTTCTACCGATTTCCAGTCTGAGGAGGAGCCATCCGCGAGGACCACTCTCAGTTTTCGCATGGAAAGGTATGATTTGAACCAGGAAAGAGCACTCTGAGAGAAGCCAAATGATTTCAGCTTTGCAAGAAGATAAGAGTAGGATATAAAGGCCGAAGCTGGGACAGGGTCTAATGGGAAAGATGGCCACCGCGCGCAACTCCCCTATGTTATTCTTATGGAGGGAGTGTCATAGCTGGGACAGGAGCTAATGGGCAATATGGCCGCCACGCCCTGAGACTGTGGATGACGTCACAGGGAGAGGTTGGCTGTGTTACTTTGCTAAATGGAATATTTATTATTATTATTATTATTATTATTATTATTATTATTGATTGATTGATCATGTACAATCTAGACCAGCCTTATATTGTCCACCTTTTGGTGTAGTGGCTAGCATTCTTGGCTGTTACCGCTTAGGCTTGGATTTGATTCACTGCTCTGCCAAGAAATTTAATTTCTGGTCTTAGACTGGAACGGGGTACACTCAGCCTTGTGAGGCAAACATTGAGAGGAGCTGGGTTCGATTCCTACCTCAGCCATTCTGGAAGTAGTTTTTGTGGTTTTCCACTTTCACTCCAGGCAAATGCAGGGATGTATCTTAAGCGAAGGCCACAGCCACCTCATTTCCAATCCTCATCGGAATTATAAATGCACACACTAATACAGCCATCACAATCATACAGATTATCAGACAAATTCAACACACACCTAAGTACACGGGGACTAAATGATCACGATGTCAAAGTCCCTCAAATGAATCAAAAACAACAACTACTGTAATATTCATGTCCACCTCATGGTGTAGCGGCTAATAATCTTGGCTGTCATAATTGAAGTACAGATTCGATTCCAGGCTCTGCCAAGAAATTTAATTTCTGGTCTTAGAACTGGAACGGGGTGCACTCAGCCTTGTGAGGCAAAAACTGAGAGGAGCTGGGTTTCATTCCTACCTCAGCCATTATGGATGTAGTTTTTGTGGTTTTGCACTTTTATTCCAGGCAAATGCAGGGATATATCTTAACTGAAGGCCACGGCCACCTCCTTTCCAATCCTCATCGGAATTATAAATACACACACTAATACAGCCATCAAAATAACACAGGTCATCAGACAACTTCAACACACACCTAAGTACATGAGAGTGTTAATAATACTGCAAACTACAACATAAAATCAACAACAACAATAAGGGGTGTGGTGGTACAGCGGTTAAGCTGTTTGCCTCTTACTAAGGTAGACCTGGGATTCTATTTTTGGTTAATATGCAGGCCATAAACAAACAAAAAAGCAGGGATAATGTTTAAGACCGACCACAGTATTTGTCTCATTTTTAAATTATTACTTGGATTATAAATACAAAAGCAGACTAGGTTCGATTCCTGGTTAATGCAAGTGAGATTTTTGAAGTGAAATGACATGTTCTGTGGTTTGGATTCCACATAAAAAGGAGGTTCGTTGGGTCATAAACACAAGATGACGGTTACGTTAAACTATAATCTTTTTTCTTTATTGGTTTTTTACGTAATGGATTTACAACTTGTTCTATAAGGAATTGCATATAGAAATGTTTAAGTTGGGAGATTCTAAGGGATACATGAGCTGGGTCCAATTTGTTTCATTTTCGTAGACTTTAGAATGTATACTTTAAATCAGGTAATTTCAATGCATTGCCTACGAATTTTTGAATAGTGTACAATCAGTAATAGAAAGACTTGCAGCCACTCTGACTGTTTTCAGAAACTTAGTGGCACTGTTTTACAATTTAAGCCTATCTACCACTGCTTTAAAAAAAATGTTATTAAGACTATTGATTAAACATTTGAAATAATTTTAGTGTGTTGCAAAACATTTCTACTGTATTAAGTCACAACGAGGAGGGACAGAGTGAGAAATGAAGATATACGGAAAGAACTGGGATTACAGAAACTAAATGACAAACTGAGCAAAACAGATTGAGATGGATTGGACATGTCAAACGGATGAATGAAGTAAGGTTACCAAGACGAGCACTGGAACGACGGATGACTGGGAAGAGAGGACGAGGAAGACCAAGAATTCGTTGGATGGACTCAGTGGAGAATAGTATTAGAAAACGGAACCTGGATTGGAACACTGTGTCGGAGGAGGAATGGCGGAACGACAGAGCAGAGTGGAGAGGAACCATATTTGCCCCCACCCAGTGTCAACTGGAAAAGGGGCAATGCAGATGAATGAATGAATGAATAGGCTAAGTCACAAAACGTACAAAGTAAATATTAGGAAACTGCCATCGAGTCTAATAATTTACACATCTGTGTACTTCCCAATTACTAAAACAAACACTAATTCCCATTAAAATAAGACAGATTATTACACGAATTCCATACACACACCCAAGTGTATGGCAACGTGACCACGATGTCGACAACGAAATCTAACCTAGAAATTGAGCTTTACACAAGCTTAGTGTGCAGAAGGATCTTTTACATGCTATAAATCTATGACATGAGACCGTGGGCTGTCCGTTTCCTTTGATGGAAGGCATACTGAAGGATAATAACGCTCTTAAAAATCCAACGACTTCGGTTGGGTTTGAACCCGCTATCTTGGACACAGAAATTCAGCATGCTACCAACTAGACCACCGGAGGCGCTACAAAGACATAGGTAATTAAGCAGATTCCAAAACCTTAGCGGCCATGCTGAACGGCGTAAGCAAGCAGTGGCAAAATTTAGATATTTTAATCGTGATATGAGAGATAATACCGTGCAAAACAAGCGAAGAATGATAACGCAGTGACACTGACACGGGAAACTACAAGGCAGCGCAAATACCAAAGGTAAAGTGCATTTATTATAGAAGCAAAATATGTCATACCAGCGTCAGGGAAATAGGTTAAAGTTGAACAAATCACAGCAGATTTCAAACGACACACATCGACAGAAAACTCCACCGAAAGCCTTACAGCAGGTGCCGCACGCACTACAAATTATACCCGCATGACATTATTCCATAAGCGACAAATCCACAGCACCTGTCGCGATCGCAACAAGACATTCTCACAATTCGCATAAACTTCAAGATGGCGACCGAGTTAGAAGCACGCTTAGAAGGAGCTCTCAAATTTATTGAAAATACCGTGAGTAGCGGTGGATACTTAAATAAGGTGAACAAAGAAGATTTGCTCAAAGCGGTAACATACATCAGGTCATATATCACAGAAATGAAAACGTAGGTGGAAGTTACAAACGGCGAAATGGAAAATGTCATGAATGCAACAAAGGAGGTTATGAGTGTGCCAAGAGATAACATCATGCAGGAGGAAGACTCTCTGTTGGTGGAACAGCTAGTGACAACTGGTGGTCAATCTTCACACCACGGAATCAAACATCAGCACCTAGTGGCACCTGGCGGTCATAGAGAAAGATCATCTGTGGCAGCTTATCCAAGGCCTACTTCAGCGGAAAAACTCTGCAATACTAGATTCTTTCAACAGGGGGATAATCACATGTGCGAAACCTGCAGTCTACGTCTGAAATCGAACGGAATGGCCCCAATGGAGACGAGCAACCAAGGAATAAACAACGAAGTAAAAGAGTTAGCATTGGAAAACAAAAAATCATATGATAACATCCAAGAAAAACTATCCGATCACCTCATGAAAAAAATGACCTCAATTCTCGAGTCACAACTGCAACAAGCAGATATACTAGCAAAACAACAAGTCTCGTGCTACTAAAAAATTCAAGACACTACCGAAAAACCAACAACAGCAACGAAGCTGCACCCCTCAACCATCACCCCAACCATCAAACCACAATCACCAGACCCACAAACCACCACAGCAGAGTCAACAAATAAACGCAACTTTCGATACGAAAACAGATCACTATCAAGCATAGAATGGCCGGGATTACCCAACAAAATTATCAAGCGTGACACTGCAACACAAGGAGAGACGAGAAGACCATACAATACAGAAAAAAGATATCAGCAACAGAATCAACCACGAAATAGTCAGCAATACCGATCACCATCTAACACAGTAATCGCCACTGGAACAGATAACGACGATCTACAAACGGAAGGGAAAACGGCATGGCTATTTATTGGGAAGCTGAAGAAAGAAACGATCTCGGAGACGGTAATAAACTACCTAAGAAAGAAAGGAATCCGAGGGGACGTCAGCTGCGAAGAGGCCGCGATAAGAGGAGACTCCAAAGTGTACAAAGTTGGCATCCCTTTTGACTGCCTAGAAATGACATCCAACCCCGAATTTTGTCCAAGTAGAGTAATTGTGCGTCGATTTCGATTTCGCCTCCGCAGAAGAAGCGAAGGCGCATCTCTCGAATAACTGCATTAACATGCTCCTGTGGAATGTAGAAGGGTTTAAAGGACTACTGAAACTAACCCCAGGAAACACATTTGAAATATCTGACATACTAATCTTCACAGAGACATTCCTAACGACACCTATTGATATAGAAGGTTTCTACTCCATCCACTCTCTAGCAAGAAAACCTACAGAAGGGAGGCCATCAGGAGGTGTATCTATCCTCTATAAACCATGGATAGGACCCTTAAAGACCTTACGTATAGAAGAAAACCTCATAATCGCGAAAGCAAACAACTTCACGATAATAAGCACTTATGTACGCCCCAACACTGATACACACTGATACAGAGGAAATAATGGAACTCCCCACGCTCTCCCTACGGAAAGTTGCAAACCCAGAAGAAACCACAATACTAGCAGGAGATATGAACTGTAGACTAGACAAACCCGATACGAAATGTAAAACTGTCCTTACATTCCTTACAGAAGAAAATTTCAAATTAGTAAATGACCCAAGACGCAAAACTTACTTTGCCCATAATGGCAGTAGCACAATTGACCTCGTGTTCCTCAAAGGAATTGATATTGAAATTTTAGAACAAAAGAGTCTATGGTCTTCACCAGTAACCCCACTAAGAAAACACATTCCAATACAGACCAAATTCTTATTCAAAACTCCAAAGAAAGTTGTTCCAAATTGCGTCAAGACCATCATATCCAGACACCATAACATGGCGGCACTACAGCGACAACTAGGAAACGTACCTGAAGCAGAAAAGACAATCAAGGAAAACGACCTAAATTCAGCCCTAACAACAATTAACAAGATACTAGGAGCAAGTATAACCCACAAACAGATTACAAGGAAAGCTCAACCGTGGTTTGATAAGGAATGTTATGCAGATAGGCAAACTACACTAAAGGCGCTACATATAGCTAGGATCACGTCAACACCAGAGGACCTAAGAGTATATGGGGAAACACGGAGATATTACAAGAATCTCCTAAAACGTAAACGCTTTCAATACATAGAAAGAGAAGGTGAGAGGATCGCCAAAGAAGCAATGAATGATCCACACATAGCCATCAGACCAAGAAGATCGTCAAGATCTAGCAACGTAGAAATAGGAATATGGGAATCGCACTTCACTCTCATCCTTAACGGTATAGGTCAACAAGCGACATATGAAATTCAATGTAGAGATCAACACCAAGAAATACTCCCCATCACTAAAACAGAGGTATTGGACATACTCAAGGCTACGAAATGTAACAAGGCCGCCGGACCAGACGGGTTTTTCAACGAACATCTAAAGGAATCGGCACAATACCTATCAGAACTATGGTCCAAGCTGTTTACCAAATGCCTAGGCACAGGAAATATCCCCGAAGAATGGAGAAAATCGACCATTAAAATTCTCAATAAAGGAAAAGGTGAAACCAACGACCCCAACTCGTACAGAGGAATTGCACTGGAAAGCAACACCTTCAAGTTACTGACAAGAATTCTAACCAACAGGATAGTATACGAATTCGACTCCAAGATACCGGAGGAACAATTCGGTTTTAGACGGGGAAGAGGAAGCTTGCACGCAATTCAAAATCTGTTAAATGACATAGAGGAATCAAAACAACTCCAAAAGGGAAAGTTTTATGCAGTCTTTATAGACTATACAAAGGCCTTTGACCTAATCGACAGAAGAAAGCTCACATTGAAACTTCAAAATATCATCGGAAATCACAACTCTTTAACAATCTTAGTAAAAAATATCCTGGCATACAACCAGATCACCATAGATGACGCAGTATGCAAAACAAAGGAACTCACCTAAACTAATGGAGTGTTGCAAGGTGACCCCCTCAGTCCCATACTGTTCAATATTGCCACAGCCGATGTAACAACAGCAATCCGAGAGAAATCAAAGGGCGCAGTGATCTACATATATACGGACGACATGGTCCTAGGATCACCGAATAAGGAAGAACTCCAACACGTCTTCTCAGCACTGGTAGAATGGGCAGGAAATAACAGTCTGAAAATAAACTGGACAAAAACCCAACAGATGGTTTTTCGGAAAGGTGGGCGTGTAGCAGCAAACGACAACTTGCAATATGAAAAGGACAAAGTGGAAATAGTAAATGCAGTTAAATACCTTGGGATCAATTTACAGACTATCGGAACATTCAGACTACACATCCAAGACAGAGCAGTGGCGGGCTTGAAAGCCATGTACGACATTATCAATCTACAGCAGCTATCCTTAAAAACAGCTATGCATCTGTTTGACGCAAAGATCCTACCAATTCTCACGTGCGGGATCCACTTGATATGTGACCGACTAACGAAGAGAGATCTGGTCACCATCGAAAGAGTTAAAGCCCAATTCCTGGAAACCTTAATGGACATCTCAAAATACACGCGCTCCCGCCTAACATATGAATTAGCACGGGAAACCTTCCTCGTCGAAGAAATAAGGACAAAATTACAGCTTCCATTAGGCCTAACAAAGAATGCTGAAGCGCACCTAGCAGAGAGAAGAGAGAGGAGAGAAGGCATTCCGCTAGAATTGTACAGCACGGATTCCAGGATCAACCGGAACTGGACCAGCGCCAATCAGAAACTAAGACATGTGGTGATAAAGTTAGCAGTGCATGGGTACCACCATAAAATATGTAAAAACATGTCCTACCACACCCCAAATGAACTCTGCGTGTGCTCGTTATGTGACCAGTTCTGTGACACATATCACATCACACGATGTAAAAATAACCAGAAATCACTCTGTGATTATGGCAAGGACTAACATTTTAACTGAACAAAGCATCATACAGTGTTGCTCTATTTCACAAATAACATTCAATTCACAATATAATGACTGGTCATGAATGAATGCTTTAATGCACACTTTCCTGATTGATTACTGGATCATGATGTTTTTCACATCAATAAACTCTTTTGTAACATGTTTGTTTTACTAGTGTAAATCAATGTTATGCACATTCGTGCGCTTTTCTGTTAATAATAAAAATATCATGTACATGGGTTTAAATGGTTACGATACCGGATATGTGTGACGCTGTGGCTAATTGGTTAGCGTGGTAGACTTTGACCTGAGGGATTTAGGTTTCACTCCTAGGGACTTTAATATCCATAGAAAAAACAACACTAGCTTTATTTTAGCTAAACCAACGGTATTAGACTATTTAAGGTCTAATGCATTAATACTATAATAATACCCAGGGCTGTGTGACCTACTGTATACCATGATAATGAGTAATTACTGATATAGCTTAATTTTTCAACACATGCACTCAACTCTCGGCGCTGATGACCTAAAATGCGATAAAATATACACTGGTGAATTATTATAATGTTTCATTAGCGAAGCTCATGGATCCATACTGACAATTCGATGCTTGTTTCGATATCAGGAAGCGAGACAGCAGATGATGTTATAGGAATACAGAGTAGCCCTCATGATTACCTATACTGACAAATAGTCTTGCGGTCTTATTAGCTTAAGCGTTAATTGCTTTAAGATTGTTCTAATTACTACCCCATAGGCTTACCTTTGCTTTTCTTACCCTTTTGAGTTGAACTTAGTAACCTCTTAGGTAATGTTTCATCCTTTATTGTTACCACAAGACCTAACTATTTTAGTTGGTTTACATGTACACCATTATTTATTACATTCATACTTAACTTAGCCTTTATTTGATTTTATGAGTGCTGTAGCCATTGTATCAATTTACTCTTTTAACAATATATCTATATTAGATACCTTTAGCATATGTATGAGATATTTGAATTTAGTTAGATTTCACTACCATATAGCAAGGTTGTTTAAATTCTAAGTGACGTTGGAGAGGTCTTTCTTGTAGAATACAGTAGTTTACTTAAGATATATGTGTACTTATATTATTTTTTAACAAGTTTAAAAAATATAAGTTAAGCAGGTTGCTAACGCACACAAACACAGAGCTCCAGAGAGTTTATTATTTTTACAACTGAGTTTAACTACTGAATTACAAGAAGCCCTAAGACTTTGTATTTAACCAAGATGTTATGTGTTATTCCGGAGTCTCAAGCATTTTGATTGTTAGATTTTATTACTAGACATGCATTGACCAGGAATCGAACCCAGTCCACCTTGGTGAGAACCCAACAAAACAAATAAAGTGTTGGCTTGACAATGTTGGAGTAAACCTTTGCATTGTTTGCTTTATACCACTGAAGTATTCAAATCACACTGCTGAATAGTAGGAACTACAAGTCGTATTGCGTTATTAATTCTAATATACTCTAAGAACTTTCCCCACATTGTGCACCTTAATCCAAAAGCCCTCACAACCGTCTACCTTTGTTACAACAAAGTCGTAGCGCTCAAATGTGTTGTCTGGACTTGCTTGGAACTACTATCAAACAAGTGACATATTAAGTTTAGAAGTCAACACAGAATAGTACACCATATTAGTCGATATGCTTATTAGACTTTTTTTGCTATCTTTCAAGTTTGACTATGAAGTAGATTTTTAGTGATACCAACGAACACATATAATCCGGGATGGGTCACATTGTTAGTTTTAAGTTTACACAAGACTAGCAAACTTGGTGAATTTACAGCAACAGCAAACAAACAAGGTAACACTAATAATAGTGTAGCCTACATGCCTTTAACCCTATATTTAACACCCAGTTCACAAGACTGATAACTGTAATGTTACAGAAAATACAAAATTCTACATTCAATAACGAACAAGTGGTTGATCTTCTGTACACAGGAAAGTTTTGTAAACACTCAAGTCCACAAGTCTAATTAAATTAGTAACTGTCAGGTTGGCTGAGTGGTTATTGTGTCTGACTTGAGTTCGAATTTCTAGTATAAGGAATCAAGGGTTCAAACCCCTTACCTGACATAACTATTGCCTCAACATTGCTCGGCGACACGGTATTATTATGATATTCGGTACACAAAACTACAAATAAAGTGCATTATTTAACACCACTCTTTCTGAACGTAGTCAGATACTGTTCATGGTTAACGAGTGCATTAAAAGTACCGGATTGGGATAGCAATTAAGAAAAACAAGACATATCCATAAAATATTAAATTAATACAAATATTTCTATTTCTAATAGCTCTTCCTCATAACCAATATGACCAGCCTGTTTACAGTCATGCAGGAGCTGTAGGCGTTCGACTAATACAGTGTGTTTCAGGAGGAATAGTAAATATTTTTGGAGGTGGTAGTAGAGATGATTTGCAATAAAAAATTCCATATAACATGTGTCCCATTTTTATTGCGTACAGAGATACAGCTGGTAGTATTTAACCCAAACAAATGTAAAGACGAGGCAAATGAGGACGCTCAAAGTTGATTTCCACAAATTCCACCACCACCTTCAATGCATTTTGCAATTCTCTTGATAACACCCCGTGTAACCCATCGGAGGGCGTCTTGGCGTACTTTGATGAGGGGTGCACTATGCATAAACCGAACGACCAACTCGGCTTCTGTGTTTATTTTTCCTTGTATAATTCGCCTTTCAACCATCCCCACAGGCAAAAATCCAAAGGGGGAAGGTCCGGGAACCTTGGTGGCCAAGAAACGTGCCCATAGCAACCGGTGTGCCAACACACGAAACGATAACTGCACTGGTAACATACCAACATCCGTATCTTCCTATGCAAAACTAATGGGACACATGTTATGTGGAAATTTTTATTGCAATTCAACTATACTACCACCTCCTAAAATATTTACTATTCCTCCTGAAACACCCTGTTTATTAGAATCGTTCCAATAGGTATTATTGATGAATTGCCTCCCACGGCGAGCAATGACTGATGTTTTCAAACTCTGGGAAAGCAGTGATGGTTTTTATAGGTGTAAAAACTTCATCATCATCATCATCATCATCATAATCAACATCACTATTGAATTACTAAAATAACTGTTCCTGGGCAAAGCCAGGGCGGATTCCTAGTATATAATAAAATACTACGTGTTGTACGGTTTATATGACCGGTTGCCCTTCCTTACACCAATCACACAAAAAGGTTTTTGTCATGTAACCTCCTAAGAGGCTGAGTACAGGTGTTTCTAGTCAATGCCTGTGGATAAAAAATAAATAAACCTGGGCAAAAATGTAAAAGAAAACGGCCGTTGTGATTAGTTAGGTACTGTCTCAGCATTGTCTTGGCGGAAAAGTAAAAAAGAATTACACAATACCGCTTCTAAATAAATGGCTAAGGTGAAAATCGAATCAACATCTTCCCAGTTTTGTCTTTAAACTAAATGTACCCCGTTCCAGAGAAATAAATGTATTGGCAGAGTCAGGAATCGAACCCTGGTCTTCACAGTAAAGGTATACAGTTTAACCACTAAGCCATTGAGCCCTTTCATTTCTAACAGTGCTCTGCTTCAGCCCTCAGAGACGGGAATCAAAACCCGACTTTCGTAACAATACAGCAATCAACAAAAAAATGGATAAGTTATTACATTTAAAGTAATTAAAATATTCGGGTTGCGTTGCTGACTCTCTACAAGAGCAGTCTTTAACTTATATGAGTGCCTGCGTAATCAAGTGAGGTCGTGTTTCGCTGCGTTGCAATTCAGATTTGCTCTGCCCGACTGCTCCATAGAGCCAGTCAGTTCATTATAGGGCTTCGCTAATAAATTATTATAATAATTCACCAGTGAATATTTGAACGCATTTTAGATCATCAGCCCCGTGTGTTGAATGCATGTGTAGAAAAATTAAGGCATAGAAGTAATTACTCATTATCATGGTATACAGTAGTGTGCCAGTTAAGACCGGAGTCCGCACGACCACATATGCATTTTACCAATAATCAGTCAGCACGAGAGTCAAAATATCCCGGAGCGCCATATGGGTTAAAGCTAATCGCAAAAACGACATCAAATGAAAAAAAATGCTTTACTGATTTTTGGCTTAATGCAACAATAAGGATAGAAGGAGATTCAACTGGGCATAACACATCATGTAAAATTATCTCATTTTATTTTGAAGTTAAAATTGACTGCAAAAATGCTCAAAGTAGCATCATTCTCGTGTGGCGACCCACATACTATTTACACAATGTACAGAAATTTTCCAAACACATTTGACAATTATCTTTGGAAACACAAGTCTGATTATTAGTCCTGTAGACTGTGTTCCAAAATTATATTCATTCATGATTAAATCCAGTTCAAATTTAATTGTCTCTACTGGAAATATCGTAGTTCACTGTTTGAATTTTTACATAATATTAACACTCGTAGAATAAATGTTCATAGAATTTTTAACTTTCACTTATTTTTCCAGTTTCAAAAAATATATTGTCAAAAAATATTATTATTTCTGAATCAACACAAATTATTTACACATATTAATAACATCTGAAAAGTATTTGACCTTGAGCATAGCATCGAAGAACTGTGCGAAGCACAACAAAAATTAATTGTTCTTCTGACATTAAACGTTTCGAGAAGTGACTCGATTATAAACTTCAAGTTCCTAACAAAATACATGATTTCTGAATCATCAACTTGATCAATAAATTGTTGGACCATTCAACTATTCAATTTTCCACTTGGAAACATTATTATGAAAAATATTTATATTCATGGCCATTTTAGTAATTTTCACAACTTGCAATTCTTCGACAGAATGCGGAAATAAGAATTGTAGCTTCATAATAAATTCATTTAGTTCATGGCACTAGGATTAAAACCATCCTTCAAATTATTCGTGGTTATAGAATTATTTTTAATTGGCAGTGGCCCATTCTATTATTTGTGTAAGAACACAATATTCCAACAACAACGGCAAAGGTCTTCCTCTGAAGAAGAATAAACTACTATCATGACAAATCCGGGTTCTAGCAAAATCAAAGTCTAAATGGAATCCGTAAACAAGGTTGAAATAAGAACTGATGGTTTTTAAGAAATAACCTTCGGGTCATTCATACGACGAAATGTGTAGTTCCAATACTCCTATAAACCTGAGCCATCGAACCTGCTATTTGATTGATGCTCGAAAAAACCTCCTCATTCCTGCGACTTAAACATGCGCACCTGGGAATGGCATTTCAACTACTCCACACACATAAAATTTCTTCCCAAAATTTATACAATAAATCAAGCCTCTGCTTGTTATCAACACTGGAAGATTAATAAACTTACAAGTTTATTTTATTTTACCATTCCGTTCAACCCGTGAATTTACCATACTTATGAAAATCTTTATTTCACTTTCGAATGTATTTACGTCATGATTTTACATAAATACAAAAATATCCTATTTGATACAATTATCATTTGCTTCCCGTTCCATGCCTCTCCGTGTTATCTGAAAAATATACTTTGCTCATTGCAAATATCAACTGTTCAACCAGAACTGAAATGTTGGTTGAATGCGGGCTTGCGCTAACCACTCTCCTTCGGAAAATCTCCTGTTCCAAACTAGAAATGATTAAACTACTTCATAGGCTCTCTCTCAATACATGTGATTATTAGAAAATATAATATCCAAGATTTATTTAGAAAAATTATGAAAATTATTATTATTATTATTAGTGGATTATTATTATTATTATTAGTTATATTATTTTAAATATATTTAATTATTGTTTCATTATGTGAGAATCCACATGTTCGAACCTTCGAATATGGAAAAAATATCCATTCCTCAACAAAAATAATTTTAACTTTTACAGTTACATCGACGGTTTTCCGTGACTTCCCAAAAATATGAAATATTCAAATAAATGCTCGATATGCTCGGTCATAGATCCTAAACTGTTTTGAGTGCTGAAAATACTCAGAATAACTCTAATATGTCTTGCGTAAATCATTGCAAGATTTAAATACGAAGAAAAATAAATGTGTTGGTCATCAGCAGAAAAATAGTTTGTTCCAATTAGCTAGGCATAATATAAAGTCAAAATGTGGCTTACATTTCTTGATGGTCTTGAAGCGTAGTGAACCTGGTCTGTACCAGATTTATCCATAAACATGCCCTATCGGACAAGCACGTATAATCCTTGTATCGGCCGCCATTATATACCCACAATCAGTCTAGCAAGACATAGTGGTAATATCTCTTAACGTTTGAAGTAACTGTTGATCCATTTTAATATTGGCTTCTGTTAACTCCATAACAGTTTGCTTAAATGGGGTCAGATCTAAGTGATCTATTCTCAGATATGTCAGTTGTAACATAACTCACGGTAATATTTTCAGTACAAGAAAACACTGACAGTCTAACCAATCAAAGGCTGTTCTGAAGATCGTTCCCTGGGCATGGCTTCACACCATCTACCATGCGCGAAGCAACATGTAGTTTCCCTGCGTTGGCTAATGAACAACACCGTGATAGACTGGCCTTCAATATACTGAAAGATCGAAGTGGTTATCAGGTTACAAATATGAAAACTGACTAAATTGGACTAAAATATCCGAGTATTAGGTTATTACTGGACTGTGACAAAGTACTATTCTAGACAAAGTCTAGCATATGTCCATGTAGAAATAAAAATATTTCACCAGTGTCTGTAGAAAAATATCAATCACCTTAGTGATTCTCCCTGCCGGAAACTTACTAAGTTCCACTCGTAGCGCAGCACTTTTGTGACTATCACAATTTGAAATATCTTCTGCGTAGATCCGGCAACCATGTGGCTTGGCTCAGCGTAGCGGCACCTTGCTAGGCAAGTGCTTGTGTCGAAGTGAGCTAAAGTTGCTTGAGCCGGCCGGCTTTTATTCAAAACGGTCAGGGTCACGCTGAATCAGCTGAAATCTGGAAATCCTCATATCTCTGGTATCCCTGGTCCGATTTACTTGAGACTAAGTGCATTCTCTTTCATTTGGCCGTGCCAGTAATCTGATCCAAGTCTCAAGTCTCTACTCCATGGTTAACTATTTAATCAATAAATAGCCTCGACCTCTGCTATTACTCGCTACGTCACTTGACATGCTCTTAGCGGTATATTCTTTCCAATTGCTTCTAGAAGCAATGGAGCGCGATATTCAAATATCTCACTTTCAAAAGCGGCTGTAGCCTTCCCCTTGATATCTAGGTGTCTGAATCTTGGAATACCCATTCCTAGAGTTGGGCACATCCACCCCACACCTAGCAAAAATAAAAATTGAAAAATTTTTATTTTTCCTATTTACACATTAAATCATCTGGTTCTTGAATAGTAAATCTTCAAATTCGATGCATTATAAGTTCCCACGATGTTACCAGTTCGTGTATTGGCGACTTCATAGCTTCCATTGTTGTTTACTTCCACAATACGATATGGTCCAGCGTAAAGGCTTGCAAACTTCGAGTACACTCGATTTTGCACGTCAGAGGGTGTAGGTCTTTTCACTAAAACAAGAGTTCCTACGCGCAAGGGTCTGGGAAAACGCTTTCCTCTCACTCTGCGCTCTCTTTTCTCAGCTTGGCTCCTCAACTTGTCTAAAGCTAGAGTTTCCCTCATCTGACGACTTGGTTCAATCTCAGGAGGTATAGAGATGATTCGATCCCATAATCTTGTTGGTTTAATTCCATGATGAAGCAACATGGGAATCTGTCCAGTACTCACATGAATTGTAGAGTTGATGGATTCGGATGCTAAAGAGAGAACATCCATCCATTTCCAATGCTCATTCGGACAATAGAGGCGGCAAAATTTTGCTATCTCAGCCATCACGCGTTCTGCTGGGTTGCTCTCAGGATGTCTGATAGAACAAAACAATTGTCTAATCCCAAGATTATTCATGACGGTTCGAAATTCTAAAGATGTAAATTGGGGTCCTCGATCTGATAAAAGGAATTCCGGTTTGCCTGCTTCCGGAATTACGTTGTCTCTAATTCTCTTAGCACAATATTTTGCGTTTGCCTTCTGAATTGGGTGTAACATAGTGTATTTGCTGAAAACATCCATGGTCACCAGAATATATTGGTTACCTCTTTTAGACTTTGGGAGAGGACCATATAAATCAGTCGCGAAGATTTCACAAGGCTTAGAAGGAATAATAGGCCTTGGTAATTCTCTCAATAATCTAGAATTATGTTTACTCCTTTGGCATAAGTCGCATTCTCGAATAGTGTTCCTGACAGTTTGTCGCATTCGCTCCCACGAAAATTTCTCTTGAATCAAGTTGACCGTCTTATCTACTCCAGCATGACCTGCGATTCGATGTGCCATCCAGATAATGGGTTTTTGCATTCGTGGAGGTATCACTACTCTCAGCTTCGTATGGTCAGGATCTGCAAACTTGTAGATTAAACCATCCAACATCATAAAAACTCTTGAAATTCTTTCAGTTTCCACAAAATCATCATCATTTGGATCCATGTCTCCCTGTAGAAAACGAAAAATGTTTCTAAAACGTCGGTCTCTCCTCTGGGATAAATGCAACAATCTTAACCTTCTCAAGGTATCCTCATCCTCCTGCGTCAGGTTAACTTGAAAAACTTTAGATGTAGATTCCACTGCTCTACTCAATAAATCGGCTCCAACGTTCAACTTTCCAGGAGTGTGTTCAATAACTAGGTTGAATTGTTGAATAAAAAGCGACCATCTAGTTATCCTATCACTGGCAAAGTTTGTTCTCAAAATAAACTCTAATGCGTGGTGATCAGTCCTCACAATTACTGAATGTCCAATTAACATTTTCTTCCACGACTCCAACGCGAAGATTACAGCAAGTGCTTCTAACTCTGTGGTGTAATAATTCCTTTCTGATGGACGAAGATTCCTGCTTATGAACGCCAGGTAACGTCTCTTGTGATCTTCATCTTCTTGAAGAAGAATAGCTCCAATCCCTACGGTGGATGCATCAGATTCTATGATGAAATTCTTGGTAAAGTCAGGATACTCCAATTTCACGCTGTTTACCAATAACCTCTTGGTATCTTGAAATGATTGTTCACAATCTTCATTCCATTTCCATTTGTTTCCTTTCTTTAATAATTCCTGCAATGGAGCAACTGTCTGGGTGAAGTTTGGACAATGCCCTGCAAAGAATTGGCATGTTCCGAGAAAACTGCGGACATTCTTCACTCTAGTAGGTCTAGGGAAATTTGCAATCACCTGTATCTTCGTCTCATTGGGACGGTATCCTTCTCCATCCAAAATATGGCCCAAAATTTTATTTCCTTTCGAAAGAACTGACATTTTCGAAGGTTTACCTTAAAGTTCGCTTTTCTCAAATCTGCGAATAACATCTGAAGATGTAGCAAATGTTCCTCCTTAGTCTCAGATGCAATTAGGATATCATCTATGTAACGAATTGCTATCTCTTTTACTTCAGGACTCAAATTTTGTTCCAGTGCTCTGATCAAAACAGATCCAGATGTTTTGACTCCAAATGGTAGACGGCGGAATACATATGTCTGCTGGTCAAACATAAATCCTGTAAACTTCTTGGAATCTTCACTAAGCCTAATGTGATGGTAGGACGAAGTGAGATCAATGTTAGAGAACCAGACCTTGCCTTGGAATTTCCTTAACAGTTCCCTAATGATTGGTGGTCTGTCATACTCTGGCAGCAATCTTGAATTCAAATTTCGCGCGTCTAAACATAGTCTCAGACTTCCATCTTGCTTAGACACTACTGCTAATGGATTGACATAAGATGTAGTGTACTTTTCAATCACATTGTTGCTTTCCATCTCCTTGATAAGCACTTTTACCCTTTCTCGATGCTTTTCCGCTACCGGATACAATTTAGCATGAAAAGGTGCATCATCATTTACACGAATACGATATTCAAAATCTTTAATTTCTCCAGGTTTAATATCAAAAATATCGTGATACTCTTCCAAAATTTTTCCTAGCTCTGGGGACTCCTCCTCCGTGTAGACTTCTCTTCCTTCAGCTTCATGAAAAATCAGAGACCATTGAGCATCTCCCTCGATGTCCTCCTCTTCTTTTCCCTCGAAGTTTATCTCTTCGGTATTCTTGAATCTGATCGTCTCCGTCTTCATGTCTATCACTGCTTGATATTTCTGAATGAAATCCGCTCCCAATATCAAGTCAAAAGCCATGTCCTTCATTACTACAAACACATGTCGGAAATTATGTCCTCCTATAGTAATACATAAGTATAATTGTGTTTTACACAGAGATATTTTGTTGGGTATTATTCCTTGGATCTTAATTCCTGATACTGGAATCTCCTCTAAATTCTCTTTGAGCTTCCACAGAATATAAAGCTTCTCACTCACAAGACAAAGCATAGCCCCAGTATCAATCAAAGTATCGACAGGCATACCGAATACTTCGCATGATATGATTGGCATTCTAATTCTTGTACCCATTTCTTTCCGTTCGTCATTCTGTTGAATTAAGTCATCATCCTCTGCCTGCCATTTAATAATTCTGGAAGTGAAAATGTTCAAAATTCTATCTTCTACTGTGAATTCGAAGTTTTTTTTTTCGTTTCCATTCCCCCGGGATTGTTGTGTTCCCGATGGACCTGGTTCATTGGGCCTCTGCTCCGAAAACTGTAAGTTTTCTTGGTGTCTATCTTCTAAGTTCTTCCTCGTCTCCTTGTTGAACTCTTCATTGGACTGACGAGTATTCATATTCCCTCTGTTATTGTAGTTGTTTCTACCGTAGTACCTTCTTTCCTGGTACCTTCCTTGATTATCCCTTGACCTTCTCCATCGAGTATTATATCGATTTCCACCATCCGGTCTTGCATAAGGTTTGTAACTGTATCGGTTATTATACTGATTCCATCCTCTTTTATTGGGCTCTTCCCTCGGCGTTTTCTCTTCTCGCCCCTCTCGAATCTCTCGAGGTGTTTGGGAATAACTATCGGCCATAACAGCATACACAGCGTTGTTATTCTTTCCTCCCTTCTGATGGAAGAATTGAGCGTTCGTATGATCCAGCTTCTATAATACCTCGTCAAATTGCTCCATATTATAGATGTCAGCAGCGATCAAAGTTCTTTGGACGTCTGCTGGAAACTGACGTATTAATGCAGTAATTAATTCGTTATCTGGCATCGGCGGATCTAAATGTTGTAGTTTAGAAAGCTGTCCAGAAAAGTACGTAGAGTATCGAGTGGGCTGTGACGTCGAGAATCTCTTCGAATATAATTCTGCTCTGACTTGCTGTTGGGTTTCCGGGGACCAATACTTTTTCAATAACCCACGGGAAAACTCCTCAAAATTGGTGAGAGTGGACCTAAATGCTCTGAACCAAAGAAGTGCAGGACCTTCCAAAAATTTCCCTATCCTCGGATCTGTCTTTCCTTAGGGATCTTGGAATCTTTCAGGTAGTCACCTGCTTCTCTCAAAAATTCTACGGGTGTCACAGAATCTCGCCCTGAAAATGTAGATGGCTTATCCTCTACATTCTTGAATACAGTTATGGGGTTGGATTGAAATACTGTCCTGACCTCATCCTGTCTTTGACTATCAGTTTCTCTAGCTGCTCCTAGATTTATCTGTATCTGTTCTTTTCCCCTTACACTTGGCATTTTCAACAGATGGTCAGACTGCTTCTCGTCCTTGATTTGGGTTTTCATAGCCTCAAGTTCCTTATGGTTTTCTTCTGCCATTTTTTTAATTGCTTCGGTTTCCCTACAATTCTCCTTGACATCAGTGGATATCTGGTTCATAACAGCCTCGTGACTTTTCAACGACCCTGTCATATCTGATATGTCCTTCTGAGTTGCTTGGATATCTTTGGAAATTACTTGAATATGGGATGACAAAGATTCCCTAATCTCCTTGATTCCTTCTTGGTTCTCCAGCTTGAGTGTGTCTTTAATTTCATTGACAACTGTGGTTTTAATTTCAGTTTGTAATTCATTAATCACACCTTCTCTTATTTCTCCCATTACAAGTTCTTTGAATTGTTCCGTCAAACGTTGAACAACTAGAATTCCCATCTCATTACTCTCTTTCTTCACTCTGACTTCTAGGTTGATCATGTCTTCACCAACTTTCCTAAGACCATGTTCTATCCTATCAGCTAAGCTTTGGGATCTAAGGTCGGCATCGCGAAATTTATCGTCCATTAAACTTGCGTTAGTAGCTAATGAAGTTTCGAGCTCATGTGTTTTTTCGCATAATTTAGTCATTTTACTCTCAAGTGACATTTTCAAAATTTCGGAATTCTCTTTAAATTTATTTTCCATAGAATTAAATTTACTATTTAAATTTTCTTTCAAGTTACCTTTTAACCTGCTTTCTAAAGAATCAGAATTTTCTTTAAGTTTATTTTCTAAGGAATCAGAATTTTCTTTAAGTTTATTTTCTAAAGAATCAGAATTTTCTTTAAGTTTCTCATTTAAACTTTCTTTAAGTTTATTTTCTAAAGAATCAGAATTTTCTTTAAGTTTACTTTCTAAAGAATCAGAATTTTCTTTAAGTTTATCATTTAAACTTTCTTTAAGTTTATCAGAATTTTCTTTAAGTTTCTTTTCCAAAGCCTCTGTATTTTCTTTCATAATGGCTGCTACACGCAGTCCAGCTTCTTTGGAACTCTCTTCCAAACTCCTCATCATCCTCATCATCTCTTCCATAATTTTCAATTATTATTCAAAACTTAGGGGTATACAATATTGGCAAACACAAGCTTCTAACTAGAACAAGAAATATGAATAGCTAATTGGAACACTCTATTAAAATGAGATTTGTCCTAATGTCGACGTGATGGAAAAACAAAATTCTCTACTTTTACGAATTACTTTTACCACAATATCACAAGAAAAATATGCAAGTTTTCAAATATCCTCCACCTGGATTCTAATAATGCGTATGTCCAGTCATCGAACGTTTACTACTGAATTTACTTGACGCCCTAATGGTTAAGCCATTATCAAAAATAATCAAACCCATTCTAATAATTAATCCAGTTAAATTTTTAATTTTCCCCACTAATTGGGTTTCCTACTAATTTATTCATCCAAACCAGACATCTCTCAACTCCCAAAATATTTCTAGAAAAAATTATCACAATTTAAATCGGCATGCGATTGACCATGTCTAACTCGAGCCCCACGTTCGAAGCCATTTCTCTCTCTATCTTATTTTATGTGCCCGTTTAGACCGGAGTCCGCACGACCACATATGCATTTTACCAATAATCAGTCAGCACGAGTGTCAAAACATCCCGGAGCGCCAGATGGGTTAAAGCTAATCGCAAATACGACATCAAATGAAAAAAATGCTTTACCGATTTTTGGCTTAATGCAACAATAAGGATAGAAGGAGATTCAACTGGGCATAACACATCATATAAAATTATCTCATTTTATTTTGAAGTTAAAATTGACTGCAAAAATGCTCAAAGTAGCATCATTCTCGTGTGGCGACCCACATCCTATTTACACAATGTACAGAAATTTTCCAAACACAATTGACAATTATCTTTGGAAACACAAGTCTGATTATTAGTCCTGTAGACTGTGTTCCAAAATTATATTCATTCATGATTAAATCCAGTTAAAATTTAATTGTCTCTACTGGAAATATCGTAGTTCACTGTTTGAATTTTTACATAATATTAACACTCGTAGAATAAATGTTCATAGAATTTTTAACTTTCACTTATTTTTCCAGTTTCAAAAAATATATTGTCAAAAAATATTATTATTTCTGAATCAACACAACTTATTTACACATATTAATAACATCTGAAAAGTATTTGACCTTGAGCATAGCATCGAAGAACTGTGCGAAGCACAACAAAAATTAATTGTTCTTCTGATATTAAACGTTTCGAGAAGTGACTCGATTATAAACTTCAAGTTCCTAACAAAATACATGATTTCTGAATCATCAACTTGATCAATAAATTGTTGGACCATTCAACTATTCAATTTTCCACTTGGAAACATTATTATGAAAAATATTTATATTCATGGCCATTTTAGTAATTTTCACAACTTGCAATTCTTCGACAGAATGCGGAAATAAGAATTGTAGCTTCATAATAAATTCATTTAGTTCATGGCACTAGGATTAAAAACATCCTTCAAATTATTCGTGGTTATAGAATTATTTTTAATTGGCAGTGGCCCATTCTATTATTTGTGTAAGAACACAATATTCCAACAACAACGGCAAAGGTCTTCCTCTGAAGAAGAATAAACTACTATCATGACAAATCCGGGTTCTAGCAAAATCAAAGTCTAAATGGAATCCGTAAACAAGGTTGAATTAAGAACTGATGGTTTTTAAGAAATAACCTTCGGGTCATTCATACGACGAAATGTGTAGTTCCAATACTCCTATAAACCTGAGCCATCGTACCTCCTATTTGATTGATGCTCGAAAAAACCTCCTAATTCCTGCGACTTAAACATGCGCAACTGGGAATGGCATTTCAACTACTCCACACACATAAATTATCTTCCCAAAATTTATACAATAAATCAAGCCTCTGCTTGTTATCAACACTGGAAGATTAATAAACTTACAAGTTTATTTTATTTTACCATTCAGTTCAACCCGTGAATTTACCATACTTATGAAAATCTTTATTTCACTTTCGAATGTATTTACGTCATGATTTTACATAAATACAAAAATATCCTATTTGATACAATTATCATTTGCTTCCCGTTTCATGCCTCTCCGTGTTATCTGAAAAATATACTTTGCTCATTGCAAATATCAACTGTTCAACCAGAACTGAAATGTTGGTTGAATGCGGGCTTGCGCTAACCACTCTCCTTCGGAAAATCTCCTGTTCCAAACTAGAAATGATTAAACTACTTCATAGGCTCTCTCTCAATACATGTGATTATTAGAAAATATAATATCCAAGAATTATTTAGAAAAATTATGAAAATTATTATTATTATTATTAGTGGATTATTATTATTATTATTATTAGTTATATTATTTTAAATATATTTAATTATTGTTTCATTATGTGAGAATCCACATGTTCGAACCTTCGAATTTGGAAAAAATATCCATTCCTCAACAAAAATAATTTTAACTTTTACAGTTACATCGACGGTTTTCCGTGACTTCCCAAAAATATGAAATATTCAAATAAATGCTCGATATGCTCGGTCATAGATCCTAAACTGTTCTGAGTGCTGAAAATACTCAGAATAACTCTAATATGTCTTGCGTAAATCATTGCAAGATTTAAATACGAAGAAAAATAAATGTGTTGGTCATCTGCAGAAAAATAGTTTGTTCCAATTAGCTAGGCATAATATAAAGTCAAAATGTGGCTTACATTTCTTGATGGTCTTGAAGCGTAGTGAACCTGGTCTGTACCATATTTATCCATAAACATGCCCTATCGGACAAGCACGTATAATCCTTGTATCGGCCGCCATTATATACCCACAATCAGTCTAGCAAGACATAGTGGTAATATCTCTTAACGTTTGAAGTAACTGTTGATCCATTTTAATATTGGCTTCTGTTAACTCCATAACAAATTGCTTAAATGGGGTCAGATCTAAGTGATCTATTCTCAGATATGTCAGTTGTAACATAACTCACGGTAATCTTTTGAGTACAAGAAAACACTGACAGTATAACCAATCAACGGCTGTTCTGAAGATCGTTCCCTGGGCATGGCTTCACACCATCTACCATGCGCGAAGCAACATGTAGTTTCCCTGTGTTGGCTAATGAACAACACCGTGATAGACTGGCCTTCAATATATTGAAAGATCGAAGTGGTTATCAGGTTACAAATATGAAAACTGACTAAATTGGACTAAAATATCCAAGTATTAGGTTATTACTGGACTGTGACAAAGTACTATTCTAGACAAAGTCTAGCATATGTCCTTGTAGAAATAAAAATATTTCACCAGTGTCTGTAGAAAAATATCAATCACCTTAGTGATTCTCCCTGCCGGAAACTTACTAAGTTCCACTCGTAGCGCAGCACTTTTGTGACTATCACAATTTGAAATATCTTCTGCGTAGATCCGGCAACCATGTGGCTTGGCTCAGCGTAGCGGCACCTTGCTAGGCAAGTGCTTGTGTCGAAGTGAGCTAAAGTTGCTTGAGCCGGCCGGCTTTTATTCAAAACGGTCAGGGTCACGCTGAATCAGCTGAAATCTGGAAATCCTCATATCTCTGGTATCCCTGGTCCGATTTACTTGATACTAAGTGCATTCTCTTTCATTTGGCCGTGCCAGTAATCTGATCCAAGTCTCAAGTCTCTACTCCATGGTTAACTATTTAATCAATAAATAGCCTCGACCTCTGCTATTACTCACTACGTCACTTGACATGCTCTTAGCGGTATATTCTTTCCAATTGCTTCTAGAAGCAATGGAGCGCGATATTCAAATATCTGACTTTCAAAAGCGGCTGTAGCCTTTCCCTTGATATCTAGGTGTCTGAATCTTGGAATACCCATTCCTAGAGTTGGGCACAGTAGGTCACACAGCCATGGATATTATTATAGTATTAATGAATTAGACCTTAAATAGTCTAATACCGTTAGTTTAGCTTAAAAAAGCTAGTGTTGTTTTTTCCATGGTTATCAACAAAGACAATCTCTGTAAAGGTAAGTGATACCAATTCTATGTTGTTGTTTGACTCTTAAGTCTTTGATTGGTTTGATGTAGCCTACAAGCCTCCAGTCCTAAGCCAATCGTTTCATATCTACATAGCTACCACACCTACCTCCAAGGCAATATGTTTAACGTATTGTAACCTTGCTCTACCACTACAGTTCTTGCCCTCGACCCTTCTTTCTATAAGTATGTTTCCTGTTCCCACAACAGGGGGCTTATCCGGCATCGTAACCATTTAAACCCATGTACATGATGTTTTTGGAATCTGCTTAATTACCTAAGTCATTGTAGCGGCTTCGGTGGTACACTTGGTAGCATGCTGAACTGCTGTGTCCAAGATAGCAGGTTCAAACCCAACCGAAGTCGTCGGATTTTTAAGAGAGCTAAAATCATTCAGTATGACTTCCATCAAAGGAAAAGTATAGCCCACGGTTTCATGTCATAGATTTATAAGAATGTAAAAGATCCTTCTGCAGAATAAGCTTGTGTAAAGCTAAATTTCTAGGTTAGATTTCGTTGTCGACATCGTGGTCACGTTGCCATACACTTGGGTGTGTGTATGGAATTCGTGTAATAATCTGTCTTATTTTAATGGGAATTAGTGTTTGTTTTAGTAATTGGGAAGTACACAGATGTGTAAATTATTAGACTCGATGGCAGTTTCCTAATATTTACTTTGTACGTTTTGTGACTTAGCCTATTCATTCATTCATTCCTCTGCATTGCCCCTTTTCCAGTTGACACTGGGTGGGGGCAAATATGGTTCCTCTCCACTCTGCTCTGTCGTTCCGCCATTCCTCCTCCGACACAGTGTTCCAATCCAGGTTCCGTTTTCTAATACTATTCCCCACTGAGTCCATTCAACGCATTCTTGGTCTTCCTCGTCCTCTCTTCCCAGTCATCCGTCGTTCCAGTGCTCGTCTTGGTAACCTTATTTCATTCATCCGTTTGACATGTCCAAACCATCTCAATCTGTTTTGCTCCAGTTTGTCATTTATTTTCTGTACTCCCAGTTATTTCCGTATATCTTCATTTCTCACTCTGTCCCTCCTCGTTGTGACTTAATACAGTAGAAATGTTTTGCAACACACTAAAATTATTTCAAATGTTTAATCAATAGTCTTAATAACATTTCTTTGAAAGCAGTGGTAGATAGGCTTGAAATGTAAAACAGTACCACTAAGTTTCTTAAAACAGTCAGAGAGACTGCAAGTCTTTTTATTACTGAGTGTACACTCTAAAACTATTCAAAAATTCGTAGGCAATGCATTGAAATTACCTGATTTCAAGTATACATTCCAAAGTCTACGAAAATGAAACTAATTGGACCCAGCTCAGGTATCCCTTAGAATCTCCAAATTTAAACATTTCTATATGAAACTCCTTATAGAACAAGTTGTAAGTCCATTAGGTAAAAAACAATAAAGAAAAAAGATTATAGTTTAACGTAACTGTCTTCTTGTGTTTATGAGCCATGGAACCTCCTTTTTATGTGGAATCCAAACCACAGGCCATGGCATTTCACTTCAAAAATCTCACATGCATTAACCAGGAATCGAACCTAGTCTGCCTTTGTGATAATTTGAAAAAAGAGACAAGTGTGGTCGGTCTTAAGCATTATCCCAGCATGGGAAAGATTCACCTTACCTTAACAAAGAACAAGAATTTAGTGCTTTTCAGTCGGTCAACACGAATGTACCCAAAAGAGATGGGTTATGCCCTAATCCTGAAATAAATTACATGAGATTAATAAAACACTAGGATGACCAGTTTCGATCGTCAAGCGATCATCATCAGATCCAATACACTTAGGCTATAAAATCTATGTTTGAAATACAGGTGAAAATATTTACAATATGTACAATTATTTAGTTGCAGTATTGGTACTGCAACTGTCCGTGTATGCTAAATGCAGTATATATGTTAGGTTAAATGCTAAATGGTGATGGCTATCCGGAGATTGTACTTTAGAGAGATTATATGGTTGTAAACTATGGTTAAACTATAAAAATTTTTAGGCTAACTACTTATCTGATTGTCTTCCGTACTACAGCTATTCGCAGTTTCCGTGCTCACTTGAACTCGCTGTGCGGTCGACTGCGGTGGTTATCTTAACGACTGGTTTATCCCTGCCTTCCCCCCCTGTCCCTACGTGCTGTGGGGAGTGATCGCGATGTGTTTATGTGAGGTGTTGCCAACCTAGATAAGATGTATGTTATTGAATGAGGTGGATCTACAACTATTAAAGACCGTGGATTAGTCCTCGCCACGCGTGGAGCATAACCCATTCGAACTAAGCGTTGACGGTCTTATGAGGACGTCCCGGCACCTTTAATACTGCCTCTAATATGGGCCTTGGTTTATTGCAGAAGAAAAGTACATCGTACACCTGATCCAGATAACATTTACCTATTAAAAACCCCCTAATTTCCCCCCTTTTTTTATCTAGCTTGGCTGTGTGGCTAAATTGTGTTTTGTTTCCGACAGGGTGTGTTTTTTAGTAGCGTGAAGAGGGGTGAGCTCTCCATGAACGTGTGTTCATTTAGATTGTTGGGATTGTTTCGTTTGGCTAGGTGTATCTCGATTGCTTCCTTTATGTCAAGAGCTCTGCGTTTCGATTCGTGATGGATTATTTTAAGGTCCGACTCTATGTTGGTAAAGCTATGCCCTGCGTCACACATATGTTCGCACACGGCTGAATGTGTTCCGTATCTTATCGCATTTCTATGTTCATTATAACGTGTGTCTACTCGCCTTCCACTCTGCCCGATGTAATTAGCTTGACAATCGGTGTCTTGGCACGTTATAGAATATACCCCTGACCTTGAATACGGGTCACGTTTATTTAGATTACTATTTAGGAGGTGCCTAGCAGTTGTGTTTTTCGTCGTGAAAGCTATCTTTATGCCTTGCTTTTTGAATAGGTTAGTGATTTTATATGTATTCGAATTCACATAGTTGAAACGCGCAAATTTTTTCTCATTACTGTCCGGTTTGGGAATCGTTTTATCTTTATTTTTATGTTTGGCTATAATTTGATTTATTTTGCTTGGCGAGAAGTTGTTTTCCTTTGCTATTTGCATAATAGTTCTTATTTCCTTATTATAGTTGTCTTTTGACATGGGTATGTTTAAAGCCCTGTGCACCATTGAATTGAAACCCGCTAGTTTGTGCGTACTGGGGTGATTAGACTGATTGTCGATTGCATGCGAGGTTTGTGTTGCTTTCCGGAATATGGAATATGAAAGGTCGTTGTCTTTACGTTCAATAGTTATATCGAGATAATTTATTTTCCGGTCTATTTCGGATTCCTTAGTGAATTTGATAGAATGGTGAAGGCTATTAATGGATTGGAGAATTGTTCCTTCGCTTGTTAGTTCAGTATCGTAGATGCAAATTACATCATCTACGTATCTTTTCCATATTACTATTCCCTTTGTTGAAGTCTTTTCTAAGAACACATTTTCTAGTGCATTGATGAAGATGTCAGCGATTAACCCACTTAGTGGCGATCCCATTGCTAGGCCTTCTCTCTGTGTGTATATTTTATTGTCGAATTGAAACACGTTTTGGGTGAGAACGACCCTCAGTAATCTCACAATCTCTTCAATTTCTTTTACCGAATTGTTGGATTTTAAGTTGTTTTCGATAGTGTTGATTGCTTCAATAATCGGAATATTGGTGTACATGTTAGTTACGTCGAAGGATACTAGCCTGAAGCTAGGTTTCATTTGTAGGGTGTTCAATGCTGTTACTAGTTCTGTTGTGTTCTTTACAGAGTCGTTTTTGTCGTTGGAGAGACGGCATTTTAAGATTTTTAGTAACTCTTTGCTGATTTTGTAATTAGGGGCATTCCTACAATTGACTATTGGTCTCATTGGGCATTCCTTTTTGTGTATTTTTGGTTGTCCCCTCAATGACGGTATTTTCGGGTTCATGTTTATTAGTTTTGATTTTTCAGCTTTGGTCAGTATGTATTCTGTTTCTTTTAGCGCACTTTTTATTTGTTTTTGGAATTTGTTGGTGGGGTCTTTTGTTAATTCCTTGATTTCGTTGTTGTTTAGGAATTCGACTGTTTTTTCAATGTATTCTGTTTTGTTCAAAATTACTGTAGTGTTTCCCTTATCTGCTTTTGTGATGATTAAGTCATGTTCTTTTATTTTTTGTTTCAACGACTTTATTTCTTTGATTTGTTTGTTGTTTTGAATGTTATTGCTATCGCCCTCTCGTTTGAGGATTTTTTTGGCTTCGTTGGTGGCGAGATTTTTGGTTAATTCCCTGTCTTCTGCTGGGAGCTTGTGACTGGCTATCTCAATATCTGTGATTAACTGTTTTATATTGTGGTTCGTGTGTGCGTCTGTGCAGTTGTATTTCAAACCTTTGTCTAACATATTCATTTCACCTTGAGAAAAGGTTACGTTCGTTCTGTTGTTTACTCTGCTGTGGAAATTGAATTCATTGTTATTCGTGTGTTGTTCGTTAGATTGATGGTTCTGTGTTTCTCCTAGTTTTCTTAATTTATTATCTAGCGTTTCATGCTTCCTCGTTGCTCTGATTTTGATGGTGGCATGTAGGTGTTCGGTGAAACTGTCCCATTGGGCTGCGTGCCCGAAATTACTTAGTTGCAATTGAATGTCGTATAATTGTTGGTTAATTTTTTGCTTTCTTATGTATGCAAATCTTAATTCGTTTTTTATCCAAAGCGCTTTGGCTTGTTTAGTTGAAATGATCGAGGCTGGTGTGTTCGGTACGGTTTTAATTGGTACGTATTTAGGGGTGAGGTTTAGTTCTATACATTTTTTGTTGAACCAAATTGACTTGTCTAAATTCATGACTTTAAGCCTGAGTGATTTGAATTTCTTGGCTTCACGATTTGCCTGACTAGCCGTGAACAATGTGGTGTTTGAAGCCATATTTTCAGTGTTGCCTTAGTAAACAAGAGTTTAGTGCTTTTCAGTCGGTCAACACGAATGTACCCAAAAGAGATGGGTTATGCCCTAATCCTGAAATAAATTACATGAGATTAATAAAACACTAGGATGACCAGTTTCGATCGTCAAGCGATCATCATCAGATCCAATACACTTAGGCTATAAAATCTATGTTTGAAATACAGGTGAAAATATTTACAATATGTACAATTATTTAGTTGCAGTATTGGTACTGCAACTGTCAGTGTATGCTAAATGCAGTATATATGTTAGGTTAAATGCTAAATGGTGATGGCTATCCGGAGATTGTACTTTAGAGAGATTATATGGTTGTAAACTATGGTTAAACTATAAAAAAATTTAGGCTAACTACTTATCTGATTGTCTTCCGTACTACAGCTATTCGCAGTTTCCGTGCTCACTTGAACTCGCTGTGCGGTCGACTGCGGTGGTTATCTTAACGACTGGTTTTTTCCTGCCTTCCCCCCCTGTCCCTACGTGCTGTGGGGAGTGATCGCGATGTGTTTATGTGAGGTGTTGCCAACCTAGATAAGATGTATTTTATTGAATGAGGTGGATCTACAACTATTAAAGACCGTGGATTAGTCCTCGCCACGCGTGGAGCATAACCCATTCGAACTAAGCGTTGACGGTCTTATGAGGACGTCCCGGCACCTTTAATACTGCCTCTAATATGGGCCTTGGTTTATTGCAGAAGAAAAGTACATCGTACACCTGATCCAGATAACATTTACCTATTAAAAACCCCCTAATTTCCCCCCTTTTTTTATCTAGCTTGGCTGTGTGGCTAAATTGTGTTTTGTTTCCGACAGGGTGTGTTTTTAGTAGCGTGAAGAGGGGTGAGCTCTCCATGAACGTGTGTTCATTTAGATTGTTGGGATTGTTTCGTTTGGCTAGGTGTATCTCGATTGCTTCCTTTATGTCAAGAGCTCTGCCTTTCGATTCGTGATGGATTATTTTAAGGTCCGACTCTATGTTGGTAAAGCTATGCCCTGCGTCACACATATGTTCGCACACGGCTGAATGTGTTCCGTATCTTATAGCATTTCTATGTTCATTATAACGTGTGTCTACTCGCCTTCCACTCTGCCCGATGTAATTAGCTTGACAATCGGTGTCTTGGCACGTTATAGAATATACCCCTGACCTTGAATACGGGTCACGTTTATTTAGATTACTATTTAGGAGGTGCCTAGCAGTTGTGTTTTTCGTCGTGAAAGCTATCTTTATGCCTTGCTTTTTGAATAGGTTAGTGATTTTATATGTATTCGCATTCACATAGTTGAAACGCGCAAATATTTTCCCATTACTGTCCGGTTTGGGAATCGTTTTATCTTTATTTTTATGTTTGGCTATAATTTGATTTATTTTGCTTGGCGAGAAGTTGTTTTCCTTTGCTATTTGCATAATAGTTCTTATTTCCTTATTATAGTTGTCTTTTGACATGGGTATGTTTAAAGCCCTGTGCACCATTGAATTGAAACCCGCTAGTTTGTGCGTACTGGGGTGATTAGACTGATTGTCGATTGCATGCGAGGTTTGTGTTGCTTTCCGGAATATGGAATATGAAAGGTCGTTGTCTTTACGTTCAATAGTTATATCGAGATAATTTATTTTCCGGTCTATTTCGGATTCCTTAGTGAATTTGATAGAATGGTGAAGGCTATTAATGGATTGGAGAATTGTTTCTTCGCTTGTTAGTTCAGTATCGTAGATGCAAATTACATCATCTACGTATCTTTTCCATATTACTATTCCCTTTGTTGAAGTCTTTTCTAAGAACGCATTTTCTAGTGCATTGATGAAGATGTCAGCGATTAACCCACTTAGTGGCGATCCCATTGCTAGGCCTTCTCTCTGTGTGTATATTTTATTGTCGAATTGAAACACGTTTTGGGTGAGAACGACCCTCAGTAATCTCACAATCTCTTCAATTTCTTTTACCGAATTGTTGGATTTTAAGTTGTTTTCGATAGTGTTGATTGCTTCAATAATCGGAATATTGGTGTACATGTTAGTTACGTCGAAGGATACTAGCCTGAAGCTAGGTTTCATTTGTAGGGTGTTCAATGCTGTTACTAGTTCTGTTGTGTTCTTTACAGAGTCGTTTTTGTCGTTGGAAAGACGGCATTTTAAGATTTTTAGTAACTCTTTGCTGATTTTGTAATTAGGGGCATTCCTACAATTGACTATTGGTCTCATTGGGCATTCCTTTTTGTGTATTTTTGGTTGTCCCCTCAATGACGGTATTTTCGGGTTCATGTTTATTAGTTTTGATTTTTCAGCTTTGGTCAGTATGTATTCTGTTTCTTTTAGCGCACTTATTATTTGTTTTTGGAATTTGTTGGTGGGGTCTTTTGTTAATTCCTTGATTTCGTTGTTGTTTAGGAATTCGACTGTTTTTTCAATGTATTCTGTTTTGTTCAAAATTAAAAAGGTTTTTATAAAATAATGAAGCTTTGAAATTTAAAACTTAAACTAGGATTAGATACCCTATTATTTTTAAATATAAAATATAATACTTGAGTAGTAATAGTTAAGTTCTTGAAACTTAAAGAATTTGGCGGTGTTTTAGTCTTTTCAGAGGAATCTGTCCTGTAATTGATAATACACACTATAATAAATGTAATTTTGTATTGTCAGCTTGTATACCGCCGTCGTAAGATTATCTTTTAAGAGAAAGAATTTTCTAGATTTTGTAATAAAATTTATGTCAGGTCAAGGTGCAGCGAGGACTAATCCACGGTCTTTAATAGTTGTAGACCCACCTCATTCAATAACATACATCTTATCTAGGTTGGCAACACCTCACATAAACACATCGCGATCACTCCCCACAGCACGTAGGGACAGGGGGGGGAAGGCAGGGAAAAACCAGTCGTTAAGATAACCACCGCAGTCGACCGCACAGCGAGTTCAAGTGAGCACGGAATCTGCGAATAGCTGTAGTACGGAAGACAATCAGATAAGTAGTTAGCCTAAAATTTTATAGTTTAACCATAGTTTACAACCATATAATCTCTCTAAAGTACAATCTCCGGATAGCCATCACCATTTAGCATTTCACCTAACATATATACTGCATTTAGCATACACTGACAGTTGCAGTACCAATACTGCAACTAAATAATTGTACATATTGTAAATATTTTCACCTGTATTTCAAACATTGATTTTATAGCCTAAGTGTATTGGATCTGATGATGATCGCTTGACGATCGAAACTGGTCATCCTAGTGTTTTATTAATCTCATGTAATTTATTTCAGGATTAGGGCATAACCCATCTCTTTTGGGTACATTCGTGTTGACCGACTGAAAAGCACTAAACTCTTGTTTACTAAGGCAACACTGAAAATATGGCTTCAAACACCACAATGCTCGCAGCTAGTCAGGCAAATCGTGAAGCCAAGAAATTCAAATCACTCAGGCTTAAACTCATGAATTTAGACAAGTCAATTTGGTTCAACAAAAAATGTATAAAACTAAACCTCACCCCTAAATACGTACCAATTAAAACCGTACCGAACACACCAGCTTCGATCATTTCAACTAAACAAGCCAAAGCGCTCTGGATAAAAAACGAATTAAGATTTGCATACATAAGAAAGCAAAAAATTAACCAACAATTATACGACATTCAATTGCAACTAAGTAATTTCTGGCACGCAGCCCAATGGGACAGTTTCACCGAACACCTACATGACACCATCAAAATCAGAGCAACGAGGAAGCATGAAACGCTAGAAAATAAATTAAGAAAACTAGGAGAAACACAGAACCATCAATCTAACGAACAACACACGAATAACAATGAATTCAATTTCCACAGCAGAGTAAACAACAGAACGAACGTAACCTTTTCTCAACTGCACAGACGCACACACGAACCACAATATAAAACAGTTAATCACAGATATTGAGATAGCCAGTCACAAGCTCCCAGCAGAAGACAGGGAATTAACCAAAAATCTCGCCACCAACGAAGCCAAAAAAATCCTCAAACGAGAGGGCGATAGCAATAACATTCAAAACAACAAACAAATCAAAGAAATAAAGTCGTTGAAACAAAAAATAAAAGAACATGACTTAATCATCACAAAAGCAGATAAGGGAAACACTACAGTAATTTTGAACAAAACAGAATACATTGAAAAAACAGTCGAATTCCTAAACAACAACGAAATCAAGGAATTAACAAAAGACCCCACCAACAAATTCCAAAAACAATTAAAAAGTGCGCTAAAAGAAACAGAATACATACTGACCAAAGCTGAAAAATCAAAACTAATAAACATGAACCCGAAAATACCGTCATTGAGGGGACAACCAAAAATACACAAAAAGGAATGCCCAATGAGACCAATAGTCAATTGTAGGAATGCCCCTAATTACAAAATCAGCAAAGAGTTACTAAAAATCTTAAAATGCCGTCTGTCCAACGACAAAAACAACTCTGTAAAGAACACAACAGAACTAGTAACAGCATTGAACACCCTACAAATGTAACCTAGCTTCAGGCTAGTATCCTTCGACGTAACTAACATGTACACCAATATTCCGATTATTGAAGCAATCAACACTATCGAAAACAACTTAAAATCCAACAATTCGGTAAAAGAAATTGAAGAGATTGTGAGATTACTGAGGGTCGTTCTCACCCAAAACGTGTTTCAATTCGACAATAAAATATACACACAGAGAGAAGGCCTAGCAATGGGATCGCCACTAAGTGGGTTAATCGCTGACATCTTCATCAATGCACTAGAAAATGCGTTCTTAGAAAAGACTTCAACAAAGGGAATAGTAATATGGAAAAGATACGTAGATGATGTAATTTGCATCTACGATACTGAACTAACAAGCGAAGAAACAATTCTCCAATCCATTAATAGCCTTCACCATTCTATCAAATTCACTAAGGAATCCGAAATAGACCGGAAAATAAATTATCTCGATATAACTATTGAACGTAAAGACAACGACCTTTCATATTCCATATTCCGGAAAGCAACACAAACCTCGCATGCAATCGACAATCAGTCTAATCACCCCAGTACGCACAAACTAGCGGGTTTCAATTCAATGGTGCACAGGGCTTTAAACATACCCATGTCAAAAGACAACTATAATAAGGAAATAAGAACTATTATGCAAATAGCAAAGGAAAACAACTTCTCGCCAAGCAAAATAAATCAAATTATAGCCAAACATAAAAATAAAGATAAAACGATTCCCAAACCGGACAGTAATGAGAAAAAATTTGCGCGTTTCAACTATGTGAATGCGAATACATATAAAATCACTAACCTATTCAAAAAGCAAGGCATAAAGATAGCTTTCACGACGAAAAACACAACTGCTAGGCACCTCCTAAATAGTAATCTAAATAAACGTGACCCGTATTCAAGGTCAGGGGTATATTCTATAACGTGCCAAGACACCGATTGTCAAGCTAATTACATCGGGCAGAGTGGAAGGCGAGTAGACACACGTTATAATGAACATAGAAATGCGATAAGATACGGAACACATTCAGCCGTGTGCGAACATATGTGTGACGCAGGGCATAGCTTTACCAACATAGAGTCGGACCTTAAAATAATCCATCACGAATCGAAAGGCAGAGCTCTTGACATAAAGGAAGCAATCGAGATACACCTAGCCAAACGAAACAATCCCAACAATCTAAATGAACACACGTTCATGGAGAGCTCACCCCTCTTCACGCTACTAAAAAACACACCCTGTCGGAAACAAAACACAATTTAACCACACAGCCAAGCTAGATAAAAAAGGGGGGAAATTAGGGAGTTTTTAATAGGTAAATGTTATCTGGATCAGGTGTACGATGTACTTTTCTTCTGCAATAAACCAAGGCCCATATTAGAGGCAGTATTAAAGGTGCCGGGACGTCCTCATAAGACCGTCAACGCTTAGTTCGAATGGGTTATGCTCCACGCGTGGCGAGGACTAATCCACGGTCTTTAATAGTTGTAGATCCACCTCATTCAATAACATACATCTTATCTAGGTTGGCAACACCTCACATAAACACATCGCGATCACTCCCCACAGCACGTAGGGACAGGGGGGGAAGGCAGGGAAAAACCAGTCGTTAAGATAACCACCGCAGTCGACCGCACAGCGAGTTCAAGTGAGCACGGAAACTGCGAATAGCTGTAGTACGGAAGACAATCAGATAAGTAGTTAGCCTAAAATTTTATAGTTTAACCATAGTTTACAACCATATAATCTCTCTAAAGTACAATCTCCGGATAGCCATCACCATTTAGCATTTCACCTAACATATATACTGCATTTAGCATACACTGACAGTTGCAGTACCAATACTGCAACTAAATAATTGTACATATTGTAAATATTTTCACCTGTATTTCAAACATAGATTTTATAGCCTAAGTGTATTGGATCTGATGATGATCGCTTGACGATCGAAACTGGTCATCCTAGTGTTTTATTTAATCTCATGTAATTTATTTCAGGATTAGGGCATAACCCATCTCTTTTGGGTACATTCGTGTTGACCGACTGAAAAGCACTAAACTCTTGTTTACTAAGGCAACACTGAAAATATGGCTTCAAACACCACAATCTTAACAAAGAAAAAGCCACATTCCCAATCAGATGTATATTTGTTCACATGGCAAGGCGAAGGATGTAAGGCTAGCTATCTAGGACAAAGCGGAAGACAGCATGAATCCCGTTACAAAGAACACAGAAATGCGATTAAACACAACAAACTCTCAGCTATCTGCGAACAAATGTATGCCAACAACCATAGGTTCACTGATATGGATACAGACCTAAGGACATTGTAGTTTCAAAATTCACATTTTGTGAATCAAAGTGTTCAGAATTTTGACTTCAAGTCACACATTAAGATAAGTAGATATTTCGGCAGAGTCTGATAATGAAGCCAAACTTGAAGTCGTGGAGTGTAACCCCCAAGCAAGATAGCAGGGCAAGACCTGGTGATGTGCTGGACAGATAAGGTCAACCAAGTGATGGCCCTGTTGACAGCCAACTCGATGAAGTGATTGCAGAAGAGTCAGCTGACGAGCATGAAGGCGCTGCCTTTTGTAAGCTCGGTTCAGATCAATCCAGAAGTCATAAAGATAGCCATTCAAATACCTGACAACACACTAAAGTTAATCTTAGTAATAGGCAAATAATCGACATAAGAAAAAATAAAATGAAAACAAAAGTTAAAAACAATTTAACTGAAGAGCACAACAGGCATAATATTCCCGGTCAGTGGCACGATAAATAGACTTGAAAGGGGGAATTACGTTAATTACATTTTCAAACTCAATAGGAAAGAAAAACGAATGCACTTCGTGAAAGCGAACATTAAGTGAATAATAGTAATGCATGTATAGGCTATTTCCCAGGACCAGTGTTTTATGTACAGTATCTATTGTAGCGTAACCCCATTGGGCAAGAAGCGTGTTGGCCGGCTGAAAAGTATAAATTGACACATTGACAATCGCCAACTGTTGTTAAAGAGCTCTCCGGCATTCAATAAACTGAACTATAGCCAGCGTTATTTATACTAGGAACGGCAGACCTGCAGTTCTCGATTGAGTAATATTGATCGCGTCTGAAGTCAATGATTGTCCTTCTCGCATTATAACACCAACAAACAGTGTACCGGATGTCCTCGTAAGAATGGAATTGAAAAGCGTTTGGATGATAGATGGAGGCAGTGCTCTCTGCAGGCTGTCATAGTTTCCAGCTCTTCACTCGGACAATGGGCATCGTTACAAACCATGTATTTGGCCTTTATTCCACATGCATCGGAACCCAGCTGTACTTTTTGAGTCGTATTATTGGCCCGTCATAGAGGAGGCGCGCATTGATGTGTGACACGTGGAACCCGGCACGCCATGCATTCAACGCCACTGATTATAGATCTGTGAATAAAGCGAATTCAATTTTATCTCACCATCATGGTAAGCTTAAACAAGTGGAAGGCATAGGACACAGCAATACACAACGAATAACATGTTGCAGTCTGCCCTGAACATTGGACTGAGCAATGCATAATATAACATGTTATAATGTAAACTGAAAAGGAGGGGATGGGGAGGGCGTTGTCAATGTATGTGAGATTTTAGAAGTGACATGCCATGTCCTGTGGTTCGGATTCCACGTAAAATGGAGGACCCATGGCACATGACCGCAAGATTAACGGTCACTTGGCCTTCCTGTATAGTTCTAACTAACTAAACTGTTGTCTGGTGTCATGAAATGCGCGCCTTCAACGTTCCTTTCTTTTCTTAAACCTCTCCACAGGAATCTTCCTTGATCCACTCACCTTATGAGTTCTACTTTTGTCACTCTAGCCATCTAATTTAATGATTTTCCTGCAACACCACATTTAAAATTTCATGTTCTCCTCTCTCTTTGCTTCCTAAGTAACAACATTTTTCTACTTCCTTGAACTTTTCACCTGCAACTTTGGTGACAATAGGTTAAACTCTTTCCTTATGGCTTTATTCCATTATTCTACTTTTGTTTAACTTTTATTAATTCTGGCGATGAATATTCATTTTGTCTACACCATTGAAAGTCAAAGTCAAATCTTCTGAGGATTCGGCTAAGATAAAAATGTGAAAAGGGATATTGGTAAATTTGCCACCTTGAAGGACTGGCAGAAGAACAGGCACACGTCTGCCCGGGTGATCTCATTAGTCTACTTTCTTATAATGTTTGAAAAATGTGAAAAGTAGGCTTAAAATGGCTTCTGAGTATTCTATATATACACTGCTACCAAAATAAATACAAGTTATCAGGTAAACTCAAAATACGGCAATGTGGGCTGATGACCAAATATAATTTTGAACGAATCTGCAATTATCATTGATTTGCATTGTATAACTCCAAGTCGCTCATCGAGTGCAGTAGTTTGGGATTAATTTCATTATTTCTATTTCATTACGTTTTAGAACTCACTCTAATAGATTGCAACAATTGCGTTGTGTAGTGATGGTAACTTCCCACTCAAAGTCCAGTTTATACCACGGAAAGTTTGTGTCGGTCCACTTGTACTGTTATTACGTGCGGAAACCTCTGTATAAGCCAGCTCTGGAGTTTCTCTTCACATCACAGGGATTTGTTGGGTGGCTCGCAGAGTCGTCCTTTGTCCGAGCATCCCACCCCCTCCAAGGAACCCCAACTGGGGCTTAAGGGAGACAAGAAGCCAAGCCCAGTGTCTGCAACTGGCACAAAGATCAAGCCTTACTGAACAGCGACGGCTGATTAAACCAAGCAACGTGAAACATTGGCAAAAAATCAAGATGTCGTTCATTGTGCTTTCTGAACTCACTCCCACATTAGGCCTATAGGTTCAGCAAACTCAATTTGACGAATGGACTCAATATTACGAAAGCATTGAAGATCTCCGCCAACCAATCAGCTAATTCAGACGCACAGTAGCTTCCTTGGGCAACCAGTTAAAGAGCACCTTCCTCGAAATCTCACAATTGTGGGTTTGACTCCTGATGAGTTAGAATTTGCGAAGTGTGAAAAATACACGTCACTTAAGGACGTATCATGTCACCTTGCTAAACAACACCCGAACGACATTTCACGGCCACAGGACAGATAATCCACTTTGATTTCAGGAAACTCAGCTACAAGGAATTGGAAAGTGCAATGTCGAAATTGACGAGGACATCAACCAGATAGCACCAGATGCACAAAAGATACAAGAAGTCATTTAAGTCATTATTATTATTATTATTATTTTTATTATTATTATTATTATAATTATTGTTATTAAAATATTAGAATTATTATTACAGTAGAGACTTGATTAACCGAGCTTTGATAAACCGAGGTTCCGTGTCAGCCGGTCATGAACTGGATGTATAGAACATTAGTTTCGCTATTGGACAAAGCACCCACTCATCCTGACGAATGTGAATTGGTTAGCAGTAATATAAGAGCTCTTTTCTTGCCCCCTAATGTCACCGCCTTAATTCAACCCCGTCACCAAGGGGTTATTGAGATTGTGAAGCGTCATTACCATCGAAGACTCTTAAGAAATTGCTTGAATATTTGGAAAATGACGTAGCAGTTGTTGATAGTCGAAATAAAATAAACCTTAAAGATGTAATTTTCTAGTTGGGCGAATCATGGACTGACGTCAGACAATGTACGTTACAGAAAAGCTATAACAATGTCACATCAGAACGTGAGGTCTCGGAGTCTTCTGAAAATTGGAACAGTTCAGATAATGAAGACGATTTGTCAGTAGGCATTTTTTTTAAATCAACTTCTGTTGCTGAAACCATCACGGAGAAAGATGTGAGCGATTGGTTGAATGACGACGAACAGTTCAAACTTTCCGATGAAGCAATCGCAACCAGAGTGACGATGAAGATGACGACACGCCATGTGATGTACAACTGGAGACCATAATCAGTTACAATGACGGATTGAGGGCTATTGAGAAGGCAGAACAACAAGAAGACACAGAAACCAGCTGCCATCATTATATTGCGTCGTCAATCCAGTTTGGCGGTCAAGAAACGAGGAAGCGCAATCAAGCAGAAATCTGTAAAGGACTTTTTCAAACACTTGTAACTTTAGAGGTGGGTGCACATTATGTACTGTACTGTACATAGTATACTATTTTTAATTTAAATAAATAGTTCTTTTGTATGTTTTGAGCCAATTCAATAATAGTACCGCTGCTTTCATACGTTTTCTTCTTTAATAATTGTCCTTAATCACTTTCTGTGTATCCGTGTTAACTAGGGATTTGGCTATGCGAGGTGGCTTCGGTCTACATTACCTCAGTTAATCAAGGCTTTACTTCTTTATTATTTGCTTGCTAATCATACGTAATTCAGAAACCCTTAAAACAAAGCAAACTACCTTTTTAACGATTTTCAAATTGTGAATCGTACTTTAAACACCAATCGTACGCACTACAATTCGTAGTTAGATAATATATTTGTACTTAAATTTAAACCTCAATACAGAGGTCAGGATCCGATGATGACCGCTTGAAGGTTGAAGAGCGTAATCATGAACATTTCCCCATTCAAATTGTGATCATAAACCAATACATGTGACATTTTCCAGGGATGCTATTTACATATTATATACAGTACATTGTACCCCGCCCAGTCATTGGACAAATTCGTGTTGATCGAATAAAGAGTTACACATTATTATCAAGCTGCCGTGAGAGTTGAAGGAAGCATTAGTTCTTGGTTTAAAGTTTTCACAAGGATGTGAGGCAAGGGTGTAATCTTTTACCGTTGCTATTTATTTTATATATGGAACGTATGCTGAAGGGCTAGGATTCAATGAGGCGAAAGCCAGGTGTTGGCAACTCTGGCACTGTCCATACTCTAATGACAGTTGGTCTCCCTGCTGGAGGGTTGTTGACCCATTAAGAGGAAGGGTCGTTTTCTTACCTGCGTCAAGCAGGACTCACTAGCAAGCAGGTATCACTGGCTACCGGACATGGAGTCATCGCACGCGTGTAATATCTACTGTACTTGTTCAGTGTTTAATCATGTACATACAATGTCTGTTATTGTTGTTGTTGTTGTTGTTTTTGTTAATATTATTTGTAATTGTTAAAATATTAGTGTAAAATGACCTTTTCATGGTTGTATCTAATAATTATTAAATAAATTAATAAATTAAATTAAATAAATTAAAATATATTTCTTTATACAGTCCACCACATCTTATTCTACGTATTCGACATAAGTTTTGGTCCTCCGGGCCGGATTATATGGCAAGGAAAACAGTGAAAATTGAACTCGTGTGATCCAAAGACAGCATGGCTTCTCACAAATGGCGTGGGTGGTTACCAGCACGGCGACTACTGGACAACAGAATTCATCGTCTTGGTAAGTCACCGATCATCCTTAATTATTCCTTGTGACTCATATGCATTCCTTTGTTTCTCCATTCAAAACTGTTCGTTTGTACTTACAATGTATTGGTATTGCTAGTGATCACACATGATTTCGCCCGTAAAACTGTATGTTATTTGTACGCAGTTTTCCCGCAACTCTTTGAAACAAAACCAGGAGTTCATCTTCGTATTATGTAAATATCTTAGGTATTTGTCTTTTCGTTTTGTCATTCTTTTACGTATATGCATTTGGTCTATTGTGATTTTATATCATTCAGCAGTTTATTGGGAATTGCTAGTGAAAAATGGAACAAAAGATAAAATCACTGTGTAGCAAAAGGGGTAGGTTAATGGCTAGCTTATCTCGCATACAAGGCTTCGTAGAGAAATTAGATTCTCAATCTAAGGACGTAGATCAGTTGGAAGATCGACGGGCTCACTTATCAAAAATCTGGGAAGAATATGAAACAGTTCAATCACAAATAGAGGATTTGAAAGAGGATGAATCATTTCAAGCAGAACAAGAATCTTATCGCTCCAACTTTGAGGAGCAATACTTCAAAACATCTGGTCTTATAAGATCCATAAACAGTGCAATTTCCAAGTCAGCAATTTCGCTATGTTATTCTATTGGTGAATCATCTTCCAGTTCGCAAACACGTTCAGTTAAACTGCCTCAAATAAGTTTACCTACATTCGCAGGTGATTATTTAGAATGGCCCAATTTTGCCGATACCTTTAAGAATCTCATTCATGAAGATGCAAATTTGTCAAAAATACAGAAATGTCATTACCTAAAATCAGTGCTATCAGGCAGGGCGGCAGACGTGTTACAGTCTCTAGAAATATCTGCAGCGAATTACGACATAGCGTGGAACCTGTTAAATGAAAGGTTCAATAACCGGTGAGCAATTGATTCCTCCCACATTAATTAGGTCCTTCAGATAAACAAAATAGAAGTAGAATCTTCCAAGGCATTAAGAGACTTGTATGACGGCTTCAGAAGGCACATACAGTCGCTATCAGCGCTTGGTCTGTCTTGTGAAGAACAATTAGATGCCATTTTGATACATTTAATAACGAGCAGATTTGACGCTGAAACGTCAAAAAATGGGAGACCTCGTTACCAACCTTTGATCTTCCAGCGTATCAGACACTGGACAAATTTCTACTCGAAACATATAATGCATTGGAATCGATCGAAACTAAGAATTGTGATCGCTCAAAACAGCTGAAGCAGGTAGGTGTTTCATCTAAACCGAATGCGTCTGGTTTCAAACCGAGGCCATTCACGAACGCAGGAAAAATTGTTACCTTTCACAGAAAAATCAGAAATGCCCGCTTTGCACGGAAGAACATTCAATATTTAGATGCAGAACATTCACTTATATGGGTGTTTATGACAGATGGCGGGAGATCAAGAAGCATAAGCTCTGTGTTAATTGCCTGTCTGGAAATCACTTCGCTAACGAGTGCACTCGTTCATGTTGTAAGCTGTGCAAGGATAAACACAACACCTTGCTTCACACGGACCAAGGGTCACCGAACCCCATTAATAGTCAGATTTCAAACAAGAGTATTGTGTCCAGTAATACTTCATTGTCCACCCTTAATGAGCAACATAGTAGTAATGCTGTTTCATTGCACAATCACAACAATGATGTTTCCTCTCAAGTATTGTTGTCGACAGCAGTAGTGAATGTCAACAATTCAGAGGGAAAACCCGTCATGCTCGGGTTGTGTTAGACAGCGGCTCGCAACTCAACTTTATAACTAGGGAATTAGCTCATCAATTACGATTGTTAAAGACAAAGACTAATATTCCAATACATGGGTTGCATGACACTACCATCAAGGTGGGGTCGGTGGTAAGAACAAAGATTTCTTCGCGGTTCGGTTCCTTTGAACGAATCATGACATTTCACGAAATACCTTCCATTACTGGTCAGTGCTTACCCACTAAAAATATCAACATCACAGATTGGAGTATTCCTGAGTTTATATTAGAAAACCTTGCGGATCCTCAATTTAATGTGTCATCATCCACAGACATTCTCATTGGAGCAGAATTCTTTTACGATCTTATCGGCGCAGAAGAATTTCAGCTCGACAGTTTCTCAAATAAACTACCGTTGTTTCGCAACACGGCTCTTGGCTGGGTAGCAGCAGGTAGTGTTGGTTTGTCTGAAAAGCACGCAGATAACAGTTCTTCCTGCCTCTTTGTGTCAGGTAAGATATTCAATGAGCCGGGGAAAGCACTGCTTGGCCAAGGACATTCCGAGCAAGAGATTAGTGAGAGGCTATTTACTGACGGTCACATAAGGAATCCACAGGGTAGGTTCATACTCCCACTACTCCTTAAAGAGGACCCGAGTCAGCTAGGTAGCAATGTTAATGAGGCAATCAGACGGTTTCACAGCCTAGAGAAGCGTTTTGATATGATCTCGAGAGGAGTTACCGCGGAGAAGCTGTTAAATTCATTATTTTGGTTATCGGGACCATCTTGGCTTTCAGATAATAAAGACGAATGGCCTTCACAGCAGAGGCATAGCTCTCAAGAATTACCTGAAGTTAGGAAAACTAAAATTGTTCTAGTGTCATCTACAGAATCCCTTGGATCGAATCTGATTAACAGATACTCTTCCTGGAGCAAGCTGATTAGAATAACAGCTCTCGTGCTCAGATTTATCAAAAATCTTAAAACTAAAACAGACAAACAGGTGCTCCTGTGGGACTAGAGCAGGCTAAGTATTTATGGTGTAAAATTGCTCAAGGTTCTGAATTTTCACAAGACATAAAGGCTCTCAAACAAAATTCGCCACTGCCCAAGGAAAGCAAATTACATGGATTAGCACCGTATTTGGATGAGCAGGGTCTGTTATGGGTAGGAGGCCGTCTGCAAAATACTAAACTATCGGTCAACAGAAGACATCCTATTTTATTACCTGGCAATCATCGCATTACAATAATGTTATTTGATCATTTTCATTTTGTTTTTCTTCATGCTGGAGCTCAGAATTTATTGACAATGATGCGACAGCAATACTGGCCTCTATGTGGGAGGAACGGTGCTCGAAAGGCAGTGTATCGATGTAAGACGTGCTTTCAATTCTCGTCTCGGCTGTATCAACCGTTAATGATGATGATGATAATTGTTGTTTTAAGGGGCCTAACATCTAGGTTATCGGCCCAACCGTTAATGGGATCGCTACCTGAAAGGAGAATAGTTCCCAGTCGACCATTTGCATCTTCAGGAATAGATTTCTGTGGCCCAGTATATTTACGGCCTTCGTCCAGGAAGGGCGCTCGGATTAAGGCATATATAGCTATGTTTGTTTGTTTTGCCACAAAGGCTGTACATATTGAACTTGTAAGTGATCTGTCTACAGCTGCATTTTTAGCATCACTAAATAGATTCAAGGCTAGACGAGGAACTTGCACCCACATATTCACTGACAACGCAACTAATTTCGTAGGTGCATCACGTGAGCTAAAGAAATTCTTTAATGATAGGAATACCAAGCAGTCACTCATAAGCTTTGCTACAGATAAGGGTATTCAGTGGCATTTTAGTCCTCCTGGTTCACCTCTCTTCGGAGGGTTGTGGGAGGCTGCAGTTAAACCAGCTAAGTATCACCTTAAGAGAATAGTAGGAAACGCTGCATTGTCGTTTGAAGAAATGACTACAGTGCTTGTACAGATACAGGCAGTTTTGAATTCGCGCCCCCTCTGCCCACTATCCTCTGATCCCAATGATCCGGAAGTATTAACCCCATCCCACTTCCTGATCGGTGGCTCATTTCATCTTCCTGTTGAAGAAGATTTGTCGCAGACTCCATTGAATAGACTGAAGCGCTGGCAACTGCTTCAGGCTATGTTCCAGCAATTTTGGCGCCGATGGTCCAAGGAATACCTCGGACAACTCCAACAGCGTACTAAATGGCGGTCGCCTGGACAATCCCCACAAATCGACACTCTGGTTGTTCTGAAGGAAGAAGGCGTGCCTCCACTTCATTGGAAAATGGGCCGTGTCGCAGCAGTGCATCCAGGAGCCGACGGAGTTACGAGGATTGTTACCATCAAAACACCCAGCGGAGCTCTTTTGAAAATAGCAGTGTTAAGACTTTGCCCATTGTTGAGTGAAGAGAAGTGAAGTGTTTAAATGTTTTGTGTACATAGTGTTTATTTGAACTCTTATTCCAGTTAATAGAACAAAGTGACAATATTTAGTTGTTTGAAATATTTGCTATTTCAAGGGGGGGGGGGGGGAGTATGTTGGCAACTCTGGCACTGTACATACTCTAATGACAGTTGGTCCCCCTGCTGGAGGGTTGTTGACCCATCAAGAGGAAGGGTCGTTTTCTTACCTGCGTCAAGCAGGACTCACTAGCAAGCAGGTAGCACTGGCTACCGGACATGGAGTCATCGCACGCATGTAATATCTACTGTACTTGTTCAGTGTTTAATCATGTACATATAATGTAAAATATAATTCTTTTTACAGTCCATCACATCTTATTCTATGGATTCGACACCAGGTAAGCAGCCTAGTTCGGCTGTAATGGCAGACTCTACTGAAAGCTAACATGTTAGAAATTGAAGGAAATGTAGAGAGTGTTGCATTATTGACTTTCAGTCGGTCAACAGAAAATAATTCCAATTACTGGAATATGTGATAAATAACCTGAAATAAATAACATGTGATTAAGATTTAAATTTAGGGCTTAGTATTACCCATATAAGATTTGATTGCCGCTGAGCGTGGCAGCGCCGGTGCTTGTTGTTTATTGTAGCAGCTGCCCCGCGGGGAGAAGCGGGGAACACAGCGTTGACAGAGTGCATTGTGCATATAGGCCTAAGTCAAGCAGCATTGCGCGTCACAGGAGCTCATGTCACCTTGGACAGTTAAACGATGACTGAGGCTATTGGAACTAAGTCATATCCTACTCGCGCAACTGTACCTGTCAATGAAGCAGGCTGACGTGTGACACAAGTAAACAAAGAATAGTTCCCATCTCGACCGCCGGCAATCGATTCGTGAAAGGGCAATACTGCTGAAGTGGAGACAGTTGATGGGATCGTCATTTCTAAGTTTTGCAACATCTAAATAAATAGTTCTTTATTCGTGTGCTTAGGCCTTATAGTGCCCCGGGGCCGATGTATCGGCCAATTGAGCTTCTGATAAAAATGACAAATTTCAGCCAATTTTCATTTATGAAATGAAAATAGGCTTAAGTTATCACCTTTTGTCCGCGCGTGTGTGTTCGTATGTGTGTGTGTGCGTGTGCGTGTCCCCCTAATAAAATCAAAACAGCTGGAACGATTTCAATGAAACTCGGTAAGGACATAGCACTATTTAGTCCTACTCCGACCGTGACCTTAAAATTTTATTACGTCTCACCAATCCAACATGGCGGCTGTGTGAAATGTTTCACCGGCATTCTATATCACCGAAACTGTTACTGATATCACGCTGAAATTCTGTACGGTGATGAGGGCACTACTTGAAGTCAACTATGTGACTTTCAAAAACCTACTAAGTACACAACGAACATCGTGGCCAAGCGAAGTTGAAACATTTAAATATATTGTCGTGATTTAACCGTCCGAGCGCAGTGAAACATGATACAGCAAATGTTTTTACACTTTGTAATGCACTGACATCTAATGTAGTTCAATTGTTTACATAGCCTCAAGATGGCAGCTGTGCTAGTTTTCCAAATTAAGTTTCTATTTCTTGTGTCCTAATCATGCGATTGAAGTCAACGTTTGAATAATGAACCTACACAATATTTCTCATCAGATAGTACATAACTCAATGGCCCACCTATACTGTATAATAATTCAACATGGTGACCATCCGAAATATTTAGACGGATCTCAATATCTAGTAATCTATGACAGCAATCGACATGACATTTTGTATGCTGATAAAGGCTATTAACTTAAGTTCACTTATGGAACTTTCAATAACCTGGTGGACACAAATCCAACATGGTGGCGACGCGAAATTAAAATATGTAAATGGACGTTTCTCACGATATAACCATTCGAGCGAAGTGAAACTTGGTGCGGTAAATGCTTATACAAGTGTTAATCCACATAAATCTATATTTTTTTTTTCATAACCCCAAGATCACGGCTGTGGGATATTTCAAAACCTCGTTTCTATTTCTTTTGTCCTAATCGTGCTATTGAACTTTGAAAAATAAACCTACGTATTAGTATTCATCTAATAGTCGACAAACATAAAAATCCAACACGGCGACCATCCGAAATATTTAGACAGTTCTCAATATCTACGAATATAATACACCAACCAAGCTGAAATTTTGTATTTTGATAGAGGCAATTAATATAAGTAGGATGTATGAAAATAGACTATTGAGTTCTTCACGGAACGACTTGTTCTAATTATTTTACTGTTATTTTCAGTCACGTGGCGCTAAAACAGTTGTAACAAAGACAAGATAATCATTCTCTCTCAAAATATATCAATGTGTTAAAATTCCGTGGATAACTGGATTTATATTAAGTATTCTTTGAACATGCTGCAGTCTGCTGACTTCTCGCAGGCGTTATCTTTTTAAGTACTGTAGGTTTGTGATCTTGCTTGGAGCTAATTAAGATACGTGCGGATAAATGTAGCTAGCTCTCTCAACGAATGGGAAATAAATATGGTCTTATCGGCGAGTGAAGTGTGTGAGAGTGAATTATCGACTGATGACGATTGTGTGCTGACGACAATCCACCTAATTCCACAGTACTGTGGACGCATATCTTTGTATAAATTGATCGTACTTGAAACCTATTTGATAGAATTACTCTAAACTTGGGATATATACAATTCAATAAGGTTTAACATGTATATCACAAAAGATACTATTTTGATTGTGTAGTTTGTCAAATTTATATTAAAATTTCCAATGAATTTTTTTTTACCAGAAATATTTGTAAAATATTTTTAGTAAAACAAATCAAGCAAAGTATGAATTATTTAGTTTCTAGTACGTTAACAATATGATTACCTGCTACAGAAAGAAATATCTTCATTTTATCTTAAAACATATATTGCAGTTAGGAGGTAATGTTTATCAAACACTTGAAATTTCACTTAACTTGGCTTGGCATAACCACTCATAAAATTCTTGGGATCAAAAGGGTTAATGCCTTGAATATTTATCAGTAATAATGTTGTTTGCAGGCGATGTTGTGATCTGGGGCGAGGATGAGATGGAGGTACAAGAACAGTTAGACGTAATAAATGGAAAGATTGAGCAATGGGGATTGAAGATAAATGTGGAGAAGAGTAAAACAGAGGTGATGAGTAGAGGTAAGAAAGAAGGAAGAGGAGTAATCAAAGTCGGAGATAAGGAATTAGAAGTGGTGAAACACTTGAAATACTGGGGAAGTGAACTCATTGAAGATGGAAGACTAGATTTGGAAATTAGCAGAAGAATACAACTCGGGAGTGCTTTCTACCAACAGGTACGGGGACTATTATGGAACAAGGATATACCAATTAAGGCTAAAGAAGTTATGTACAAAGCATATTATGTTCCTATAATGACATATGCAGCAGAAACTTGGACAATGACTAAGAGGGATGAGAGCAGAGAACAGGCAGCTGAGATGAGATTCCTGAGAAGAATGGTCCAGAAAACGAGGTGAGACAAAATGAGAAATGAAGATATACGGAAAGAACTGGGAGTACAGAAACTAAATTACAAACTGGAGCAAAACAGATTGAGATGGTTTGGACATGTCAAACGGATGAATGAAGTAAGGCTACCAAGACGAGCAATGGAATGACGGATGACAGGGATGAGAGGACGAGGAAGACCAAGAATGCGTTGGATGGACTCGGTGAAGTATAGCATTAGAAAACGGAACCTGGATTGGAACACCGTGTCGGGAGAGGAATGGTGGAACGACAGAACAAAGTGGAGAGGAACCATATTTGCCCCCACCCAGCGTCAGCGGGAAAAGGGGAAATGCAGATGATGAATTCTCACACTTACTAAGTTTTCTAACGGGATCTTTTGTATTTTGTTCTTGGAGGGCAGAGACGGTCTGTGGGTGTCGCTGTGGGTTTAGCAATGTTTTGTAGAGCCATTTGTCTTCCAGATTTGGATCTGATGATGCTCACTTGACGAGCGGAACATGTCATCCCTTAGTTTTCTTCTTCAATAGTCCGGAACAATATTTATATATCTTAATCGCATGTAATTCATTTCAGGTTATTTTTGGTTGGTTGGTTCCTCAGTTTAGGGGCTGCGACAACGCTGTCATGTAGCCCCGTGTACTTTGGATATGTGTTGAATCTGTCTTATAACCGGTGTTGATTGTGTGTGTTGTGTGTTGTGTGTTGTCTGTTTCTTATTCAAGTAAGGACTGAAGACATTCAATTTTCAAGTAGTGCCTACTTTTGCTACCAAACGCCACCGTCAACGACGACTAGTTTGTGAACTTGGTTACTAGAAACCACCGCAGTCAGCTCCTGGCGACGAACGTTTGAACCTAAGAGCGTTAGTCAAATCTAACCTATAATTTAGCTTCACACAAGTGTAATTAGTGGAGGGTTCTTTTACATGCCATAAATCTATGGCATGGGACCGCCGGCTTTACTTCCTCTCCGAAGGAAGGCATACTGAGGGATCTTTAACGCTCTTAAAAGAATCGGACGACTTCGGCCGGGTTTGAACCCGTGACCTTAGGCATAGAAGCTCAGCATGCTACCAACTACGCCACCGAAGCCGCCCCGGTTATTTTTCACATATTGCAGTGATTTGGAATTAGTTTGTGTCCACCGACTGAAAGTGAAGGCAATATGGCGTTGAGAACAGCCTGTCTACAACAAGGGTGATGCCGTTGGGGAAGAAACCCAAGGAAATGGCATGCCAAGTGGGAATAACTAAATTAGACCAGGTTGGGTTGAGTGGCCCCTCAGGATGGCGTATAGTGAAGGAGAGAGTGTCAAGGTGGAGTGAGATCGCATTTGCGATCTACTGTATTATGCAAGAAACCATCCCCCTAATTTATACTGTAAATAATGTAATCATTGGTCGATTCTCACTAATTGCAATCTTGTGTAGCCTACATTTGTAAATATAACCCAGTGTATATATAGTGGGGGCTCTGACGCATCCCGAATGCGAAGTGGGGCTTTGCTCTTTTCAGAGACTCCCTTCAGTGTATTGTAAATATAGTGTAAGGCACTGATAAAAAATGAAAAAAGACATGATGATTATGATGATGATAATTGCTGTTTAAATGGCCTAACATCTACGTTATCGGCCCCTAATGGTTCGGGTGATTGTGAAAGATGAGAATGTAATGTGAACTACAGTATATCTAAAACCATACTTACAACTAAAACTTACAAAAAAATGGAAAACAAAATGAGAATAAGGCAAATAAAGGACAGGAGGAAAAGAAATGCCCTCAATCCTCGAAGAATGAGGGTTGAGGGACTTGGAAGGAAGGAGAGCCATGAAAGGCAGATGGGAAAGGGAAAGAGGAGAGGGTCCGCCCCAGAGGCAATGGAAAAAGGGGAAAAAAACCGGACCCAGCTCAGGAATCCCTCAGGGTCACCAACTCCCGAACTCACCCGCCGTGAGCCCTTGGGGGTGTTGAACTATCGAGGGTGCACCAGAAGTGGTGGGGCTACACACACCCTGCCTCCTTAAGGGCCTTGAGCAGAAGGCAGGAGATAGGAAGAGAACAGTAGAGGTCTGACCCCTCGAAGAATGAGGGATCAGGAAAGATAAGACAAGAGCCAATGAAGGTGGGAAAGTGAAATATTCCCTAGGCCTCGGATACCTTAATACCGTCGGGGTCGGAAAAGAACAAGAGTTGCTCAAGGGAGATCAATAGGAAAGATGGCAGAGAGGAGCCCGGCTAAAGTAAGTGGAAGTAATTCCGAAGTCAGATGGGGCCCCGTGGTCGCCAATCCACGTCCCACTAGCCGTGAGCCCCTGAGAGAATGCAAGAAAGAGAGTAAGGACGAAACTCGGTCTACAACGCACAGTATTTAGACCGACGGTGCTGTATGGGAAGGAGAGCTGGCTGGATTCAGGATATCTCATACATAAACTGGAGGTAAATGATATGAGGGTAGCATGAATGTTTGCCGTGACATATAGATGGGAGCAATGGCAGGAGGGTACTCGTAATAACAAGATAACGCGCTAGATGATGCTGCTCGTATGAGCCGACTCAGATGGTGAGGTCAGGTGATGAGAATTGGGGAGGAGAGATTTCCTAGGAGGTTAATGAACTCTCCTATAGAGGGTAAGAGAAGCAGAGGAAGACCCAGGAGGCGATTGTTAGATTCAATATTTAACGATTTCAAAATGAGAGGTATAGAAGCAGAGATGGGCACAGTGCTAACTGCTAATAGGGGATCATGTATACAACTTGTTCGTGAACAGAGACTTGCAGACTAGACTGGGCACTGAAAGCAAAACATTAATACTGTATTATACTGTATTATAGGAAAAATGTCTCCAACCATAAAATCCTGCAGATCAGGAACACTACGGGGAGGAAGCGAACTGAACCAAAGAAGTTATTGCAGAGTCTAAAAGGTAAACTCGGAACATTATGGGTCAGGATCGATGTGGCTGCTTCGTGACTTAAAACAACGTGGTATCCCAGCACTTACATGTAAAATGTGGGAAAATGTGGGGAAAGCCGAACTCAAAATGACCAGTGGAAACGTCGGGACTTGAACCTCAGATCCCTAGACTCGTGCTCTGCCACGGAGTTGGGGCGCTTAGGCAAGCACATGTCTGTTGTCTCCGCTAATATTTGTGAAGTGTATTATCACAAAGATGAGTTTTTGCTTCATTTAAACGCATTGGACATCGTAGTCATAAGCTCCGTGTATTTGTGTGTGTATGGAATTTGTATGAGAATCTGTGTTATCACACTAGACCAAAATGGGACCTGAACCATAAAACCGGGCGGAATATAATCCAGACATATCCATTTATACTGATTCGTGCTTATTCCTCTAATTTGTTGGTCGTTTGTGTTTCCGTCATAACATTTTTTCTTTGCCCACTCATCGCTTGAATTTACGTGCAGGACTCAACATTTTAACGACGTTGTCTCATTTCTATGTGAGTATGTGGTAGGCTTATACTGGACGATGTAGGCTATGTGGGGCTTAGAAACCATTTGTCTAAATGTATTTGCTCACGACTCTACGTATATTATTATATATTACTGGAGCTGAAGATAGGGAATGAAACCTGTTATTTAATTACGATTTAATGCTTGGAGATTCAGATATTTAACGAAATTTCTCTGAATTATTGGCTACTTAAATCTTACGTTATCAAATCCACAATATAACTCAGATCTGTAATCTAATAACGGTTAGTCTTTAACAGTAATACGCCGATGTTAATTAAATTTGCTTTGACGAGTTCTTACAGCAGAAATGAGCAGCGGATTAACAATCAACTTCCTTGCGGTAGCTTGAAGGGTGAGAGGAATGCTGTTTAGAATATGAGGCAAATAAAATGGCGAGTGTTACGTCACAATGCGTAATTCATAGGACGCTGTGATCTATTCATGAAGAAGTGTCTTTATCTTGACGGGCTCGGGGTTCATACGTGAATAAACCCACACAACTTGTACTGCGTATAGCTCATTCTATTGCCTCTATGTGCACCAGTATATACGGGATGCGAACTTACACTACACTCATTCTGTACGTAAGCCAACACAGTACAGATACACTGCTCCATGCCCCCCATTCAGTTTCGACGACTAGAATCCCGCTGAGGTAGAATCTCATGCACTCTTTCCCGTGCCGCGTCGAACCCAGGTCCACACATGCATCATTTCGATACCGCTGCACCAAGCTATTATTACATCACTCGACTGTCACTGGCTACACTCTGAACTGCTCGACGTAACTGCACTGTTAGCCATGGCTAGACTCTCATTCTAAAACAAAAGTTTGATGCTTTTCAGTCGGTCAACACGATTGTACCCAAATGAGATGGGTTATTCCCTAATCCTGAAAAAGTTACATGAGATTAAAATACACTCATGTATTTTTTCCGGATTGGGGAATAACCCATCTCATTTGGGTACAATCGTATTGACCGACTGAAAAGCATCAAACTTTAGTTTACTGAGGCAACACTGAATATGGCTTCAAACACCATCACTCTCATTCTTAACTGTCGCTCATAACTCTGTCCACTGGGCGGAGTGATCTCCCCTTTCGGCAGTGTGATCTCTTATTATATCGGTGACAGAGAGTCCGGGATGTTCTATATCTGTCTCTGTGGGACAAACTGGACTTCTCTAGAACATGAAAGTCCAGATCCACCCAGGACATTTGACTTATAGGGCCGGGAATACACAGTCTCTTTCTCCCGTTGCGCTATTGTCTCTTGTACGCCACCAACCAGATTCGGCCATGTTGCACTGTGAACTTCATGATCATCTTTCTTTCTATCAAAACATCGATTTCAGCTCAGTGTTTAAAATAACTCTTCACACAATAATTTGAAGAGATGTATTTAGTAAAATATCCTTTAAGTCCCCATGCATTGTGTGAGTATTCTTCGCGCACTTTCAGTCAATACGTGGGTACACCTATACTCATTAGCAATATATGAGTTAAGACCTCATTGTTTCATCTTGATTCATGTGTAAACACTATAACACTACCAGGCGTTGGGTCATGATACAATAATTAGGCCTATTCTGAATACTTCAATTATGACCACCTATACGCTTCATTACTTTTTAACTAAAGATGACTTCTGTGTTGGACCACTTTCATCATCAGCAACTGGTTATAGGAACACAGTTGACCTAACATCTTTAGGCTTGCCAACTTTGAGTTTATATAGTTTAAACATGCGGATGACATGGTTGTATACAACTGTATGAGGTGTATGGTCTGAATTTTGCTTGTATGTTTAGGGTGCCTTTCTGAACTAATGTTTGTGTGTGTGTGCATATTCGAAACTGTTCTGGTGCGGTAAGATAGTTTTTCCTTTGTGTTATATAAAACATTTCTATGTTTCTATCGATGTGTTGTTTGTGTTCAATTGTGGTGGTGATGATGATGAAGATACGGTTAATCACTTGTTTAATTTTGTTTTCATATATGTTAATGGGACCAGTTTCTAGTTGTATTCTGTTTTTTTATTGAGTATGTCCGTTATAGCACTGTTTGAAACGTTTATTTGATAACGGTAGTTTTGCATGTATCTGTCTTTGTGAAAGATACTGAAGGTTCAAGTACTTGTCTGTTGAGACTTTATTCCTATGCTTGTGTCACATAATTATGTGTCCTTTTAAATGGTTCTTGGTGTTTCAAATCTGCATTCTTCGTGATATTTGGTTTACTTCTGTTTCTGTAGATAAGATAATGAATTTCGGTGTTCCTTTGTTCTGGTCGTATTTTAAGTTGTGATTTGACCATTGATTAGTGGTTCTGTTTCGGTGTTGATAAACGTGATGTTGGGATGGAATTCATCTTGGAGGATAACATTAACCTATTTTTTTTATTCTTGACTAAACGGAGGGAGCTTAAGAGGAAGTGATTACATTAGCAAAGGGTCAGTTTGTTTTAGCATTATCACAGAAAAACACTTCAGAATGTATGAACATGCCACGATACGAGCATATTTTCTGTAAAAATTATGTATTTTCTAATGTTCACAACTTAGAGAAGATTTTTGTAACATTATCTACATATGTATTTGAAACATCACATGCCCGGCTATTGCAACTCATTCCAAATTGTTGTTCGTTTGTTTGCTTGTTGATTGTTATTAGAAGGAGCAAATTGAAAGCAGTGGTCTTTGTGTGTTGTTTCCCTGGATGAAATGGCTAAGCCAAAACTCTTACGTACAGTCTTCAGGAGTGAGTTAGACACATTTCTTCCATCAGACTCATAGTTGAAGACGCTTTACTTATTTAAATCCAAACATCTCTCTCCTATGGATTTCTGATGAAGGTATCTGTCAATATAAGTGCATAGATCAAACTTAATATAAACTAACGTGCGCAATGTCACGATTTGTAGCAGGTGAGACGAATATGCCAAATGGATTGTTAAATCTATAACCTTTAGCTGGTGGTTGATTTAATGAGTGAAACACCGAGATCATCATCCCCTAAAAATTCAACACTCCTTACATAATGTTCAAATATTTACTAGGTGTGGGCTATACTTCCAATTGTAATTAAGACATAACATAGCGCACGTCTAATTTCCAAAAGATAAACTTGGCATTTCAACAAGGAGCCAATACATTATTCATCGATTCTGCAAATTCTTGGAGTCGCACCCTAAACATATCAACGAAAATGCTTCATTTTACAATCCAAAGCATTGGTGGCGAGGCTAGACACAAACTACATAATGTATTTAATAATTGTGTACAAAGCATTTCCGTTATAGCTTTAATATGCAGCCGAGTGGCCACAGCTGGGTATATTTAATTGAACGCTTTAACCGTCTCGATTTTGATCAACCGGAATCACTTGATTGGACCATAGAATGTACGTATTTTAATCATCTCAGCTTACTTGTATTACATAATACATGCAATATGTGTTGAGAAAATAATTGTATAATAACGAAATGTTACTGTGAAAATTAGTTAATAGGTAAAGCTGAATTTATTTTGTTCCTTCAAGTAAGAGGTGGACGCATATAAAAATCAGGCATGTGTGGAATGTCCTGGCATTCTAAACTGAACTGGAGCATGCGTTTGTGTATGTTGTCTTTAATTGCATGTACAGTTCACGATGTAAAATAATCTCCATGCCATTATTCACATCTACGTAACATCGGTGAGCCCAATTTATGCGACAAAGCCCATCACGAATAATTTAAAAAATTCTGCACAAGGCTGCGAGCCCTATCAAGCTGAAAGTCAATATTGATTAAAAAGGAATAATTTATCCGTCAGAGATTTCCAGCAAGTGGAATGAGAGAAGAGCGTCCCAGCAACGAAAGATGATCCATAGCCTAGAGTGAGGAACACAGAGCAACATTGAAATTGAAGCAGAATACTGTGCGTACGATGCGGGAAATGGAAAAATAAAATTGTTTCCACGCTGATTCAGGGAATTCGTGACATGAAGCAATCCAACAACATAGCTTGCAACACACCGAAAGGTTATATGAGTACGGAGAGTATTCTAGTGTTAATTCCAATGGTCCATACAATCGAGAATTGTGACTTAACCTACTCCATTATTGGAATGAGGTGCTGCATGTTCGGAAACTCATGGTTCAAATCCAGGAGCTAACAGTGTTAATTATAAATGTCACTTTTCTCCAGTTCTTCCGAAGTCAAATGCGAGTATAGGACTTTACGTCACCTTGAACACCAACCCCACTGCCATATATTGGCAATTGCAGCTTCACACCTCACATATATCATAGAATTGCCAGTGGGTATCGGTCAATTTCCATACACACGCTATTACACGGGAATTATGACCACTATGTCCTTGGCGCCAAAACGAAGCAATGAAAACAAGAAACTCTTCTAAATCCTGTACACATTCTATTTCATAAAGTAGAAAGTATTGCTACTTAAAAGACATTTTACTTTTATTGACTGGTGTCCTTTAAAACGAATATCTATTTGTTAAACAAACAACTATACTAAACACATCGCAATTTATTCATTTACTTTTCGTAATTAATTTACTTATTGATGCCTGAAATGAATAATCTTTTGATTAAAATGTTTGTGAGGACGCAGGTATATCAGGGCTCTTTGGGGTTATGTCATGATGGTTGAGGACGCAGGTATATCAGGGCTCTTTGGGGTTATGTCATGATGGTTGAGGACGCAGGTATATCAGGGCTCTTTGGGGTTATGTCATGATGGTTGAGGACGCAGGTATATCAGGGCTCTTTGGGGTTATGTCATGATGGTTGAGGACGCAGGTATATCAGGGCTCTTTGGGGTTATGTCATGATGGTTGAGGACGCAGGTATATCAGGGCTCTTTGGGGTTATGTCATGATGGTTGAGGACGCAGGTATATCAGGGCTCTTTGGGGTTATGTCATGATGGTTGAGGACGCAGGTATATCAGGGCTCTTTGGGGTTATGTCATGATGGTTGAGGACGCAGGTATATCAGGGCTCTTTGGGGTTATGTCATGATGGTTGAGGACGCAGGTATATCAGGGCTCTTTGGGGTTATGTCATGATGGTTGAGGACGCAGGTATATCAGGGCTCTTTGGGGTTATGTCATGATGGTTGAGGACGCAGGTATATCAGGGCTCTTTGGGGTTATGTCATGATGGTTGAGGACGCAGGTATATCAGGGCTCTTTGGGGTTATGTCATGATGGTTGAGGACGCAGGTATATCAGGGCTCTTTGGGGTTATGTCATGATGGTTGAGGACGCAGGTATATCAGGGCTCTTTGGGGTTATGTCATGATGGTTGAGGACGCAGGTATATCAGGGCTCTTTGGGGTTATGTCATGATGGTTGAGGACGCAGGTATATCAGGGCTCTTTGGGGTTATGTCATGATGGTTGAGGACGCAGGTATATCAGGGCTCTTTGGGGTTATGTCATGATGGTTGAGGACGCAGGTATATCTGGGCTCTCTAGGTTTATGTCATGATGGTTGAGGACGCAGGTATATCAGGGCTCTCTAGGTTTATGTCATGATGGATGAGGACGCAGGTATATCAGGGCTCTTTGGGTTTATGTCATGATGGATGAGGACGCAGGTATATCTGGGCTCTCTAGGTTTATGTCATGATGGTTGAGGACGCAGGTATATCAGGGCTCTTTGGGTTTATGTCATGATGGATGAGGACGCAGGTATATCTGGGCTCTCTAGGTTTATGTCATGATGGTTGAGGACGCAGGTATATCAGGGCTCTTTGGGGTTATGTCATTTTTTATTTTTATTTTTTTTAGCGTATGGCTTTTAGTGCCGGGAGTGTCCGAGGACATGTTCGGCTCGCCAGTTTTGTAGCTGCTTCGAGATGGACACCCAATGGGTGAGCTACAAGTACCGTTGGGGAGGAATGTTGGATGGGAGGGTCGAGGAGTTGGAAGGTAGCGGCTGTGGCCTATAGTTAGGGACCAACCCCGGCATTTGCCTGGAAGGAAGATGGGAAACCACAGAAGACCATCTTCAAGGTTGCCGGCGGGGGGATTTGAACCTCCTTGCCTCCCGGATGTGAGCGACTGCAAACAGTCATGCCGCAACGACCTCGGCTAACTCACCCGGTGGGGTTATGTCATGATGGATGAGGACGCTGGTATATCAGGCCTCTTTGGGGTTATGTCATGATGGATGAGGACGCAGGTATATCTGGACTCTCTGGGTTTATGTCATGACGGTTGAGGGCGCAGAAGGAATAGATAAAGAGCATCTCCGTATTATAAGAGCCAGGCGCAGGAACCAGAGAGCTCCAAATAAACACATTTTCCAAGAGACAAACAATAACTGATTAAGATAATTAAATGTCGAAAATATAAGAACTATCCACATCCAATAGCTAGAAGGAACAGCAAATACAATTCAAATTGAAATTAATATGGTTTGTGGTAGTGGACTTCACTCAGTTACAACTGGTGGATTTGTCTTGTTTGTTACCGTGATAAACTATGTTTACTACGGTGAAAGTAGTGTAGCATACTTTATTACATAGCAGACCTGCTGTGAGACTAAATATTGTTACAATGAAACATGATTTGTACGCATTAAGGAAACTAGTCTCATGGAGAGTTCATCGTTATTCATCAGCAACATGAAAACTGGATGCATCATCACTCCCAGTTGAAACTATCTGGTTGTAGAACCACAAACAGTCTGGTGGAACATACTTTGAAGATATACCTTCACTTTATTGGGAATGAGTTCTAAGGCACTTTGACTTAAAATACTTCATGTGCATGGTAAGGAAAGAGTGGATTCTGCTTTCTCCAAAACAAAGAAGTCCCTAACCATGACACTCGCAATTACATATATCTATATTTTGATACTGCCAACGTTGCACCTATACGAGTACTAACATTTGTTCAACAAGGTTCTGAAGAGAGTTGAGCAGTCCAAAAATATAGTTATGCAACAACAAGAACAATGAACTTGCGACTTGCAATACAATACAAGCACACGATGATCTAGTGGCAAATATATTCTCTCGTGTGTTCGTTTCGCATTCTCCATTACACCAAAGGTCCAGCCGCAGGGGAGGAAACTGTGCCTTTGAACTATAGCCGGTGCAAGAACCAGACTGCTCCATTTCTACTACGCATGAAATCAGTGGAGCATCTCGGTTCACGCACTAGATCCTTCACGACAACTTACAGGGAAAAACAAACAAAAATGATCAAAAAGTGGATCTGTTTAGTTCTCGCGCCGGGAACTTCATTTGTTCACAATGCAATATTAGTGAGAAAATAGAAAGGAGAGAACGAAATATTCTCTTTATCATTGGACAAATTGAATTTAATTAGACCTTTAATAACCTTTCATTTGCTAACTTAATTAGAATATTTACTCCATCCAATCACGAGTAAGTTCTTTTGAATTACTACACAGCGCTGAAAGTCTGAGTGCCAGACACCTATTTAAATAAAACTTTACTCCATCCTAACAAATCACACTTACTTACACTCTAACGAGGAAACTATACCAGATCGATTACTTTCCTTGCTATGAAACATGCATGATAAAGCAAAAGTATGAAGAATATGAAGGAGAAATGTCTGGACTGTCTTCCACAGACTCCAGTGGTGTTTGAATGATGATAGAGTTTAAGCTGCAAGGAATATCAAAGCTTCGGTTTGCCAGAGTGAATGACCTCAAGTGAAAGCAAATTCAAAATAAATCGAGGCGTGTTTCAGATAACGTTTCCAGAATTGCAATTTCAAGGGTAAAATAAGGAACAGCCATCACTACTTCATCGTGACCCGGCACGCGCCTTCAGTCACATATCCTTGCGAATTGTGCGAACCTCGGCTTTGCTTGTACTGTATTTGTCACGAAATTATTCTTCTTCTACACATATTACAGCTAGCTTGGATCGAATATAGCCATGTCTCAAGATTCCAACGATTTGCTTCTAGGATGATTAAAGGGAAGACATTATATTTTGCTAATGATATGTATATACTGTATCGAAATAGGCTATATTTGGAGATATTCATACTGTAGTTGGTTTAAATAAACATACTTTATGTGATCTGCACCAAAATTAAAGGTTGTAATACTACTACTACTACTAATAATAATTGATAAATTGGATTCGTGTGGGTTTTTGACGTGTGAATAAACTGCAGGAAACTTAAGATTTCGAGCAGATCCTCGCTGTGCGGAAGCTCGTCAATAGAGAACGCGATTTAATTTTAACAATAGAAGAGAGCTGAATGTAGTGGCTGATTGTACTTATTTGAAACTGCGCGGAGAAAGAACGCACTGAATAGACTAGGGATTCTCAATGAAATCAATATCAAAAATACTGCTACTACTATTATTAATAATGATACCGAAAATGGACAAAGGGCAAAACGACTAACGGCTGGAGCAGCGCAGGGATCGATCCTTGGTCCAGATCTCCGGAACATCATGTATGATGGCTTTTTACGATGGAGATGCCAGAGGATACGAATCTAGCGGGCTACGCTGAGGATGTGGCTGCCTTGATAGTGGCCCGCAATGTTGAGATGGCTCAAATCAAATTGAATCAGGTGATGCGGCGCATAAAAAACAGGATGACGGGTCACAGACTAACACTAGCAGAACATAAAACGAAGATAGTTCTTCTGACGAGGAAAAGGATTGAGACTCTTGTACCAATGACTGTTGGAGATACAGTGATTGAGACATCTACAAGTACAAAATATTTAGGAGTGACACTTGACTCCAAGCTCACATTCTGGAACCATATTCAGAGAGCGACAGATAAGGCAGTAAAATACATAACAGCACTTAGTAGGCTGATGGGCAATATTAACGGCCCCAAATCAAGAAAAAGACGCCTCCTCATGATGACGGTTCAGTCAGTGCTCCTGTATGGCTCAGAAGTTTGGGCGGAATCCTTGAGATTTGCATGGTATCGGAGAAGGATAGCTGCCGTACAACGGAGAGCAGCTTTACGTATTGCATCTGCATACCGCACGGTTTCTGAACCTGCAATCCTCACGGTGGCAGCAATAGCCCCAATAGATCTACTTGCATTGGAGCGACAAGAAATCTGGCGTTCCCAAGGAGGGCTGGGAAAGAAATGTGCAAAGAAGCGTGCCTTTAATCAACGGATGAGGCGATGGCAACTCAGGTGGGAAAGTGACCCTCGTGGTAAATGGACCAAGCGACTGATACCACTCCTGGATACCTGGGTCAAAAGAGTCCATGGTGAAGTCAATTATTGCCTCACACTACTTCTAACAGGGCACGGATGTTTCCGGAAATTCCTGCATAGAGTAGGCGGAGCGAGTGGTGCAACATCCATATATTGTGACAACATCGATGATGTACTTTACACCTTCTTCGTGTGTGGCCATTGGATGATAAAGAGAGAATATGTGGAAACTGAATTGGGAGAACTGACACCAGATAATATTATTTCTGTGATGTTACGGAACCAGCAATAATGGGATCATGTAGCAGTGTATGTGGAGGATGTCCTTCGCCAGAAAAAGCGAGATCTGGAAGCGTACGAACGTCCTTAAGAAGAAATGAAGAAAGAAGAAGTCTGAAAGGCTAAGTAAGCACGACATCACCCTGAAGAAATGCGAGAGCGGTTCCGGGGTGATGAACGCAACGTGGGAAAAGGGAGGTGGTTTTTAGTGGGTAAGAATCCCACACTACTGTGGAGTGCGGACCCTTCACAAGTGTCTTTTGAAGATTTTTCACAGTCCCTCGTAAAAAAACTCATAATATTAATAATAATTATCATAATACTAATAATAATTGTGTTGTTTGTGTACCGACCAACATGGTGACTTGGATCGCGAATCTTAGTAGTGGTTTTGTAGGGGTTCTAACGCCACCTCCAACTCCCCACCTCCAAGATGGCGGCCGTACCTTAACTGAACCTAGCCTAACCTAACAAGATGGCGGCAGTAGGTTAAATTAACCTAGTCTAACCTAACAAAATGGCGGTCGTAGCTTAACTTAAGGGCCTAACTACACTTTTGTTGATATTTCCTGAATCCATGGTTGGATTTTGACAAATGATGTGTCGTAGGACTCGATCTAACGCCCTTTTTCCTCTGGACAAATTATTCCCACCCCAAAATAAAACCTACCCCTACTAGGGGGTGAAATAGTAATTTTTTTAGTAAATGTCGCTTTTCCAAGTGCGACATGTGAGAGGGTGAATGCTAATATGAAATTAAACGTTGTTCCACATGAAAAACATGCCGATTCCTGCATGCCGCTATGAATTAACATGTTTGTTTTTTGTTTTTACGCATGCGCCATGAGTTTTTTTTGTAAGAGGGTGGGCTTTTTGAATAATGAATATAGATAAGTTATTTTTAAACAAATTAACCAAAATATCCAAAACTAATAGGTCATCGGCTTTTAATATCTCATGAACCAAGAAGGCTAGGGACTTGTATGAGGGGTCGTTGGACGTAGGGTGACGCCCTGTTTTTGAATGTATTATTTATTTTTTTGTCAAAAGGGCCTAACTACACTTTTTTAATATCTCTTTAACTAATAATCAGAGAGGGTCAAGTGAGATGTCATAGGACTCGGAATGGCCAACCCTTTCCCATGACCAACGAATTTACCCAAAAGACCCAAAACAGCAAGGTCATTCACCTAAGACTTTATAGACTAATAATCAGAGAGGGTCAAGTGAAGTGTCATAGGACTCGGAATGGCCAACCCTTTCCCATGACCAACGAATTTACCCAAAAGATCCAGCAAGGTCATCGACCTAAGATTTTATAAACTAATCTTCAGAGAGGGTCAAGAGTGGTGTCATAGGACTTAGAATGGTTAATCCTTCCCATGACCAATGATGTTTCCCCAAAAATCCAAACCAGCAAGGTCATTGACCTGAGATTTTATAAACTAATATTCGGATATCAACATGTGAGGTATCATAGGACTCAGAATGGTCAACCTTTTCCCAAGGTCAATTAATTTACCCAAAATACCCAATACATCAAGGTCATCGACCTGAGATTTTATAAACTAATAATCGGATACGAACATGTGAGACGTTTACCATGAGTGATGAAACATAGATAGGTAGAGAAAGAATTAGTGTAGGCTGCATTTGTATGGTGACTGACAAGACTTTAACCATTGGAACTTGTTTTCAGATCAAACTGGGAAGCCAAAAAGAAAAGCAAAAGGCGTAGGTAGAGCAGTGGAAAAATCGCTATCTGAATAGAACTACCTAGCGGTTTTCTGAACTGGCAAAGCTATGTCGCATAAACAGTGCTGGATAAAATCCAGCAACCATAATTTTTATCTTGTAGAGCAGAGAAAATGCACTTTTTCCTCCATGGATAACAAATGTGTGCAGACGAATGACCTACGCATTAGCCTATCATGGGGTTATAACCACGAGGAGGAGGTGTGATATCTATATTTGGGATGAGTGTTCATGTCAAGAATGTTTTTGGAGATAAATAGAGTGGTTGTGTTTGTTCTCAAAGATCAAATACAGGCATGGTTGTGTGAATGTATTACTACACAGAAAGAGAGAGTGTAAAACAGCCTTACCTGCAGTAGTAGTAGTAGAACTCTATGTTTTGCAAACACACATAGACAGACTGTACCATCGCCATGGTCAAGCACTCACTTTAACACCATTTACAAAAAGCTTAAAATGAAAAATCATGTTTCGCAAATATGCATTTTTGACATATACAAAATGAAAAAAAAATGTGTAAACAACAAATTGGAAAATCCATGTTTCCATATCATGAAATTCAAAAACTTTAAACTGGCATTTAAAAAATGCAAATGGAAAATTGACAAATTGCAATGTGTGAAATGTGAAAATGAACAAATGGCTATCATTATTATAAAAAATTTAAAAAACATGGTGCTCTATGGTTGAGGTGTGAATCAAACCCCCTCCACTTATTTGGACCACCCGAGACTGAGTAGACTTGTTTTTAACCTCATACCACTTTTAAAATTGTGTGTTAAAGCTAGGAATTTAACCCAAGAGCTTGTAGGGGAGACCAATGTTAGAATATGCTAAACAGATAGTCTTGAGTGTAGGGTGTGGTAGCTACATAGAGATGAAACAATTACCTCGGGACAGGGGGCATTGATATCTGCAGTAAACCAGTCAAATGACTAAAGACTCAAACAACAACATGTAAGCTCACCAAAAAAATGTTGTGTAACGGTAAATATTAGTCAACGAACAGTAATGCATTTCTAAAACCCATGACACGATACCTAAGAACTTATCTAAAATTATTTTAAAATGCCTTTAACCCTATATTAAACACCCAGTTCACAAGACTCATAACTGCAATGTTATGGTAAAACAAAACAAAATCTATATTTCAAAACAAACAAGTGGTATAGTCAATGTATACTGGCAAATGTTTTGTAAACACTCAAGTCCACAAGACTAATTAAGTTAGTAACTGACAGGTTGGCCGAGTGGTTAAGGTGTTTGACTTAAGATTAAATTTCCTGTGCAAGAAAGCAAGGGTTCGAATCTCTTACCTGACATAACCATTGCCTTAATATGGCTTGGCCACACTGAATTATTATGATACTCGCTACACAAACCATAGATGGAGGGTATTGTTTAAGGCCACTCTTTCCGTACATAGTCAGAGACTGTTGATGGTTAACAATTGAATTAATAGTGGAAAATGGGGATAGCAATTAAGAAAAACACACAATACCCATACACTATTTTATTTATTTAATGTAAGTACTTGTACAATAGTTATATACAAAATACAACTTTCTTTATTCTATTACTATCTATTCCTTTTCGATCCACTTGCATATCAAGGGCAGATTACTTTGTAGTTCAGCCCCTTAAAACAACAACAACACTTCCTCTTGCATAGTCTGTGATGTTGATGACTCTTGCGACGTGGAAGATGGATTAAACATAACTTTTACAACAGGGGTTAAATGTTGTTCAATAGGCAATGCACTATTTTGAGAAGCAACATCTTTCACTTGTACTAACGTTTTAGCATTCTGATGATTTTTTTCAACACCATCAGTGTTTTGTCTGGAGCACTACATTGATGATCACTCACACTTAAAACCACACCATTTCTACTTTTCATGTCACCTCGACATCTTGTTGACCTCTGTTTTGAGCATCACCAGAATATGATTCCTTTTACATTTTGTCGTCTATAGTTATAGAAGTAGCCTTTATAGGTTACGCGTTGTTTACCTTGGTTAGTTATAGTAAGTTCCATTTTAGCAACTAACCTGTTAGTATGATTTGCTCACTACAAAGGTTATAACTGTTCTGGTAATAGAATGATTTAGCGTTGGCTTTTGTATTTAATATGTACAGTTTGAAGTGACAGCAAAAGTGAGAGCAAAGTGATAGCAAAGTGGTAGAAAATATTACATGTATTGTTAAGAAATAGTTTAAGCGGCTATTTGGATCCATTACATAATAATTTTTGCATGACGAAGCTCATTTTCTAAATTCTATAGTTCTTCCTCATATTCAGTATGACCAGCCTGTTCACAGGCATGCAAGTGCTGAAGCCGTTGGATTAGTTTACTGGGATTGTTCCAATAAATAAATTTAACAAATGACTTTTTAGGGGTAAACACAGCATTACCATATCATTATCATTATCATTCTCAGCATCTTTATCACTATTATTATAATCACCGTCATTGTAATCAACATTATCCTCAACATCACTAAGACTATTCAATTCATTTCGTTTCTTTTCCACAGAGACCTCTTCCATAGTCTGTGTTGACTTTGATAGTGTTGAGGGTTTCTTAGACATTAACAACAGTCCTAACATGCCTTTTTGAGGACATGATAAGTACTTTTGAACAAACACTGCACTATCTTGAGCAGCAATATCGTTTTCTTGAACTTGCTTTTTAGCATTTTAATGATTTTTTTTGTAAACAGCAACCGTGGTTTGTTTGGAGCACTACATTGATGAACACTCACACTTAAAACCTTTCCATTTTTACTTTTTAGATTGCCTCGACATTTTGTTGACCACTCTTTCGAGCATCGCCAGAATATTATTCCATTCACATTTTGACGATTATAGTTATAAGAGTAGCTAGATAGAGTGCACATTGCCTACCTTTTTTTGGTTGTAGTAAGTTCCATAGTAGTAACTGACCTGTCACTATGATGTTCAAGCTACAAAGGTTACAACTGTTTTGGTGATGAAGTGACTCACCATAAGCTTATACAATGACAATTGTATTGGTTTATGTATTGGCTTTTGTGTTGGCTTATTTGACAAGTTTTTTTTGTCAATGTATTTAGTGGATTTTTTTCTTGGTCTCGGAAAGTATCTCAAAGAAAGGAAATATTTAAAGACTTAACCTCAGCTCACCTAACATAACCTAACTTAGCCTAACTTAACCTTATTACGTGACATGTTCTACAAGTTTAGACTTGTGTTAGGACAGGCTATGACGTCACACTTAGCTCACCTAACTGGCAGCCGCTGTTTTCTATCACGTGACATGTTCTACAAGTTTAGACTTGCTTTAAGACTGACTATCACGTCACACTTAGCTCACCTAACCTAATGTAACATATCATAACCTAACCTAACCCCATCTAACCTAACTACATTTAACCTAACCTAACTCCATCCAACCTAAATCTTATTTATTATGTTATTATTATGTTTTGAATGTTAATCATAATGTAACTACTTACATAAAACCTAAAACAACAATCTAATAACGCAAATGTCCACTATTGTTGAATAAAATATTTAAGTAGACTTGTCAATAGTCAGCTATCAAAACGTAATGGTAAAAAGTGGTTGTGTGATGGTTGTGTACTATATTTTATAAAAGAGGATCAACTAACTCAACTTAAAAAATGGGGTTGTAATCATGTTTGTACGGTATTACCTACTCCTAGAAAAAATACTCTGAAATTTAAGGACATGGAGAAGCAGCTTTGAGTACCATTTGTTACATATGCCGACATTGAAGCTTTGTTAAAACCTTTTAAAACATATCCTTCGAATCCAACCAAACCTTTTACCAACACTACTCACATTCATGAAACTTTTAGCTTTGCATATTATATTAAATGTAGTTATGATGACTCTCTAAATAAGTTTGAACTCTATAGAGGACCTGATGCACCTCATCACAGCAAATGCGTTTTGAAATTAATTGTTTTATATGTGGTGAATGTTTATATACAGACAGGGTTCGCGATCATGACCATTTAACAGGAAAATATCGTGGTGCTGCTCACCAAGAATGTAATTTAAAGTATAGAGTAACTATATTCGTTCCAGTCATTCTACATAACGGTAGAAAATACGATAACCACTTTATCGTTAAAAAATTTGGAGATTCAGATGTGAAAATTGATGTGATTGCAAATAATATAGAGCAATACATATCGTTCACAAAATACATCAAAAATGACACTGAAAAGATTATACAACTGAGATTTTTAGATTCATTCCGCTTTATGCCATGTAGTATTGATAAACTTGCTAGTAATTTAAAATCAGATCAGTTTTGTGAAATTCAACGTGTCTTTCCAAAAGAAGATGATTTTAATTTACATCATCAAAAGGGTATATTCCCTTATGAATATATTTACTGCGTGGAACGTCTTGAGGAATGTTCTTTGCCACCAAAAGATGCATTTTACAGTTCCTTAAACACAAGTCATATTAGTGATCAGGAATATTTATATGTATAACGTGAATGGGCACAGTTTGACATTCAAACTTTAGGTGAATTTTCAGATATATATTTGAAGAGAGATGTGTTATTATTAGTAGATGTTTTTGAAAATTTTAGGAATGTTTGTATGAAAACTTATGACCTTGATACTTGTCAATAGTTCACTGCTCCTGGGCTAAGTTTCAGTTCAATGTTGAAAAAGACAAAAGTAAATTTAGAATTGATGACTGATATAGACATGATTAATATTATAAATTCATCAAATCGAGGTGGATTAAGCCAATGCAGTGGACGGTATTCTAAAGCAAATAATACATACATGCCTAGCTACAGCCCTTGTGAAGAGTCAAAGTATATTGTCTACGTGGATGCAAATAACCAATATGGTTGGGCTATGAGTCAATATCTACCACTGAAAGATTAACGCTGGCTGACACAATCTGAAATTGATGTCTTACATGTTAACACTCTAAATGATAACGATGATAAAGGATATATTTTAGAGGTAAATCTTGAGTACCTTAAAGAGTTACGTGATGATCATAATGATTTACCAATTTGTCCTGAGAATATGAAATCTCCATACATCACATCACGAACAAAAATGTTAATTGCTAATGTAAATGATAAATGTAAATATGTAATACATTATCAAAACTTGAAACAGTGTCTACAGCATGGATTGAAATTAACTAAAATTCATCGCGCATTACAATTTCATCAGTCAGCATGGCTCAAACCGTATATTGATCTAAACAATAATTTAAGAACACTGTCAACAAACGCTTTTGAAAATGATTTTTATAAACTCATGAATAATAGTGTTTTTGGAAAGACTATGGAGAATGTCGATAAGCGAGTTGATGTGAAGCAAATATCAAAGTGGGTGAATGATGGTATGGTGCGAGCAACTTAATAAGCAAGCCTATCTTTCATAGCTGTTCATTTACTCATAAGGATTTAGTTGTAATACAAATGAATCTCCTTAAAGTAACACAACACAATTAGTTTCAGTTTCAAAACGCATTTGCTGTGATGATGTTAGTGGCTTCATTGGAATAATAGTATTTAAAATAGAGGATATATGGATTGCATCTTTTTCAAGTCTTTCCCTAAAAACATTAGGTGCATCACGTCTTCTATAGAGTTCAAACTTATTTAAAGTGTCATCATAACTACATTTAATATAATATGCAAAGCTAAAAGGTTCATGAATGTGAGTAGTGTTGGTAAAAGGTTTGGTTGGATTCGATGGACATGTATTAAAATATTTTAACAATGCTTCAAAGTCGGCATATATAACAAATGGTACTCAAAGCTGCTTCTCAAAGTCCTTAAATTTCAGAGTATTATTTCTAGGAGTAGGTAATACCGTACAAACATGATTACAACCCCATTTTTGATGTTCAGTTAGTTGATCCTCTTTTATAAAATATAGTAAACAACCATCACACAACCACTTTTTACCATTACGTTTTGATAGCTGACTACTGACAAGTCTACTTAAATATTTTATACAACATTAGTGGGCATTTGCATGATTATATTGTTGTTTTAGGTTTTATGTAAGTATTTACATTATGATTAACTTTCAAAACATAATAATAATATAATAAATAAGATTTAGGTTGGATGGAGTTAGGTTAGGTTAAATGTAGTTCGATTAGATGGGGTTAGGTTAGGTTATGATATGTTACATTAGGTTAGGTGAGCTAAGTGTGACGTGATAGCCAGTCTTAAAGCAAGTCTAAACTTGTAGAAGATGTCACGTGTTGGAAAACAGCGGCTGCCAGATAGGTGAGCTAAGTGTGACGTCATAGCCAGTCTTAAGCAAGTCTAAACTTGTAGAACATGTCACGTGATAAGGTTAAGTTAGGCAAAGTTAGGTTATGTTAGGTGAGCTGATGTTAAGTCTTTAAATATTTCCTTTCTTTGAGATACTTTCCGAGACCAAGAAAAGAATCCACTAAATACATTGACAAAAATAACTTGTCAAATAAGCCATCACAAAAGCCAATTCATAAGCCAATACAAAAGCCAACGCAAAACCAAACACAAAATCCAATACATAAGCCAACATAAAATCCAACACACAAGCCATCGTTTATGTTGCATGTCATAATCTCCTTTGATACGTCTTAAGCTGTATATATCAACATACTTTTTAGTACATGCATCTGTAGAAAAATAACTTGTCAAATAAGCCATCACCAAAGCCGATATATAAGCCAACACAAAAGCCAATACACAAGCTAATACAAAAGTCAACGCAAAAGCCGACACAAAAGCAAATACATAAGCTAACATAAAAGCCAACACAAAAGCCAAAACATAAGCCAATATATAAGCTTATGGTAAGTAACTCCATTACCAAAACAGTTGTAACCTTGTAGTCTCGGGTGGTCCAAATAAGTAGAGGGGGTTTGATTCACACCTCAACCATAGAGCACCAAGTTTTTAAATTTTTTTAAAATAATGATAGCCATTTGTTCATTTTCACATTTCACACATTGCAATTTGTCAATTTTCCATTTGCATTTTTTAAATGTCAGTTTAAAGTTTTTGAATTTCACGATATGGAAACATGGATTTTCCAATTTGTTGTTTACACATTTTTTCATTTTGTATATGTCAAGAGTTCATATTTGCGAAACATGATTTTTGCATTTTAAGTTTTTTGTAAATGGTGTGTTTAAGTGAGTGCTTGACCATGGCGATGGTACAGTCTGTCTATGTGTGTTTGCAAAACATAGAGTTCTACTACTACTACTGCAGGTAAGGCTGTTTTACACTCTCTCTTTCTGTGTAGTCATACATTCACACAGCCATGCCTGTATTTGATCTTTGAGAACAAACACAACCACTCTATTTATCTCCAAAAACATTCTTAACATGCACACTCATCCCAAATATAGAAATCACACCTCCTCCTCTTGGTTATAACCGCATGATAGGCTAATGCGTAGGTCATTCGTCTGCACACATTTGTTATCCATGGAGGCAAAAGTGCATTTTATCTGCTCTACAAGATACAAATTATGGTTGCTGGATTGTATCCTGCACTGTTTATGCGACATAGCTTTGCCAGTTCAGAAAACCGCTAGGTAGTTCTATTCAGATAGCGATTTTTCCACTGCTCTACCTTCGCCTTTTGCTTTTTATTTTTTTTTGGCTTCCAAGTTTGATCTGAAAACAAGTTCCAATGGTTAAAGACTTGTCAGTCACCATACAAATGCAGCCTACACTAATTCTTTCTCTACCTATCTATGTTTCATCACTCATGGTAAACGTCTCATATGTTCGTATCCGATTATTAGTTTATAAAATCTCAGGTCGATGACCTTGATGTATTGGGTATTTTGGGTAAATTAATTGACCATGGGAAAAGGTTGACCATTCTGAGTCCTATGATACCTCACATGTTGATATCCGATTATTAGTTTATAAAATCTCAGGTCAATGACCTTGATGGTTTGGATTATTTTGGGGAAAAAACATTTGTCATTGGAAGGATTAAGCATTCTAAGTCCTATGACACCACTCTTGACCCTCTCTGATGATTAGTTTATAAAACCTTAGGTCGATGACCTTGCTGTTTTGTATCTTTTTGGTAAATTCGTTGGTCATGGGAAAGGGTTGGCCATTCCGAGTCCTATGACACTTCACTTGACCCTCTCTGATTATTAGTCTATAAAGACTTAGGTCAATGACCTTGCTGTTTTGGGTCTTTTGGGTAGATTCGTTGACCATGGAAAAGGGTTGGCCATCCTGAGTCCTATGACACCTCACTTGACCCTCTCTGATTATTTTTAGTGAGATATTAACAAATGTGTAGTTAGGCCCTTTTGAAAAAAAAATACATTCAAAAACAGGGCGTCACCCCAAGTCCAACGACCCCTCATACAAGTCCTTAGCCATCTTGGATCATGGGATATTAAAAAGCCTATGACCTATTAGTTTTGCATATTTTGGTTATTTTGTTTAAAAATAACTTATCTATAAAACATTATTCAAAAAGCCCGCCCTCTTAGAAAAAACCTCAAGGCGCATGCGTAAAAACAAAAAAACAAACATTTTAATTCATAGCGGCAAGCAGGACTCTGCATGTTTTTCATGTGGAACAACGTTTAATTTCATATTAGCATTCACCCTCTCACATGTCGCACTTGGAAAAGCGACATTTACTAAAAAAAATACTATTTCACCCCCTAGTTGGGGTAGGTTTTATTTTGGGGTGGGAATAATTTGTCCAGAGGAAAAAGGGCGTTTGATCGAGTCCTACGACACATCATTTGTCAAAATCCAACCATGGGTTCAGGAAATATCTACAAAAGTGTAGTTAGGCCCTTAAGTTAAGCTACGGCCGCCATTTTGTTAGGTTAGACTAGGTTAAGATAACCTACTGCCGCCATCTTGTTAGGTTAGGCTAGGTTAAGTTAAGCTACGGCCGCCATCTTGGAGGTAGGGAGGTGGAGGTGGCGTTGGAACCCCTACAAAACCGCTACTACTCTTGAAACCTTTCTTCTTTTGAATATAATATATTTATAATTTTATTAATGCAGCCAATGGCCATGTGTTTTCTTTTTAGCACGGGTCAGGGAAGGAATTTTGGAACGAAGTCGGCCGTGGACGTATTGAAAGGAACCACGAAAATCATTTTCAGGACGGCCGAGGTGGGGTTTGAACCACGCTCTCCCGATGCCAGTGAGGTACGAGGTAGCGCGTTAGCACTCTCGGCCAGCACGGTCGGTAACATGGTTTAAAGCCTGTAGCTCACGACATTCACTGGCAAGGAAGCTGGTACACAATCCTCCCGTCAGTACACCAACTTTTATGACCGAACTAGCAGAAGTACCCATTCTTCGAACGGTCGTCGGTATTAATAACCAGACGTAATCAATTGAGCTACTGTTGCAATGGTTAGAGGCTTGGAACCTGTTTGTCGACAAAGATAAATGATTAGTTGAAATATGCTCTGAAACTAATTTACCTAACGTGTACTTCCTGACGTGAAAATAAAATTGAAAACCTCGTAGACGAAATGCAATTCACGTCACATAAAAACTGACCCACACTGTTGTGTCAAGTGCGCATCCATGCTAGTGGTGCATGAAAATTCAGGTTTTTTAGCCTCCAATGGCCCAAATTCCTAAAAGCAAAACAATAAAATAAAAAATAAATAAACTATTTCAATTCAGGAATTTTTGAAAATAATGTTGCTGTTTGAAGATATAATAGACCTTCTGTACGACACATCGCACGTTTAAGTCTTGTGAAAAAATCCAGGGTACCTCTTGACCCCCTTAAGCGCATTGATGAATTTTACAGTTTTTGTTGGTTCCGTGATAACCTTATAGCCATTTGCAAACTTTCACAGAAATTTAATAAATGGAGTGGCATTACTTCTTGCAGAAATAGATGGAAAGTTGGATGTACCTTTTTGAGACACTGTTGTCATGGTTACTGGCTTGCATTCCTACATTAGTTTATTAAATGAAATTAGTTTTCTGGGAATATCTCAGAAATTCTTGGTTTTAGAGCATTAAAATGTAGTTTCCGGGGACCCTTTACGACTGTTTAGGGGCCCCGAGGTTTTTTTCTGACACCAAGGGGCTAAAAATGAGCTTTGTCTCGTCGTTGTAGGCCGTAGTATCATCATCATCATCCTCTTGCACAGTTTCCAGCCGTTGGCCGGGTCTGTTTGGAACACAGGCCACTCCAACGTCTTCTGTCTTCCCACCATCTCGCAGCTTCCACCCCTGTCCAGTCTTCTCCTCTCTTCTTCACGCTTTCTTCCATCCCTTTCAGCCACCTGTCTCTCGGTCTTCCTCTCGGTCTTCCTCTCGGTCTCTTTCCTTCCCACTTCGTCTCATGTATCCTCCTGGGTATCCTCTTATCCTCCATTCGTTTTACATGCCCATGCCATCTAAGTCTAGATTTCTCTATACCATCCCGTAATGGTTCCTCCTTTATTAATTCTCTGGTCCTCTCATTTCTTATTCTGTTCATCTTTGTAGCTCCAATACTGCTTCTCAAGAACCTCATCTCACTGGCCTGTATTTTGCTCCTCTCCCTTCCTTTCATAGCCCAGGTCTCCGAGGCATACGTCAGGATAGGGGCATAGTACGTCCGATATATGATCTTTTTCTGTTCTGAGGGACATCCTTGCTCCATAACATGCTTCTCACACTCCTCCGGAATGCTTCTGCCCGTCTCCCCCGCTCATTTTTTCTCTATAGTTTCTTCCATTATCTTGTATCAGGCTTCCCAGATACTTGAAACTCTCCACTTTCTTCAGCTGTTCCCCACCAATTGTTATTCCCGTTGTGGTTCTTTCCTTCTTCCTTGTTGTGATCACTATCTCACTCTTATTTATGCTAAATTTCATCCCATATCCTTGTATTATTCCTTCCCACACGTCTAACTGTTCCTGTACCTCCTCCTCCTTGTTTCCCCAAATCATCAAATCATCCGCTAACACCATTGCTTTCGTCTTTCCTTCCCCAATTACTTGTGCCACTCGGGTCATTATGTCATCCATCACCACAATGAAAAGTAACGGTGCCAGTGCACTTCCTTGTTTCAGGCCGTTTCCCTGTTCCACCCAGTCCGATCTCTCTCCTCCCACTTTCACACAGCTCACGCTTCCCTTGTACATCTCCTTTAACCTCCTTATAGTCCATTTTTCTACTCCTCTATCCTCCAGGGACTTCCATACTTGGTTTCTGCATACACTGTCATATGCTTTCTCAATGTCCAGTAAGGCCATCAGTAGATCTGTTCCATATTCACAGTGCTGTTCTTGTAACTGCCTTACAGCAAAAATCAAATCCACTGTGGACCTTCCTGCTCTGAAGCCATGTTGTTCTTCCCTCAACCCTCCTTCTATCCTTGTCCTAATTCTCCTTTCCAAAACTTCCTCAAACATCTTTGCACAATGACTCATCAGTTTTATTCCCCGATAGTTTCTGTATTCTGTTCTACTACCTTTCTTGAAGATAGGGACAATTATTCCCTTTTTCCAGACCTCTGGGGTCTTCCTTTCCGTAGTGTAATAATAATATTAATTATAATAATATAACAATATAGGGATAAGGATATAATAGACCTTCCGTAGCACACCAGCACGTGTAAATCGAGTGAAAAAATTCTAGAGTACCACTTGACCCCCTTAAGCGCATTATATGTATTGATAAATTTTACAGCTTAGTTTGGTTCCGTTATAACCTTCTAGCCGTTTGCAAACTATCTCAGTAATGTAATAAATGGAATTGTATTGCGTCTTATATTACAGCAATAGATGGACCTGTGAATTTCTGTTGCCATGGTTACCGGCTAGCTTCCATTCATTATTGTATTAAATGAAATTAATTTTCTGGGAATATCTCAAAAACTATTGGTTTTAGGGCCTTAAAATGTGGTAAAGGGCCCCCGAGTTTCTTTTCCCACATTGAGGGGCTGAAAATGAGCTTTGTCTCGCCCTTCTGCGCCTATTTCAGCATGTATTTTAAGGGGGTAGGCCCCCTTTTATGAGAGGTACAGAGAAGGGTTACATCAATGATTGGTGTCTTGCCTCTGAAGGATATCTGTACCAAATTTTACGTTGATCCACTCAGCCGTTTTCGAGTTATAAGGACACAAAAAACAGACAGACAGACAATAATTTCATTTTCGCGCGCATCCGTCATAAAACAGTCTATAACGCGTAAATAACGCAAATTTCCGTAGAAATTCAGAAAAAACAGACAAAATTTCATTCTTATATATATAGAGATAGAGATATAGAGATAGAGATACAACGCTAGCATATCACGCACCAGTTTGTAAGGAATCACTCATGGAGGAGGGTTGTTGCAGGTGATTCGCATTACTAATGCAAAGCGGTCGTGAAACTTGCCTAAAGTAAATTTGAAATATGCCAGGTACTGAATATATGCATTCCAATTGGTATTTAAGTTCTAACTGTAATAATTGAATATTTAACCATATGCGTTAATAATTTGTGCAACAATAAGATCAAAAGCCCTTTGGAAGAGTGTGCGTGTGGAATTGCGCTTGCTCACTGATTTAAAGATCCGGATTCAACGCTATCCAACGACGGAAAAACTTCCTTCTTTTTAATTATTTTATTATACCCTCACTGGCGCCTCCGTGGCTTAGGCGGCAGCACGCCGGACTCTCACCGCTGGGTCCGTGGTTCAAATCCCGGTCACTCCATGTGAGATCTGTGCTGGACAAAACGGATGCAGACAGGTTTTTCTCCGGATACTCCGGTTTTTCCTGTCAAAAATGTCATTCCAGCAACACTCTCCACTATCATTTCATTTCATCTGTCATGCATTTAATCATTGACCCAGAGGAGTGCGTCAGGCCTCGGCAGCCGGCACAGTCCATATCCTCGCCGCTAGATAGGGGCTTCATTCATTCCATTCCTGACCTGGTCGGAGACTGGAAGCAGGCTGTGGATTTTTTTCATTATACCCTCCCTACGCCGTACAGAAATTTCAAACTTAGTTTCATTCATATGATCTGCGAGAATGATTTAAATGACAAACATTGGTGGGGAAAGTTATTTTCTACCCTCTTTTAAATTTGTATTTTCCCTACTTCCTGTTCAAAATCATGGATGGGTACTGTCCGAGGTAAATAACATTTTAATTGCTCAGTATTTGGCCCAGGATAATAATAATAATAATAATAATAATAATAATATGACACGTTCTGCACCTGCTGAACAGTATATAGGAAGGGCTTTTCACACAGACGCCGTTAATGAAAATATAGTTTTGTGTATTAATTCCTGGCCTATCCACATAACAAATCTCTTTGTCTATGTTGCCGCTATGTTCTCTTTTGGAGCGAGAAAAGCAATCCGATTGGCTCTTGTACTCATTATTTCATGCAAGTTCGCCTTGTTGCGTCGAGGATGGCATTCTTTGCTGTCACCATAGAAGTCCGGGTTCTATTCCCAGCTCTGCCAAAAATGAAAAAAAACTGTTCTGAGGGCTGCACTCAACCTCGTGAGAAAAGGTTGGTTTGATTCCTACGTCAAGCATCCTGGAAGTGGTTTTCCGTGGTTTCCAACTTCTACTCCAGGCAAGTGCCAGACTGGTTCCTTACTGAATGCCAAGGCAGTTTCTTCTCCATATCCTGCTTCGATTACAAATACACCACTAGTACAGACATCACAGTGACACAGGTTATCACAGAACTCATGCACACACTCAAGTACATGTGCCTACAGTACCATGATGTCGCAAAGCCCCTAAAATAATCAACAAACATCTTCCATGTAAACTGTCGGAAGAAAATGGCACCTGTATAATTTCGTGAGTTGTATGGAAGCTGTCATGGAAGGCAGAACCTAGTATAGAAGGTAATGGACGCGTCTGTACGAGTGTGTATACCCGTACTGGCAGAAACTTCCATGTGACACTGGTTTAAGCAAAAATAAATAAAAGTAAGCAAACGTGAAAGTCTCAGTGATTTCGATCTGTCTTGTTCAAAATTTTCAAAATATCTTAGATCGAGCTATTGAGTAATTCGTGCCGTTTAAATTACTGAAGCAAACCCCGGATCCGGAATATTACATAAGGGAAATCAGGGGTCACAAAAGAAAATTAAGGAAAGCTTATAACAAACGACACGATGGTTACCAGCATATGCAAAAGTTTAAATTATTATCGAAAGAGCTAGTCCTTAAAATGAAGACTGCTCACGATAATTAAATGCAAAGCTTAATATGGGGAGGGGGTGATGGGTGGAAAATAATTTTTAGTAGCGTTAGAAGGCGGAAGGGAAATTCAAATGATTTGTGTATGATAATATCCGGAGATGGTGAATTTATTTCTGAGAAACAGCAATTGCTAATGAATTAAATATATGGTATGGTAGTGAGTTTAATAAATTTAATAGCTGTGTGTTAGACCTTAACAATGATTCTGATAACCAACATTTACGAATAAACCAATCGTCGATTCTAGCAAGAATTAATAAGCTACGTAGAAATATATCGTAGGGCCAGGACAATATTTGTGGAGATGTGCTAAAACTGGGAGATACAGCCATTGGGCGATACTTGGGGGTGCTGTTTAATGTATCAATTAATAACACACAAATACACGAAGACTGGAAAAGTGCTACAATAGTTCCAATATTAGAAGGAAGGAACAGGTTGGTAATGGGAAACTGTAGGCCTGTTAGCCTCTCATCTATCATATGTTAACTGTTGGAGTATCTTAGTTCTGACTACTTAAGGGAACAGTGGGGAAAGTTATCATGGCTTAATGGGAGACAATACGGATTTAGACAAGGGTACTCATGCGAGAGCCAAATGTTATCACCCTTTCTGGATATTAATGACTCGCTAGACAGGGAAGTGCAAGTTGACGACGTAATTATAGATTTTGCGAAGACATTTGATGTCGTCCCAGACGACATATTACTCCGTAAATTAGCGGCAACAACGTATTTTTATGGATTCAGGAGTTATTGACTGGTCGCTCGCAAAAGGTTAAAATAGGTAACGTATTCTCGGAGGACATTTTGATAACGTCAGGTGTCCCTCAGGGAAGTGTGATTGGGCCCCTGCTATTTCTGGCACTATGAACGACTTACTGAATGGGACTCAAAGTGACTGCTGATTGTTTGCTGATGATTGTGTAATATACCGAAACATTCATAGCCCACGAGACAACGCTCAGTTACAAACTGACCTCAACCTGGTTCATATATGGGCGATTAATAACAAAATGAAGATGAATATGAGTAAATGTAGTGTCATGAGAATAGGAAGAAGGCGTAGGCCTGATTTTCAATATAATATTGGCTCGGAAATACTTGTAAAAGAAGACTTGTGTAAATACTTGGGCATCCATATAAGGAATGATATGAAATGGAGTAGCCTACCCATGTGGGTTGGGTCGTCTCCAAAGCGTACAAATCACTTATTTTGTAATGCGGGTATTAAAAGGCAGTAGCTCTACCGCAAAAGAATTAAGGATATTTGACTCTGGTGAGGCCAATCTTGGAATACGGCTCAGCGGTTGGGGACCCATATCAGGTAGGGCTCATCAATGAGCTGGAGATGGCACAAAGGAAGGCTGCCAGGTTTGTGCTCAAGGATTTTAATCCTAGAAGTAGTGTAACTCGTATGATAGAAAAACTTGGGTGGGAATCTCTGGAAGATAGAAGAACGAAATCCATACTATAGGCTATGTTTAACACTTACATTAATCGGCCAGCATGGGGAGAACTAAGCAAACGTCTGAGAAATCCCACCTACCTGAGCAGGGCAGATCATCCACATAAAGTCAAGGTCCGACCACAGCGTACAAATTATGGGAAATATACATTCATTTATCCTGGTATCGATAATTATAACGCATTACTTGCCTCAGACTTAGAGCCTTTCCCCAAACATAATATTGATGTGTTTAAGAGATGATTGAAATTTTGTGTAGATACTGCGTTGTAATTACTGTATTATAGTTCCTAAATTGCGAATTGTGTATAATTATTGTGTTTGATGTTGTTAACAAAAGTTTGGTGCTTTTCAGTCGGTCAACTCGAATATACCCAAAAAGAGCTGGGTTGTGCCCTCATCCTGGTAAAAAATGGCTTCAAATATCACAATGTTTGATGTTGTTGTTGGTAATTTTCTGTATTTGTGCAATTTACCATTCTGGAAGTACCGCCATTTGCAAATATTATATATAATAAAAAATAATAGAAGATTCCAAACTTGAGTGTGAAATGGACCAATTAGACACCCACCCCGGTTTTGCACGGGAGCAATTTGCGGGATAAACTACGACCTGAATTTGGTTTCCATCTCGTCATGGTGAGTAATAAAATGTGTTTTATATTACAATTAGTAAGATATGTTAACAAAATCTAACTTAATTCACTTACAGAGGCAACACATACACTCTTCTCGGAACATTTCACGTAAATGATTTGTCTGAGTTGGGCCACCTGATGCTGGATGAGGACCGTCTACTTGCAAAGCGGACTGACTCGCACGCTCGCTGGCTAACTAGAAAAATCTTTAAAATTCAAACTGGACATTACGCTACTCTGGCTGAACTGTTAATGGTATATCAATATTATTGTTCAGACTGCCAGTGGCAGCTGCGCCCACTAACGCGCAGAGCAAGACCATGGAGCCAAGCTATCTACGGATTCGGTAGGCGTGGGTTCGAACCCCACCGTCCTCCGTCTTTGGAATGGTTTTCCGTGGTTTCCCATTTTCAACTCCAGGCAAATTCTGGGACGGTACCTACTGACAGGCCACGGCCGCTTCCTTCCACTTCCTTACCCAGTTTCATTCAAGCTCATTCATTTCATCTCTCATTAACTCCTTTCGTGAGGTTGGCGTCAGGAAGGACATCCGGCCGTACAACATTCCGCCACATACACTTTCATCGCATTTCATCCCCGACCCCGTTGAAGACAGGAATAATAAGGGGTAGGAATACATACGTCAATATTATTGGTTAGCATAAACTGTTATGCAAAATCGTTCATAACAGCATAGCCTATGTTTATCTTTAACACACAGCCCACTGTGAGTGTTTTTATGTTGCAATTAGCATCACATTTTAGCATATTCTAAAAACCCTTATGTATTTAAGACAGATATATTTATGCTTTCCCGGACTTTTCTGAGGAATGCTGAACAATACTATTCATGAAATATTGATATTTCTTTAACGGATTCAGCCAACGTAAGCTGAAAAGGCGCACGGAAGTTGGTTTTTATTTCTTCGAATTACGTCACTAAATCGTTTTCCTCGTCTTGCTTTGGAGATAGATGAACGTTTCTACATACTCGAACCTTTCCCAAAAATACTTTATAGAATGAGGAAGACCCCAGTTCTCGAGATTAGCCCGGACAAGATGTCAAACTTTCTCAGAGATAAAACACTCAAATACGTCTCAACAATGAGAGGATTAAGGCAAGAGAATAAACAAATATACTTTCATTGCTTACCTAAAAATAGATGTGAAGTTCACGTGATGTAATTAATTACTGAAACATTTACAAGCACAAAGTAAAATAAGTGTCAGAAAATTGGTTTCCACGTTGATAGCTATGGTCCACTAATACACTGATTATTTCATTTTGTTCTTCACGAAATTATGAATTTTCTACTCTGGTAAATTAGCACAGTCACTTAGACGTAACTGGCTGCGTGGCTGAGCGGTATCGTTCTCGCTTGCTCTGCCGAAGGTTGCAGGATCGAATCCTGGCGCAGTCAGTTGGCATTTGAGGGTGCGCAAATGCAAGGGAGCCACGTCAGTAGATTTACTGGCACGATAAAGATCCCATATGGGGCAAAATTACGACACCCTGGTATCTCTAAAAGCCGCAGCAGCTAAAAGCGACGTAAAACACATAAAATTACTATTATTAGTATGTATAACCTTAGGCGTCGTCGAACTGCTCACTCTTACTTGAGCTACCTTATTTCTCACTGGAGGTAAGTCCGTCTCTTCTCAGAGTTTCAAAAGTAAATGCATGAGATGTTTCACTGCTGCATTGAACAGTAACTGATGCTGCCAGCTTAGTTACACTAGTACAACGTTCTCCTACATTTTTGGAGTTGGCCCGCCTCAATTTCTTAAGATATGAACCGTGGTTTGAATCCATGCGACTGGCAGCTGTTGCGTTCATGTCTGTTTGAACCGAGCTGACGTGCAATGCTGTGATCCATGGGCTTAGCGCGAGTTTGACGTAAGTCTGCGTTGCCCATGGATATAGAAACCGTCGAGGAAAGGATATATCCAATTCTCTCTTAGGTTCCCTTTGTGTGTACAAGCCAACTTCTAAATTGGGAAAGTTTTCTTTTCGTTTTTGTTCGCGCCTGGGTAATTGGGTGCAGTTGCCAGTGTCGCCCCCTTCCCCACCCCCACCCACTTCTCCCACACTGTCCCCACCACTCCGTGTCCTGCAATTCAGAGATTTCCTCACCTACTCTTTATTGAATGTACGGTAAGAGGAGGGGTTTGTCTTGAGATGGAGACAAAAGTGTTCCAGTTAGGAAAGTATTGAAAGAACAAAGCGTACAGGCCGGACGTTTGTTTTTGACGAGTGAAAAATTATAATGGAAGCCTGGAGGCGAGTTACTACAGTTCCTGTGTTGTTGTCACCTGCCCCATGCGGTCAGATGATGGACAAATCTATCTCACGATACTGCTGAAGTACAGTCATTGGCAAATATAATGGCATTCTGTTCGTAACTATGTAACGTACACTTCCGCGTCACACAATACTTCGTCGTGGACTGTACTATTCTAAACGGTGGTGTCGTCACGTGCTCAAGTCTGGAATTCCATTACATCAGACCGGTGGTGACAACTTTGAAGCGAGAGAGCGAGAGAGTCACTGTGTACAGGCTCACCCGCAAGCTTCAAGGTCAAGGGCAATCGTCTAAAACAAACGTCCGGCTTGTACATTGATAACTGTCATTTGGTCACACCGATGAATCACCAAGGAAGCACCGTAAGCCAGAGACTACTTGAAAGAGGATGCCCAGTTCCTAACAAGGATGTGATGCTCATCCAAATATTGACCACATTCACTGTTGCTTAATTTAATAGGTCTCCTGTGATAACATATTTCAGCACTATAAAGCCGATAGTTACCAAGATATTATCCTACAAAAATAAGATCTTTCTAGGTGTTAATACCATAGGGTGTGAATGAAGAAATCGAAATAGACAAATATTGAATCGTAAGAGCATCCGTTATTATTCTTTAGGCTTTATTTAAAAATTGCCCGATTGTTTCAACTCTGCTTTCGAATTCAAACAAAATGCGCTTTTTCTTAGCCAAGATATTTTATAATTCTTGAAAATTTCTCATATTATTTTGAGTTAAATTTGTCAGGTATTCAGCTCATCATTAGTTCATTTCCAGCGCAAACTGCTACTACGTTCAGCTTTCCTTCCCTTCCAAGGTCCCATACGCTGCGACCATATCTGAATCTACACCTCACACATTAATATCATTAAACGCTGAACCTAGCCGTCAACTCCTAGACCTACCCCTGCTCCTCTGACCTTTTAAAGATGAATTTGTTGTTCTGCGCTTTATCCACATGACCCCCCCCCCTCACCCCAGGGGCTCACATCTAGTGGGACGTGGGTTGGCGACCATGGGACCCCAGCTGAGTCCGGCATTGCCTCCACTTACATGTGCCGGGCTCCTCTCCGTCTTCTTTCCTGTCGACCTCGCTTGGTCAACTCTTGTTCTTTTCCGACCTCAACGGTATTACGGTATCCGAGGCGTAGGGAGTCTTTCACTTTCCCGCCTTAGTTGGCCCTTGTCTCATCTTTCCTGATCCCTCCTTTTTCGAGGGGTCAGACCTTTTGTTTTCTTTTCATTATTGAGCCCGATATCACATCTGTGATATGACCTCGATGGCTCATGAGGAGTCAGACTTCTAAGGATGAACCGAAGACTCCAAAGCAGCAATGCTATCTCTTTGGGAGTTACCCTCATTTGACGCACCACTAGTTGCCGCGCCACTGATATTAATTTTTGCCATTTTATTTGGAGACTGTATTTATTAATTTATATTTGTAAATAATTGGAAGCACTGAAGAATTCTGTGATTTTTTTGATGACTGTAAATAAAGGTATAACCTCGCAGTGTATGCGATGAACGTTTATTAGTTGCACCCTTGACTGGGTAGTGCAGTCGATGCTTCTGGCATGTTGCCGAGGACACTCTCATTTCAGGCGAGGTCCTGAACGGACGTGAATTTTGTCGCTGTTAAAATCTACGAGTATTGGTTACACCAACCATCATCGAAGGGTGAATAACGTTTAATTAAACGCAGTAAAGCTGCCGATATCATTGGGAACGTTTATTTGGTTTAAAAGAGTGACATTTATAAATTGGGTAGAAGTTCTTGAACCCAGGACTGAACAACGTGGCGAGCACATGGTTGCCGGCCGATGTGAAATTTGTTGAAGTTTAAACCATTCATTGTCTGTAATCGAATGAGAATTTTTATTTCGTTGTGTAACACTCGCCAGCGGATGGCTCTAGTGTGAATTAACACGAGTGTTTCAGTAACATAAAAGTTTGGAGTGAGTACAGTTGCACAAGCAACCATTTTAGCTTCTGTGAGCGGATGAACACATGGTCATTTTTGCAATAAGCTGCTACTTGTGTAGAAGCAGTGTATTTGGAAAGCAAAATCACGATAAGCTTAAATTCAGTGACAACGCCGAAAATATGATTAAAATGGAGCTCAATCTAATAATCCAACACCACGTGGACGCTATGATTCCTATTCTGATGGAAGGCGTTATGGATTAGAACTCAGTATGGAGGGGTATAGCGAAGGTTGCTACTCACTGAAGGAAGGACGATGGAATGGCTACACCAACCATGCCATCGGGCTTTCCAATGGTATCCGGCAAAGCGCACACATTGGAAACACTCGAAATGGTCACGTGAGTCCAACCGTAAGGTCGCAAGCTTTTATGTAGGGTCATGACGCGGGAGGATTAATTATAGAGGATTTACTACAGCACATTATTTAGGTAGGGTACTGCACCATTATTCATAAAGGTCTTAAGTACAGATATGGATACAGTATTTGTGGAACGCCCTGTAACCTTCAAACTAGCCACTGAAGTCTATCATAACAGCTGGTCTACAGCAAGCAAAAGTTCTGCTTTCAAGAATGGATCGGTAGAGCTCGTGTTTCCGACGAGAAGCCCGAAGGTCATCGATAATAATCATGTTGACATTGTCTAACATTATATCGATCGATTCACCTGAGAATGATTAATACAAATTAATGTATATTTAGCGCTATATGTAAGCAGTTACATATGTCTGTATGTATATTTCCATGGCAGAAAGCTATTACAAAGCAAGTATGAAAAACAGAAGAAGATCTGTTAAGTCACTAGTGATTATACTTCGACTGCGATATATATTATATCGACTCGTGGCGTATAGAGGAGTGGGGGTAGCGGTTGTCTTGCTCAAGCGACCTCGTGTGGAGAGCCGGTACTTGAGAAACCGACAGCGTGCAGTTTTAAGCCTGGCAATAGTGAAATTGAAATCGCAAGTTAACGGGATTTTCAAAACGTGTGAGCGCACCGAAGGTTATACGCTGGTTCGTTCAGCATTCTACGTGGAGTAGAGATTTGCTTAATGGGGATCAGACATGGTTTTAATCATGTAATAAGTTTATCTTTGTGACCGTGTGTCGACAGCCACTATCGGGCTATGCGGAAGAATACATCCGTAATCCCGGCCACCAGCTCGGCTGTATTATGTCGTAACACTCTGCTTGTAAACCTTCTTGAAAATGCAGCCTAGACTTGATTCAAACTTTTCACAGTGGCAATACTTCTAAAAAAAAAGCACATTCTTAAGCAAGGTGTCAGAGGGAAGGAATACAATGAAGCCTATATCCATTACGATGGTAGGCTAGATTATAATAGAAATACTGCATTAGCAGGGTGTAGCGGGAACACGTTGGCAGCAACTTTCATTTACTATGAAGTGTGCAAGCGAGTCTCGTAATGCAAGGGAACGCGTGGACGCGTGCGAAATGGGTCACATTCGCATCCTTGTATTGGAACTATTTAGCAGCTGTTCGAATTCACTCTCGCTTCGTGACGAGTTGATAAACTGTTTGCGGTTCAGCCATCGGCATTCTAATGCGTGTGGAAATATATCGCCAGGATATATTGGGACCATTTCGACCGGCCGGGAGTTGTTCGAGCCTAGGAGGACTATGGTTCGTTCTATGGAGACCCATTTGGAGTCCGGCATGTTTTGTGTTGGTCTGGAGCCTAGTATGGCCAACGATATCTTTTTTTTCCTCATCCAGATTCACCAAAGTTATAGATCACTTCATCTTGTTACAGTAGTGTAGCCTGGACAAGTGAACAATCACACATTGCCATATTTGATTTTGTAGATTAAATGGTTGAGTAGAAAGTGCAGGTTCGATGCTTTTTTCGAAGCTGACCTTCTATGATGCCAGGATTTTGACTCATAAAAATGAGTGCATCCTTTTTGTATTTTGATTGATAAATTTAAAATTTGAATAGAATTTTACCGTATTTAAACTGATATGCTCATCCTTATTTGTCGAGAAGTCACTGTAGGTGGAAGATCTCCAGACTTTTGTGTAAGAATATTTTAGTAACGCATTTTTTTCTTTTCTTAAAGCGGTGTTGAGAACACTGACTGAGTTTTACATATTCTAGTGTATTGTTCTTTAAGCACTTTCGCGTGGATTATCGTATTCTTTGAGGATAATTTTTCTTTCCGTATTATTATTACGATATTAGGAAGTTTTCGGATCCTGTTATTCTGAATGTTACTTCGAGTCTTTAGATTTTTTTCTTCAGTTTATTAACAGATTTAACTTGTATTTTCTGAGCGTGATTTTCGAAGTGGATTGACTAATGGGTCATTAGTCGCTTAGCCTTTGTAGTTAACCTAGATCCATTCTGTAGGACTAATCCATCGACATTTTCGCGTTCGGGAAATTCAGGGAAGATCTTATTTTGAGATTGGATTTATTTTTATAAATCGCTTTTACAACCTCAGTTTGAGTGGTTGGGAGTGTTATACTTTTCTTCTCTTATGTAGTTAACACTGGATTATATTGATATCATTGCCTTTGGTGCAATCGTTTTTCTCTATTAAGAGGGTATTTGAACGACATCCAAATTTGCGAGGATAATCCCAGGAATGACTTACTATAAGTCATACGTTTAAGAATTATGAATAATGTAATACATCAATGTAAGGCAAGTTTTCTAAGAATGGGTGGAGTATTTCTGGAATCCACTAGGCTTTATTAATAATCTGTTATAGAATCAAATTATTTTTCTGAGCACGAGTTCAGGCTTTTATTATAAACAGCTGATTTTCATAATTGTGGATTTATAACAGTAAGGCTCCAATTATAGGTGCATGTTCGATTTTAAGAGGCATGTATTAGGAATAATGCCCTTGTGTTTAAGTATTTTGATACAGTGCTTTGCGAAGCAAATTTTCTTGTTGAAGATTGAGCCACGTGTGCCAATCAGGAATAGATTGAATGGGGTTTCAACCCAGAGAGGCGTTGTTTTTAACCTAGTATGGTTAATATTTTGTCATAGGTGACTTTATCGCTGTTGTTATCGTGAAGTAATGCCTGTGTGAAGATTAATATTTTTCTGAGCATTATTATTAAGAATCTTGAGTGGATATCCAGTTCAATATTTCCAGTAAAGTTATTATAACGACTTTGCTATAACATGTATGTTTAACAAGGATCACCGATAACTATTTAATGCTGAATCTATGATTAATTTTTGCTTAACTTAACTGTTCGGCAGAAATACCCTGAAATTAGAAATGAAACAATTAAACAATTTTAAGCAGAAGTGAATGTCGTGACATTAAGTCAGTGGGAGGAGAATAATCGAAATTATTCTAGAATTTTGTATAAATTCGTATATTCTGTATATATGCCATATGAATTTCATCGTTAAATAACAAGACCATATAATGCTATTGAAAATGTTGCGTAAAATTATTGGTTATAATCAGGGTATTTTTGCGTAAGATGTTCATTCAGTTAATGAACCGAAATGAATCTAATTTATTCAATTCATATAATTTTTTTTGTGTGTGCTTATCCGATGGGATCGAAAATTAGTATTATTATATTTTTTTTTGAAAGAACTAAAAGTTAGTTGAGATAATGGGTAATTCATTTTGGAAGCCTTTCCCATATTTCATAGCTGAAAGACAAGACCATATAATTAAGGATAATTTTGATTGGTCGTGGTATCGACAAAATTTATATTTCTTGTCATGTTTATTCTTGCAATAAAATAATTTATTATTTGGTTTTAATTATTGCGTGATGCTTTATAGAGGTGATGGAAGGGTGTATTAAGGGGGCCATCGCTAGGTATTTTAGGGTTTACCACACCTTTGAGATTCTTTCTTCCTCTTGAAGAATTCTTGTGTTTTGAGCTAGTTTTTTTCTTTCTCTGAGCCTTGGTCAGTCTTAATACATCCTGTTAGGTATTCGAGTGGCCCTATTATCCCTGTATCTGTTGGTAGAACTTGTTTTTTTTTCGAGCCGGGGAATTTTCAGGTTCTACGATCCAGCTGTTATCCAGGGATTCAACAGGTTTTGGTAGGTAAAAGGGTAGATTAGGTGGCGCCCAGCTCAGGGGCTTCGAAAAAACTGGAATACCAGAGCGAATACCAGGGAGTTTAATGCCATAATTCTGCCAAAATTGAAACTGAAAGTACAAAGTGGAAATTAGTTTTATGATCATGTAACACAGATCGCGAATTGGAACACCGTGTTTCCTGTGTGACCATGAATCAAGGCAATAAAATAATGGTGAACCAATATTTTGGCACGAACTATTGGAATTCCTATGGAACAAAGCAATTACGAGGATACTCGAGCTACTTGACTTACAAGTGGTATTGCAACCATTATTAAATTTTGTATTTTATGTATTGGAGTGGTGCCACACGCCCTGTTAATAATTTTGTTCTACTTGTTTCCGGCTGATGATCATTACTGACATCATTAAAAATAGAAGTGTTTGTAACAAATTTAAATTTGAGTAATGGTAGAATCATAGACCTTCACCGATATAAACCAACACGCACTTGTATATAGGCGATCCCAAAATCAAATTGGGCACTTCGTGTTTAGAAATAAGTTTATTTTAAGGTAATGCCAGACAATAAGGATGAGCATGTATGGTAAATGGTGGTTGTTTGTAGATGTTCTCGCTGTGCTTTGTTGGTGTGGTATTCTTATTTCTCGTGAAGAGTAGTGAAGCATGTCTGAAGGTAATATGGTGACTGTTGGTGACGTTAAGAAGATGTTTGAAATTATTCAAAATAAAATGGATAATTTGAATCAGGACATAGAAAATATTAATGTCCAAACTTTATCTGCATTAGACCATATATCCGAAACTGTTATTCAAAATCAGGGATTGATAAAAGATGCAGTTGCTGAGGGTATCAGAGGGGAAATTGATACTATGCAATCCTCCTTGAAGGCTATCAAAGATAGTTCTAAAAGGGTAGAAAAGAAGGTTACCAGTGTAGAATCTAATATCGAAGATATCCAGGACGATAATAGAAAAACACAACTAGATATCAGTACACTACGAGCTAATGTTGGCTTGGTACAGGTTGGCCATGAAAGAATGCAACTTGACATTAACAATATCCAAACTAGTCAAACATCAATGCAAAATAGTCAAACATCAATGCAAAATAGACAAACTTCAATGCAAACAGATCTTAACAATGTTCAGACTAGTCAAAAAGGAATTGAGGAAACAGTAAAAGATGTTAACTCTAATGTAAGGATTATGCAATCCCAAATCAATGATTTAAGAACAGATGTGGGATTAATAGAATCCAGTCAAAAAGAGATTCAGTCCCAAGTCAAAAATATTCAGGATGATGTAAATCAAATTGAATCCAGCCAAAATAAAATGGAGTTAGAGGTCCGAAAAATCGAATCTAGTCAAAATCAGACGGAGGTTAAGTTAATGGAGCTAGAAAAATCAAGTAAAGAGTTTCAAGTTGAGATTAGACTAGACTTTGAAAAAAGTGTGAAGCTTAGTAAAAAAAATTAGAAGCACTTCAGCTACAGTTTTCCCATGACACTAATCAGACCCAGAATAGCCTGGAGCAGTTGAAATGGGAAATGGGGACACTCCGAGCTCAAGTCACAGATCATACGAAACTTATGAGGGATGATTTTGACATAGATTTGAAAGGGATCATAAGAGATAATATTGTAACATTTCGTAAAGATATCATGAAAATTAATGAGGAATGTTTTAAAGTTGAGAAATCTAAGTTAGAATCCAAACTTGCCACTGGTCTTGCAACTAATAGCAAAGACATAATAAATGTTAGGGAAGATCTAAGCAAAAGAATGGATGGAATTCAAAATACACAGGTTAATAACATATCCGATTTAGAGAAACGTATTAACAGTGTTGAAACTAAAGTCGACCAAAGTAAGATAGAGTTAAATGAGGTCAGGGAGAAGAAAACTTCCGAGATTAATGAAATTAGAAAGGGTCTCGAGCAAATTAATCTAGAGGGGCATATCAATTTAGATAAGCTAAAAGATCAATTGCGATCACTTTTACAGTCTGATTTTAGAGTTGTAGTTGAACAACCTGAAGGGATAGTACCTGGTAGTAGGGAAAGGATGATGCAGAAATCTCCCAATAACGAACCCAACGTTCAACTCAGTCAAATGGAACATCCGAGTCCCATTCGAACAAACGGGGAGACGTTTAGTTCTCCGAACCCCAACGTAGGCGTGGATGATTATACTTCGAGATCATTGGAAAGGACACCAAATATAACCATAATAAGAAACATTGATGACAAACCTAGGAAGTTTAGCAACTTGGATGGAATGACACCGATCGAATTTGTAAGGGCATTAAGAGATTACATTTTGGAGTCACATGTGCCACGCGAGCGTGAGCTACGTATGGTGGAAAGGTTTCTTACCGATGCTCCGTTACAATGGTTCAGAGCCTTTCGTTACACATTTGATAATTTTGAACAGTTTTCGGAGGCCTTCATACAGAGATTTTGGTCGATCGAGGTCCAACAAAATGTGAGATCGGTAGTCTATTCACGAAAGTACTCCAGTACAGGACCGATCAGCTATGCTGAGTACTTTGCATGTCAGTTAGCAAAACTCCGTTTTCTCCAGCCGCCGTTAACCCAAGAAGAACTCCTTGAAGCTATCTCACGTCAATTGCCTGCGGAAGTAAGGAGATCAATTATTTCTTCCGGAGTATCGTCGTTAACGTCGTTAGATGACTTGTTACGTCGATTAGATCACATGAGTATGATGACGCAACCCACCATAGTCAAAAATGCCAGGCAGGAATCGAAAGTTGTAAACGCGGTAATGATGAACCGTACACAGCAGACGGACCGTTTTGAGCAAAGAAGAGATGATAGAATGGGTCCTATTAGAAATACCCATCAGGAAGAGAGGAGATGGGAAAACCAACGTAGGGACGCCCAGGAGAGGCCATGGCAACATCGCTACGAGGAGAGAAAATTCTATCGAAGAGATAATGATCGAAACCGGAATGATCACCGAGAAACGCCTTATAACAGGAATTACAGATATGATCAAAATAATCGAGATAACAGATATAATAGGAATGATAGAGATACCCGTGACAACAGAGATAAGAGACAAAATCAAGGGTACTCAAGATACAACAATTATCGAACGGAGGCGTCCGATAAGAAAGTGCAACAGGAGATGCTCAAGAGAGGGCGAGATAAGTCCACGGAGGTTGGACGAAGAAAATCGAAGGAATGAAAGGATGAAAATCCAGATAAGTCACAACCCAGCACTAGCAGAGAAGGTCGGAGTTCAGAATGAGCTCCGGATCTAGAAAAAAAACGCCAATTTCCAGGCGAAATTAATAACCGACGTTGCCACGCATTCCTCTGTTATCACGATTTTTGAAATTTTTGAAGCTACTGAACCAGAAACGAAACCGAGAGGAAGGGTAGTTGAACTTCCCGTTATTAATATACAAATTGGTCTACAACACTGTAAAGCTTTGATGGACACAGGTGCTATGATCTCAATAGTTGATGAGGACTGTTTCGAGAGATTGAAACCAGAAAACCAATTTACCATTCTTCCAGCATCTCCAACAAAAATTCGTGGGTTATTTAAGGATAAAACTATGAAATGCAAAGTGCAGATTCTAATGAAATTCTGGATCAATGAGAGAAGTTATGAACATATTTTCATAGTCGTTAAGAATATTAATTTTGACGTCATACTAGGGATCGATTTTATTACACAAGCTAGGGCAATCATCGACATGGACAAAGGAATAATAAGATTCAAGGAAGAATGTACAGAGGATGTAGTGATGGAAGAAATGGATGGAAACGAAATTAATAGAGATATCCCTAGAATGGAAATCCTGGATCACGTAGCTGAAGAAACCGAGCAAGAGAGGGAACAATATACGTTGAAAGCCGAGGGATTTAAAAACGTGAAAGAATAATTTGACGACTTGATTTGTCAATTTGCGGACATCTTCGATGATAAACCTGGCTTGATTAGAGACTTCAAGTAGCAGATTAGGCTAATAGATGAATCCCCTTACCAAGCCAAGCTTTATGCTATCCCAGAAAAATACCATGATGAGGTCAAAAAGATTATAGATAAAATGGAGAGAGATGGTATAATAAAAAACAGGCTTCTTCGTATTTGAATCCGATAACTGTGGTAAAGAAGGCCAACGGACAACTGAGGCTTTGTTTAGACGCCAGGAAGATCAACACGAGAATCATGTTAGAAACTGACCGTCCACCTAAAATTAGAGAACTTTTGAAAAAGTTCAAAGGTAAAGCGTGTTTCAATGTCCTAGACCTAACCGCTTCCTTCTATCAAGTAGAGCTGGATGAAGATAGCCGGCAATACACCGGGTTCTTATTTGATCAGATCACGTATGTTTTCTGTCGCGTTCCTTTTGGAATGGTGAATAGCGGTCCGACCTTGATCAGAGCTCTTGATAGCAAATTAACGGAAAGCGTGAAACGTAACGTTATTTGCTATATCGATGAATTGATAATTTCTTCAGCTAATGTTCAAGAACATCTTGTGCACTTGAAACAGCTATTCGGGAATTTAAGAGAGGCCAATATTAAGGTCAACATGCACAAGTGTCAATTCATGCATGAATCTATCAAGTTCCTAGGCCATACTATTGATCAGTTTGGGTATCACCCAAACTTGAAGAAGATAGACGCCATTTCAAGATTTCCTCGTCCCGCAAAAGTGAAGCAGCTCCGTGAATTTCTGGGTATGTGCCAGTTCTTGAGTAGCCACTGTCCGGGATACTCAACTACTATGGCCCCATTGTATGAGGTATTAAAGAAAAATAATAAATGGAAATGGACGGAGGATACGAATAGGGCATTTGAAGAGGCCAAGCTCATGCTCCAAAATTGTATTAAGCTGGAATATCCCGAGTTTGATCGGTTATTTTACATCGAGTCTGATGCTTCAAAAATTGGTATTAGTGCTGTCCTCTATCAAAAGGACGAGGATGGGAGGAAGCACTATTTGGACTTCCACAGCAGAAAGCTGCAGGAACACGAAAAGAATTATTTCACCTCTGAGCTCGAAGCTTTGGCATTTATATCTGCTCTTCAAAAGTGGAAGAAGCTTCTGATAGGACATCGAGTGGTCATTATCACGGATCACAGAGCGCTTCAGTTTATGATGCAAACTGACCTTTCCAGTGACAGATTGACGAGGTGGACATTGTTTCTCCAGCAGTTCAATGCCACCATCGTGCATCAGCCTGGAAAGGATAATCTGCTCGCGGATGCACTCTCAAGAAATCCAGTTAGTAAGATCGAGATTAACACTGTACAGTTGGAGAGGGAACACGAACTCACCCTGGAGAAGCTAAAGAAGATAGCGGTGTCACAGAAGAGACACACCCCAACTAGACATATGTACAGGTTTTTGAGAGGTGCGATGGACCATACCGATCTTGACTACGAGCAGACTAGGAAGCGATCTGAGAAATTCCTGGTGTGTGATGACGTCGTTTGTAAATACATTGACCGAGAGAGGACGAAAATTAGAATTGTAGTCCCTCCTAAACTGATTATTGGGTTAGTGTGGCTAGCTCACTGCACCATTGGCCATGGGGGTGTCGACAAAACGTTCAGAACGTTATTGGAGGCATTCACTTGGACCAAGATGCGGGGCACTATAGCAGCCATTATCAGATCATGCCAGGAGTGCCAACGAGGGAAACACCCGTCGGCGTTATCAAAAGAGAGACCTCGAGCCATTATTCCAGAAAGGCCGAGAGAGCTAATGGCTTGCGATATCTTCGGTCCTTGCCCGAAGGGGGCTAGGGGAAACCAATTTCTCCTAGTCACGGTCGATGTATTTTCAAAGTACGTGACCCTCGACCCTATGCAGAGGGCCACTACAGCACAAGTCCTTAGCCGTCTTGAAAACAGTGTGTTTCCAAAGGCGGGAAAACCTGTAACCCTCCTATCGGATCACGGAGCTCAATTCACTTCGACGGATTTTGAGAATGCCGTGATAAGGCTTTGTGTCAAGCACGTGTTTTCTAGCGTTAGATATCCGGAATCTAACGTCTCGGAACGTGTAATGGCAGAAATTAGCAAGTTTGCGAGAATTTACTGTCCTGAGGATCATGAAAGCTGGTTCAAGTTCATCCCACTCATGGAAAGATGCATGAATTCCACATTCCATGAGAGCTTATCCGACATACCCGTGGTTGTACACCATAATAGGAGGCCAGAAAGAGCCTGGACAGAGATCGTGAGATTTCTGCCTAAGGACGGGGAGCCTACAGTCAAAGAAAAATTAATTCAGCTAGAGAAAGCTTGATGGATGCAGCCGAGAAGCGGCATAAACGTATCAGAAATAAAAGATATCGGCTACCGATGAGAGTAAACGAGATGATTCTCGACAAGAAACCGACAAAAGCAGATGTTGCTAAGAAGCAATTCACCAAGTTCTCCTATGTCTTCCACGGACCCTATAAAATCGCTAGGTCGTTCGGAAATAATTGTTATGAGGTAGTAAGCCTAAATGGAAGAGAAACGATAGGTCGTTTCAACGCAAAAATCCTGAAAAGTTATTTGAAGAAGATAGTCTGAGTGTTGACTGAATAATGCTACATATGCCGAGATTACCTGGAATGGTGTAAATAGAAGCTGAGGAGACTTTTATTTATGGTATCAAAGGGAAAATGCACCATTATTCCTAAAGGTCTTAAGTACAGATATGGATACAGTATTTGTGGAACGCCCTGTAACCTTCAAACTAGCCACTGAAGTCTATCATAACAGCTGGTCTAGAGCAAGCAAAAGTTCTGCTTTCAAGAATGGATCGGTAGAGCTCTTGTTTCCGACGAGGAGCCCGAAGGTCATCGAAAATAATCATGTTGACATTGTCTAACATTATATCGATCGATTCACCTGAGAATGATTAATACAAATTAATGTATATTTAGCGCTATATGTAAGCAGTTACATATGTCTGTATGTATATTTCCATGGCAGAAAGCTATTACAAAGCAAGTATGAAAAACAGAAGAAGATCTGTTAAGTCACTAGTGATTATACTTCGACTGCGATATATATTATATCGACTCGTGGCGTATAGAGGAGTGGGGGTAGCGGTTGTCTTGCTCAAGCGACCTCGTGTGGAGAGCCGGCACTTGAGAAACCGACAGCGTGCAGTTATAAGCCTGGCAATAGTGAAATTGAAATCGCAAGTTAACGGGATTTTCAAAACGTGTGAGCGCGCCGAAGGTTATACGCTGGTTCGTTCAGCATTCTACGTGGAGTAGAGATTTGCTTAATGGGGATCAGACATGGTTTTAAACATGTAATAAGTTTATCTTTGTGACCGTGTGTCGACAGCCACTATCGGGCTATGCGGAAGAATACATCCGTAATCGCGGCCACCAGCTCGGCTGTATTATGTCGTAACACTCTGCTTGTAAACCTTCTTGAAAATGCAGCCTAGACTTGATTCAAACTTTTCACAGTGGCAATACTTCTTAAAAAAAGCACATTCTTAAGCAAGGTGTCAGAGGGAAGGAATACAATGAAGCCTATATCCATTACGATGGTAGGCTAGATTATAATAGAAATACTGCATTAGCAGGGTGTAGCGGGAACACGTTGGCAGCAACTTTCATTTACTATGAAGTGTGCAAGCGAGTCTCGTAATGCAAGGGAACGCGTGGACGCGTGCGAAATGGGTCACATTCGCATCCTTGTATTGGAACTATTTAGCAGCTGTTCGAATTCACTCTCGCTTCGTGACGAGTTGATAAACTGTTTGCGGTTCAGCCTTCGGCATTCTAATGCGTGTGGAATGATATCGCCCGGATATATTGCGACCATTTCGACCGGCCGGGAGTTGTTCGAGCCTAGGAGGACTATGGTTCGTTCTATGGAGACCCATTTGGAGTCCGGCATGTTTTGTGTTGGTCTGGAGCCTAGTATGGCCAACGATATCTTTTTTTTCCTCATCCAGATTCGCCAAAGTTATAGATCACTTCATCTTGTTACAGTAGTGTAGCCTGGACAAGTGAACAATCACACATTGCCATATTTGATTTTGTAGATTAAATGGTTGAGTAGAAAGTGCAGGTTCGATGCTTTTTTCGAAGCTGACCTTCTATGATGCCAGGATTTTGACTCATAAAAATGAGTGCATCCTTTTTGTATTTTGATTGATAAATTTAAAATTTGAATAGAATTTTACCGTATTTAAACTGATATGCTCATCCTTATTTGTCGAGAAGTCACTGTAGGTGGAAGATCTCCAGACTTTTGTGTAAGAATATTTTAGTAACGCATTTTTTTCTTTTCTTAAAGCGGTGTTGAGAACTCTGACTGAGTTTTACATATTCTAGTGTATTGTTCTTTAAGCACTTTCGCGTGGATTATCGTATTCTTTGAGGAGAATTTTTCTTTCCGTATTATTATTACGATGTTAGGAAGTTTTCGGATCCTGTTATTCTGAATGTTACTTCGAGTCTTTAGATTTTTTTCTTCTTCAGTTTATTAACAGATTTAACTTGTATTTTCTGAGCGTGATTTTCGAAGTGGATTGACTAATGGGTCATTAGTCGCTTAGCCTTTGTAGTTAACCTAGATCCATTCTGTAGGACTAATCCATCGACATTTTCGCGTTCGGGAAATTCAGGGAAGATCTTATTTTGAGATTGGATTTATTTTTATAAATCGCTTTTACAACCTCAGTTTGAGTGGTTGGGAGTGTTATACTTTTCTTCTCTTATGAAGTTAACACTGGATTATATTGATATCATTGCCTTTGGTGCAATAGTTTTTCTCTATTAAGAGGGTATTTGAACGACATCGAAATTTGCGAGGATAATCCCAGGAATGACTTACTATAAGTCATACGTTTAAGAATTATCAATAATGTAATACATCAATGTAAGGCAAGTTTTCTAAGAATGGGTGGAGTATTTCTGGAATCCAGTAGGCTTTATTAATAATCTGTTACAGAATCAAATTATTTTTCTGAGCACGAGTTCAGGCTTTTATTATAAACAGCTGATTTTCATAATTGGGGATTTATAACAGTAAGGCTCCAATTATAGGTGCATGTTCGATTTTAAGAGGCATGTATTAGGAATAATGCCCTTGTGTTTAATATTTTGATACAGTGCTTTGCGAAGCAAATTTTCTTGTTGAGGATTGAGCCACGTGTGCCAATCAGGAATAGATTGAATGGGGTTTCAACCCAGAGAGGCGTTGTTTTTAACCTAGTATGGTTAATATTTTGTCATAGGTGACTTTATCGCTGTTGTTATCGTGAAGTAATGCCTGTGTGAAGATTAATATATTTCTGAGCATTATCATTAAGAATCTTGAGTGGATATCCAGTTCAATATTTCCAGTAAAGTTATTATAACGACTTTGCTATAACATGTATGTTTAACAAGGATCACCGATAATTATTTAATGCTGAATCTTGATTAATTTTTGCTTAACTTAACTGTTCGGCAGAAATACCCTGAAATTAGAAATGAAACAATTAAACAATTTTAAGCAGAAGTGAATGTCATGACATTTAGTCAGTGGGAGGAGAATAATCGAAATTATTCTAGAATTTTGTATAAATTCGTATATTCTGTATATATGCCATATGAATTTCATCGTTAAATAACAAGACCATATAATGCTATTGAAAATGCTGTGTAAAATTATTGGTTATAATCAGGGTATTTTTGCGTAAGATGTTCATTCAGTTAATGAACCGAAATGAATCTAATTTATTCAATTCATATAATTTTTTTTGTGTGTTCTTATCCGATGGGATCGAAAATTAGTATTATTATATATATTTTTTTAAAGAACTAAAAGTTAGTTGAGATAATGGGTAATTCATTTTGGAAGCCTTTCCCATATTTCATAGCTGAAAGACAAGACCATATAATTAAGGATAATTTTGATTGGTCGTGGTATCGACAAAATTTATATTTCTTGTCATGTTTATTCTTGCAATAAACTAATTTATTATTTGGTTTTAATTATTGCTTGATGCTTTATAGAGGTGATGGAAGGGTGTATTAAGGGGGCCATCGCTAGATATTTTAGGGTTTACCACACCTTTGAGATTCTTTCTTCCTCTTGAAGAATTCTTGTGTTTTGAGCTATTTTTTTTTCTTTCTCTGAGCCTTGGTCAGTCTTAATACATCCTGTTAGGTATTCGAGTGGCCCTATTATCCCTGTATCTGTTGGTAGAACTTGGGGGTTTTTTCGAGCCTGGGAATTTTCAGGTTCTACGATCCAGCTGTTATCCAGGGATTCAACAGGTATTGGTAGGTAAAAGGGTACAGTACATGTCTTAATTTTCTACAATTTATCATGGTTATACCAGAACGTATCATTTGTGAGATCCTGAGGGATAAGCTTTTGCCACTATTATTGTAAATACATTTTTCATGGATATAGCCCAGTGCAATAAACCAAGCCCAGTTACGCAGTACGGTTATGTGTTATACTGTCAGAACTGCATTCCACTGTATACTGTTAGCCTAGTGAGTGGATGTATTCAAGGCCGAAGCCAGGCATGTCATTTCTTTAATCCAGTCATTGCGTGCGCGAGGCGCTGTGTTTGTGAATGGATTTAGAAGGCAGTGAACTATTGCGCAGCCAACCGGCACCACATACACTTGTTTCTGACGCTGCAGAGACACATGGGAGTGTTCTTTTGTTTTATTATTGTATAAGTTGACATTCAGACGACTATGAAGGAATGCTCTGTTAGTCAAGATGAGTTTAGCAGGCAGTCATATGTTCGATGTGAAGGGGTCATATCATAACGATTAGGGAGCCCCAGAAATTACTTTAACACTTGTTTTGACTGCACAATTCACTGTTTATGTAATAATCGCAGTCCATCCACACTTTGTGTAGATCAGAGAGTACATTTAAAATCCTTGTCCACAGGCTGGGAAATTGTATAAAACTAGTGAATACCATTGTAATATTTTTGAGGTTTACCACAATGGGTGGGTCTTATCCCAGTTGTGAGGTACGATTGTGTACTACCTAAGCTAGTGACGTGTACGTTTTGTCTTGTTGTCTTAGCTAACGACCGACGGATCGAGTGTTATTGAGAGCACTTAAGGAGTGCTGATGAAACTTTGGAAAGAGTGTTTTTCTTCCAAATGCTGGAGGAGATGTTGGTTGTCTATTTACACCAAATCTTCACACTTTACGAGTTTAAAATGGTCACTAAACAAATACAGAGAAACTGGTAGGACTAAATTATTATTAATCAAACATAACTCTAATAATAAAGTGACAAGATTTTCTCTCTAAATACAAACCTAAATGAATTAATAGGCAGTATTTCTAAACTTGATTAAAACCCTAAACGTAATGAAACCTTGTTGAACAATGATTAGTTATTGCTCTGCTTCGACTTCTTAAATACAATTATAGGTATTCCCATTTCCTAGACGACGGTCGATCAACTACATGTTTAAACATGGTAGTTAACACGACAACGCAACATTAGTCATGATCTACTTCATGCTGTGCCAACATAATTTTCACTCTCGCATACACTTATGACTATACTTCACAAACAGTGGAGGTGCGTGCAGGCAGGTCAGTGGCGCCAATGTCGCAATTTTGAAGGGTCATTTTGTTACACATTTGTGTTGTAAATTAGTTAAGTTTTTTTCTTTTAGGAACAGAATGTGCTTAGCTCTTGTTTTTTTTTAATACATTTTGGATAAAACGCTTCTCGTTTACATCGTTTGCTAAACTTAACGTGGAATATGAATTAGCTTAAATTACTGTAACGTTAAATGTTAGAGATGGCACCATCATAGCATAGCCTTTAAACTGATTGTGCGGTAAATGTACCGAAATCTTTGCATTGTAAGCAAGTAAATATCTTTCTTTGCTGTAAATTCGTGCTATTATTGCAATCTCCGAAGTCATTGTGTAGGGATGAATTACGTATCATTCTCTTAGCCTTGCTTGTTGACTTCATTATCCGATAGTAGGACTTCAAGAGGTTTAATTTTTGGATATATTGTACGGAGATGAGTAAATTCATATTAATTAGCACGGACTAGCCGTTTTTTCACATCTCCGAAGTAGGTTAGGGTTCTGCCACTTTTTGAATAAAACGAGTGCGATTTAAATGTGAGCCTGGCCTCTTTATTGTATTTTGTGTTTGTATTCCTCTGGACTGGTAGTTTTGATCTCTCATTATACCCGACACACCCGAGTCAAGTTTCCCCGTGTATCCCCAGTCCATGAATGCATTCCTACCCGTCCTATATGTCTTGTCGTTGGAGGTGGGTTTCGGAAGGGTCATTTAAGGCCAATGGCTCCCCAAAATCATCGTCAAACGGCCACACTACATTTCCTTTTCACTTTATGATTCCCGCACTGTTTTTTGTTAATTAGCTCCCCATGTATCTAAATTCCCATTAGTTTTTTATCTACACTCCTTTTTGTAGGTATTTTCAATCTACGTTGCATTTTGTAAGTTTTTTTTCAATCTTAATTGCATTTTGCGAATGTTTTCGACCTCAATTGCATTTTGGAAAGATTGACAATCTAAATTGCTTTTTAGTAAGTCTTTCAATATAGGGGATGAGACTTTTGTGAGTATTTTGATTTACAATTGCATTTTGTAAGTATTTTCAACCTAAACCACTTTTTGCAAGTATTTTGAATCTCAATTGCATTTTGTGGGTATTTTGAATCTAAATTACATTTTGTAGGTATTTTCAATCCAAATTGCAGTTTGTAAGTATTGTCCATCCAAATGAGTAGTTTGAATCTACCGTACATTTTGTAAGAATGATCAATTTAAATTGCATTTTGTAAGCATTTTGAATTTCAATTGCACTTTGTGAGTATTTTGGATCTGAAATGGGAGTTTTTCAATCAAAATTACGATGTTTATTTGCAATTTCAATTGCATTTTGTAACTATTTTGAACCTCAATTGCATTTTGTACGTATTTTGAACCTAACCTATATTATGTGCGTATTTTTCAATCTATTCCTTTTGTGAGTATTTTCGTTCTAAATTCCGTTTTGTAAGTATTACCGCTCTCCATTTTGTTAGTAGTTTCAATCTGAGTTCCTTTTTGTAAGTATTTTCCGACTCACTAAATTTTCGTTCTGGTTTCCATTTCAATGTCATTTTCGCTAACACCTAGATTATTAGGGGCCGATAACCAAGATGTTAGGCCCCTTGAAACAACACTTATCATCATTATCATCATCATCATCATCACATGACCACCCCCATATTGCCCAGTGCATACAAACAGCCTAATACAGATTGTTGATTCATAGATCTCCTTTTACTCCTAGAGTTACAATAACCCTGCTGATATTAATCTCATATGTTTGTCTCTGCAATCTTCCGTGCTTCATTCAAATCTGTTACCTCCAGCTTATGAATGGTCCACTCGGCTTTCAGGTCCGTATGGTATAGTCCGTCAGAATAGCCTACTGCGTGATGTAGAGAGAGGTTTCGCCTCAACACTGCCCGTTTGCAAATTGCGGTATATCGCAGATGAAAACTCGCCTGGCTTTGCTACACATTGAATGTATCTCTCACTGAGGCGTGATGATATAGCGTGAAGCTGCTTGCCATCCATTAGGTGTACTGGGTTTGATCCTGGTTAATGCATGTGGGAGTTTCGAGGTGAAATGTCATGCCCAGTGGTTCGCGTTCCTTGTAAATGGTTCGTCCCGTGGCTCATGAAATTACAAACTTCTGTCCTTCCTTCTTGCCTCTACCACTTCTTCAATTTAGTGCCACTAGGACGCTTATTTTTCATATCTCCCCACTGATATCACCTTCAATTTAAGTAATGATATCAATGCTCCCCGTATTTCTGTTTGTTTATTTATTCATTCCTTCAATAAATCAATCAATCAATCAATCGTTCATTCATACATTCATTCACTTATTTGCTTACTCGTATAGTTATTAAAGTTGCATTATATTACAGTAGATTTCACTCTAAGGACAGCCACCTCGTGTCTTAGCTGCCACCCGTGAGGCCGAGTTCTATCCACGGATCGGCCGACTATTTAATGCTGCTCTGAGGATTGGAACGGGCTACACTCACTCTCGTACGAGAAAACTGGGAAGATGTGTTCGAATCCCACTTCGGCCATTCTAGAAACTGTTATCCGTGGTTTCCCATTTTCTACTCCAGCAAGTGTTTAGGATGGAACCTAAATTAAAGCCACGGCCTCCTCCTACCCATATCCTAGCCCAGATACAATTACACACACTAATACAGACATCACAATAACACAAGTTATTAGACAGATTCTGAGTTGGAATATTGACTTTCATGACCAAGTACACACTGCAAGATACACTACTCCAGCGGTTGTCCGGGCAGGGTGTACCAAGAGCCTGCTGATGAGTCTAACTTGGTGCACCTAGGTGAAACCCCACAACATACACAGCAGGGTGTACTGTGCCCGTTTAGACAGAAGTCCAACGACCACATATGCATGTAGCTCGATGCAGCAATAAGGATAAAAGAGAAATTTGAAAATACCACAATTTCTAAAAAATCTCATTTTATTTATAGTTAAAATTTACTATTTAAAAATGCATAAAACATTAGAATCCATGAAAATGTTTCCATACATATACCACACAAGTAAAGTATCAACACATATGTAACACTATGAAATTTGAACTAATGCCAAAATATCAGTCCTGTGGCATTGTCCAAAAATTTTACCAAAATTATTTACACCTGTAGGTTGATCAGGGCAAAATTAATCGTCCAGCCTGAATCCTACTTGACTATTTTCACTCGCAGAATATTTACATAGAATAAATAATTCACTTGTTATCAAAAATCACTTGCTTTTATAAGTTCAATTGTTTAAATAAATTCCTATCACTTTTCCAAGAATAAAAATCACTTATTAAATCGGTGTGTTAATTATCATATCATTGAGTCATCACAAGAAAACAAGAAACATTTGACGGACATCTGAGAATCAACAATAATAATTGTTTAAACATTTGAGCATGGATTCGAAGAACTTCGATCATGAGAAAAATTTATTATATCATCTGTTCTCGATCCGATAATTATAATCATGAATAACATGATTCAAAAATTATCAATTGCATTAATTGGACAATGAACCAAAACGTATTATCCATCTGACAATTAAATCACAAATTTAATTATTTAAACTTCATCATTCAGATCGTTGGAAAGATCAATCTGCTAATTTCCATCATATAACAGTAGTAACAAATATTATCACCCATAAATTATTAATATTCATTTAAATATGAAATATTTACTTTCACAAAATTTAAACAATTATAAGTTTTGGAACTCCAATAAGATCAAAATTATTCGTGAGACGGTATTGGCTGTTTATTAAATAACAATGACAATATTACTTCAAGCACTGGCCCATTCCACTAATGTGTCAACAATTATCTGATCACATTCATATTAGACCAACGGTAAGGTATCGTCAAAAACTAAAGATTTGTTTATAACAAAATCGGGTTGTTCAAACACGAGAAAATCATATGTGAAATTTAACCATGATGGTTGCATCGCAGGGGCGCACCCAGGGGGGGGCTTTGGGGGCTTAAGCCCCCCCCTAAAAACCTGGGAACACTTTAAAAACATCGCTGATATCTTTCAAGAAAATTGATTGCTTAACGGGCTCCAGAATATTTAGTGTTGGAACGTTGGAACATTTTGCGATTTTCTACAGGTTTAAAACAGAATTATGTTAGGCCTATATTTATGCAACACTTCAGTGATAATAATATATATTGTAATCACAACACGATCGGATATTTCCGGTGGTTGTCGTTTATATGCTCGGAGCAAGATGCGCGTGGGACAGCGGTGAAAATTTCTCTCCCCAACGTATTGTCAGTAGTGGTGTTTGTAAAAGTTCATTCGTTGATTGTTGTTGTGTTTGTATTTTCTATTGGCAGTTGGTGTTCGTAGTGTGTGCAATTGGACTAGTAGTAATGGGAGACAAAAGAAAGTCAAACATGCAAAACTACTTTAAACCGTTAAAAATAAATAAATATGATGTGAGTAGTGTTAGTGAATGTGGCGATCCTTCAACGAGTAAGGAACTGTTAACAAGGACTGCAAGCATAGAAAAACAGCCTAGTTGTTCGTCAGAGGAGGGCTTAGAGGCAAATGTGAGCAGGCCTAAGGCCGTTGTAAGTAAACATAACATGGATTTGGATATTGGTTTATTTAAAAACAAAGTGTTGACGGACAATGAAAAGTTCAAAGTTTTAAATGACAAATGGGTTCCTCAGAGCAACTTTAACTTTCCTTTTAGATCGCATGGGAACCAACAACGAAGATTTTCGTTTTCATGGCTAAAGAAATATACCTGGCTTTCGTAATCTGGAATTGAAGACTCTGCATACTGTGTCCATTGTATGCTTTTTTTTTTCTTTCAAAAAAAGAAGTAGGTAAGAGTAACGCTCAACATACTGGACAACTTGTTGAAGAAGGTTTTTGTAACTGGAAAAAAGCACTAGAAAAGTTTGAAAAACATGCAAACTCGCAGTATCATAAAGACTCATGTGTAAGCGCAGCTAACTTTAAAAGAGTTATGAACTACCGAATGAAACCGATTGACAAATCTCTTGATAAAGGAAAAGACGTCCAAGCCCAAAATAATGTGAAAAGAATAATTTCAATAATAGAAACTATAATTTTGTGTGGCAGGCAAAATATCGCCCCTAGGGGCCATGGAGATTATGGTCAGTTTCAAATCGACAGCAAACCATTTGAAAATGAGGGGAACTTCAGAGCTTTGCTCAGAGCTAAAATTGAAGCAGGTGACAACAATTTGAAAGATCACTTTGGGTCATGTGGCAAAAATGCGACCTATATAAGTTGGAATTTTCAAAATCAAGTCATCGATGCTTGTAACTAAATAATAACTGAAAAAATAGCAAGTAAAGTAAAAGAAGCTAAGTTTTTTAGTGTTCTCGCAGATGAAACATCTGATATTTCAACTGTTGAACAGTTTTCTTTGTGTTTACGTTATGTAACGCCAAATACTTTAAATGGTTATGAAATATGTGAGCAATTTTTGAAGTTCATGCCTCTATCCTCTACTACGGGTAGCGTATTGGTAAAAACATTGATTAAAGGTCTTGATGACAGTAATATAGACATAAATAACCTATGTGGCCAGGGGTACGATGGGGCGGCCGCCATGAGTGCAAAGTTTAAAGGGGCTCAAACGTGCATCCAAGAAGCTCACCCCACAGCAATATACGTGCATTGCGCTTCTCATAGCCTTAACCTGGCATTGTCGACCGCGTCTGAGGTTGTATCAATCAGGAACTGCTTTGGAATAGTGGAGAAGTTGAGGGATTTCTTTAACACTCCTAAAAGACAAGCAGTTTTAAAACAGTGCATTGAATCTGAGGTAAATCTTGAAACCAACAAGAAAAAACTCCTGCAGCTTTGTCCAACGAGAGGGGTACAAAGGCACGATGCTATTTTTGTTATGAAAGAACTGCTGCAACCTCTTGAAGTAGCGTTAGAGGAGATTAAAAACAGGAATGATAGGGAATGTTCATCAGGAGCTCTAATACTACCAAACTCCTTAAGTCAAGGCGAATTTATAATTTCTCTCATGGCATCAGAAAAACTGCTAGGTTACACAGTAAACCTAAGCAAAAAGCTTCAGGGAACTGATTTAGATATATCGTATGCAATTACACACGCTGAAACTGTGATTGAAAGCTTAAAATCTCTAAGAAAAAATGCAGATCAAGAATTTCACTCGTTGTTTGAAGAAGCTACCAAAATTGCTAATAACTGCGGTTCAATAATTTCGATGCCTCGAACAGTTAGAAGACAACTGAACAGAAGCAACATTCCAGCAGAAACTTCAGAATTACACTACAAAAGATCTGTTTTCATCCCTTGGATTGACTCATTCATTATTTCATTGGAATCGCGATTCATGAAGCATAAGGACTTATTAAAGAGTTTTGAGTGCTTACTGCCATCAGCCAATGCATCACATACGCATAAAGAAACCTTCCAAGAAAAAATGCAACTTGATTTCTTACAGCTGTGTAATTTTTATAAGAATGGCATAATTGAAAGTGGAGGAAACAACAAAGGCCTGTTTATGGCTGAGTTTTAACTGTGGCACAAGAACTTCAAGACCCACGCTAATATCCCTAAAAACGCAATCGATGTGTTGAATCTATGTGACAAGGACTTGTTTCCTAATATCCACACATTGTTGAGAATTTTGTGTACCATCCCTGTGACTACAAGCACTGCTGAGAGGTCATTTTCTACACTACGTCGGCTGAAAACATATCTTAGGAATACCATGGGTGCAGACTGGACTAGCAGCGCTGAATATTCACCGGGAAATTGAAGTCACCAGTACAGAGGTAGTTTCCGATTTGAAAAAAATCTGCTAGGCGGCTGGATTTTGTTCTGTGAAATTTGAGTTTCCGCTTTATTCAAACAACGTTAATGTTAATTCATTAATACATGATTTGTATTCAACTATTAGTTTAAACTTGCATTCAGCCTGTGTGATTAAGTTCGACTTGAAATTCTAGAAATGTTTAAGATTTTTTATTATAATGTTAGTTATTAAGGAAAATTAAAATAACATATTTTCACGTACAGTACATAAAATATTTGTTACAATCCATAACACTATGGTATACAATTATATCTCGTAATTTTTAAAATGTAATTTTTAGTTCCAATTAAATTTACATATTCAAAATCAAAATGTTATTATTGATTTCCTAAAACCTATACTAGTTCTTGGAATAAACAACTCAAAACTTAGTAAATGATTGCAGATAATTGATGTTACACATCAATCTGACGATCCTGGTAGCTGGATATATAGTTATGATAATAGTGAGTAGAGCAATCCAGTCGTTATCACTCTGATCGTGATCAAAAGTTAATTCTTGATAAAAAATCATGCAGTACCTTTTTATTAGTTGCATAACCTTAGCTCAATGGTACTGTAACTAAAATTTGTATAAAACCAATGCACATTTTGTTTAAATAATCTCCAGTCCAATAACATCTTTTGTATTGGTTTTAACAGAACATTCTACAGTATGTTTGATCTTATAGAATATCTTTTTATGCATATGATCTCAAATATTCATATTTACGTACAAGACTAATAATAAACTCATTCTCTTTCCATAGCTGAAATCATGTTATTGAGGAAAGCCCCCTCCAAACCAAAAGTCTGGGTGCGCCCCTGGTTGCATGAAATAACCATTTGGTTATCTACTTCGAAGAGAGTGTGATTCGTAATTATTATACTTTCATGTATATTTATCAACATATTTATATAAGACATCTAACCATCACTATGGTTGATGCTTTACGCAACACCATATTCATTCATGTGACATAATTTCACTATTTGAATGACAAAATTCACCTTTTACTACACATCATATTTCTTTACACAGATTATTATTATTATTATTATTATCACACATTAATATTTCCATCGAGCCACCGCTTGGTTTTCCAACCTGAAGCTTCCTAGCTCCTCCAATAAATTTATTACAAATTTCACCATCACATTAATTCATTTTAGAACGTGTCTACTCTGGTCACCAATTGTCATATAGTGACATTCCCAAATAATCATTTATTTATACAAATGCAAGAAACCCCTATTTGATACAGGCTTCTTATGTCCCTTTTCGATAACCTTCCGCGTCTTAACATGATTTAATTCCTTAACGCAATTGTAAAATGCTTCAAAATTCATTCTATTACATCAGAATGTGGGCGTGCATAAAACCACTAGTCATCGGATAAAAACTATCCGTAGTAGCTAAGCTGTTCCAAACTTCCAAACGTATTATCCACATAACATGTCATGATTATTAGAAATTACCACAAATATTCTTATTAACATCAATAAATCAGAAAATTAAATTAATATTTTTATCATTGAAAAAATATTATTATTATTATTGTCATCTTCCAAACTGGAATTTATTCGACAAAACAACTTGAAAACAATCAAGCTCGACTTCGTAGATGGAAAGAACTATCAATTCCTAAAAATAAAAACTTAAGATCGACAGATCCTACGGCTGATGACCGCGATGAAAAAATAGAAACATAAACTACGATGCTCATGATGTTGTCCATAGATTCATAACGTATAATCAGTGCCACTGAACACAGAAAATGTTCAGACATAGGCCTCAATTGCCTCGTAGCCTAGTTTGCCACAGCAAACAAAAAATAGATGTGTGTTGATATTTATGTTTAAATGGAGAATTCCAATTACCATAGAATAAAAATAATTCAAATGTAGCTTACATTCTGGTAGGTCTTGATGATGTTAACGTTCTGGTTGGTTCCAGATTATTTCCGTCTTCAGTCCTATCGGAGCCGTACGTAAATCCGTGTATCGGCCTCCATTACTACCCGTAGTTAGTCTAACAGCTCATGACTGCTAGTTCCATAGCTGACTTGAAATACTCTTGACTTGCAATGTTCATGATGAAAGTCTCAATAGTGGTTGCTATTAGCATAAAGGGGATTCGATCTCTAAGATCCATGGTAATAACCGGATGTAACTGCGATACAACTGTGACACATTCGGTAAAATTTGATACTCTGACAATCTTATTTGCTTTGGTTCAGACCTGAAGTTCCTGTCGTAACTAATCCTATGGGTCGTGGTTATGCACCTCCCAGACACGCGTCAAACACGGCTGGTCCCTCGTAGGCTAAGTCCTGATATCGGGAAATGGATTTCTCTAGCCCCTCTAAACTCCTACCAGGTGAGATTATGCGTCTCCCAAATTGCGACAGGCACAATTGGTCCCGTACGTTGGCTAAGTGGACTGACCAAGCAAGACTGGTATCTGATGAATACTGTGAAGTTGTCGTGGTTGATCTAGTTACCAAACCAACAGCTTGTCACTGGTGAAATTGGAAACAACAACTATGTTCCAATAGAATTAAATAAGGCTTGTAGACTAAGTCTACCATATGTCCGATGCAGCTAAGAATTAACTAAGTGTCAAGTGCAAGTTGAAGTCTAACACTTGAATTCGCATCACATAAAATATTCAAAGTTTCACAGTGCGTGAAATATTGTAACACTTGGACCACTACTTGGTCCGAAGATTTACAACACTTCGCGTAGAGTACCTGCTTACTAGTACTTGAAGATAATAATGTGACCATGCACAGCGTAGAAGTAACATAGCTACCATGCGCTGCGAAGAAGTGATAGCGACCATGCGCTGCGCAGAAATAAGGTGATAGCGACCATGCGCTGCGAAGAAGTGAGTTATTGAGCTCTGCTTGGGCTCCAATTTATACTCCCACGGCGTTCCACGCTGGAGACCACGACACAAGCTGTGCCGTCACAGCGAAGGAATTCCTGAATACAAAATTGCCACTATCTCAGCTTCTATTTATCCGACTTCCTTCCAATATAGTTCATTATTCTCCTTTTCTTCGTGCCAGAAATATGATGTGCTTCCCATATTTCCAAAATATCGGTAACTATTTAATCATAAAATATAGCCTTTGTGATGACGTACTACGCGTCACAAGCCTTGCTGCTGCCTGCATATTCTTTACAAATGCTTCGAGAACAAATTCCGCGCGCCGTTCAAACGTTGCCTGGAATTCAAATATGTGCCTGGGACCTCAAATATGGACTAGTGGATAAGGGCACAGTACCAAAAGCCTGCTGATGAGTCTAACTTGGTGCACCTAGGGGAAACCCCACAACATACACAACAGGGTGTACGAAGAGCCTGCTGATGAGCCTAACTTTGTGCACCTAGGGGAAACCCCACAACATACACAGCAGGGCAGGGCAGGGTGTACCAATACTTTAAACTAGCACAATGTTTCTTACGAATCTAGGTTCAGGGTAGTATTTAATATTTAAAATGAGCGATACCCCAATAAGGCTCCAATGAATCCGAGAGCCAAGTCAAGTCTTAGCTATAAACGCCAATATCGGAACTGTTGAAGTAATCCCTATAGTATGAACACTTCAGCGATAGCTAATAAATTCTAGCTTCCCATAAACTGCAGGAGTCACGCTTACAGTGCATTCTGGCGGCGGCGGCGGTGGGAGGAGTTCACAGAGATCGAACAAGTAATAAAGAGTAAATTTAGCTGCGGGCTACAAATCTGTAAAGATATCCCTTTAACTTTGAATTGATGGACTGTTCTTTGATCACCCTGTATTTAACCCATGCTTCCCTCTCCTGGATAAACATCACATACTTACGACACGCACTGCGAAGCACCACTCGCAGACAACAGGCACTTCCCCTCACTCTGACATCAAGTGAGTCTGCCATTGCATTGCTGTCATCGAGCGGCTAACTTTTATAAGTGGCAAGAATTCCCTGCTTTGAATAGCGGCGTAACGGCAACGTAAACACAGCCAGTGCCTGCGCCCCATATTCCCTCAGTCGTGTTTGCACTGTTATAGTGAGCGGAGTGTAGCCTCGTGGTGAACGTGACAACATAATGCCACAACGACGCTATTTGGACCCCGTTTTGCAGGGCAGAATACTCGGCCACCTGGAAGCACGCCAGACACAGACTGAAGTCGCCGTACCGTTGAATGTGCCACAAAGTGTCATTTGCAGGCTTTGGAGACGATTAAGAGACACAGGAGATGTTAGTCGTAGGCCAGTACCAGGTCGACCAAGAGTAACCACCCCACAGCAGGACCGAAATCTGGCTTTAACCACCCGACGAAATCTGAGTGCACCTGCAAGACAATTGTCGGCGGAGCTTGCAGCCGTCTCAGGGGTTGCCGTTTCCCGGCAAACTGTGTACCGGAGGCTCAGAACAGCAGGGCTGTTTGCCAGACGTCCAGCGGAGTGCGTCCCGCTCACTCCAGCACAGAGTCGGGCCCGTTTACTGTGGAGCCGTCAACGTCGAAACTGGACCGTGAATGAATGGAGGCAGGTGCTCTTCACTAATGAACCACGCATCAGTTTGCAGAACGATTCCCGTCGCACAGTAATCTGGAGAGAACCGGGTTGTCGAACATCTTGGAACGGGTCCAGTATGGTGATGGTGGCGTCATGTTGAATAGCCTTACGGACCTGCACATTTCCATGGGTGGTCCGAGGAACACTGTGAACGCTCGGAGATGCAGGGATGAGGTACTGAGCCCACATGTTCGACTCTTCGGAGGGACGGTTGGTCCAGACTTCCTCTTAATGGACGATAATGCCCGACCACACCGCGCTGCTCTGCTGGATGACTTTGTGGCTGGGGAAGACATTCATCGCATGGACTGACCAGCGAGGTCTGCGGATCTGAACCCTATAGAACATGCCTGGGATGCATTGGGGAGGCAAATTGCATCCCGTACGTCTCCAACAAGGACCCTAAAACCTTTTGCATTGCCCTTTCGGGGGAATAGAATCGACTGCTACAAGAGCTCTTGGACCATCTGATTGAGAGCATGCCACGTCACTGAAAAGCATGTGAGGCCATTAGGGGTAACCATGCGCCCTATTAATAGCATATTCTGTTGTGGAAGACATTGCCAAGTTTTGTTAGTTGTTGTCAAAGGTGTACCTTAGCTATCAGAGCCTTTCTGACAGCATTCTGTGCAACTATAATTATTAGGATCTATATTTTGGGTAAGTAACCCTGGACTTAAAGAAGATAGAATCTCGGTATTTACGTAGAGTGGGTGTGGGAAACCCAGAGACTACAACACTCAGGATAAGATTTTAACCATGAATCTCCGATAAAGAACTCTCAGCTTAGACATGTCTTACGGGGGAACATCGTTAACGTGAATCTGCACAATTCACTGAAACCCCTCAGGTAGTCAGCCCAAAGACTGGTTGTGTTCTCCAAAAGTAGCGCCATAGGTTAAGTCAGTAATTACCCACAAAACCTGAAAGCAGCACTATAATGAGGCGTACTAGGCAAGATCAAGAGTGAGGTAGTTTGCCATTGCTTTCCTCGCTGTGTCAGAACAATAGCACTGACCCTATGAGTAGAACCTTTCATAGTACATTCAGGCACTAGTTGTGTCCTGAGGCCATTACTCAGCACCACCCATAGCTCAGTAGCTTCCATATAGCCGAATCACAGCCAGAAGTGAGACTGAGACATCGGTGAAAAGCCACATTTTACTCTAGCATGTGCCAATAGACAAATTCAAATATACTGCATTCATTAAGATGGTGATGATGATGACGATGATGATAATTGTTGGAGGGGCCTATCATCTAGGTTATCGGCCCCTAATGGTTTGGGTGATGGTGAAAAATGGGGAGAATGAAAACGAGAACTACAGACTTACATACTAGAGGAAGAAATGATATACTCTCAACCCTCGAAGAATGAGGATTGAGGGACTTGGAAGGAACGAGAGCCGGGAAAAGGAAAGTGGAGAGGGCCCGCCCCAAAGGCAATGGAAAAAGGGGACAAAACGGACCCAGCTCAGGAATCACTCGGGGACGCCATCTCCCAAACTCACCAGCCGTGAGCCCCTTGGGTGTAGCACTCTCCAGGGTGTAGCACTATCCAGGGTGCACCAGAAGTGGTGGGGATACACAACCCTGCCTCCTTGAGGGCCTTGTGCAGAGGGCAGGACTTAACATGAAAAGAAAAACAAGGGTGACCCCTCGTAGAGTGAGGGTATCGGTAAAAATGAGACAAGGGCCAATTAAAGCGGGAGAGTCAAAGACTCCCTAGGCCTCGGATACCCGAATACCGTCGGGGTCAGAAGAGAACAAGAGTTGGCCAAGAGAGGTCGACAGGAAAGAAGACGGAGAGGAGCCCGGCACAAGCAGGCGGAAGCAATGCCGGACCTAGCTGGGGTCCCGTGGTCGCCAATCCACGTCCCACTCTATGTGAGCCCCTGGGGGTGCATTCATTAAGAGATCAACTAACTAGCTAACAAGCAAAATATACAGTATATGATGGTTTTTCATCCTGAAATTCATGAGGGCTATCCATAGTGAAAGCGAAATTGTACGCGTCTGAATATGGAAGTGAAGATGTCTGCCGGCCTTAACGACCAATCTCACTTCACCAGCCCTCTTACCACGGACAGGTTGCAGAGGGGAATGGCTTAAGATGTACGGGTGGCTCAGCTAAGGGGTTCATGGCAAACATGATAAATTAAGGAAAAGTGATGAAAAGAATTAACATAGAAGTTAAATTTCTACATATTTGTGACATAAATTCAGTTGTTAACATTTAATCTGACGTGGCATCATCTACAGTAATACTTGAGAAGAAATTTGAATTTAGTAACTTTTGAGGGATTTTTGGTTGATACTAGTGGTACCAGTGCTAAATCCCCGGTACCTTGTCTTAATAGGCAATAGTTTAATGATACGGTTCATTACGACCACTGCGGCATCACCGAAATACATGAGATTTTATAAATACTTCACCAACATAATACAACTCGGGCCTTTACGAACTTACCACCAGGTGATCGCATTTGTCATTTCCAAATCCACAGCCAAGAGAAATTAAATAGCTGCCTTAATACAACTGGTAAGATGAACTCGTCTCTTGCACTGTACTGTAGGTACATCTGCAAAATAAAATGGAGTTAGCAACGTCTCCCCTGCGATTCGTTGGAGAGGATATGAGAGACAAGCGTGCACACCCGCTAAAGCCATTCAAGTCTTGATTAGAGTATTCATCCAAGTATTTCTGCCTCACTGGCTCATATAAATTTGGGGTTGAAATACAATCACATACATTAGCCTACATACTCCTTGTGACATGGCCTAAATGTCCATAGAATGTTTCAGCATGATAGGAAGTTTCACACTCTCAATATTGAGCCCGTTAATGGAGGTTATCAGGGTGCCATCCACCGAAAGAAATGGTACTTCGAACGACCCCGTCCTTCGAACCCACAACCTGAGAGGATCGGATGCACTTCTTTAAAGGGCTAGCGTAGCACGAGAAGCTTGATCCAGGGGATCCGGGTCATTTGTACGGAATATTTCAAAGACGCCCAAACAAATACACCCGCCAACACAAAGCTAACAATAAAGAGATCCAGTCTTAAGTAATTTTTCGTGAATGATTTATTCATAAAAGAAGCCCCTATCCTACTTCCGAGGATTAAATAAACGGCTAGTCCGCTGATCTAGTTACAATGGTGAGTCAAACCCTAACATGAAATTAACTAACCCTCGTGAAGTCCTAATTACAAGGAAGCAAAAGCAACAATTAAGCTAGGCGCGGTGCACAGGATAAAACTGGCGCGAAGCAAAGTTACAAGCAAATGACTCGGTATAATTTATATTTAACAGCAAAACAAATCCAATCCCTAGATTAGGATGGTACCACGTCCACATTTACAGTTACACTTAGTGTCTATCTAAATCCTGACGTGAATGAAAATATTACGAGGAGACGTGTCGTAATCAAAGAATTAATGCAAGAGCTAATGATAGTAGACCACAGAATATAAAAAAAACATTACTAAAAATACACTCTTATAATTATGATGATGATGATAATTTTTGTTTTAAGGGGCCTAACATCTAGGTTATCGGCCCCTGATGGTTTGGATGATCGTGAAGATGAAAATGAAATGCAAACTTAGAACTAAAATTAACTACCAACCGACATACTAGAAAAAGAAATGGAAAACAAAAGGAGAATAAGGGAAATAAAGGACAGGAGGAATAGAAATGCCCTCAACCCTCGAAGAATGTAGATTGAGGGACTTGGAAGGAACGAGAGCCATGAAAGGCAGATAGGAAAGTGAAAGATGAGAGGGTCCTCCCCTCAGGTAAGGGACAAAAGGGGGAAACCGGACCCAGCTCAGGAATCCCTCGGGGTCGCCAACTCCCGAACTCACCAGCCGCGAGCCCCTGAGGGTGTAGCATTATCTAGGCTGCACCAAAAGTGGTGGGGCTACATACACCCGGCCTCCTTGAGGGCCTTGAGCAGAAGGCAGGAGATAACATGGAAAGAAAATGAAGGCTGACCCCTCACAGAAGGAGGGAATCAGAAAAGAGGAGACAAGGGCCAATTAAGGCTGAAATGAAGAGACTCCCTGGACCTCGGATACCCTAATACTGTCGGGGTCGGAAGAGAACAAGAGTTGACCAAGTTAGGTCGACAGGAAAGAAGACAGAGAGGAGCCCGGCACAAGTAAGTGGAAGCAATGCCGGACTCAGCTGGGACCCCGTGGTCGCCAACCCACATCCCACTAGCTGTGAGCCCCTGGGGGGTGTTATAATTAACAGGGTACGATATGGGTAAATGCACTAGGAAATGAGTCAACAGACACACAAACACAGGCCTGCCTTCGCAAATTGAGAATCTCTCTGCCCCCTATCGTCATCTCAAGAGTGTAAGTTAGGTTGGCAATAGCGCAATCATCACTGCGACTTACGATGCTTTGATTCACGCGGGCCATAAGGTACGAACTACTGGTCCCGGAAATTCATATCGTCGAAAAACAAAGTGTCAGATCATTTAAATTATCATCTCCCACAGGAAATGATGTAGAATCATGGTGTCAAAGTCATCAACAAACAAATGTATTCAGTTTTACTAGGCTGTAATTAATTAATTAATTAATTAATTAATTAATCCGTCGGTTTAGGATAATTAGACATAATTATGATTTATAATCAAGGTTTATGTAAAGTATTAGATGGATTGATTTAAGACACCGGTCGTCGGCTGCATGTGATCTCGTCAGATATACACTCGTAGATCATGTCTTCTAAAAGTCAACAACACAATGCTCTGAGCTAAGAATTGCCTCAGCAACAATAACACAGGTTAGCGCGTCTTACACTATTTGCACTCAAATGGCATCGGTCGCCTAGGCCCCTTGGCTCAATGACGCCGGAATTTACCAACAATGTAACGGGACATTAATCGGCCCATCCTTACCAAAATCTGTGTTCACAGACACAATAATAACTTTAGCTAGTCTGACAGAATACCAAAAAATACTGGGTCAATTTACATGCGTGTTAAACCTTCATTACAGCTCGCAAGATGATTCACTTCATCAGCTCAAAATATAAGGAATTCTAATGAATGAACATTCCCTCGCTCTCGAATAGCGGTAAAAAAATCAGGTGTTTACAGCTCGCAATAGCTGTCCCCAAGGCCTGGTTAAATCTCAGTAACATTGACCTTCACATTCCATGTGATCATGACGTCAACAGTACAATAAAATCGTCAATAAAGTCGTCTCTCACTGAATTCTGGTTAGAAACCAGTTCCGACCGCTAGCTCCTAGTGTGTCAATTGACCCTACACATCACTGAGTGTGGCGCGGCTTTCATTTACATTGCGTTTCAAAACTGTACATTCCGTCTGACAGAAAACACATGTTACAGTCCTATTGTTCTATGAAGATCGATAAAAGTTTGTTTATCACTTCCATTATAGTGTCCATCACAATGTGTTACCCTTTGCAAAGATATAATGTTATTAAAATACCAAAGATGATTAAATCGACGACTATAAAATTCGCAGCATGACTGCTTTGATATTGAGAGATATGTCACTGATCTCTATTATCATGAACTCATAGGTCCTGTGTGCATTGCTCGGCACATTCTCAAAACAAACTCACAAACATCTAACCTCTACGATGCTGTTCAAAATGATACGCTTATGGTTTCAACTTCATGTCTGCATGAGTCCTACTACACATGAGTTCGTTCCTCCCAGGAACTAACTGTGGTAAAGTGTACTCACAAAATGTTAATCAAATAGTACAAAAAATATAACAGTGACTGTCGACTGCTAACCGATACGGTAAAAATCTCAATTCAAAATAACAGAGGGATCCTAAACAGGGTGTTCCCTAACGAATGACGAATATTGTCCTCATGGTGAAAATATCAGCTGTCTGATATGGAAAATGCAGCTTTCCATGGCTGAAGTTTATGCTGAAAATTATAAACTGTACATGGTGCACCACCGTAAAGTACGGCATGTGTTGGCTCACAAAGATTGTCCCAGTTCCAAAGATGAAAGACTTGATTTAACAATAGCCCTGCCTATGTAGTCTTCTATCAGTTTCGGCTAAAAATAACTACTCCGGTTACGTCTGCCTGGACTAAACCTTGTACATGAATGAGAATACAGGACTCACAGTGACATGAATATGTTGTTCACCTTCCTGTCTCCAGGCTGGAAGGGGTAATGCGTCTCCAATCCTGTGGAGGGATTAATAAGCAAGACCAAAGGTCCTGACCTGTCCTTCTCGTCCTCGGTCTTGTACATGGCTCGTCCTTAGCGGGCTGTGCTGGACTCTCCTCCTCATTGTTGAATCATTTCGTAGGTTCTTCCCTCATCATGGATGAAGTTACTCCATAACGGACTTCACGTGTAGTGGGTAGAATGCATCAAACACGTGGTACATTTTACGTTGCATGGTGATCAATTTCACAAATTTCACTGTAGTTACAATATTAAACTGTACAGAAATGAGCTCACTGGCGTAACTGGTGCAGGTAATTGTAAAAATTGCTCTGGATTCTCCTGCCACAGAATTTCTGATACAACTGGTGGCATCTCTCAGTGATTTTAGTCACTTGAAAATCACTGAAAATCTCGGCATTCACGATGAAATAAATATGAAGCGTGACATTGCCATTCGTTATTTCAATAGTAGCGTTTGATGAGCTGTAGTTACTTAACGTGGACTCAATATTTTATGCCTCGTGGTGCACAAAGTCTGACCTGTCCTAGACGGTCACAGTTCACGTGGTGAAGTAAAAATAGTAATTTCACTCGAAATAAGTTTTCCTTCACAAATATCGTTGCACAAGCCTTGTATGGCCAAACAATATACTGTTCACTCGACTTATACAGTGCACTCAGCACGATGGCTGTCGATTACTTTCCACACACTTATGTGGATGCACTTTGCACAAAACGTGGCCCTCGTTGAAATGACGGTTTATATCACACACACATCTAGTCTCGGCAGACTATCAAACTGGTGTGTTGAAGCGAAGAACTGCTCCCCGGTTCCAAGGAAGTTGTAAGTCATTGAGCGACTAATTACGTTGATTCCCGCATATCCGCGGTGTAAATACCTTTACCATAAATAAGATTTACCAATTCCAAAGGCATAATGAAATGGTAAATTAAGCAGAATTACATGCGGTACGTTCCTGAAATTTGCAGTAACAAAATTGCGTGTAAAATATATCCAGGAAAAAATTAGCTATCCTCGTCGAAGTCAAAATAGCATCAAAATCCTGAGGAAGCTTCAGAGTGCGTTCTATCCAAATGAGCACAAGGAGTAAGCATGCTCCCAAAGAAATATTGAAGACATGAGCGGATACGGGCTCAATATTCCCTTTTGCGACCGCCCGTTTGCGATGGTGGTTAACTATAGTACGTTTGATATTGGCTAATCCTTTTCTTTTTTTCTAGCCTGCATCTACAGTTGTTTGTTGAATCTTTAGCGGCTTTGCGACATCGTCGTCATGTAGCCCCGAGTATTTAGGTGTGTGCAGAATTTGTCTGATAACCTGTGGCACTCTGATGTCTGTACTACTGTGTGTATATTGTGGTGTTTGAAGCCATATTTTCAGTGTTGCCTTAGTAAACAAGTGTTTAGTGCTTTTCAGTCGGTCAACACGAATGTACCCAAAAGAGATGGGTTATGCCCTAATCCTGAAATAAATTACATGAGATTAATAAAACACTAGGATGACCAGTTTCGATCGTCAAGCGATCATCATCAGATCCATTACACTTAGGCTATAAAATCTATGTTTGAAATACAGGTGAAAATATTTACAATATGTACAATTATTTAGTTGCAGTATTGGTACTGCAACTGTCAGTGTATGCTAAATGCAGTATATATGTTAGGTGAAATGCTAAATGGTGATAGCTATCCGGAGATTGTACTTTAGAGAGATTATATGGTTGTAAACTATGGTTAAACTATAAAATTTTAGGCTAACTACTTATCTGATTGTCTTCCGTACTACAGCTACTCGCAGTTTTCGTGTTTACTAGAACTCACTGTGCGGTCGACTGCGGTGGTTATCTTAACGACTGGTTTTTCCCTCCCTTCTCCCCCCTACCCCTACGTGCTGTGGGGAAAGATCGCGATGTGTTTATGTGAGGTGTTGCCAACCTAGATAAGATGTATGTTATTGAATGAGGTGGGTCTGCAACTATTAAAGACCGTGGATTAGCCCTCGCCACGCGTGGAGCATAACCCATTCGAACTAAGCGTTGACGGTCTTATGAGGACGTCCCGGCACCTTTAATACTGCCGCGAATATGGGCCTTGGTTTATTGCAGAAGAAAAGTACATCGTACACCTGATCCAGATAACATTTACCTATTAAAAACCCCCTAATTTCCCCCCTTTTTTATCTAGCTTGGCTGTGTCGCTAAATTGTGTTTTGTTTCCGACAGGGTGTGTTTTTTAGTAGCGTGAAGAGGGGTGAGCTCTCCATGAACGTGTGTTCATTTAGATTGTTGGGATTGTTTCGTTTGGCTAGGTGTATCTCGATTGCTTCCTTTATGTCAAGAGCTCTGCCTTTCGATTCGTGATGGATTATTTTAAGGTCCGACTCTATGTTGGTAAAGCTGTGCCCTGCGTCACACATATGTTCGCACACGGCTGAATGTGTTCCGTATCGTATCGCATTCCTATGTTCATTATAACGTGTGTCTACTCGCCTTCCATTCTGCCCGATGTAATTAGCTTGACAATCCCAACAATCTAAATGAACACACGTTCATGGAGAGCTCACCCCTCTTCACGCTACTAAAAAACACACCCTGTCGGAAACAAAACACAATTAAGCGACACAGCCAAGCTAGATAAAAAAGGGGGGAAATTAGGAGTTTTTTAATAGGTAAATGTTATCTGGATCAGGTGTACGATGTACTTTTCTTCTGCAATAAACCAAGGCCCATATTCGTGGCAGTATTAAAGGTGCCTGGACGTCCTCATAAGACCGTCAACGCTTAGTTCGAATGGGTTATGCTCCACGCGTGGCGAGGGCTAATCCACGGTCTTTAATAGTTGCAGACCCACCTCATTCAATAACATACATCTTATCTAGGTTGGCAACACCTCACATAAACACATCGCGATCACTCCCCACAGCACGTAGGGGTAGGGGGGAGAAGGGAGGGAAAAAACAGTCGTTAAGATAACCACCGCAGTCGACCGCACAGTGAGTTCTGGTAAACACGAAAACTGCGAGTAGCTGTAGTACGGAAGACAATCAGATAAGTAGTTAGCCTAAAATTTTATAGTTTAACCATAGTTTACAACCATATAATCTCTCTAAAGTACAATCTCCGGATAGCTATCACCATTTAGCATTTCACCTAACATATATACTGCATTTAGCATACACTGACAGTTGCAGTACCAATACTGCAACTAAATAATTGTACATATTGTAAATATTTTCACCTGTATTTCAAACATAGATTTTATAGCCTAAGTGTAATGGATCTGATGATGATCGCTTGACGATCGAAACTGGTCATCCTAGTGTTTTATTAATCTCATGTAATTTATTTCAGGATTAGGGCATAACCCATCTCTTTTGGGTACATTCGTGTTGACCGACTGAAAAGCACTAAACACTTGTTTACTGTGTGTATATTTGTAATTGAGGTAGGAGTTGGCCGTGGCCTTAAGTTAAGTACCATCCCAGCATTTGCCTGGAGTGGAAGTGGGAAATCACAGAATACCACTTCCAGGATGGCTGAGGTAGGAATCGAACCCAGCCCTTCGCGGTGACACCTACTCTACCACCTACCTGCTCATTTGTTTACAAACTATAGATATCAATGCAGATTCTTCCCAATGTTCACCATGTTAGCTAAACATATTGAGTGTGCTGTTTCTCCTTGTTCCTGAAAAGTTCACCGGTGGCCTTTATATCTCTACTCAGTATAAAACCAAGTCCCTGATTCTTGGATGTTACGGGTAAACTCGAGAACCACTGGATGGATTTTAATGCGGTTTTCACCATTCTGTAAAGGATATCTCGAGGATGATTTCTGTAGAAAATCATTTCTTTATGATCAAAGTAAGCCGAGCAGTAACGATTTCAGGGGAAAAGTCGGGAAAAAAACCTGGCGTCCGAGCGCTTTGTAAGCTTACGCTGGGCAAACCGTTAAAATATCTAAATACTATGAGTGTAAGAATTGTTCAGCATGAAAAGTTCTACAAAAAGTCCCCGAGATCATATGTCTATCTTCAAAACATCGCCCACTATACGTGTTTTTACGTTTTAATTTCTTCCAACCATGTCCATTCAACTACTGAGGCAACAGTTTACGAGCTAGCTAAGGGAGAGTCTATCATCCCTGTTAGAGCCCAGCTAGCGAGCGAACCTATTGCCCCTGATACAGCCAGCAGCAAACCGTCGAGTCGTGTTGAGTTAAGACTTCTGAGAAGGGTGGTTGTGTTTGGAGTTTCCCTGGAAGTGCAACTCGCGTTTTCTTCATTTCGCCTATTAGCCCAGTCATTTGGTGCCCAGAAGTGCCTGTTTCAAAAAAAAATATTAGGGTAGAAGGTTTCTTGACGGATTCTTATGTTTTTCGGTGTGTTGAATCCGAATCTGAAGTTTGCCAACAAAAAAATGACGGCTTCACAGTGAAAATCGCAAAAAAAAAAAAAAAAAAAATTTTGGATTTTTTCAAAAATCGCTTATAAGTTGAAACATATACAACCTAGTGAATTTCTCACTATTTACAAAATTAAAGTAGACAATATTTCTTTCAAAATGCACTGGGCACTTTTAGTTTTTGAGTGCAGGGTACCACTGCTAGAGCGCGCAGAAAAAGAGCGGCGTTTTGGCACTTAGGCAAAAACGAGAGAAACTCAGCCCTAACTAGCCCCAGACACTTTCTAATCGTGTTTCCTCCATGAATACGTATTTTATTCATGTTCTATGGTGGTAACATGATTGAAAGTTCGTTGAAAAAAAAATGATAAATTAATATATTCAAGGTAAGGTGGAGTATGTCCATCTGTACTTATCCACCTAATGGTAAAGTGTGAAAGTGATGAGGTGAGTAATGTAAAATGTTTTTGTGATTTTTCACTCAACATCTCACCATGTCACACATATCTCACACATTCCTAAAGAGATAGATAACCCGGACACACTGTTCCAGAGGATGTGCGTTGCAAAACAGTCAGAAGACGAACTGAAAGAATTTCGGACGTATGAGCTATCGCCATATCCCCTGTCTCTCTTGGATGGCTACGGGATGCTACGAAAGAAACCAAATTGACCTTATACAAGGCATTTCAGCCAATGGCCGACGCCAAATTGGACAAAAATACGAGATACGTTATAGATGGTGGGTTTCTGCCGCATCGGGTTGTCTGGAAAAAGGGGCAATCATTCACAGATATCTGCAATGCCTACATCCGCTTTGTTCAGACCAAGTACGGTGGAGGCTGTGTAGTTGTTTTCGACGGGTACCCAGAAGACCCGGACGGCATTAAATCAATGGAGCGGTTAAGAAGGTCAAAAGTGAAGCACTCAGTGGAAGTTCTCTTTTCACCAACTATGGCGCCGACAATGTCGCAGGAAAACTTTCTTTCAAACGACAAGAACAAGAGTAGATTCATAGAGCTCCTCAGGACTAGACTGAGTGAGGCAGGGATTGAATCACGACAAGCCATCGAGGAAGAATGGCTCAATCCATAGCTTCCACGCATGGCACAGTTGCAGTGGTGGGAGAAGATGTTGACCTTTTCGTCATCACGATAGGCATCCGCACTTCTCCTAACGTGTTCTTCCTGAAACCAGGAAAAGGAAAAGTATCACTGACGCTATATAGCCCTGGCAGCTCGCTAGAGGAGCCTCTGAACCACCATTTTTTATTCCACCACGCTGTCAGTGGTTGTGACTCCACATCCGCCATGTTCAACCAGGGTAAGACGAAATTCTTGAAGATCCTCAAGAAAAACCCAGATCTTGTAAACTACCTTGAGCATTACATGAACCCCACAGCACAAGTTGAGGAGTTAGTGAATGCTGGCGATAAATTTCTAGTGATCTTATACGGTGGTGACCACCTTACCACTCGTCTAAACGGCATATAAAGTCACCGGAAACATGGCATCGATCCCTCCCACTGAAGCTACAGCCCGTTAGCATTTTCTGCGAGTTTACCACCAGATCCAGCAGTGGCTCGACAATCAGCTCAACCCAGAACAGTGGGGGTGGAAGTCGTCGAGGAACGGCCTCATCCCCACGAGAACAGCTAAGGCCCCAGCTCCTGACAAGCTTCTCCACAAGGTCTCTTGCAAATGCAAAGGTGACTGTTGAGGTAGCTGCGGTTGTCGACGTGTGGGTCTGTATTGCTCTAGGCTTTGTACCATCTGCGAGGGAAACTGTCTGAACGTTGACAACTCATGTGACATCGACAATGAAGGTGACCCTGATGAGCCTCCACCGGTTGAGTCACCACCTACAATCCTGGAGACATCAGCACAAGGTAAATAGCATGTGTGTACACCACCTTATTCCAATGGGGTTTGCTTACTTCACCCTCTAATGTATTCGTACAATTTCATTTTTGGAGGTGTCCGAGAATCCTGACGATTCCATACCGGTCGAATCACCAACGACGATAGCGGACATTTCAGCAGAAGGTAAACTGTATGTTTGTAATACACCCTCTTTCACTGGGTTTTGAACAGTTTTCCAACTAGACACCTGAAAGTAGTGTGTACAATAATATGTACAATTCCTTTTCCAGTGGAGTTTCCGACCGATAGCGATCAACCGAGGCCTTCTCCTCGGCAACCGGAGGCTGCTCCATCGAGGCCAAAAAGGAGGAAGCTCAATTAAAGAAATGAAATTAATTGTAATGTATTAATAGTTAATTGCTATTACATTCCTTTTCTATATATTCATTTCATTTAATTTTGAAATAAATAATAAAACGGCTTGATCGGTCCTTTATGAATTCCTACCACTCCGTGGGCAATGTTTTTCAAGGGCTCCGTAATCTTGTAACCACCATAGAACAAGAATAAACCACGTATTCATGGAGGAAACACGATAATAAAGCGTCTGGGGCTAATTAGGTCTGAGTTTCTCTCGTTTTTACCCATGTGCCAAAACGTTGATCTTATTCAGCGCGCTCTAGTGGCGGTGGCCTGCACTCAAAAATGAAAAGTGACTAGTGGATTTTGAAGGAAATTTTAGCTATTTTAATTTTGTAAATATTGAAACATTCACTAGGATGCATATTTTTCAACTTATACGCGATTTTGTGGAAATAGTCCGAAATTTTTAGTTTTTTTTGTGGCTATTTTCACTGTAAAGCCGTCATTTTTTTGTTGGAAAACTTCAGATTCGAATTCAGCACACCGAAAAACATAAGAATCCGTCGAGAAAACTTCTATCCTAATTTTTTTTTTTGGTCAAAACTACCATTTAACTGGGCTATATGAATAACAGTCAAGTTAAGATTGGACGGAAGGGGGATTTGAGTTTCATTCACCTCGCCATTCCCTGGAAGTGCAACTCTCATTTCACCTGTGAACTTTTCGTTCCGCAAAATTCACAGTCAATTTAAGATTGGACGGAAGGGGGATTATATTATACTAAATTATACTGATTGGCGTATAATCTCTACTTAGTACTGTATAAAACAAAGTCCCCGATTCTTGGATGTCACTGGTAATCTCGAGAACCACAGCTTCACCATTCTGTAAAGGATACCTCGAGGAAGGTTTCTGTAGACAATAATCTATTGATGATAAAAGGAAGCCAAGCACTAACGATTTCAGTGAAAAAGTCTAAAAAGAAACTTGGCGTCCGTGCACTGCTTAAGCTTACGCTGGGCAAACCGTTAAAAATATCACTATACAATGAGTGTAAGAATTGTTCAGCATGAAAAGTTCTGCAAAACCGTACGCGAGAGCACATCTCTATATTCAATATATCGTCCACTATAAGTGTTTTTAGATTAGACGGAAGGGGGATTTGTGTTTCATGCACCTCGCCATTCATAAATTATGTCTGCCAAGAATTTGTTGCACATGCATCTCCATGATAAAATAGTTAATAGTCCAGTCAGTGATTTTAACCCATCATGCCAAGACGTAAAACGGATATAGATCGTAGTTCATTGACATCGTAAAGAAGCGCTTATCACGTAATGCATTCACAACTGTTCCCGGGCGAAGCTTGCTAGTTACTTTATATAACGCTCATTCCTACAGGAAGTTTAGAAGTCACTCACGATCACAAAAGTCACTAACAAGCTTTGCGTATAGACTCCCCACTTTTATCAACACCCATTCTCGTTCCACTTCGAGAAGCACGATACTGGATATATTTCTATTGATTCAAGAAAATCCTTTGGTGTGCAATCTCTGGAAATCGATTCATTTTGTCCCCTTCGGAAGGAGTTTGGTACAGGATGCTCGTTAATGGATGAAGACAGGCGCTGCGATATTCTTGGAAAATACTATTCAGAAATTTTAATAACATCATCTGCTTGTTACGTTACAAATGTCAATTCAATTCAACTTATAAAACTGCCTTATTTATGAGAAGTTAGGCAGCAAGATTCGGAGTTATGAAATGCGAATTTGAGGTAATAATGAACAGCGTTCTACATTCCCAGAGGCTCCACAGGAGTAGGCTATAAAAATGTATGAAATAAAAATGTTGGTACGCTATGACGGTACTATCCCCAACATTAACTTCTAACTTCACTCGTAGCTAATGTCCTAATGTATTATTAAAATCATGAACCAAAAGAAAGAACTGATCGGACACTGTACAGAAACACAATATATACGGACATATAGAAGGGTGACGATCACCTCATCGTTTTTACAGTGTCATAATACCGTTCTCACATAGATCAATCATCTTCATCATCATCTTCATAATCATCATCTTCATCATCATCATCATTATCATCAATAGTTATCAAGCCGCAGTCTAAAAGTCGGCTAGTCTCATAATTATCTAGTATAACTCTGAGTTAACAAAGCCGGTGTCGTTACTCAGATGTTCGATTATTAAAGTTGGTTTCATTACAACAGGTTAAATTTATTTTCAATAATATGTTATTTATCCGTGATGCAATTTAAGGCAAGAGAATGATGAGTGGATAAAGACCAAAACATTACTTTTGAGATAGTCAAGTAATAGTACATAATGCAACAAGACTATAATGGCAATAATTAAGCCACGAGTATGTTTATAAAACGAGCGAAGACAGCTCGTTTTATAATTTTCATACGAGTGTTTTAATTACCATTAAAGGCGATTTGCATACGACTGATTATGTTCATCGATAATTATAACTATTTCATAACTCAGCAATTCTTCTAGGTTTGTGCCGTGTCTTGTGTGGGGTTTCGCCTAGGACACCAAGCTGGCTCATCAGCGGGCTCTTGGTGTCCCCACCCGGACCCCCACAGGAGTAGCGATTTGTGCGCTAACTCCCTTTTATGATGCGCACCTGCGCCTCTTTACTGCGAGAACTAAAAGCTCAAGCAGCCATAACCTCCCTATGATGGCTAGCAAACAAATGGTATATTGGCTTTCATGGCCAGAGTATTAAAAGTCAGCAATTCCTGTAGGTGTATGCCGTGCCTTGTGTGGGGTTTCACCTAGAACACCAAGCTGGCTCATCAGCGGGCTCTTGGTGACCCTGCCCGGACCCCCATAGGAGTAGTGAACAGCGTGCCACCTCCCTTTTTATGAAGCGAACCTTACTGTTAGAACTAAAAGCTCAAGCAGCCATAACCTCCCTATGATGGCTTCTAAAAAGATGGTATGTTGGCTTTCACGGCCAGTGAATTAAAACTCATTAATTTTTTTAAGGTCTGTGCCGTGTCTTGTGTGGGGTTTCGCCTAGGACACAAAGCTGACCCATCAGCGGGCTGTTGGTGTCCCCGCCCGGACCAAGAGGTAGCGCGCAGACGTAAGTGCGTTATTAATTAAAATATGACCGTGAATTTATGCAGTTCTCACTCTCAATGAAACTTTTTAATTTTTTCAGCACAAAACCACTCATATGTGAACCTAAACCCTACTTATTGGAATGATTTGGATGCAGTGTGTTTTAATATGCATCCGATAGTCATTATGTAGCTTTGTGGTAAAAATTAATTGCAAAAAATTAAAGAGATCACATTTACATGTTCGCCATGCTGCTCATTATCTTCATTATCCACAGCAAGTTTTCCAATATGATCACACCACTGCATGAACACGGGAGGAATGAACGTTTCCAGCTTTAAAATATTGTATCATCCAATTTGTTCGGATTTATCTGGAAATCTATGAAGTGATAACATGCAGAGCCATTTAGTGGATTCACTATGAAGTATCTTGATACCAATCGCTCAGCAAAAGATGAAGCATGCGTTCTAGTTGTATTTCATGCTAATAACTAAATTTCGTGAAAAGTGGTTTTATCCAGTTATCATTCTCATGCATTCAATTTGATCTTTTTAAAAACCAGTTTATCAAAAGCCTATGCGGCATTCATGTTTTATTTACGTTTCATCTTTTAAATCCCTGATCTTATTATTTAAATACGAATGATTGTTATCATTAGCTGCAGCATCATCAATAGTGCGCTAATGAATCACCAACATCTCCATTTGTGTCTATGATTAACATTTTCATAAGACCATTTCTCATTTATTTAGCGTATGGCTTTTAGTGCCGGGAGTGTCCGAGGACATGTTCGGCTCGCCAGAGGCTGTAGCTGCTTCAATGCGGACACCCATGAGGTCAGATACAACTTCCGTTCAATTTAAAGTAGTTCCAACCTTTGCTACCGGGTGTCACTGACACCCAGTGGTGAGTGTTGGAACTTAGGATAGAGCATTTCAACGAAATCGAACCTAATGTCGACCAAAGTATTATGTGCACTCGAGTTTGAAGGTTGTTTGTGAAGTAACCAACAGACCTACATAAAATACAATAACATCATCATTTTTGTCGTTCTATGTTACGTTATTTCAAGTAGGTTTGGAATTTCTAATTTATATTTTAATATTTTTCATCGCCGTTGGAACACACAAATGGCCCGTTTTTAAGCGTGTTTCAACCATGCGTCACATTTAAGAATTATGATCTCACAAACCCGACATCAGATCGAATCCAAATTTTAACACAATATACATTGCAATGTTGTATAACTGGTTTATTAATTTCAAAATTTAGTGGGTCCAAGAAACAAAGTTGTTATCATTATTGTATGGTAACCTGTTCTCCGCTCGGGGAGGTTGGAAAATGCAGTTCTTGGTCGCGTTGCACTCCTTATACATCAAAATGTTATGCTGTACGACTGTGAAATACGCAAATTAATTCACTTATTTTATATCGGTTTGTATTTGTACGGGAAACTAAGACATGTTTCAGCAGCTAGCCGATACAGAGAAAGCTGTACAGCGTTGCCAAGATGGAGCCCATCACGCGTCAAGGCGCGCCTCGCTCGGAAGTGATGGGTTCCATCTCGGCAACGCTGTACAGCCTTCCCCGTATCGGCTAGCTGCTGAACCATGTCTTAGTTTCCCGTACAAATACAAACCGATATAAAATAAGTGAATTAATTTACGTATTTCACAGTCATACATCATAACCTCTTGATGTATAAGGATTACAACGCGACCAAGAACTACATATTCCAACCACCCCGAGCGGAGAAAAGTTTACCGTACTAAAATGATAACAACTTTGTTTCTTGGACACACAAAATTTTGAACTTAATAAACCAGTTATACAACATCCCAATGTATATTGTGTTAAAATTTGGATTTGATCTGATGACGGGTGTTTGAGATAATAATTCTTAAATGTGACGCATGGTTGAAACACGCGTAAAAATAGGCACTTTTTGTGTTCCAACTGCGATAAGAAATATTAAAATATAAATCAGAACTTCCAAAGCTTCTTGAAATAACGTAACATAGAACGACGAAAATAATGATGTTATTGGATTTTATGTAGGTATATTGGTTACTTCACAAACAACCTTCAAACTCGAGTGCATACACTACTTTGGTCGACAGTAGGAATTTAGCTTCGCATAAAATATTGCTTGTTGAATGTCTCCCAACAAATGTGACTGCATACATTGTACAGAAATAGAAATTATATTTTACGCACACCCGTAAACTTCTGTTTCGAAGTAGAATGATGTGTGTGTATAATATAAGGTGGTAAGGAACTATGGATTCAGCGAGGTTGTGAAACTCGCATGCAACTTGTCATTATTAATGTTTAGTCGCTGAATCGTACGTGCTTGGTTATGAAATTCTATCTGCTCGAAACACTCTGAGGAATTTCAATTTACGGTCGTGGTAATTTGTTAATTCAGGAGGAAGAGGTAGGATAGGATGTCGCCGAAGTGCACATTCCAGGTCTGGCTAATTCGAAGCGCACTCACTGGGCTCCCACAGACTGGAAATCTGAGGTTTCACGGCAACGATTAATGAATGTTCCTATTTCGCAACAACATGAAAGCTAAATGAAATATTCTCGAATACTGGATTAAAGAGACGTATCGAGCACCTAAGGACAACTTCTCGCTACTGGATACTCCTTACGACATCACCTGTACGGGTAAAGCTATGCAAAAGAATGTTATAGTTGGCGGGGATTTAAATCTTCCAAACGTGAACTGGTCCGGTGATTGAACTAGCGGTAGCCGAGCTCATCTTGCAGCAAACAAGCTAGTCAGGGAGGGGAATTTATCACAGGTAGTTGATTCCCACGAGAGGGAATACTTAGATGTTTATTTAGTACTACCTGTGTTGCTGTGTATTAGTTGTATGACAGTTCCTGGAATTAGTGACCACTCCGGAGTAGAACTCAGTATTAGATACAGTGACAGTCGAAACGCGTAATCCTAATTTGCTCATTATTTACTAGTGATTATAATCAATACATGTAATTTTTCAGGAGTGTTGTCTTACTTGTCTAATCTATTATATAAAACAAAGTGTCCTGACTGACTGACTGACTGACTGACTGACTGACTCATCATCGCCCAGCCAAAACTATTAAAGTTAGGAACATGAAATTTTGGGGATATGTTCGTTGTATGTCAAAAACGCCCACTAAGGAAGGATTTTTGGATATTCAGGTTCAGGGGTGGTAAAGGGGTACACCTGCATTTCATTGAATAATAACAATATCTCCGGTTTGGTTTCATTGAGGGATGTGATACTCGGCATATAAACTCATCATTAAAAATAAGAACACACGTGTCTGAGGGTTTTTCGATGTGGTGTATATTATGAGGTGATAGGGGTGAAAAGTGGGGGTTGAAGGATTCCTAACGGAGGGTGTATCTATTTAACGACATAGACGAGGAGTTTGAAACTCAGCGGAAAAAATCAGCTTAAAAATAAGTAAATAGGTGTTTGACCGTTTTATCATGAATCCAATTTAAGGGGCCCATGGGGAGGGGTGAAATTCTGGGGGGGGGGGGGGGGGGGGGGGAAACAGGAAAGAAAGTGTCCTAACTGATTGACTGAGTCACTCACTCTTCAAACTCAGGAAGAGAAAACTGCTTAAAAATAAGTAAATTAGTGTTCTACAGTTTTTTTCATAAATCAAATTTAAGGGGTTCATGGGGAGGGGTGAAATTCAGAAAAAACAAATGAAAGACAATGTCCTGACTCACTCACTCATCATCATCCAGCCAAAATTATTGAAGTTAGAAACATGACATTTGGGGAATATGATCATTGTATGTCAAAACCGTCCACTAAGGGAGGATTTTCGGATATTCAGGTTCTAAAAGGATCTTAAGGGGGTTAAACCTGTATTTCATTGAATAACAATAACTCCCGACATAGGCGGGGAGTTTGAATCTCAGCGGAAACAATCAGCTTAAAAGATAAGTAAATAGGTGTTCCACCGTTCTATTTTTCATAAATCCTATTTAAGGGGCCCATGGGGAGTGGTGAAATTCTGGGGGGGGGGGGGATAAACAGGAAAGAAAGTGTCCTAACTGATTGACTGACTCACTCACACTTCAAACTCAGGAAGAGAAAACTGCTTAAAAATAAGTAAATAAGTGTTCGACAGTTTTTTTCATAAATCAAATTTAAGGGGTTCATGGGGAGGGGTGAAATTCTGAAAAAAAAAATGAAAGACAATGTCCTGACTCACTCACTCATCATCGCCCAGCCAAAATTATTGAAGTTAGAAACATGGCATTTTGGGGATATGTTCGTTGTATGTCAAAACCGTACACTAGGGGAGGATTTTCGGATATTCAGGTTCTAAAGGGGTCTTGAGGGGGTTAAACCTGCATTTCATTGAATAACAATATCTCACGAGTGGTTTCATTTGTGGATGGGATACTCGGCATATAAACTCATCCTTAAAATAAGAAGACATGTGTCTGAGGGTTTTTTGATGTGGTGTATATTATGAGGTGAGAGGGGTGAAAATTGGGGGTTGAAGGATTCCTAACTGAGTGTGTATCTCTTAAACGACATAGGCGGGAAGTTTGAAACTCAGCGAAAAAAAACAGCTTAAAATATAAGTAAATAGGTGTTCGACCGGCTTTTTTTCATAAATCCAATATAAGGGATTCATGAGAGGGGTGAAATTCTGAAAAAAGTGAATGAAAGAAAACGTATTGAATCACTCTCTCACTCATCATCGCCCAGCCAAAATTATTGAAGTTAGAATCACGAAATTTTGGGGTTATGTTCGTTGTATGTCGAAAACGTCCACCAAGGAAGGATTTTTGGATATTCAGGTTCTAAAGGGGGTGTTAAGGGGGGTGGACCTGCATTAAATTGAATAACGATATCTCCCGATTGGTATCCTTGGGGGATGCGATACTCGGCATATAAACTCATCATTAAGAATAAGAAGACACGTGTCTGAGGGTTTTTCGATGTAATGTATATTATGAGGTGTATGTGTGAAAAGTGGGGGTTGAAGGATTCCTAACGGAGCAAATATCTCTTAAAAGACAGAGGCATAAAGTATGAATCTCAGGGGGAAAATCAGCTTGAAAAAGAAGTAAATAAGTGGTCGACCGTTTTTTTTTCATAAATCCAATTTAAGGGGCCCATGGGGAGGGGTGAAATTCTGGGGAAAGAAGTCCACTAAGGAAGGATTTTTGGATATTCACTCATCATCCCCCAGCCAAACCTATTGCAGTTAGAAACTTGAAATTTTGGGGACATGTTCGTTGTATGTCGAAACCGTGCACTAAGGATGGATTTTTGGATAATCATGTTCTGAAGGGGTGTTAAGAGGGTTAAACTTGCATTTCATTGAATAACAATATCACACGAGTTGTTTCATTTGGGGATGTGATATTCGGCATATAAACTAATCATTAAAAATAAGCAGACATATGTCTAAGGGTTTATCGATATGGTGTATATTATGAGGTGAAAGGGGTGAAAATGGGGGGTTGATGGATTCTTAACGGAGCGTGTATCACTTAAACGACATTAGCGAAAAGTTTGAAATTCTGCGGAAAAACAGCTTAAAAATAAGTAAATAGGTGTTCGACCGTTTGTTTTTCATAAATCCCATTTAAGGGGCTCATGGGGAGGGTTGAAGTTCTCAAAAATAAATGAAAGAAAATGTCCAGACTCACTCACTCACTCATCATCGTCCAGCCAAAATTATTGAAGTTAGAAACATGAAATTTTGGGGATATGTTCGTTTTATGTCGAAAACGTCCACTAAGGAAAGATTTTTGGATATTCAAGTTCTAAAGGGGTGTTAAGGGGGTAAACGTGAATTTCATTGAATAACAATATCTCACGAGTACCGACAGTAGTGGCTACGCTGGCTAACGCGCAGCATTTGGTCATGGGGCCAAGCTCTCTGCTGACTCGGTAGACGCGTGGGTTCGAGCCCCACCGTCGGCCGTCCTTGAAATGGTTTTCCGTGGTTTCCCATTTTCAACACCAGGCAAATGCTGGGACGGTACCTTCTGACAGGCCACGGCCGCTTCCCTCCACATCCTTGCCCAGTTTCATTCACCATCATTCATTTCATCTCTCATTAACTCCTCTCATGAGGTTGGCGTCTGGAAGGGCATCCGGCCGTAAAAACCATTGCCACAAAGACCTCCATCGCACCTCATCTCCGACCCCGTTGGAAAACGGGAATAATAAGGGGTAGACATACATAACAATATCTCACGAGTGGTTTCATTTGGGGATGTGATACTTGGCATATAAACTAATCATTAAAAATAAGCTGACACATGTCTAATGTTTTTTCGGTGTGGTGTATATTATGAGTTAATGGGGTGAAAAGTGGGGGTTGATGGATTGCCAACGGAGCGTGTATCCCTTAAACGACATAGGCGAAGAGTTTGAAACTCAGAGGAAAACAGTCAGCTTAAAAATAAATAAATAATTAAATAAATAGGTGCTCGACCGTTTTTTTTCTTTCATAAATCCAATTTAAGGGGCCCATGGGGAGGGGTGAAATTCTGGAAGGAAAACGTCCACTAAGGAGGGATTTTTGGATGTTCACTCTCATCGACCAACCAAAAACTATTAAAGATAGAAGAATGATATTTTGGAGATATGTTTGTTGTGTGTCGAAAACGTCTACTAAGGAGGGATTTTTGGATATTCAGGTTAGAAAGGGGTGTTAACGGGGTTAAACCTTCATTTCATTGAATAAAAATAAGACACGACTATGACGCGAGCGAAGCCACGGGTACCTGCAAGTTATATATAAATCAATATTACGGGATATTTTGTATGTATGTCCTCTATGAGTTCATATAGGCCTACCATTTATCCTACTGCGATGAAATTTGGGTGAGTTGTTGTGTGCACTCCAGGAAAGGTTTCTGGCTACAAATTATTTATGTAACAGAAAAGGGTGAGGGACATAACAGGAACACTTAAATCCCACAGTATCTCAATTCCACAATTTGTATATGACACCGCAATGAATGGTGTGAGAAAAGCTTGCTGATTCATCTGGAGGTGACTAGTCCTGACATGAATTTCTCAGCACAGCCTAATGCATAAGGACCGGGACACCAGACAGAAAAACAAAGAACGTTGTTTATCCAAAGGCACTTCAGCTTCTATCTTTCTTGGGTTTGCTGCGTGGCTCATCGGTAACGGTCTCGCCAGCTGTGACCAAGATTGCAGGATTGAATCCTGGCGCAGCCAATTGGCATTTGAGGGTGCATAAATACGAGAGGGCCGTGTTGTAGGGGGGTAGTGGTGCTTCTAAGCCACCCATTTTATTTGTACCCGACTGTACATGTTAAAATAATTAATATCTCGCAAACCAATGGTCCGATTTTGACAAATGAGGTGTCGTTGGACTCGAGCTGACGCCCTCTTTCCAATGGACCAGTCATTTCAACCCCTAAATAAAACCTACCCCAACTAGGGGGTGAAATTGCAATTTTTTTAGTGAAAGTCTCTTTTCAAATGCGACATGTATAAGGTGCGCTGCTAAAATGAACTTAAACGTTGTTGCTCATATCGCGCATGCGTTTTTCTGGCTGCCGCTATGGATTAACATTTTTGTTTTTGTTTTATACGCATGCGCACTGGGGATTTTTGTAAGAGGGCAAGATCTTTGAAAAAAAATGATTGATAAGAAGGGGTTTTGGTGGTGAGGAGAGAACCAGATAGTCGCCTACTTTCCTACGAAGTTTGCCGATATCTCTCGAACGCAAGGTCGGATTTGGACGTGTGACGTGTCAAATCGCTTGTCTCGAAGCCCTATACATGTTATTAATAGGTTAAAGTTTTGAGAATGAGGGAAACAGGCTTTTTGGGGTAAAACCGTGATTTTAGACTTTTTCCGATATTTGATATAGGTAAGAAACCGGGCACGCTACGCTTTCATATAGGTAAGAAACGGGGCACGCTACGCTTTCAACTACACTAGTTTCAACTACTTTTCAAGGTCACTCTCCCGAACATTGCCGGAGACTGCCGAAGGTTAACCATTAGATTACGAGTGTGAGGCGGGTAACAAGAAACACAAGCGATACCCTTGCAATAGTTTTATTAATTAAATATATCTACAATTTTTACATATAATACACTCTTTTCTTTATTTTAGTTTTAATAACAGTCATTTTTTATTTTTCTACATTTTAACTTAAATTCTTGCTGAAATCTCTTAGGTCCCTTTTGTATGCATTAGTTTAAGACGAACAGGGCAGCCCACATTCTTGATTTGTCATGCATAATTACACACAGAACACAACTCTTTCCATATTTTTGCTAGGTGTAGTTTTAATAGCGTCTAGCTTAATTTTAATCCGATAATTTAAATCTATATCTGAATCTTCCAGTTCCTTTTCCAGCCAGTAATTGGATATAAACAAAGAGTCAATATTCTCCATTTCAAACACATATCAAACTTTATGTGTATATACTATTGGTTTTATTCCCTTAATAATTAGTTCTGTTCCTTTTTCCAATCTTTCTAACCGGGAGCACTTTCGGATTTTTATTCGGCCTTTGATTTCCTGCATAGTAATGTTATTAAGCAGATCGACGTCACCTTGCGTATACGATGTCGACTCTACTCTATAGTCTGTTTGAATGCTTGTGAACAAATTAAAATTCTCGATTTTAGCAAACGAATGACCATTAAATTTAGTCATTCCATTGGTGTTGAATGCTGCAAACGGTTTTTCAGTTTCCAGATGTACAATGTCCAATCCACCACATCGAGTTACAATAAATCCATCCTTTTTAAGCAAGTCTAAATTACCATGACTCTTTAAAAACATAGATTTTAAATATCCTCTTAAGTAGCACACATGTTTACATTTTTCACTTTCTACAAGCACTCCAACGCGTGGATAAGTTCCTTTGTAATTAACAGTAAATGCTGAGAGTTTGTATTTCCCACTCACATCTAGATTTTGCCAGGGACTTTGTTTAAAGTAAACTGTAAACCTGTTTCTTGCATCTAACAATCGCCTGTTCTTTCTGCAACACTGCTTCGTACTCTTCCTTTAGGGCAGTAGTCTCTGCAACATACTCCACTTTCCTTTTTTGATCTCAATTTCCTCTAACTCCAATTTTCGTTTCCTTACACATAGCACATTAACTGTACTCAATGGGGTAATTTCCTTAAGAGGGTATGGTTTAAGTCTGTTAGTTTTATTGGTTCTTTTTCTCAACACCTGGGGAAGAATATTATTTGTAGGAGTCAATACTAATTCGCTAATGTTTATGTTTGCGGGAATTGTGGAAAAAAATGTCCTGGATTGGGAAAAGAATGTTTCCCCAGCTTTAAGATAGCATTTCTGTATAATGCGAACATTGTTGTTTCCAGAATCATCGTTAACAATTTCTACAAAGTTTACAGGTAAGTAATTAAAACTATAGGCAGAGAGAGCATAGTTTATCATCTTTTCCCGATCTTGTCCATCGCGCAGTTCGATTTTCACACCAGTCAATTTCCGAGTATTTTTATTACCCCAATACACAAATTGCAAAACTTTGTTAAACACCACACAGCAACTATTTCGTAGGTTATCCGATAGTTTGGTCCACATGGACGCGATCGGCATCGAGTACAGGGGCGCTTCTTTTAAGTAATGTTTGTTGGCGTTTAATACACTAACACAAACATCGAGTGGGTCAAAGACACCATCCATTTTGTAGTTGTAAATTGTTGCCTCTAGTCTTGTAATACCATGTTCTTTAGCTAAGGAAGACGTAAACGTTTCCCTCAGACGGGAGTCTGGTCATCGGATAAAGTCTATAATATGGTTTCCAATGACTTTGTTTACACCAGGACTTGTAATTTGACATACAAATTTCTTATATATCTTTATTCTAGAATTAGAGTTCATCCATGTAAAACAGTCTATACCAACCGTTTTATCATTGTTCACAATCACATTACACTTTTCTCGATACACTCCTTGCACACAAAAGTTGTGATTCGATGTTAGATAATCACACATCTCTGCCTTGTTAAAAACACCAGCCAAATCTTGGGTTATGTCCAAATCCATAAGATAAAACTCCTCAGCACGAAACTGTTGCAATATCTCTGGAAGTTCGGCTAACAGAACATCTAATTTAACATCAGCTAGCTCCACTTTGTATGGTATAGCCACAGGATTTTTATACTTTTCCATAATGTTAACCATTCCTTTCTCCCCAAGCTGTGTCCTGAGTCCCCGTGCCATTGCACACTCGTTATTGAGTAGAGGAAATGGTAGCTTTGCCTTGACACCGTGTTTAGCAGAAATGAACTTGGAGAATTTACCACGTAAATAGAGGTTGAAAGCACCACACACCTCTTTCTTTAGCAGCACAGACTTTCTATTTTCCAATTGTTCTTGGCAGTCCACTTGGTCACATATCTTAACCACCATAATGTTATCACAAAACGGCTCCGTAATCGGTGTAAGTAGATTAACATTTTTATCACTTAAGAGCGTCTCGTTTTCTGTGTAGTTTATATTACCAATGTCTGTAACCAGATTGTCCAGGTTTTCCAACAACAACCACAACCCAAACCGCTCGTTGGTAGGCTTTATTCTGTTCCCCATAAGTTGGGGGACACTAAACACTTTAGAGAGAGACATCTTCACACTTTCAACTACCCCAAAGCACTGATCAAATGCATCTGTAGCGTCTCTTATATATACCATTAATCAATTCTATTTTTAAATTATGACGTAACTGACAACGCTTGTCGGCAGAAAGCAGTACACATATAAATACAAAATCTCTCGAACATTGCCGGAGACTGCCGAAGGTTAACGATTGGAACTCAAACAAGATTTAACTTGTCGCATGACGTAACAAAAAGTTAAATGATTTAATTGCATGGGAATGTTGCTTTACCTAAAATGTAATACTATGCAAGTGTTTAACATTTTACAATCAGCTTGTGTATTGGCTTTTTATGTTGGCTTTTTTGTTGGTTTTGGTTGGCATTTGTTGGCTTTTGTTGGCTTTTGTTGGCTTGTGTTGGCTTTTGTTGGCTTTTGTATTAGCTCTCTCATATTTGCTCTTGCTTGTTGGGGCTTATTTGGTCTTGGAAAGTTTGTCTGTCCTTTTTATGGCTGCATAATGCTTACAGCCATGTTCGTAAGCAGCAACAACAACAACAACAACAACACACAAAATTCAAAAAAAATAAATCCAAAGTACTCTAAGGTTTATCAATGACTCTCAACTCTTACACTTACCTCTATCCCATCCCTAGTCAAAAAGTAGTGTATTTTTCAAATTTTTCTAAAAAATATTTGGAAAGTAGGCTATATCATTAAACTAAAAATCCTGAAAAGACATATGTTAACTCCAACACCTACTTCTATACCACTCTCAGTCCAAAAATAGTGTATTTTTCAAATTTTCCAAAACATATTTCCAAAATGGGTTATATTTCCAAAATTAAAAAGTTAACAAAAATGTTTGACATAAATGAATGGCCTTTGCCTCCTCTACCACCGTACCAAGTCCCAGGTCTCTAGGACAAAAAAATAAAATTTTTAAAATGGGTTTTATTTCCAAAATTAGGAATTTTACAAACACATTTGTCTGACGTAAATCAATGGTCATTACCCCCTCTTACCCCACACTAAGTCTCATGTCTCTAGGACAACAAAAATAAAATTTTGAAAATGGGCTTATATTTCCAAAATTAGGAATTTTGCAAAAACGTTTGTCTGACGTAAATCAACGGTCTTTACCGCCTATATCCCCATACAAAGTGTCAGGTCTTTAGGTCAACAAAAATAAAATTTTGAAAATGGGCTATATTTCCAAAATTAGGAATTCTACAAAAAAGTTTGTCTGACGTAAATCAATGGTCTTTACCCCCTCTATTCCCACACCAAGTCTCAGGTCTCTAGGTCAACAAAAATAAAATTTTGAAAAAATGGTCACTATTTTGGAAACTAAGAATTCTACAAAAAGGTTTGTTTAACATAAATGAAAGGTCTCTATCCCCTCTACCTGTAAACCAAGTTCCAGGTCTGTATAACAAAAAATGAAAAAAGTTCAACTGGGATAGTAGGCGATTTTTCATAAAACCAAACATTCTAAAAAGTGTTCTATGGGCTTAAAAGAATGGCCTCTATGTCCTTTATTTTTTATAATAAACTTTTTTATTTTTTACATTTTTTTGAAAAAGTTCAATTTTGAAATTTTTATATTTTGGGAACTAAAGAGTTTTAAAAAAACGTTATTTGACATAAATGAATGGCCCTGACCCCATCGGCCACGAAAATAAATTTCAAGTCGCTAGGACGAAAAATAAGAGTAGTGGAGTAAGGCCGATTCTGCCTTACAAATTTTTTTGTAAACTCTTTAGTTTCCAAAATATAAAAATTTCAAAATTGAACTTTTTCAAACAAATGTAGAAAATAACAAAGTTTTATTATAAAAATAAAGGACATAGAGGCCATTCTTTTAAACCCATAGAACACTTTTTAGAATGTTTGGTTTTATGAAAAATCGCCTACTTTCCCAGTTGAACTTTTTCATTTTTTGTTATACAGACCTGGAACTTGGCTTACAGGTAGAGGGGATAGAGACCTTTCATTTATGTTAAACAAACTTTTTTTGTAGAATTCTTAGTTTCCAAAATAGTGACCATTTTTTCAAAATTTTATTTTTGTTGACCTAGAGACCTGAGACTTGGTGTGGGAATAGAGGGGGTAAAGACCATTGATTTACGTCAGACAAACTTTTTTGTAGAACTCCTAATTTTGGAAATATAGCCCATTTTTTAAATTTTATTTTTGTTTACCTAAAGACCTGACACTTGGTATGGGGATATAGGGGGTAAAGACCATTGATTTACGTCAGACAAACGTTTTTGTAAAATTCCTAATTTTGGAAATATAAGCCCATTTTCAAAATTTTATTTTTGTTGTTCTAGAGACATGAGAATTAGTGTGGGGGTAGAGGGGGTAATGACCATTGATTTACGTCAGACAAATGTGTTTGTAACATTCCTAATTTTGGAAATAAAACCCATTTTAAAAATTTTATTTTTTTGTCCTAGAGACCTGGGACTTGGTACGGTGGTAGAGGAGGCAAAGGCCATTCATTTATGTCAAACATTTTTGTTAACTTTTTAATTTTGGAAATATAACCCATTTTGGAAATATGTTTTGGAAAATTTGAAAAATACACTATTTTTGGACTGAGAGTGGTATAGAAGTAGGTGTTGGAGTTAAAATATGTCTTTTCAGGTTTTTTAGTTTAATGATATAGCCTACTTTCCAAATATTTTTTAGAAAAATTTGAAAAATACACTACATTTTTGACTAGGGATGGGATAGAGGTAAGTGTAAGAGTTGAGAGTCATTGATAAACCTTAGAGTACTTTGGATTTTTTTTTTTTTGAATTTTGTGTGTTGTTGTTGTTGTTGTTGTTGCTGCTTACGAACATGGCTGTAAGCATTATGCAGCCATAAAAAGGACAGACAAACTTTCCAAGACGAAATAAGCCCCAACAAGCAAGAGCAAATATGAGAGAGCTAATACAAAAGCCAACAAAAGCCAACACAAGCCAACAAAAGCCAACAAAAGCCAACAAATGCCAACCAAAACCAACAAAAAAGCCAACATAAAAAGCCAATACACAAGCTGATTGTAAAATGTTAAACACTTGCATAGTATTACATTTTAGGTAAAGCAACATTCCCATGCAATTAAATCATTTAACTTTTTGTTACGTCATGCGACAAGTTAAATCTTGTTTGAGTTCCAATCGTTAACCTTCGGCAGTCTCCGGCAATGTTCGAGAGATTTTGTATTTATATGTGTACTGCTTTCTGCCGACAAGCGTTGTCAGTTACGTCATAATTTAAAAATAGAATTGATTAATGGTATATATAAGAGACGCTACAGATGCATTTGATCAGTGCTTTGGGGTAGTTGAAAGTGTGAAGATGTCTCTCTCTAAAGTGTTTAGTGTCCCCCAACTTATGGGGAACAGAATAAAGCCTACCAACGAGCGGTTTGGGTTGTGGTTGTTGTTGGAAAACCTGGACAATCTGGTTACAGACATTGGTAATATAAACTACACAGAAAACGAGACGCTCTTAAGTGATAAAAATGTTAATCTACTTACACCGATTACGGAGCCGTTTTGTGATAACATTATGGTGGTTAGGATATGTGACCAAGTGGACTGCCAAGAACAATTGGAAAATAGTAAGTCTGTGCTGATAAAGAAAGAGGTGTGTGGTGCTTTCAACCTCTATTTACGTGGTAAATTCTCCAAGTTCATTTCTGCTAAACACGGTGTCAAGGCAAAGCTACCATTTCCTCTACTCAATAACGAGTGTGCAATGGCACGGGGACTCAGGACACAGCTTGGGGAGAAAGGAATGGTTAACATTATGGAAAAGTATAAAAATCCTGTGGCTATACCATACAAAGTGGAGCTAGCTGATGTTAAATTAGATGTTCTGTTAGCCGAACTTCCAGAGATATTGCAACAGCTTCGTGCTGAGGAGTTTTATCTTATGGATTTGGACATAACCCAAGATTTTGCTGGTGTTTTTAACAAGGCAGAGATGTGTGATTATCTAACATCGAATCACAACTTTTGTGTGCAAGGAGAGTATCGAGAAAAGTGTAATGTGATCGTGAACAATGATAAAACGGTTGGTATAGACTGTTTAACATGGATGAACTCCCTAATTCTCGAATAAAGATATATAACAAATTTATATGTCAAATTACAAGTCCTGGTGTAAACAAAGTCATTAGAAACCATATTATAGACTTTATCCGATGTCCAGACTCCCGTCTAAGGGAAACGTTTACGTCTTCCTTAGCTAAAGAACATGGTATTACAAGACTAGAGGCAACAATTTACAACTACAAAATGGATGGTGTCTTTGACCCACTCGATGTTTGTGTTAGTGTATTAAACGCCAACAAACATTACTTAAAAGAAGCGCCCCTGTACTCGATGCCGATCGCGTCCATGTGGACCAAACTATCGGATAACCTACGAAATAGTTGCTGTGTGGTGTTTAACAAAGTTTTGCAATTTGTGTATTGGGGTAATAAAAATACTCGGAAATTGACTGGTGTGCAAATCGAACTGCGCGATGGACAAGATCGGGAAAAGATGATAAACTATGCTCTCTCTGCCTATAGTTTTAATTACTTACCTGTAAACTTTGTAGAAATTGTTAACGATGATTCTGGAAACAACAATGTTTGCATTATACAGAAATGCTATCTTAAAGCTGGGGAAACATTCTTTTCCCAATCCAGGACATTTTTTTCACAATTCCCGCAAACATAAACATTAGCGAATTAGTATTGACTCCTACAAATAATATTCTTCCCCAGGTGTTGAGAAAAAGAACCAATAAAACTAACAGACTTAAACCATACCCTCTTAAGGAAATTACCCCATTGAGTACAGTTAATGTGCTATGTGTAAGGAAACGAAAATTGGAGTTAGAGGAAATTGAGATCAAAAAAAGGAAAGTGGGGTATGTTGCAGAGACTACTGCCCTAAAGGAAGAGTACGAAGCAGTGTTGCAGAAAGAACAGGCGATTGTGGATGCAAGAAACAGGTTTACCGTTTACTTTAAACAAAGTCCCTGGCAAAATCTAGATGTGAGTGGGAAATACAAACTCTCAGCATTTACTGTTAATTACAAAGGAACTTATCCACGCGTTGGAGTGCTTGTAGAAAGTGAAAAATGTAAACATGTGTGCTACTTAAGAGGATATTTAAAATCTATGTTTTTAAAGAGTCATGGTAATTTAGACTTGCTTAAAAAGGATGGATTTATTATAACTCGATGTGGTGGTTTGGACATTGTACATCTGGAAACTGAAAAACCGTTTGCAGCATTCAACACCAATGGAATGACTAAATTTAATGGTCATTCGTTTGCTAAAATCGAGAATTTTAATTTGTTCACAAGCATTCAAACAGACTATAGAGTAGAGTCGACATCGTATACGCAAGGTGACGTCGATCTGCTTAATAACATTACTATGCAGGAAATCAAAGGCCGAATAAAAATCCGAAAGTGCTCCCGGTTAGAAAGATTGGAAAAAGGAACAGAACTAATTATTAAGGGAATAAAACCAATAGTATATACACATAAAGTTTGATATGTGTTTGAAATGGAGAATATTGACTCTTTGTTTATATCCAATTACTGGCTGGAAAAGGAACTGGAAGATTCAGATATAGATTTAAATTATCGGATTAAAATTAAGCTAGACGCTATTAAAACTACACCTAGCAAAAATATGGAAAGAGTTGTGTTCTGTGTGTAATTATGCATGACAAATCAAGAATGTGGGCTGCCCTGTTCGTCTTAAACTAATGCATACAAAAGGGACCTAAGAGATTTCAGCAAGAATTTAAGTTAAAATGTAGAAAAATAAAAAATGACTGTTATTAAAACTAAAATAAAGAAAAGAGTGTATTATATGTAAAAATTGTAGATATATTTAATTAATAAAACTATTGCAAGGGTATCGCTTGTGTTTCTTGTTACCCGCCTCACACTCGTAATCTAATGGTTAACCTTCGGCAGTCCCCGGCAATGTTCGGGAGAGTGACCTTGAAAAGTAGTTGAAACTAGTGTAGTTGAAAGCGTAGCGTGCCCCGTTTCTTACCTATATGAAAATAATTCAATGTTCAAAAAACCCTTAACATTATCAAAAGCCACGCAGACTCTACATGAGGACACTGTAGAGGAAGAGGAAGAGGAACAGGAAGAGGACCAGGAATATTTAACTGGTTTTAATAATGTTGAGGATAATGTTGAGGATAATCATAGTGATTATAATAATAGTGATATAGATCATGCTGCTTATGATTATGATAGTGATAATGATCCAATACAAGGCAATAACGTTTTCATGCCTATTGTTCATCGTGGAAGAAAAAAGATCTACAACAAGCTTTGTTTTTAAAACTATAACACACTATCGTAAAGGCAAAGACTTGTATTAAGTGTTATTTTTATTGTCATAATCATGTATACTCTGCAATGTTAAATATTCTGACTTCTATAGAAAATAAAACAACATTGTACCATTATTTTCATTTATTTACAAACTTTATATATCCTTTGTTTTGTTTCATGATAATATTTTTAAGACAATACTGTGCCCAACTCTAGGAATGGGTATTCCAAGTTTCAGACACCTAGATATCAAGGGAAAGGCTGTAGCAGCGTTTGAAAGTTCAGATATTTGAATATCGCGCTACATTGCTTCTCGAAGCCTTTCGAAGGAAATTACCGATAGTTGGATGGTAAATTACGTAGCGAGTCACAGCAGAGGTGGAGACTATTTATTGATTAAATAGTTAACTATGGAGCAGAGACTTGAGACTGGGATCAGATTACTGGCACGGCCAAATAAAAGAGAATGCAATTAGTATCAAGTAAATCGGACCAGGGATTCAAGAGATATGAGGATTTTTAGATATCAGGCGATGACGCGTGACCCTGACCGTTTTTGTATAAAAGCAAGCTGGAGCAGCAATAGTGAGCTCAATTCATCACAAGCACTTGGCGAACAAGTTGCGTCTACGCTGAGCCAAGGCACATGGTTGCCACGTCTACGAAGAAGTACTTTTCAAATCGTGATAGTCACGAGAAGTGCTGCGCAAACGAGTTGGAACTTAGTAAGTTTCTGGTGAGGAGAATCACTGAGGTGATTGTTTTTCTACAGACATTGGTGGAAATATTTATATTTCCAAAAGGACATATGCTAGACTTGGTCTAGAAAGTAGTATTTGTCACAGTCCAATAGTAAATTAATACTTGGATGTTTAAATCCATTTAAAGTCAGTTTTCATATTTTGTAACTATTTAACCACTTCAATCCGTCAGTACATTGAAGAATAGTCTATAACGGTGGCGTTCATTAGTCTACGCAAGGGAAACTGCAAGTTGTCTAGCGCATGGCAGATGGTGATATACAAACCATGCCCAGGGAACGATCTTCAGAACAGCCGTTAACTGCTTAGACTGTCAACGTTTTTCTTGTACTGATGAGATTACAGTGAGTTAAGTTACAACTGACACATTTAAGAAGAGATCGCTTAGATCTGACCCTTTTCAAACAAATTGTTATGGCTTTGTTAGAAGCCCATATTAAAATGGAACCACAGTCATTTAAAACGTCGAAAGATACTACCACTATGTCTGACTAGACGATTTGTGGGTCTACAATGGCGGCCGATACAAGGATTATACGTGCTTGTCCGCTAGGGCATGTCTACGGATAAATCTGGTATAGACCAGGTTTACTACACTTCAAGAACATCAAGAAATGTAAGCCACATTTGAATTATTTTATGCTTAGCTAATTGGAACAAACTATTTTTCTGCAGATGACCAACACATTTTTTTTCGTCGTATTTAAAGCTTGTAATGATTTACGCAAGACTAGTTAGATTTATTCTGAGCATTTTCAGCACTCAGAACAGTTTAGGATCGATGACCGAGTATTTTGAGCATTTATTTGAATTTTTCATATTTTTGGGAAATCACGGTAATCAGCCGATGTAACTGTAAAAGTTAAATTTATTTTTGTTGAGGAATGGATATTTTTTCCATATTCGAAGGTTCGAACATGTGGATTCTCACATAATGAGATGATAATTAAACATATTTGAAAGAATAATAATAATAATAATCCACTAATAATAATAATAATAATTTTTATAATTTTTCTAAATAATTCTTGGATATTATATTTTATAATAATCATATGTATTGAGAAAGAGCCTATGAAGTAGTTGAAACATTTCTAGTTTGGAACAGGAGATTTTCCGAAGGAGAGTGGTTAGCGAAAGCCCGCATTCAACCTACATTTCAGTTCTGGTTGAACAGTTGATATTTGCTATGAGCAAAGTATATGTTTCATATAACACGGAGAGGCATGAAACGGGAAGCAATTGATATTTGTATCAAATAGGATTTTTGTATTTATATAAAATCATGACTTAAATACACTCGAAAGTGAAATAAAGCTTTTCATGAGTATGGTAAATTCACGGGTTGAACTGAATGGTAAAATAAAATAAACTTGTAAGTTTATTAATCTTCCAGTGTTGATAACAAGCAGAGGCTTGATTTATTGTATAAATTTTGGGAAGATAATTTATGTGTGTGGAATAGTTGTAATGCCATTCCCAGGTGCGCATGTTAAGTCGCAGGAATGAAGGTTTTTTCGAGCATCAATCAAATAGCAGGTTCGATGGCTCAGGTTTATAGTTGGAGTATTGGAGCCACACATTTCGTCGTATGAATAACCCGAAGGTTATTTCTTTGAAACCATCAGTTCTTATTTCAACCTTGTTTACGAATTCCATTTAGACTTTGATTTTGCTAGAACCCGGATTTGTCATGATAGTAGTTTATTCTTCTTCAGAGGAAGACCTTTGCCGTTGTTGTTGTTGTTATAATATTGTGTTCTTACACAAATAGTAGAATGGGCCACTGCCAATTAAAAATAATTCTTTAACCACGAATAATTTGAAGGATATTTTCAATCCTAGTGCCATGAACTAAATGAATTCATTATAAGACTACAATTCTAATTTCCGCATTCTGTCGAAGAATTGCAAGTTGTGAAAGTTGCTAGAAATGGCCATAAATATAAATATGTTTTTCATAATAATTCCAAGTGGAAAATCTAATAGTTGAATGGTTCAACCATTTATTGATCAAGTTGATGATTCAGAAATCATATGTTTTGTTTGGAACTTGAAGTTCATAATCGAGTCACTTCTCGAATATCTAATGTCAGAAGAACAATTAATTGTTGTTGTGCTTCGCACAGTTCTTCGATGCTATGCTCAATGGTCAAATACTTTTCAGATGTTGTTAATATGTGTTAATAATTTGTGTTGCTACGATGATGATAATAGTTTCAACGATATATTTTTGAAAACTGGAAAACAAATGAAAGTCTAAGAAATTCTATAAACATTTATTCTACGAGTGTTAATATCATGTAAATAGTCAAACAGTGATCTACGTTATTTCCAGTATGGACAATTCATTTTGCACTGGAGTTAAAATGTTAATAATTTTGGAACACAGTCCACAGGACTAACAATCGGACTTGTGTTTTCAAAAAGATTGTCAAATGTGTTTGGAAGATTTCTGTATATTGTGTGTAAATAAGAGTGTGGATCGCCACACGTGGATGATGCTGCTTTGAGCATTATTCTTGCAGTCAGATTTTAACTTTAAATAAACTGAGATAATTTTACCAGATGTGTTTCACCCAATTAAATCTCCTTCTATCCTTATTGTTGCATTGAGCCAAAAATCAGCAAAGCATTTTTATAAATTTGATGTCGTTTTTGCGATTTGCTTTAACCCATCTGGCGCTCCGGGATATTTTGATTCTCGTGCTGACTGATTACTGGTAAAATGCATATGTGGTCGTGCGGACTCCGGTCTAAACGGGCACATAAAATAAGATAGAGAGAGAAATGGCTTCGAACGTGGGTCCCGATTTAGACATGGTCAATCGCATGCCGATTTGAAATTGTGATAATTTTTATAGAAATATTTTGGGAGTTGAGAGATGTCTGGTTTGGATGAATAAATTAGTAGGAAACCCAATTAGTGGGGAAAATTAAAAATTTAACTGGTTAATAATTAGAATGGGTTTGATTATTTTTGATAATGGCTTAACCATTAGGGCGTCAAGTAAATTCAGTAGTAAACGTTCGATGACTGGAGATACACATTATTAGAATCCAGGTGGAGGATATTTGAGAACTTGCATATTTTTCTTGTGATATTATGGTAAATGTAATTCGTAAAAGTAGAGACTTTTGTTTTTCCATCACGTCGATATTAGGACAAATCTCATTTTATTATAGTGTTCCAATTAGCTATTCATATTTCTTGTTCTAGTTATAAGCTTGTGTTTGCCACTGTTGTATACCCCTAAGTTTTGAATAATTGAAATTATGGAAGAAATGATGAGGATGATGAGGAGTTTGGAGGAGAGTTCGAAAGAGGCTGGACGGCGTGTAGCCGCTATTATGAAAGAAAATACTGAAGCTTTAGAAAAGAAACTTAAAGAGAATTCTGATTCTTTAGAAAGTAAACTTAAAGAAAATTCTGATAATTTGAAAGAAAGTTTAGATGATAAACTTAAAGAAAATTCTGATTCTTTAGAAAATAAACTTAAAGAAAATTCTGATAATTTGAAAGAAAATTTGAATGATAAACTTAAAGAAAATTCTGATTCTTTAGAAAATAAATTAAAAGATAACTTGAAAGAAAGTTTAGAGGATAAACTCAAAGAAAATTCCGATTTGTTAGAAAGTAGGTTAAAAGATAACTTAAAGGAAAATTTAAACAGTAAATTTAATTCAATGGAAAGTAAATTTAAAGAGAATTCTGAAATTTTGAAAATGACACTCGAAAGTAAAATGAATAAATTATGCGAAAAAACACATGAGCTCGAAACTTCATTAGCTACTAACGCTAGTTTAATGGACGATAAATTTCGCGATGCCGATCTTCGATCCCAAAGCTTAGCTGATAGGATAGAACATGGTCTTAGGAAAGTTGGTGAAGACATGGTCAACCTGGAAGTCAGAGTGAAGAAGGAGAGTAACGAGATGGGAATTTTAGTTGTTCAGCGTTTAACGGAACAATTCAAGGAACTTGTCATGGGAGAAATAAGAGAAGGAGTGATTCATGAATTGCAAACTGAGATTAAAACCACAGTTGTCAATGAAATTAAAGACACACTCAAGCTGGAGAATCAAGAGGGAATCAAGGAGATTAGGGAATCTTTGTCATCCCACATTGAAGTAATTGCCAAGGATATTCAAGCAACTCAGAAGGACATATCAGATATGACAGGGTCATTGAAAAGTCATGAGGCTGTTATGAACCAGATATCCATTGATGTTAAAGACAATTGTAAGGAGACTGAAGCAATCAAGAAGATGGCAGAAGAAAACCAAAAGGAACTTGAGGCTATGAAAATTCAAATAAAGGATGAGAAACAGTCTGATCATCTTTTGAAAATGCCGAATGTAAAAGGAAAGGAACAGATACAGATAAATCTAGGAGGAGCTAGAGAGACTGAAAGACAGGATGAGGTCAGGACAGTATTTCAATCCAACCCCATAACTGTATTTAAGAATATAGAAGACAAGCCTTCTAAATTTTCAGGGCGAGATTCTGTAACACCCGTGGAATTTCTGAGAGAAGCAGGTGATTATCTGAAAGATTCTAAGATCCCTAAAGAAAGACAGATCAGGGTAATAGGGAAGTTCTTGGAAGGTCCCGCACTTTTGTGGTTTAGAGCATTTAGATCCACTCTAAATACTTTTGAAGAGTTTTCTCGTGGGTTATTGAAGAAGTTTTGGTCCCCTGAAACCCAACAGCAAGTTAGAGCAGAGTTGTATTCGAAGAGATTCTCGACGTCACAACCTACTCGATACTCTACATACTTTTCTGGACAGCTGTCTAAACTCCAACATTTAGATCCGCCAATGCCAGATAACGAGTTGATTACTGCTTTGATACGACAATTTCCAGCAGACGTCCAGAGGACTTTGATCGCTGCTGACATCTACAATATGGAACAGTTTGATGAAGTATTGCAAAAGCTGGATCATACAAACGCTCAATTCTTTCATCAGAAGGGAGTAAAGAGTAATAACGCTGTGTATGCTGTTATGGCTGACAGTTATTCTCAGACACCTCGAGAGATTCGAGAGGAGCGAGAAGAGAAATCGCCGAGGGAAGATTCCAATACGAGAGGATGGAACCAATACCGTAACAGATACAGTTACAAACCATATGCAAGACCGGATGGTGGTAATCGATACAACACTCGATGGAGAAGACCACGTGATACTCAAGGAAGATACCAGGAAAGAAGATCCTATGGTAATGACTATAATAACAGAGGGAATGTAGATACTCGTCAGTCCAACGAAGAATTTAACAAGGAAACGAGGAAAAACTTGGAAGCAAGACACCAAGATAACTTACAATTTGTGGAGCAGAGGCCCAATGATCCAGGTCCATCGGGAACACAACAATCCCGGGGGAATGGTCAAATTAAGGATTTTGAATATTGTGGAAGTAAACAATAATGGAAGCTATGAAGTAGCTCATACACGAACTGGTAACATCGTGGGAACTTATAATGCTTCGAATCTGAAGATCTATTATTCAAGAACCAGATAATTTAATGTGTAGATAGGAAAAATAAAAATTTTTCAATTTTTATTTTTTGCTAGGTGTGGGGTGGATGTGCCCAACTCTAGGAATGGGTATTCCAAGTTTCAGACACCTAGATATCAAGGGAAAGGCTGTAGCAGCGTTTGAAAGTTCAGATATTTGAATATCGCGCTACATTGCTTCTCGAAGCCTTTCGAAGGAAATTACCGATAGTTGGATGGTAAATTACGTAGCGAGTCACAGCAGAGGTGGAGACTATTTATTGATTAAATAGTTAACTATGGAGCAGAGACTTGAGACTGGGATCAGATTACTGGCACGGCCAAATAAAAGAGAATGCAATTAGTATCAAGTAAATCGGACCAGGGATTCAAGAGATATGAGGATTTTTAGATATCAGGCGATGACGCGTGACCCTGACCGTTTTTGTATAAAAGCAAGCTGGAGCAGCAATAGTGAGCTCAATTCATCACAAGCACTTGGCGAACAAGTTGCGTCTACGCTGAGCCAAGGCACATGGTTGCCACGTCTACGAAGAAGTACTTTTCAAATCGTGATAGTCACGAGAAGTGCTGCGCAAACGAGTTGGAACTTAGTAAGTTTCTGGTGAGGAGAATCACTGAGGTGATTGTTTTTCTACAGACATTGGTGGAAATATTTATATTTCCAAAAGGACATATGCTAGACTTGGTCTAGAAAGTAGTATTTGTCACAGTCCAATAGTAAATTAATACTTGGATGTTTAAATCCATTTAAAGTCAGTTTTCATATTTTGTAACTATTTAACCACTTCAATCCGTCAGTACATTGAAGAATAGTCTATAACGGTGGCGTTCATTAGTCTACGCAAGGGAAACTGCAAGTTGTCTAGCGCATGGCAGATGGTGATATACAAACCATGCCCAGGGAACGATCTTCAGAACAGCCGTTAACTGCTTAGACTGTCAACGTTTTTCTTGTACTGATGAGATTACAGTGAGTTAAGTTACAACTGACACATTTAAGAAGAGATCGCTTAGATCTGACCCTTTTCAAACAAATTGTTATGGCTTTGTTAGAAGCCCATATTAAAATGGAACCACAGTCATTTAAAACGTCGAAAGATACTACCACTATGTCTGACTAGACGATTTGTGGGTCTACAATGGCGGCCGATACAAGGATTATACGTGCTTGTCCGCTAGGGCATGTCTACGGATAAATCTGGTATAGACCAGGTTTACTACACTTCAAGAACATCAAGAAATGTAAGCCACATTTGAATTATTTTATGCTTAGCTAATTGGAACAAACTATTTTTCTGCAGATGACCAACACATTTTTTTTCGTCGTATTTAAAGCTTGTAATGATTTACGCAAGACTAGTTAGATTTATTCTGAGCATTTTCAGCACTCAGAACAGTTTAGGATCGATGACCGAGTATTTTGAGCATTTATTTGAATTTTTCATATTTTTGGGAAATCACGGTAATCAGCCGATGTAACTGTAAAAGTTAAATTTATTTTTGTTGAGGAATGGATATTTTTTCCATATTCGAAGGTTCGAACATGTGGATTCTCACATAATGAGATGATAATTAAACATATTTGAAAGAATAATAATAATAATAATCCACTAATAATAATAATAATAATTTTTATAATTTTTCTAAATAATTCTTGGATATTATATTTTATAATAATCATATGTATTGAGAAAGAGCCTATGAAGTAGTTGAAACATTTCTAGTTTGGAACAGGAGATTTTCCGAAGGAGAGTGGTTAGCGCAAGCCCGCATTCAACCTACATTTCAGTTCTGGTTGAACAGTTGATATTTGCTATGAGCAAAGTATATGTTTCATATAACACGGAGAGGCATGAAACGGGAAGCAATTGATATTTGTATCAAATAGGATTTTTGTATTTATATAAAATCATGACTTAAATACACTCGAAAGTGAAATAAAGCTTTTCATGAGTATGGTAAATTCACGGGTTGAACTGAATGGTAAAATAAAATAAACTTGTAAGTTTATTAATCTTCCAGTGTTGATAACAAGCAGAGGCTTGATTTATTGTATAAATTTTGGGAAGATAATTTATGTGTGTGGAATAGTTGTAATGCCATTCCCAGGTGCGCATGTTAAGTCGCAGGAATGAAGGTTTTTTCGAGCATCAATCAAATAGCAGGTTCGATGGCTCAGGTTTATAGTTGGAGTATTGGAGCCACACATTTCGTCGTATGAATAACCCGAAGGTTATTTCTTTGAAACCATCAGTTCTTATTTCAACCTTGTTTACGAATTCCATTTAGACTTTGATTTTGCTAGAACCCGGATTTGTCATGATAGTAGTTTATTCTTCTTCAGAGGAAGACCTTTGCCGTTGTTGTTGTTGTTATAATATTGTGTTCTTACACAAATAGTAGAATGGGCCACTGCCAATTAAAAATAATTCTTTAACCACGAATAATTTGAAGGATATTTTCAATCCTAGTGCCATGAACTAAATGAATTCATTATAAGACTACAATTCTAATTTCCGCATTCTGTCGAAGAATTGCAAGTTGTGAAAGTTGCTAGAAATGGCCATAAATATAAATATTTTTTTCATAATAATTCCAAGTGGAAAATCTAATAGTTGAATGGTTCAACCATTTATTGATCAAGTTGATGATTCAGAAATCATATGTTTTGTTTGGAACTTGAAGTTCATAATCGAGTCACTTCTCGAATATCTAATGTCAGAAGAACAATTAATTGTTGTTGTGCTTCGCACAGTTCTTCGATGCTATGCTCAATGGTCAAATACTTTTCAGATGTTGTTAATATGTGTTAATAATTTGTGTTGCTACGATGATGATAATAGTTTCAACGATATATTTTTGAAAACTGGAAAACAAATGAAAGTCTAAGAAATTCTATAAACATTTATTCTACGAGTGTTAATATCATGTAAATAGTCAAACAGTGATCTACGTTATTTCCAGTATGGACAATTCATTTTGCACTGGAGTTAAAATGTTAATAATTTTGGAACACAGTCCACAGGACTAACAATCGGACTTGTGTTTTCAAAAAGATTGTCAAATGTGTTTGGAAGATTTCTGTATATTGTGTGTAAATAAGAGTGTGGATCGCCACACGTGGATGATGCTGCTTTGAGCATTATTCTTGCAGTCAGATTTTAACTTTAAATAAACTGAGATAATTTTACCAGATGTGTTTCACCCTATTAAATCTCCTTCTATCCTTATTGTTGCATTGAGCCAAAAATCAGCAAAGCATTTTTATAAATTTGATGTCATTTTTGCGATTTGCTTTAACCCATCTGGCGCTCCGGGATATTTTGATTCTCGTGCTGACTGATTACTGGTAAAATGCATATGTGGTCGTGCGGACTCCGGTCTAAACGGGCACAATACTAAACACTAAAACATTATCATCTATACACATATTTTTCTTTCAGTCCATTGTCATGACTTATATCTTCCATTATTATTTGACATTTGTTTTTTTAAATTTAATTAAAACGAACCATGCACCTATTGTTTTTAAAATCTTCTTAAATTAAGTGTACAGGTTGTACAGCATTATTGACTTCATCAAAAACACTTCCGACATATCATTAAACCGTGTAGGCAGAAATGTCTCAAAGTTTTCACATACACAAAGTACACGATCACCATATGCTGTTTTCAATTTCCGAAACTTGATAATGCGGAATGGAATATGCGTTGGCAATTCGCTGAGCTTTTTTTTTGTCTCTAAACCACATGCTTGACCCACAGCATTCAAAACATTCATTGTAGTAGTCTATAAACAAAAGAAAAGCATATCTATTACACCCTAAAAGAGCTTTAATATTATTGTGCAATTAGGGATTTTGCACTATGCATGGCTGATAAATTTTACTAGTTATGCAAGAAATGCCCTAACTATAGCAGATACTGCTTTTCTGCATATAGTACAAGTGTTGAGTTCTAATGCACACTTGGCACAGGCTATCATGTGTCCACAAGGCAAAAATACAACACCTAGTTCTTCTTGATAACAAATTTTACATAATTGTTGGTTACACTTTTGTATCTGTTCGTGAGACAAGTCTTTTATTTCAGCCTTATGTATTTGCTCTGCGTGTTCTAACTCTAAAGGCACTTTTATGTCTAGTGCTGCAATCATGTTTTTCTTTACGAATAGTGTTCACAAATTCCTGACCCTTAAGCAACACCATGTATTTACAGTTTGGTAACCAACGAGCGTATTGCACTAAAGGGTCGTCAGTCATTTGCCAATCCTTTAAAGCAAATCCACAATAAAACATATTGTTTTATCCCCTTCACCAGTATAAAAAAATCCAGCTTCACTTAGCTGTTTGGTAATGTGTTTTAATATTAATGGCCAAACATTTTTATAAGATTCTAAACGTTTTTCAACAGAGCTGTACTCTGGGTGTGCTAGTGCTTTAGTCTTGCAAACTCCCAATTTTTCAAAAGCACACGCCAATTCAACACTGTCTATGGCATATGGACCACTTATATCGATACTACCGTTGGCTGGTAATACATCATTATTATTATTTATTTGTGATTCAGCAACGTAAGTAGCGGCCAATGGTCTTGTGGTTCGGTAAAATGAATACACAGGTATGTTACCCACTTGTTTTCCAAGCATGTAAGGACAACAAGGAGACCATCGCAAATGGTCTCTAAAGGGATCATCCCCTTCTTCCCAGTGGGAAAGTTCAATGCGACAAAACACACAGCGCACCACATCTTCTCGGTTCAAAAAAAAAAAAAAACTTTTGCAAGTTCATGTGTCGACAAAAAGCCTACAGGCCAGGATTCAAATGTTAACCAACGGTCATGTTCTGATTTTAAATTTAACCCACGTGGTAAACCAACTTGCTCACTTGTTGTATTTGGTACTAACGCCATGTGTTATAATAAAACTTTTTCTTATTGTAAGTTATTAACGTTGCACAGAGTACTTTAAAACACAATGTATGCTTGTTCACTGTCTGTTTATTACGTTAATGGCGCATGACGACACCTAAAAGCAAACAAAATAACCTATCACTCAATCAATCAATCAATACTTGTAAATAAAACTTTAACGTTAATTGGCATTAATATATCAAAACACCATAAAAATTATAATAAACTATATGTCGGCACTAACAGTAACCCATGTACTTATTTTCTTTTTATAAAACTGCAGTCATTTACATTCCCCTTTAACAAATACATAAACAAAAAATAATAATGTCATGTCATTTTGTTCACATTATCATGTTCAAACCTGTGAATATTCATTGAGTTCATAGGGTACAAAGTTCCTCATTTTTCTACCAGAAAGCGCTATAGAGTTTAAAGATATTAGATATCTAACATGTAACCTCTATGACTTTCATAGTCAAGGAACAACTAAATTCGACATGCAAGCTACCCTCTGTGTGTCAAATAACAAAGCTTGCACCCGGCACCCGAGGCCATACGATATTATTATTATTATTATTATTATTATTATTATTATAGGGACGACATGTCAGTTAAATTAAAATTTTTGTTTTTTACAAAATCCAATATGGCCTTGTACTTACCCGGTAAACAACCAATATGGTCTTGTACCGGTTGCCAATACATAGTCATTAATCAAGAAAGCAATCATCGTCCTAGTCATGTACAGGTAATGATTTTCTTTGTCTACGAGTTTTCAGTAGTGGTAAAATGGAATAGCATTTTATGTTAGGCTTACCTGAGTTTTAAATAGTTCACTGCCTGGAAACAATGATTGCACTTTACTGCGTCTCGGGTTTTCAGCGACTGCTACGGCGGTAAGGCTTTTCTTTCCAAGTTTCTAAAAATAAATAAAATAAACCGTTATAAATACCTAAATTCAGGTTAATACATGCATTTCATAAAATAAAATATAAAACTAAAAAATTAAACAAGTTAGTTAAAAAAAATCATTTCACCTTTACTTGCAGTGGCTTGTTACTGTTTCCTTCTAGTGAGCTCAAAAGTGCAATGGTTTCTTCTCTCTTAGACATGTAAGGTATACCAGTTATCTGCAAACAAATAAATAAATAAAATCATTAATTACCTAATCAATAAATAATTGCTTGTAAATATATATAAATCAATAAATATATAAATGAATAAATATATACCTACCTCACAACAAGGTTAAGTATTTTCCACCAACACAAAAACTGTTAAACAAGACCAGGGGTTTCACGCAACGTAATGTGTTCAAAGGCAGTCACCTAAGGGAGAGAGGAAATTATAACGACATGTCTTTATATATGTTACGTTGCATGTATAATCATTTGTTTTCCCACGCTTTGAACATCCTGTTATCAAACACGTGGACAGCCAACGCCCGAGGTGAACAACTGTGCCGGGTCAAATTTCACCTGAACTTGCATATTGTCACATACGAAGCAAACAGGATGTAAATTGTTTAGCGTGCATGTGGTTTCTCATGTGTTCACATGCATTTCGCTCTTCCCTGCCACCACAATGGTCAGATTAATTCACCTTCAAGCGTCTTTGTCATTTTCCATTGCACCTCTTGTTAAGTCAGATCAACGCCTTCCAATAAGCTCAAATGACATTCGCCTCCTGCTCGTCTGCAAGTTTGTTTTCTGTACTCGCTTCGACCAACATAGAACCAAGTTCTCATCACCGTTTACACGTTAAAGATCATCTTCGGGAGTAAAGTATCAGAAAATAAACGCACCCTCGCTCTGTCATAAACCGACCCGTCGAAATAGCGATTAATCTATTGTGCATATCCACTGTGGTTAGCGATAGGTTCGTTCAAACACACACCCAGCAGTATCGTCTCTCTCAACCACCACGCTTCATGAACATTATAACCAGGTAAAGAAAAAGAAAAAGTTTTTTCAACATGTATGGCGTTAGGCCCTTTGTGAATTATTTTTTGGAAAAGATATCTATCACATTTGAAAGGCGGCGTTAGCCCGAGTCCTAGAACACCTCGTACACGTCTCTAGTGTTATTTATTCGTGAAATATCGGCAAAAATCACAAAAAACACGTGTTTACCCCAAAATCGAGTTTCCAAATTTTTTATAGCAAGTGTTCCATAGCAAAGAGAACGTCAGCCCGAGTCCTTGGACCCCTCGTACACGCCTCTAGCATGATTGGTTCGCGAGATATAACAAAAAGTCTAAAATCACGGTTTTGCCCCCAAAAAACATGTTCTCAACATTTCACCTTTTCGACTCCGACATTCCCGTAAAGAGCACAATGAGACGAAAAAACCGAATCCAATCACGCCCTCCTAGCATAGCTCCTTCCATTCCAAGGTCGCAGGGGCTCACAACTTGCTTTTTTAAGCAGCTTTCCCCTTACCACACTACTTACAAAACACAAATTTTTGCTCTAGAGACTTGAAATTTATTTTGGGGGTAGAGGAGGTAGGGATCATTGATTTACGTCAAACAAACTTTTTTGTAAACTTCCCAGTTTCCAAAATATAAGATTTTCAAAATTCGAGTGTTTTTAAAAATCATAAAATATAAAATAAGTTTTATTACAAAATGTAAAGGTCATAATGACCATTCGTTTGAGCCATGGCACAACGTTCTATCCTGTTTGGTTTTCAAACTATTACCTATTTTCGAAAACGAAATATTTCAATTTTTTTTAAATATAACCAGTGGTCCATAGGAAAGAGGACGTGAGCTCGAGTCCAACGACACCTCATTTGTCAAAATCGGACCATGCGTTCAAGAGATATTTAACATGGGTCGAGGAGGGTTCTGAAGTGGCCTAGAAGCACCACTACCCCCCTACTCCGTGTCAGTAGATTTACTGGCACGTTAAAGATCCCCTTCCATCACCCCGGCGTCTCTAAAAGCCGCAGTTGTTAAAAGGGACGTATTATTAACTTCCTTTCTTTCTATCTGTCTTTGATTGGCGTTGCAATGCATGCTGGGTATAGGTAGTTTATTTACTTTATATACATTGTAGACCACCCGGGCATTGGGCAACCTATTGTTGTCAGACTGAAGAATTACAACGAACAGTAACATAACACAAGTAGGCCTACAGTACATGCCACTGCTTTGGGTGTGGACAGGGACAAGGGTCACGTCATTTTAATGTCGTTTCTTGTTGAGTTTCGTTTTTTCATTTCAGGGCACGGAAATCATGGTTCGAAACTCCGTGTACTTAGGTGTGTGTAGAATTCTTCTGACAACCTGTGACGTTGTGGCCTCTGTAGTATTATACATGTTTGTAATTTGTGGGTAAGGCTTGGTTGGAGGCGTTACCATCTGGAGGATTATCAATCTACTCATCCCCACCCAGAGCATTATTATTATTATTGTTATTACAGGACGTAGTTCAAGGGTACCTTACTATTTTGATAGCCACAATATATTTCCACGTTTTGAACATGTACCTGTATACTGCGAAGAAACATAGAGAGAGAAACACGCAATAGGGGCCTGTGTTCATGAGCACGGGCAGTGTGATTGCTAAACACGGACACTGGGATCAGCCAGAAGAACGAACACGGGTAGAGCCGGTCAGCCAGCGAAAGAACAGCACAGCTCACTCACAATACGCCAAGAATACGGAAACAGGTAGGGGTTTGCTCATGTCTAATCAACAGCAAACACTTTATTGCTATGCCTATTCCCTTACATAATAATAACCATAATAATAACAATAATAATAGAAATTAATGATTATGTGTGGCCTCCGGAGAGGCTTGGTTCAGGTCTCTCAAGCTGCCACACGTGTGTAGGGCTATACAGACGGTCCCCGAGTCAGGGGAATTAACCAATCGAAATTAAAACACCACGACTAGACTAGCAATGGAACCCGGGGCCTCTCTCACCAAAGCCAAGCACTATCGACTCGCACATTCTCTTCCCTATCCGGACGTACTGTAATGTAGAGATTTGAAGCCATTTTTTTTTCAGTGTTGCCTAAACATACTTGTCATTAGTAGCTTTTCAGTGTGCCAACACGGACGTAACTAATTGCAAAATCACTTGTATGCCTGTTATCCTTAGTCGCAGTGGCCATAGGGAACACAACTGAGAACATATTCGGTTTAGAAGTCATTACACCTCACAGGCTAACATCAGCTGGACACTTGGCATCTTGGTGCTCGTAAAAGAATTAACAATAATGGAATGCGCCAAGATCCTGTCCTAAAATATTTGTATTCAGCTCCGGTGTGCAGGTAAGTTGCAGTTGGTGATGGGGTCGTTAATAATGATGGCAATGCCAATTAACCCTCACTCTGCACACCAGACTCACGGTGATCATTCCGGGGAAATAAATACTGTTCAATAGGGTTGTTAAGCACTCTCTCTGACATTACATCAAGGCCACAAAGATCTCTGTGTTCCACTGAGCGTGCACGGTTAAATCGTCTCTTGGTTGTTATTCATAACGAATTATCTCGGGCTTGGTAATAGAATAATTTCATTAGCTGTACGAAAATAATGACTTTTAATGGAAACACCACCTTGAAAATATCTACGATTGAGGAACTTGCGTCCGCCTCGCAGCATAGGGGTTAGCACTCTTGAGTATCTCCGTGGACGCTGGGGTTCGATTCCCGGCTCTGCCAAGAACTTTTATTTTGATCTAAGGACTGGAACTGGGTGAGACAAAAGTGAGAAGAGGCGGGTTCAATTCCCAAGTCAGCCATCTTGGAGGTGGATTTCCGTGGTTTACCAATTCTACTCCAGGCGAAAGCCCGGATGGTTCCTCAATTAATTCTTCCCAATCCTCATCTGAATTACAAATGCACACACGAATGCAGCCATTAAAATATCACAGGTTATCAGACATGATGATGATGATAATTATTGTTTAAGGGGCCTAACATCTAGGTTATCGGCCTCTAATGGTTTGGGTGATAGTGAAAGATGAGATGAGAATGAAAACTATAACTAATACTAACTACAGACTTACATTCTACCTAGAAGATGAAATGGTATACAAATGAAGGGTGAGGAAAATAAAGGACACGAAGAAAGGAAATGCCTTCAGCCCTCGAAGAATGGACTTGGAAGGAAAGAGAGCCATGAAAGGCAGATAGGAAACGGAAAACGGAGAGGACCCGCTCCAAATTCAGTGTAAAAAGGGAAAAAAAATTGACCCAGCTCAGGAACCCACCATGATCGCCAACTCCCGATCTCACCAGACGTGAGACCCTGAGGATGTTGCAATATCCAGATTGCACCAGAAGTGGTGGGGCTACACACACCCTGCCTCCTTGAGGGCCATTAGCAGAAGGCAGGAGAAAACATGAAAAGAAAATGAAGGCTGACCCCTCGCAGAAGGAAGGTATCAGGAAAGATTAGACAAGGGCCAATTAAGACGGGAGGGAAGAGACTCCCTAGGCCTCGGATACCCTAATACCGTCGGGGCGGAAGAGAAGAAGAGTTGACCAAGAGAGGTCGACAGACGGAGAGGAGCCCGGCACAAGTTACTGGAAGCAAAGCCGGACTCAGCTGGGGTCCCGTGGTCGCGCCAACCCAAGTCCCACTAGATGTGAGCCCCTGGGGGAGGGGGTGGTTATCAAACAAATTCCATACATACCCAAATACACGGGGCTACATGACTACGATATCGCAAACCCCTTAATGCATCAAAACCAAATATGTATAACTGTGTGAAATGAGAGCAAATGCAATTATCCCTCGCGGATCTCCGGGTGGCATTAAAAGATTAATCCCATCAATTGAGAATCCCAGGTAGCGTACAGTTGAATATATCCTGGGTTTGCTTCTTGATATGGGGATGACTGTTGTAGTTAAGAGAAGGTATAGGCTACTTCGATGAATATCTGGTCTCATTGTTACTTTCAGATGTCATCCTACCCCAGCTGTACATTGCTGCGGCATTACACGAGTGTCCAAGGTTTCTTCTAGTGACAAAACTTGAGTGTAAAATACAAGAGAACAGATGTAAAGTCATTAAGTAACTTTCACGACTGCATTGCCATATGCCTCTGTCAATATAAATGGAGTCAACCAGCAGATTCGAAATAAATATGCCTGCTTTAATGTATACATTTAAATTAAAAAATTAAACCATTCCACGTGACATTGCAATAAATATCTTGAAGTGCATAGCCTAGCAGCAGATAGCAAGCAGACCCCGCAGTAAATCTAGCGGTAATGGTATCCTAGCCAGGCCAGGCGAGGTGAGGGCGCGTGGTGTAATGGATTGAGCTCATCTCCCCAGGGAAGAGCTAACATGGATACTTACTACCCGACAGACATAATGCACCATCAATACAGGAAACACCACATTACTTAGCCCAGATTAGGACACTTCTCGTTCCATCTTTCTAATTAACTTTCACTACCTTTTTTTGTGTCACATGTGCAATGTGAAGAGTATTTTCCTCACGATACGTTTGATCTGGGGGGTGGCTGTGTTATTTATTCCGTAGCCACCTTGACGTCTAATTTAAGAGAATATAGGCTTAAGGCAGAGGTGTCCATACAGCATGCCGCGCGAGACTATATATCTGTCTCGCTCGCTTTCCCGCCTCACTCCCTCCCGTACTGCCTTCACTGTGTTGTGGTTGACCAGTCTAACGTCGAACGGTATTCAGGAGACTTCAGACAACCCCACCGGTGGAGAACAGAAGCACTTCTTCCAACACCACAGCGTATCGTGTTAAGGTTGATGCAGTTGGAGCGAGGGAGATTGAACCCAGCCAGTTTTATTGTTGGATCCCTGATAGAAAAGCCAGACGAGTATGATTCAGACCTTTCTTGTTTCCATGCCTCCTTAGGTCTGAAAGGCATGGCAGTTAATTTCTTGGTTGTCCTCCAAGCAGGTTTCCGGGACTTCAGTCTCGTTACGGCATTTTCGTCTGTGTCCTGATGGATGGGAAGAGACCCGTTCATCAGAATCCTCGACCATACTCTAGCAAGGGATCTCTTCCGTCTTTTGTAAGGAGGTTCAATGTTGCTCAGAACCGGTAACCACTGGACAGGAGTGGGGTGTAATGTACCAGATATAACTGTCATTGAGTGACGTATCAGTCGAGTGTGGGAGCTATTGCACCATACAGCAGAGCAGTACCCGGCAGTCGAATATAAAAGTGCTAAATCAGTTATACGAAGCGTATTCGCATCTGCACCTTATGTAGTTCCAGCTAATCTACCAGCAAGATGTTACGGCTTTTAAGTTTAGCTGCAAATTTCTCAAGATGGCATCAGTACGTTAAGGATCTGTCTAACGTTACGCCCAGGTATTTGGGGGAGGTATTGAACTACAGTGTGTGGTTCCTGAACCTGATCATAGGCTGGTAGTTTGCGTACTTATTATTGAGATGGAACGTAGCCACTTCTGTCTTAAGCGGGCTAGGCTTCAGGCGCCATTTAGTGAAGAATTCATCCATTTTCCGAGGTCTTGAGATAAAATACATTCCGCCTCACTGAATTCAGTAGTAATTTAATTTCTATGTTAATTTTAGGAAACTATTTCCTTTAATTTATCATGTTAAGCATCAACCCCTTAATATTGCGGAGATAGCCGAACCTATCCTACATGTTAGAACAAAAATGATAGTATATTAGAATTTTGCATAAAAATATATTTGAATTGACACTTTTGTCAAATGCCCAAAAAAGATATAATCGAAAATTCGATGAGCGATATTTTAGATTCCCTTATATTCCTGGATCTTGAGAGTGGTATAATCGTAATCATGGAGGTAATTCCAGCACTGAAACTTTTCGGGAGGCATGAATGAGATAAGACTCCAACAGTCACAGTCGGCTAGCAGAGATAAGACCGAGAGAAGGTTGCGCGTTAAGTAAGGACAATTAATATCCACTGCGCACTTAGAACTTCTATGTAAAGGTCGCAGTATGACATGCCATCTAAATCAAGAACTAAACGACGAAGTTCCTTTGAGTTATGTTGTCTTGCTTAGAGATACAACTTTCTGCATTTCATCGTATTATCCCTTCAGTGACAAAAAGGCCGATAAATCCATGCCCTCATTATTAGGCTATTACTCGCGGACCCGTGCGGGCGCCCCATGTGTACAGACTACCCTCCCGTTTCTAGTGCTATGCGGGCTGTACGCGACACAGTTCTGCTAGGGTCTATCGACTTGTTTATTTGTTTAAAAGCACTTTATAAACATATAAATATATTTCCGTTGACTTATCAAGAAATGCAAGATTTTTTCTGTACTATTGAGACGATTTGGAAGATGTTGATACAAACCAAACCTTCTAACTCCCTCTGGTTTAGGAGCTTGAGTTTTGTGAAACATACACCTTAGCGTATTATATAATAAGATAATAATAATAATAATATTGCATGGCCTCGGGTGCCGGGTGCAAGCTTTGTTAATTGACGCCCAGAGGGAAGATTGCATGTCGGATTTTGTCATTCCTTGGAGCGTTATGCATATCAAGGAGGTTAGATATCTAAGCTCCTTGACACTATAGCGCTTTCTAGTAGACACAGGAGGAACTTTTTGTTGGCGGAAAATCCCGAGATTAATTTTGCCATTATGTTCACTACCTACTGGATTCAAATGGGTTATTTAACATGCCAACAACGTATGACATGCGTGGCGAGATTTTTGTCGCCTTTCAAAAATCACTTACCACGGCCTGCAAGCTTGGGGTTGGTAGTCCGACACGATAACCACTCACCCACCGAGGCAAGCACTATCATTATGAAGGCATGCAACAGAAGAGTGCCAGACTGATAGAATGTAACATATTTCATTTCTTAAGAACAATATACAGAATGGAAACACACCCGGACCACGAGAGAGGCCATGATGCAAGTTGGCGACCAAAGTTTAGTTTCCTAAAATTCATGGTCATTGGCTTCAATTTATATATTTTAGCATGCTGAATTAAATAATGCAATATCGTAGAGCTTAAGGCAAAGTACACCAATTATATAACAAACCGTACTGTAAACAATACACATATTAAAATGTGACAGTCAGTCTGAAAGACTAGACTTTGTATCATTTTAAATGCTACAAATGCTGAAAAATGCTAGAAAGGCTGGAGGCTTCTCGCTTCGCTCGAAGCCAAAGACTCTTGACATGTTATAAAATTATCTGCATAATACTTATCTTGCTTATCTTGTTTCAAATTACTCGCGTACGTCAAGTGCAAACCAAGGGCAAAGCAAGGTCAAGCGGTCGGGATGCCGCACGCTCACCAGAGTGCGTGGGGACGTGCCCCCTCCATCCAGTCTAAAAACACTTATAGTGGGCGATGTATTGAAGATAGAGATATGCTCTCGCGGACTTTTTTATAGAACTTTTAATGTTGACCAATTTTTACACTCGTAGTATACTGATAAGTTTAACGGTTTGCCCAGCGTAAGCTTAAGAAGCGCACGGACGCCAAGTTTTTTTTCGACCTTTTCACTAAAATTGTTACTGCTTGGCTTCCTTTGATCATACATAAATAATTTTCTACAGAATCTTTCCTCGAGATATCCTTTACAGAATGGTGAAAACCGCATCAAAATCCATCTAGTGGTTCTCGAGATTACCCGTGACATCCAAGAATCGGGGATTTTTGTCTTATACTAACGAAGTAGAGTTTGTCGGGGAACACATGCACGTTGCGGTACTATGACGTCACACACCTCAGTGCATCTGAGTGCATTTGGTCCCGTCACCGTAACGTAACGCCAGACCCCAGCGTAACGGCGAAGTCGATAAGATCATTTAAAATGATAAAAACAATCAACTGGGCACCTGATAAATTTAAAGTTTTACACGTAACTTGCCCAGCCACGCTTTAGCCTTTACGGAGGCTTGCAGCGGTCCCAAGTGCGGCCTGTGACAAGTGACTGTAACGAGATGACGGATGGTCAGTCTCGGCACACTACAGTAACAGTTGGCTGACAAATTAAGACCAGAAGAAAACGAAGCGCATTCTTTCCTTCAGATTAAATGGAATCGTTGGAAAAGAGAACAACCTCCTAGGTATAGAACATTTTATGAGTATACAGCAACAAGAACATTTAACATTATGGTGTTTAAAGCCATTTCTCAGTGTTGCCTTATTATACAAATATTTGGTGCTTTTCAGTCGGTCAACACGATTGTACCCAAATGAGATGGGTTATTCCAAAAATCCTGAAGAAAAAAACACGAGATTAATAAATACACCTACACTTGAATGATCAGTTTCGATCGTCAAGCGATCATCATCAGATCGATTACACTTAGTCTATAAAATCTGTCTGAAAATATGGGTGAAAATATTTACAATATGTACACTGAAAAGCACCAAACTTTTGTTTTATAACATTTAATACAAAGATGACGTACGCTTTCACGGACCTTAATAGTTCTGGCTGTTACCACGGAGGCCTGGGTTCTATTCCCAGCTCTGCCATGGAATTTAATTCTGGTCTGAGGACTGTTATGTGGTACGATCAGCCTCGTGAGGAAACACACCTGAGAAGAGGTGAGTTCAATTCCCACCTCAGCCATCTTGGACGTTGTATTCCGTGGTTTCCCCCACTTCTCTTCCAGGCAAATGCTGTGATGGTTCTTAACGTTAGGCCACCGCAGATTCCTTCCCAATCCTCACCTGAATTACAAATAGCCAAACCATTACAGCTACCACAATAACACAGGTTATCAGACAACATTACGGACACACTCAAGTACACAGGGCTTTATTTATTTATCGTATGGCGTTTAGTGCCGGGAGTGTCCAAGGACATGTTCGGCTTTCCAGAGGCTGTAGCTGCTTCAATGAGGACACCCATGGGGTGAGCTACAAGTTCCCTTCAATTTCAAGTACTTCCAACTTTCGCTACCAGATGTCACTGACGCGTAGTGGTGAACGTTGGAACTTTGATAGAGCGTTTCCATAAATTATAACCTACAATTTAGCTTCACACAAGTTTAATTAGTGGAAGGCTCTTTTGCATACCATAAATCTATGACTTGGGACCGCCGGCTTTACTTCCCCTCCGAAGGGAGGCATGCTGAAGGACTTTAACACTCTGAAATAATTCGACGACTTTGACCGGGTTTGAACCCGCGATCTTGAGCATGCTACCAACAACGCCACCGAAGCCGCAGGGCTGAATAACCAAGATGTTCATCAACAACAACAACAATAACAATTATAATACAGCAATTCTTTGAGGTTCATACCGTGTCTGTTGAGAGGTGCACCAAGTCAGGCTCTTGGTATCACTTGGTGACGCTGCCCGGACCACCGCTGGGGAAGCGCATCTTGCACTATGTCCATATTCACACTTTGCTGTGGGGACTAAGAGCATTGTAACGATTTAATGATCTTGACGCATCTACATTATTCGACCCAGATACGACTTATCTGCGGCACTAGGCAACGAATTACACCAAGATCTCAGACGCAGAGGTGAATCTAACACTCAACCATCAAATGCACCATAATGTGCACGTAAATCCCATTCAAACAAATCAATGATCATCATTATCCTCTTCAAGTGTTCAGGTAATTTAAAAAAGAATAGCCTATTGGGTGTGTGCAACTAACTAGTGGTTTATTAACAGCTCTATATCCTCCTACGGCTTTCCTCCTATAAGATGGTGGCGACGTGATATCATGTGAACCAATAAGGCTAAAGACTTGGTTGAGGTGTCGAATTACTTGGGCTGATGCCCTCCTTCCTATGGACTACTTATTTCCACCCCAAAATAAAACCTACCCCTACTAGGGGATGAAACAGTATGTTTTTAGTTCATGTTGCTTTTCATGTGAGACAGACATAAGGACTGATGCTGGTATGAAATTAAACGTTGTTTTGCATACATGACAAGCAAAGGGGTTGATGCCATTATGATTTTACATTTTTGTTTTTTGTTTTGTACGCATGCGCACTTGTTTTTTTTTGTTGTAAGAGGGCGGGATTTTTATATAATGATTTATGGATGAGTTATTTAAAAAAATTAACAAAAGATCCAAAACTAATAGGTTATCGGCTTTTTAATATCTCATGAAACAATAAGGCTAGGGACTTGTATGAGGGGTCGTTGGACTTGGGGTGACGCCCGGTTTTGAATGTATTATTCTTTTTTTTCAAAAGGGCCTAACTACACTTTTGTTAATATTTCGCGAACCAATAAGGCTCCGGACTTGTATGAGGGGTCGTTGGACTTGAGGTAACGCCTGGTTTTGAATATATTTTTAATTTTTGTCAAAAGGGCCTCACAACACATTTGTTATTATCTCACGAACGAATAAGGCTAGGGACTCGTATGAGGGGTCGTAACACTTGGGGTAACGCCCTGTTTTTCAATTTATTATTCATTTTTGTCAAAAGGGCCTAAATGCACTTTGTTTAATATCTCGCGAACCAAAGGCTATAGGCGTGCACATGGTGTCCAAATACTTAGGGTGACATTCCCCTTTTGAATGTAGTATTTATTTTTCCAAAACATTTTCACAAAGGGTCTAACACCATACATGTTGAAAAAAAAATTAAAACCTTTCTTACCTGTTTAAAATTGTAAAGAAGAGTGGTTAGATAGAGAGACGGTAACGCTGTTGTGTGTTTCAACGAGCCTGTTGTCGGCCACGGTGGTGGTATCCCAATAGAACAATCACTATTTTGATGGGACAGCAGAACGGCAGGGCGAGGGTTCGTTTACTGATTCTTTTCATATGGCGGATGGATGGAGGTTAATATTTGAAAATGCGTGAAGCGTGCTAAGATTTTTTTAACCCTGAAGGGGATCTTTAACATGTTAGTGAACGGTTATCAGTGAAACGATTCTGTGGCATTGATGCATGTTCATAGACCAGCAGACGGTTGTAGGATATGAAGCTATAACATTTTGATTGACTAAGCGATGTCAATGAAGGCAACACATGAGTTGCTGACCACGGTGACCATGTTTTTTGGAAGAATTGATATTTTGTGAAGTATTGATCGAAGAGGATTATATAACGACTTGTTTTAAGTGTATTTTTTTATGATTTTTCCTATAGAGCACTTATTTACTCAAAAGATTGAAAACAGCAAGGTCATTGACCTGAGATTTTATAAATTAATAATTGAATTTGAACACATGAGGTGACCTAGGACTTGCCAGGCGCACTATTTCCTTTTTTATGGCTTCTGAATTTTCCCAAAAAGATTAAAAACAACAAGGTCATGGACTTTTGTTTCTTTTAATATATTGCAAACCCATAATGTTAGATGTTTATGGCGAGTGATGAAACATAGCTAGGTAGAGAAAGAATTATTGTAGGCTGCACGTACGGTCACTGACAAGTCTTTGACCATTGAAACTTGTTTTTAGACCTGACCGCAGTACGTTGGGAGTATAGGTTTCAGGCATGGCATGACAAATGGTGTACCGTACACTAAATCGAATTTATCTATTCAAGAATTAAGAGTAGACTATCTTTAATTGATTGGTTAAAGAGGGTAGCTATAAAACAAGATGGTGACTACACTGAACCAAACCGAGCCAATACAATCCTTCTTGGATGTCTAATGTTACTAGCTAACCATTTTGTGCTGCAGTGGCAAGCACTTTTGGCTCTTGCACTGGAGGTCATAACTCGATTTTTAGCTTTGAGGCTTAGAACGAACCAAACTAAGAAAGACGGTCATGGTGGTGCAGTGGTTAATCTTTTAGCCTCTCACTAAGGTAGACCAGGGTTTGTTTGTAGGGTAATACGCTTACCATAAACATATAAAAAAGCAGGGATAATATTTTAAGACTGATTACACTTGTCTTTTTTTTTCAAATTATTACTTGGAATATAAATACAAAGGTGGACTGGGTTTGATATACGGTTAATGCAAGTAAGATTTTTATTTAATCTTTTTATTTTAGATTTTAGATTTCAGAATTTACATTTTAGATTTTGCATAAAGACCAAACCATAATGTCATTGACTGAAAATGTTTTGTAACTAATTATTAAAGAAATGCATATAAAGATTTGTATTACTTGGAATTATGTTCACTATACTATATTTTTTTAGATTTTAGATTTAAGAATGTAGATATTGGATTTTAGATTTTTGGTCAAGACCAAACTAATATTGACTATACATTAGACTCTGGTGTGTAGATAGAAAGATGATTAGACTATTTGTTAAGATGAATTTTTAGGTGTTGACTGGCCTTGCAATAAGAATTGACTAACCAGACATGAGTTAGCTACCAACGAAACGCTTTGGCGACTATGCTTGTTATTAACCAGTGAGTAGGGTTTTAGAAAAACTGTTCGCTATTTTGGGTTATATACAACAAATGCTTGGACCTACTGAGCGACTATGTTTGCTAAACAATACATTATACCAGAGACCATAAGGATACTTATGTAGCTCAGGCAAGGAAAGCATTTGTACAGAATCTGTGGGCAATGAATATAGATTTAGGTATTAGGAAGTCATTTTTAAGGTCTTTGTCTGGAGCGTGGCGCTCTATAAATGTGAAACTTGGACTATTGGTGTAGCAGAAACGTGGAGAATTGAAGTGTTTGAAATGTGGTGTTACAGGAGAATGAGGAAGATTAGATGGGTAAATAGGGTTACAAACAAAGAGGTATTAAGACGAGTGGGAGAGGAGAGATGTTTCTGGCGACTGCTAATGAAGTGAAGAGATAGGTTGGTAAGACACATACTAAGACACTCAGGAATAGCAGGCTTAGTTATGGAAGAAAGAGTTGAATACAAAAACTGTAGGGGTAGACCAAGGTTATAATATGTTAAAGAGATAGCCTTGGATGGAGAGTGTGGTAGCTATATAGTGATGAAACGATTAACTCAGGACAGAGAGGCATGGAAGGCTGTATTAAACCAGTCAATAGGCTGAAGACTCAAACAACAACATGTAGAGCTTATCAAAATAATGTTGTGTAATGGTAAATGCTAGTCAACAAACAGTAATGCATTACTAAAACCCATGACACGATACCTGAGAGCTTTTCTAAAATTATTTTAAGAAGCCTTTAACCCTATATTAAACACCTACTGTCGACCAAAGTATTATGTGTACTCGAGTTTGAAGGTTGTTTGTTAAGTAACCAATAGACCTACATAAAAGCCAATACCATCAACATTTTCTACGTTCAATTCTACGTTAGTTCATATAGGTTTGGATTTTTAAATTTATATTTTAATATTTTTTATCGCAGTTGGAACACAAAAAGTGCACGTTTTTAAGCGTGTTTCAACCATGCGTCACATTTAAGAATTATTATCTCAAAAGCCCGTCATCAGATCGAATCTAAATTTTAACACAATATACATTGGAATGTTGTATAACTGGTTTATTAATTTCACAATTGTGTGTGTCCAAGAAACAAAGTTGTTATTATTGTTGTAAGGTAACGTTTTCTCGGCTCGGGGTGGTTGGAAAATGTAGTTCTTGGTTGCGTTGTAATCGTTATCCATCAAAACGTTATGCTGTATGACTGTGAAATACGTAAATTTTCAGTTATTTTATTTCGGTTTGTATTTGTACGAGGAAATAACACATGGTTCTCCATCTAGCCGCTCCGGCAGAAGCTCTACAGCGTTGCTGAGATGGAGCACATCACTTCCGAGCGAGACGCGCCATGAAGCGTGTGGGCACCATTTCGGCAACGCTGTACAGCTTTTGCCGGAGCGGCTAGCAGGTGAAACATGTGTTATTTCCCAGAAGTAATAAAACCGATATAAAATAAGTGAATTCATTTACGTATTTCACAGTCATACAGCGTAACGTTTCGATGTATGAGGATTACAATGCAACCAAGAACTACATTTTCCAACCACCCCGAGCCGAGAAAAAGTTACCTTACAAATATATTAACAACTTTGTTTCTTGGAAACACACAACTTTGAAATTAATAAACCTGTTATAAAACATTCCAATGTATATTGCGTTAAAATTTGGATTCGATCTGATGACGGGTGTTTGAGATAATAATTCTAAAATGTGACAGATGGTTGAAACACGCCTAAAAACGTGCACTTTTTGTGTTCCAACGGCGATAAAAATATTAAAATATAAATTAAAAATTCCAAACCTACATGACCTAACGTAAAATAGAACGACGAAAATGATGATGTTATTGGATTTTATGTAGGTCTATTGGTTACTTCACAAACAACCTTCAAACTCGAGTGTACATAATACTTTGGTCGACAGTAGTTCTCAAGGCTCATAACTGCAATGTTATGGAAAACAATTTCATAAAATTAAATGTTGGAGAGGACACCATCGTAGCCTAGCTATTATTATTATGCCATTGTTAAATGTAATGATAACCTTGCGTTGTAAACAAGTAAATATTTTCCCTTGCCGTATGTTACAATTATTATTTGTTCAATCCCCGATGTAATTTGGTAGGGAAATGTTACGTGTCACTCTCTTAGCTTTTGTTCATTTCGATTCTTATGATAGGACTTCAAGAGGTTTAAGTTAGATATTAGCTAGGAGATTATTGCATTCTTTACAGGGCAGTTCACCCCTCTGAAGTATGCTTGGGGACTGTCATCATTATGGATACATTCAGTGTGATTTTAATGTAAGCGTGGCCTCTTTCTTTATGTTTGTGTGTGTTTGCATTCCACTGGGCTGGTGGAGGATAGATCTCTCATATCCACGACACCCCCGAGTGCTGTTTCTCGTGGATAGCCAGTCCAAGAGTACATTCTTTCCCCTTCTATTTGTGTGTTGGTTGAGGAGGGTTTCGGAAGGGCTGTTTAAGACCAATGGATCCCCGAATCTCTTTTCTAACGGGCACAATAGCTACCACACACTACATCCGTGACAATCTGTTTAACACATTCTAACCTTGGTCTACCCCTACAGTTCATGTCCTCAACCCTTTCTTCCATAACTAAGTTTGCTATTTCTGGGTGTCTTAGTATGTGTCCTACCAACCTATCTCTTCTCTTCAGTAGCAGTCGCCAGAAACATCTCTCCTCCCCCACTTAATTCCTCTTCATTTGTTACTCTATCTACCCATTTGATCTTCATCATTCTCCTGTAACACCACATTTCAAATGCTTCTATTCTCCTGTTTTCTGCTGCGCCAATAGTCCCAGTTTCACTTCCATAGAGTGCCACACTCCAGACAAAATCTTTCTAAAATGACTTTCTTACATCTATATTCGATGTCAACAGATTCCTTTTTTGCAGAAATGCTTGTTTTGCCTGAGCCAACCTACTTTTTATATCCTCTTTGATTCGTCCATCACTGATTATATACGGAACCAGAATGGTCCATTGCTATTTATCAACTCTCTATAAGCTTACAGAATAAACAACACCACGCTGCATATGTGTGTACTCCGAGCATTGTTCTGCGTTAGTCCTCCACAGGTTTCGATCGTACCACCAATAATCCCAGTGAGTTCCGTACAAAGTGCTGTTCCGTATTATTTCGATATTTCGTTTGGCCACTGCCTCCCCTCCTGTCGGGTTTACGCTTGTTCTTTGGAACAATTTGTCAGTCCATAACTGTATGATCAATTATATATAGCATTTTTAATTGTGTTTTAATGTAACAAGTGGGATTGCAATGAGAACATTTCTGATATATTTTCAATCTGTTTTTAAAGACCTGTCAGCTAAAGTGGATTGTTAGTAACTCCTGGTGTCTCTACCAGTGCTAATAGAAAGTTAATAAATCAGTGAACGGAATTTGGGTAAGAAGGAACCAGTAAAAGGTTCTGTAGCAACGGGGGAAGACTGGAGGTATAAACATAGGACGGTATAATCCTGTGTACAGTACAAGTCTTCTTTAAACACCAGAAGAATGTCATTAATTCGAGGAACATGACTCCGAGGAAGAATATGAAATATAATACATTCTACTCCATAAATGAGCTTCTACCAAGATTGATAGATGAGTAATTGTATGGATCCAAGACGTTTTGATGGGTCGTTCCCAGAATGTGAAAGTCAAAGGCCAATTCTCGGATAAAATTACCGTAACATCGGAAATCCCTCAGGGCAGCGTAATCGGACCTTTGTTATTTTAGGTGTTTATAAATGACTTACCAAATGGAATTCGCAGTGACTGTCGATTGTTTGCGGATGATCGTGTAATATATCGAAAGATACATGACTCACAAAATAACGCAGTACCTCAGGATGACCTGAGTCTGGTCTATAAGTGGACGATTGAAAATCAGAAAATAAACACAAGAAAATGTAGTCCCATAAAAATAGGGAAAGAGCGAATTGAAGATTTTCGATATAACATTGGTCGGAAATACTTGTAGAAGATGATTCATGTAAATATTTGGGCGTTCACGTAAGGAATGATATGAAATGGAGTAGTCATGTAGGTTGTGTGGTTTCTAAAGCTTACAAATCTTTGCACTATGTAATGAACCCATGGGCCATAGGGTCCATGACGGTCGAACCCATGTCCTTAAGGAAGAAATGAAAGAAAAGTATAGTTTCCTAAAGGAACGGAGAGAGATTTTAAGCCAGGAATATAGCTTAACATTGTGCAAGCGACTAGGGACAGATGTTCCTTAGATGAGATCACCCCACTCGACATTTCAGAGAGGGCTGGTCACGAGTATTAATAACTGAGTGGAACTTTCCACCGTGTTAGACAGAGAAGCCTGAATCGGAATTCAAGCTGACGTTGCTGGAATTTGACAACGCCGCATATGCGCCAGAAGAGGAATAATTAAAATTAACACGTTTACGAGCATAATAATGAGTAAACAAGCACAGTACAGTGAATCATTTTGAATGAGAGATTTTTCAGTATAGAGAAACCATGTAATAATTGCACAGAAAAAAACTGCCGACGTAAGACGACGTCATTGGGGAATTACCTAAGCCTCTGTGGAGGGGAGAGAGCAAAAGGAATGCAACACCCACACAATTGAGGACGAGAAATTAATTAATATCTCCGAATTGCACGATCGATTCTTAGGTGCAATAAGATCATTTGACATTGAGAAGACGAGCTTTCGGAAGGTATAATTTTTATATTTGTGGCACCATTATTTTAGAAGTTGACCACAGGAAAGGCTAGAGTCTTATTTTTTTTTAGTAAAACAGTATAAAGCTTCGGGCATTTCCAAGCCAATCATGCAGTCCTACGAGCATTCCGTGAGGGGAAGTGCTGCTCCACGACGTAGAAGTAATCATTCCGACAGTCCGTGAGGGGACGTAACTCTGCGTTACATCGATAACAGCTACCAGTACTCCTTGAGGGGAGAAACGCTGTTTTACACCGCAGAAGTAAGATCCGATAGCCACAGGCGTCACAGTAGTAGCGACTTGCTTGCCTCCATAAGGAGCATTCAAGGCGAAATTTTAAAGTATCGCCGTAGTGAAATATTAGGAAAATCCTAATTATAGGATTTAGGCCCGACTGTATACAAGTTAAAGTGAAAGTTCATAAGATATAGTCAGAGCAGGCTGCGAACGTCGGACTTAAAGGCGATAGGTCGTTAAATGTACGAACGAATAGATCATAACGTACGGAAGTATCGTACCAGACAGATAAACTGTTATTTAAATTGAAGAAACCTAAAAAAGGAAGAACAGAATAAGGTTCGAACGTAGGAGTGTTAAAACAGTTCAAATAAAGAGGATAGGAGACTATAAACATTAGCTCCAGAAAGCAGGCGAACAATTCTAAAAATACTAGAATTGAGAAGTGCTAGCTGCTATAAACTAAGTCTATAGGTCTTAGAGGAGACCTCGATCCATATAGACTTTCGTTAGGATCAATAGACAGATCTACAGAGAAGCCGTTCAAGCTAGATAAATAGCCGGTTATCCAGGATAGGAATAGCAGAATTGGACTCCAGGGAACAGTAGATGTTTCGGGACTTTCGCATTCTTCAGAATAGGAAGCCGACATCGGATAAATTTCACCCTTGGAAACGGGAATTTAAGAAGATCACGTGTGATAGGCTCAGAAATACGGCCTAGTGATCGAGTAATTGTGAAGTGTAAAATAATCAAGATTGTGTGTTAAATAATATTTTTAGTGTTTATTATGTGTTCAAAAGGGACACATCAGTATATAAAAATGTCGTCAATATTAAGTGTTTTAGATATATGTCAAAAAGTGTTTTTACGTAAGATGAATACCTTTAATATGGTGTAAAAAGTTCAAAGTGGGCCCAAAAATGAAACACCGCACCAGATTTAAGATCATGGGATGATCTGGAAAATATGTGAGTACTAAATTCATTTTATTTTGGTGTCAGAAGTTGATTGTGTACAAACCCACCGGAGTTTTGGAGTGAAAGGGATGTGTTTTAATAAATAAATGCTGAATAATCAAGAATACGGTCTGAACGATAATAAATAAAATTGAGAAATTTATAAATAATTGTGTAAAGAATAAATCCCGTAGAGGAAATATGTGAATAAAGGGTTAATGTATTTAACAAATGTCATAAGAGCTAGCGAAATATCATTAATTATCATGAAAGACATTGAAATAAAGTAAAGTTGAGATATGAAAGAAATAGCTTTTGAGCTGGTATAAAGAATAAAGATAATAATAATAATTAAATATGGAAATGTTAAATAAAAATCAAATAAATTGATATGAACATAAGAACGTTAAGCCTTAACGTATGTGTAAAAGATGAGGTTCAATGGAATATTTTAAAACAGGGAGCGATTTATCGACAACGGAAAGATTAATATGTGAATTAAAATAATATGAATTGTTACTAAAGAGATTTTATCAGTTCTTGGGAAGACATTTTCGGCTTAAAATAATGCATAGCGCATAATGAGCGCAAATATAATATTAAAGTGTCACGCTAGGAACGCGTAGTGGTTAAATACTTGGTACATTACTTATGGAGGGTAGTTGATTGCAGTGAATTGATAATTGTGTAAGTCCTCTATTTGTGACATAGTATCACGAGGCATTGTGTATGTATTTAAAAAGGGAGCTAATATATGGTATTATTGAGCGTATGTCATATGGGCCACGGCCGACTCTAAATCGCATTTTGTATAAGTCCTCTGTACGGGATTGGTTCCCGAGGCACCTGAAGAGATTCGAATGCAGGATCTTCTTATGATAAAAGCCCCTGAAATTCTCCGTCGTCGTATGTGTATTAATCTTCCCAATCAATGAGGACCCTCTCATAATTAATAAATGCCAAGGATATGAAAATGGTCTTTGAACCAAAGAATAGTTGTTTGAATGTATACGGTACAATAAAGCCCGGTCTCCCCAGAACTGGATATAATGGGAAGGTTTGTTTTGAAAGCCTTGAAAATAAGCTAATAACGTTGGGTCAGACAGGATGTCGCCGCCACCCTAACGTGTCATAAATCGCACCCCAAGTAGTAGAGACTAGCTCTTTTAAAGCGAGGGGGAACAGAGACCGTCTCGTAAGCTGTTGTAAAGAGAAATGAATACACCAGGAGTGTTTAAAGTTGTTAACGACCCGGGCGTTGAACCGAGGTCCTTAAAGATGGATATTTCGTTTGCCGGTTCAGATCGTAGTTTCTTATATGATAATGGTCTATTAAGACATAAGAGATAAATAACAATCCCTATTGTAATAATGGATGGACGTGGGATTCCACGAGTTGATTGAAGGCAACTGAGTTCGGGAGTAACTATAGTTTTTTGACTGTGTCAAGTACCTTCACGCTCTGGAGTACACAATTGATTTTCTGATTACCTTAATATATTTGTGAAATAAAGAGAGATGATAACAACTGAATGTGTGGACATGCCCAAAATATTGAATTAGATAATTAACATAGATTTTAAATATAATTATATATTTGTTTTGAGAAATAAGAAAATATAAAAGCTAGTGTTTGAGGTGTACAAGAATGACACCGTAATAATGTAAATGCATGGAGCCAAAGAGCTCGGAGTTATGTAAACTTAATGTTAGTGCTTTATGGAAGTGAGACTAAGTAAGAATTGTTGGTTCATGGGGAAACCACAGTTTTTTTTTTTTTTGAATACAATATTTGTTTATTTTATTTGTGATCCCTTGTTCATTTGGAACAAGCAGTTGATATTTGGGTCAGTAATTAAATTGTAAAAATGTTTGTAGCGCCATTAATTTTATTAATTAAATGTGTTTAAATAGGAGTTGATTTTGTTGTTATTCTGCAAGTGTATCCTCTAATTAATCCAAAATATGTGAGTCACAGAGTGGGGGAACTTACCGCTGCCCCGAAATCCCGAATTGAGCTACGCTGGTATACTGTGATTGGCATATTTCTTGCTAAATGGGCACAGGGGGATATATAAATAATGTGCTGGATTAATAACTAGAGGAACACTTAAGTCGGTCATATCATGTAAAATTAAAGTAATGATAGGAAAAGCTACAACGTAAAATATTAACTGACCGCAGGGGTCCCTGGAAACTCATACCGAGCAGCCCTGAATATTATATTATAAACCCCCTAGCAAAAGTAAACATGGCGCCCAGTACGCAGGGCTGAGTTTTCCTAGGGAAAACCCGAGTTTTCTCGAAAAATCAAAATTTTCATTTTTTGAGAAAAATGGTTTTTCGAAATCTTGAATTTTAAACACTTCCATAAAGGTTTATGAAATTGAATAAAAGTAGTAAAAGGGTACGTTGTAAGTGAATACCCGTACTAAAGTAAAGTTTTAAAGAAATTGGGACACACGGATTCAGAGTATCATCTCTCAAGCATGTACTAGTGTGGTGGCATTTGTGGCCCACTGTATTCTCATAAGATGGCATTTAGTGAGGAAGTGCAAAGGCTTTTGGAGGCCATGAACAATAAATTGGGAACAATAGACAATACATTGGGTCTCCAAAAGGATGAAAATAACAAAGTGTTCGAATCCATAAATGAGAGTTTGAATAAATTGGATAGACAACAGATTGAAAATAAAGAAGGGTTAGGATCTATAAACAATAAGTTGGACAGCCAACAGGAGGAAAATAACCAAAGGTTAGGATCCATGAATCTAAGTTTGGAGTCAATAAAAATTGATAGTGCTAATATGGGCACTAAATTAGAGAATATCGAAGTTAAGACTGATACCATGGGAACCAGATTAGAAGCTATCGAAGTTAAAGGTAATACCATGGGAATTAAATTAGAAGCTATCGAAGCCGACTGTATAAACATGAATAAGGAACTGAAGGCTGAGATAGAAAAGATGAAAACAGAAAGTGGGAAAACCATTAAACAACAGTGGGAAGTGATGAAAACGGAGACGTTAGAGTCTCTGAAAGCCAACAGTAACGAAAACAATGGAGTACTGAAGGCTGAAATAGAAATGACAATGGATACTAAATTTAAAATTCTTGATGAAGGGTTTGACACTAAGTTGGAGACTAAGTTAAGTGAAATTAAAAAGGAAAATAAAGGATTTTACTCAGGAATGCAAGTCCAAATAGAGAATATGAACACAAATATGATAGATTCCCAAAATAAATGTCAAAATCATTTTAAAAGTATTGAGGGTAAAATTGGTACCATGGAAAATAAATTTGGTTCTATAGAAACTAAATTAAATAGCATGGAAGAATCTTGTAAAAAAATGTAAAGGCATGTGAGGAAAAACTTGTAACCCAGATCCAAGGTGTGCAGAAAGAATTGAAAGCTCAGATAAAAACTAACAGCGATATTTGTGAGGCATCCCGGGATGAAATAAAACAAAGCGTGAATAAGCTAGGAGATAGATTTGAAGGGGTTGAAGAGAAAGTAGGGATCCTCGAGAACAAAATCGGTGTAGTTCAGACTGAGGTAACTGAGATGAAAAATCAAAATCTAAAGGATGTTCAGGAGATGAAAAATCAGATTGATCATTTTACCGGGCAGGTAGATGAGAATCTGAAGACATACGAAACGAAAATAGATCAAAGATTAGGTAGATACGAGGGGCATCTCCAGAGTGAAAGAAAACAACGAGAGAACGAAAGTAAGGAAAGTACCCATAAAATAAATGAAATAAGTCAGGGTATTATTGAGGTTCAGGAAACCATCGGAACATTAAAGGATCATGTAGGAAAAACCAATAAGGAAGTAAATCAGGTCCAAGATGAAATGATGAAATTGTATAAGAGTCAAGAGAAAACTGAGGGAAAGCTTGAAGGAATGAAAATAGATATGGTCAAAGGACGAAAAGAAGTGGAGAAGCAAATAAAGGAGATACGAGAAGGCCTGGAGACCATAGGTGACGTTAAGCCAGAAATTATAGACCAACAGGCTAAGATCATTAAGAAAGAGGTAGAAGACCAAATAAATGGATTTAGGGATAGCTTCAGGGATGAGAAATTCCAATTCCAAAAGGTAGAGGAAGATATTAAAAGGAATCAAGAAAGAATTCAGAATGAATTAAGATCCCGATTGGAGAGGACGGAACTTAAGAATAGTCAAATGGAAATCCAACTCATGGCAAATGAAGAAAGTGCCCGAAGAGAAAGGAAGTTAGAATTCGAAAATCAGGAGGAGTTTCCAAAGACAGGATGGGTAGATTCCCGTGAACAAGGCACAGATACGGAAAGGGACTTAGGAGGGGAGAGCCCTTATAAGAACCCAGGATATCCAATGGCGATGTCAACCCCGTACACGAATCAGACAAATGGCCAAATAATAAACATTATTAAATCCAATGAGGATAGACCAGTAAAGTTTACGGGTAATAACATGTCTATTACTCCAAAATACTGGCTAAAAGAAGTGGCAGAGTATCTAAATGAAATGAAGGTTCCTCAGGATCGGAGACTGAGAGCTATTGAAAAGCTGTTGGCAGGTGATTGTCTCACCTGGTTCAGAAGCTTCAGATACACTTTTGATACGGTGGAAGGCTTTAGGGAAGCATTTTTAAAGCGATATTGGGCAGCAGATGTCCAAGAAAATTTAAGGCTAGATCTGTACTCTAGGAAGTACAGCACCAATGCACCTACTAAATACTCGGAATTTTTCACCGCTCAGCTGTGTAAATTCCGCGAACTGGATATTGCTCCGGCAGAAAACGACCTGTGTGCCGCCATTGCAAGACAGCTTCCATATGAGATTCAGAGGCTGCTAATCTCATCCAAAGCCAGAAGTGCTGTGGAAGTGGAAAGCGTATTACGTCAGTTAGATATGACGACTTCGCACGTAACACCTCGGCATCAGAGACAAACTGAGCAAGTACACATGGCCAGCAGTCAGGAAACTGGAGAAAAACCAGCGACCAGGAATCAGTCCACCAGTACGGATACTCAAGGACGAGATCGAGAGTATGGGCACCAGGAGCCTAGAAGGATACAGCCATATTACAGGGGAGGATATCGAGGAAGAAATCCTAGAACGACGGGTTATAGGCAACAGGAAAGCCGCCCCTATAACAATAACCAGCAAAGGCCGGACAACAGAAAGAAATGGGAGAATTATCCCAGGAGAAATGTAAGGCCAGACGATAGGGATGATGAATATTGGGCCGAAATAGAAGAAAGATATCAGGAGAGTCTTCGTTATATGAACGAAAGACCAGATGAACCTGATAGGCAAAAAGTCCGTTGGAGTGAGGCAATCAAGAACAGGAAATCACCCGACCGACTAGATGGAGCTCAAAGCTTGGAACTACAAGCTCAGCTGAAGAATGAGGGAAAAGGGAGCCCTCAGGATAAAAAAAACTCCAAATTTAAATTGTCAAAAGTGGAAACATACCAGGAGCTGGGAGGAAGTAGAAATTGTAAATTGGATAGCTAGACCAGATGAACTAATTAACGAGGATGTGGAAGGAATCCCACCTGTTAAAAGAGAACTACCTATAATTATGCTTAGGATAGAAGGATTACTGGTCAGAGCATTGATTGATACTGGATCCACAATAAGTTTAATTACACAAACCCTTTTAAATGAATTGGAAACAAGGGGCCGAGTACTAAAGATTCCCACATCAAGTGTAAAGATTAAGGGAATTATCCCTGAAAAATCTTTGACATGTAAATTTCAGGTATACATTGATTTAATCATGGGTAACGCTGAAATTTCGCAGTGCTTTTTGCTGGTAAATCAATTACCGTATAATGTCATATTAGGTATTGATTTTATCCGTGAGAACAAGGTCATTATAGACCTAGCGCAAAACTGCATTAGAATTCAAAGAGAGGATGTGGATGAGCAAAACATTAACCTACAGGATCAGGAGGCGAAAATAGCAGAACAGGTATGGCATATGGAAGAAGTGATTGAGGAAGATTATAAGGACATAGAAAAAATATTTGAAGTCCTCAACATAGAACTCGAAGATAATGTGGAAAATGAGTTCGAGACCAACCTGTCAGGAAAAGTAGAGGAAGCTAAAGTCAGCCTCGAAATTAAGGAACAGTTAAAGAAATTATTATTGGATTATAGGGACGTATTTGATTCTAAGCCAGGGAAGATTGAAAATTTTAAATACGCGTTCCAAGTCAACGATTGGGCACCGTTCAAACAAAAACCATACCCGGTTGCGGAAAAACATTACCCACAAACCAAGAAGACACTGCAGGAGATGATGAATGCAGGTGTTATAGAAAAGATGGCGACACCATATGTTAGTCCATTAGTGATTGTGAGTAAACCGGATGGCTCAGTAAGGGTGTGTTTAGATGCCAGAAATCTAAATGCAAAAATTATACCAGAAAATGATTCGGCACCACCCATAAAAGAAATACTGAGGAAATTTAAAGGCAAGAAGATTTTTACAAATATTGACATGACTTCTTCGTATCATCATCTCGAACTGGAAGATAAAACCAGCTTGTTGACTGGATTTCAGTTCGATCAACAAACATACTGCTTTAGAAGATGTCCGTTTGGATTAAAGACTGCAGGATCCGCATTAATAAGAGCGCTGGATCGAAACCTGTCAGAGGAAGTGAAAGAGTGCACTATCCGATACGTAGATGACATTTTGCTTACCTCGGAGAACATTGAGGAACATTTAGAAAAGTTGAAGAAATTATTAGAAGACCTAAGAAGGGCAAATTTTAAGATAAATTTAAAGAAGTCGAACTTCTGTCAAAGGCAAGTGACATTTTTAGGGCATGTGATTGACAAGGATGGTGTTAAACCAAATCCATGCAAATTGGAATCGATAAGGGATTTTCCAAGGCCTTTGAAAGTGAAGAACGTTCGCCAGTTTTTGGGATTGATTGGGTTCTTCTCAGGACATTGTCCTTCATACACCAAAACTGTTGCACCACTACAGGACCTTCTGAAGAAGGGGGGCAAGTGGAAATGGACGGAGGAAGCAGAAAAAGCATTCGTGGAGGCCAAGGAAATGCTCTTAAACTACGTGAAGCTAGGATATCCTGATTTTAATCAGAGATTTATCATTCAGACAGACGCATCCCAGATTGGAATAGGGGCAATGCTATATCAGGAGAACCCGGAAAACCCTGATAAGAAGAACTATCTAGCTTTCACAAGTAGGAGACTGAAACCACACGAGAAAAATTATACGATCAGCGAGATCGAGCTGTTAGCGATATTGCACGCGTTGCAATATTGGCGGAAGATCGTATATGGGTTTCAGGTCATTCTAAGGACGGATCATAAAGCCTTAACCTTTCTGATGAAGACTGATTTATCCAGTCAAAGGTTGATGCGTTGGGCTTTATATATTCAACAATTTGATGTCAAGATAGAGTACTACCCAGGAAAGGAAAACATAGTTCCAGACTACTTAAGTAGACAGCCAGAGTCCATAGAAGAGGAAGTAATGGCTATAGATTTGGAAGACAGGGATCAGCGTACTCTTAATGAGTTAAGAAGCATTAGTCAAAGACAACGGGAGGATCCATGGATGAACATGCTCATATCATTCCTTGAGGGAAGCTTGATAAGAGGAACACCAGCGTACACGGAAGCTGAGAAGATAGCACAGGACTACACGTTTTATAATGGGTTATTATATAAGTTTGTGGACTCTGACCATACGAAATTAAGGATTGTTGTACCTGCAATTTTGCAGAGGAAAATAGTATGGTTAGCCCATAGATCGTTCGGACATATGGGAGTCGACAAAACAGTCTCGATGCTGAAAGAAGCATTTATATGGCCGAGACTGAGAGAAACTGTAAGGGACACGTTAAAGACATGTGATTTATGTCAAAGGATCAAACCTAATGCATTTCTGATGAGACAGAAGCCTATACCATTGTTGCCCGAAAGGCCCGGCCAAATCATATCTATCGATAATTTTGGACCTTTGCCAAAGGCAAGAAGAGGAAATCGACACATAATGGTGGCTATGGATGTCTTCACTAAAATGGTTGTCCTTGCTCCCATACAGAAGACTAGTACCAAACAGGTGTTAAAACGACTTAAAGAAAAAGTGATACCGATTCTGGGGAAACCTGAGAATTTGTTGTCGGATCACGGCAGTTGTTTCACCAGTGTAGAGTTCAGACGAGAATTAGAAAGACTTGGAATACGTCAAATTTTGTCAAGTATTCGCCATCCTGAGGCAAACCCTGTAGAGAGAGTTATGAGAGAAACGGCCAAGTACTGTAGAATATACTGTGCCGAAGAAAATTGGAAGTGGATAGATATTTTGGATATTATTGAATTTTGTATAAATAATACAATCCATGAATCCACAGGAGAGATACCCATAACGTTACATCGGAATGAGCAACCAGAAAGACCTTGGAGTCTGGTAATTCCTAGGCCAGCAGACGCTCAGCCGGGAAGAGATGTACGAATTAGGAGAGCCTTTGAGCATCTAAAAGCTCAAGCCGACAGGAGGCAGAGAAGAAATAGGCATAAGAGGTATCATCGACCATTATTAGCAGGAGAAATGGTGTTAGTGAAAAGACCAGCCATTTCGGATCCAGGGAACCGTGTGTACAAGAAGTTCCAGAAAATGTACCACGGACCATATCAAATAATCAGAGATTTGAGGAATAACGCATATAGAATTCGGCACTGTGAAACGGATCACGAAGTGACCATGAATTCAGCAAATTTGAAATTATATTACCCTCCCGAAGATTTTGATGAAGAAAATGAACAAGCCCTGGTCATGGAAACATTTAGAGATGAATCCACTTTTGACATAAACAAGAATAAGGAAGAAATAAAAAATAGAGCTCAAGCATTCGAGTGCGAATGCGAATTGGAGAAAGTATATTGGGAAATTAAAGAAATAATTGAATTTATTGAAGAAGAAAATTCCAAATTAAGAAAAGAAAATGATGAAATAAGGAAACGGGTAGGGATAGACCAAACCCGTAAGGGAGAATGAGGTTCTGGGAACTTAAAGTCCAGACATATAAAGAAAGAAAGAAAGGGTAGGGACAGAGCATACCCGACCTACACAATTACCGGATATGACTTAAAAGAAGTAAAAATAACAGTAAATACGGATGACGTTATGATGGCTTCGACGAATAAAGAAATACAAAATTAAATTGAAATAAATTTCCTCAAAATTTTCGAAAATTTATTTACCTAAGGAGGGGAGAGATGAACCCATGGGCCATAGGGTCCATGACGGTCGAACCCATGTCCTTAAGGAAGAAATGAAAGAAAAGTATAGTTTCCTAAAGGAACGGAGAGAGATTTTAAGCCAGGAATATAGCTTAACATTGTGCAAGCGACTAGGGACAGATGTTCCTTAGATGAGATCACCCCACTCGACATTTCAGAGAGGGCTGGTCACGAGTATTAATAACTGAGTGGAACTTTCCACCGTGTTAGACAGAGAAGCCTGAATCGGAATTCAAGCTGACGTTGCTGGAATTTGACAACGCCGCATATGCGCCAGAAGAGGAATAATTAAAATTAACACGTTTACGAGCATAATAATGAGTAAACAAGCACAGTACAGTGAATCATTTTGAATGAGAGATTTTTCAGTATAGAGAAACCATGTAATAATTGCACAGAAAAAAACTGCCGACGTAAGACGACGTCATTGGGGAATTACCTAAGCCTCTGTGGAGGGGAGAGAGCAAAAGGAATGCAACACCCACACAATTGAGGACGAGAAATTAATTAATATCTCCGAATTGCACGATCGATTCTTAGGTGCAATAAGATCATTTGACATTGAGAAGACGAGCTTTCGGAAGGTATAATTTTTATATTTGTGGCACCATTATTTTAGAAGTTGACCACAGGAAAGGCTAGAGTCTTATTTTTTTTAGTAAAACAGTATAAAGCTTCGGGCATTTCCAAGCCAATCATGCAGTCCTACGAGCATTCCGTGAGGGGAAGTGCTGCTCCACGACGTAGAAGTAATCATTCCGACAGTCCGTGAGGGGACGTAACTCTGCGTTACATCGATAACAGCTACCAGTACTCCTTGAGGGGAGAAACGCTGTTTTACACCGCAGAAGTAAGATCCGATAGCCACAGGCGTCACAGTAGTAGCGACTTGCTTGCCTCCATAAGGAGCATTCAAGGCGAAATTTTAAAGTATCGCCGTAGTGAAATATTAGGAAAATCCTAATTATAGGATTTAGGCCCGACTGTATACAAGTTAAAGTGAAAGTTCATAAGATATAGTCAGAGCAGGCTGCGAACGTCGGACTTAAAGGCGATAGGTCGTTAAATGTACGAACGAATAGATCATAACGTACGGAAGTATCGTACCAGACAGATAAACTGTTATTTAAATTGAAGAAACCTAAAAAAGGAAGAACAGAATAAGGTTCGAACGTAGGAGTGTTAAAACAGTTCAAATAAAGAGGATAGGAGACTATAAACATTAGCTCCAGAAAGCAGGCGAACAATTCTAAAAATACTAGAATTGAGAAGTGCTAGCTGCTATAAACTAATTCTATAGGTCTTAGAGGAGACCTCGATCCATATAGACTTTCGTTAGGATCAATAGACAGATCTACAGAGAAGCCGTTCAAGCTAGATAAATAGCCGGTTATCCAGGATAGGAGTAGCAGAATTGGACTCCAGGGAACAGTAGATGTTTCGGGACTTTCGCATTCTTCAGAATAGGAAGCCGACATCGGATAAATTTCACCCTTGGAAACGGGAATTTAAGAAGATCACGTGTGATAGGCTCAGAAATACGGCCTAGTGATCGAGTAATTGTGAAGTGTAAAATAATCAAGATTGTGTGTTAAATAATATTTTTAGTGTTTATTATGTGTTCAAAAGGGACACATCAGTATATAAAAATGTCGTCAATATTAAGTGTTTTAGATATATGTCAAAAAGTGTTTTTACGTAAGATGAATACCTTTAATATGGTGTAAAAAGTTCAAAGTGGGCCCAAAAATGAAACACCGCACCAGATTTAAGATCATGGGATGATCTGGAAAATATGTGAGTACTAAATTCATTTTATTTTGGTGTCAGAAGTTGATTGTGTACAAACCCACCGGAGTTTTGGAGTGAAAGGGATGTGTTTTAATAAATAAATGCTGAATAATCAAGAATACGGTCTGAACGATAATAAATAAAATTGAGAAATTATAAATAATTGTGTAAAGAATAAATCCCGTAGAGGAAATATGTGAATAAAGGGTTAATGTATTTAACAAATGTCATAAGAGCTAGCGAAATATCATTAATTATCATGAAAGACATTGAAATAAAGTAAAGTTGAGATATGAAAGAAATAGCTTTTGAGCTGGTATAAAGAATAAAGATAATAATAATAATTAAATATGGAAATGTTAAATAAAAATCAAATAAATTGATATGAACATAAGAACGTTAAGCCTTAACGTATGTGTAAAAGATGAGGTTCAATGGAATATTTTAAAACAGGGAGCGATTTATCGACAACGGAAAGATTAATATGTGAATTAAAATAATATGAATTGTTACTAAAGAGATTTTATCAGTTCTTGGGAAGACATTTTCGGCTTAAAATAATGCATAGCGCATAATGAGCGCAAATATAATATTAAAGTGTCACGCTAGGAACGCGTAGTGGTTAAATACTTGGTACATTACTTATGGAGGGTAGTTGATTGCAGTGAATTGATAATTGTGTAAGTCCTCTATTTGTGACATAGTATCACGAGGCATTGTGTATGTATTTAAAAAGGGAGCTAATATATGGTATTATTGAGCGTATGTCATATGGGCCACGGCCGACTCTAAATCGCATTTTGTATAAGTCCTCTGTACGGGATTGGTTCCCGAGGCACCTGAAGAGATTCGAATGCAGGATCTTCTTATGATAAAAGCCCCTGAAATTCTCCGTCGTCGTATGTGTATTAATCTTCCCAATCAATGAGGACCCTCTCATAATTAATAAATGCCAAGGATATGAAAATGGTCTTTGAACCAAAGAATAGTTGTTTGAATGTATACGGTACAATAAAGCCCGGTCTCCCCAGAACTGGATATAATGGGAAGGTTTGTTTTGAAAGCCTTGAAAATAAGCTAATAACGTTGGGTCAGACAGGATGTCGCCGCCACCCTAACGTGTCATAAATCGCACCCCAAGTAGTAGAGTCTAGCTCTTTTAAAGCGAGGGGGAACAGAGACCGTCTCGTAAGCTGTTGTAAAGAGAAATGAATACACCAGGAGTGTTTAAAGTTGTTAACGACCCGGGCGTTGAACCGAGGCCCTTAAAGATGGATATTTCGTTTGCCGGTTCAGATCGTAGTTTCTTATATGATAATGGTCTATTAAGACATAAGAGATAAATAACAATCCCTATTGTAATAATGGATGGACGTGGGATTCCACGAGTTGATTGAAGGCAACTGAGTTCGGGAGTAACTATAGTTTTTTGACTGTGTCAAGTACCTTCACGCTCTGGAGTACACAATTGATTTTCTGATTACCTTAATATATTTGTGAAATAAAGAGAGATGATAACAACTGAATGTGTGGACATGCCCAAAATATTGAATTAGATAATTAACATAGATTTTAAATATAATTATATATTTGTTTTGAGAAATAAGAAAATATAAAAGCTAGTGTTTGAGGTGTACAAGAATGACACCGTAATAATGTAAATGCATGGAGCCAAAGAGCTCGGAGTTATGTAAACTTAATGTTAGTGCTTTATGGAAGTGAGACTAAGTAAGAATTGTTGGTTCATGGGGAAACCACAGTTTTTTTTTTGAATACAATATTTGTTTATTTTATTTGTGATCCCTTGTTCATTTGGAACAAGCAGTTGATATTTGGGTCAGTAATTAAATTGTAAAAATGTTTGTAGCGCCATTAATTTTATTAATTAAATGTGTTTAAATAGGAGTTGATTTTGTTGTTATTCTGCAAGTGTATCCTCTAATTAATCCAAAATATGTGAGTCACAGAGTGGGGGAACTTACCGCTGCCCCGAAATCCCGAATTGAGCTACGCTGGTATACTGTGATTGGCATATTTCTTGCTAAATGGGCACAGTAATGAGGGTATTAAAACGAAGTAGTACCTATGCTAAAGCATTAGGCTATTTGTCACTTGTAAGACCTATTCTGGAATACGCCTCGGTGATTTGGGATCCATATCAAGTAGGGCGCATCAATGACTTGGAAATTGCATAAAGAAAGGCCACTTGATTTGTGCTCAATGACTTAAATCCGAGGAACTGTACGACCCGTATGTTAAAGAAATTTGGATGGGAATCACCTGAGGCTAAGAGGATAAAATCTAGACTCTGCGCTATGTACAACACGTACACAAATCAATCCGCCTGGGGTGAGATTAGCAAACGTATGGTGAAAGCCTACTTACATGAGTAGGAGTGATCATTCTTTCAAAGTTAAGGGCCGACCACAGCGAACAAATTATGGTAAATATTATTTCGTAAACCGTGCCATTGATAACTGGAACTCTCTACCTGTCGCAGTCTTGGAGCCTTTCCCCAAACATATAGGTGTGTTTAAGAAAAGACTGAAGATTTGTGTAAATACTCCGGTTTAATTGTTGTTGGATTATTATATATAATTGTTATTGCTATGTATAATTGCTATTGTTATGTATAATTGTTTATTTGTTATGCATACCCAAATTACCACCGGGGGACACACCCACAATTGTAAATAAATGGATGAATGAATGAATGGTGTTGAGAGTGTCTATCCTGAAAGTGGGTTTCCCGCGTTATTTTCACGCATTCTCCCGGTGATATCCAGGATGTTCCCTTATCTGAAGTCCTGTGGCACCAACATCAATCCTTTAATAGCAATCGCACACACTAATGACGTTAGCACAGAAACAGATTATTATCAGGCAAATTTATCGCACACGCAAATAAACGCAGCTGATCATCAGTACGTCCCAACCCCTAAAATGAATTAATAAAGGCAACAAACATTTGACATATCACATTAAACTCTTCAGAACGAAATTGAGGAAAGCACAATTACCCGATTCTTTGTGAGATTTAATACGTTTAAGGTATGCAGACTTGCACAAAGCTATTGATAAGAAGAGCAATTGAAAGTTAGTAGTTATCCGTCCGTATGAAGATCTTCCAATTTCTCGTTTCAGCTCTTCGGCTTCAGCAGCTGGATGCAGGCTTGTTAATGGCAAAGCCTCTTAACGTAAATCCCACGTCCCCAGAGTTTCTTCAAGTCCACCCACCCCTCTGCAGTATCCGACAATACTTTCGGTTGGCTGGATCCCGAAGTATTTGATTGTCTCAATGTCCACGGCAATATCGATACGTCTCTGTAGTTTAATACACTGGAATCAGTTGCCCGTGTTTAGAAGCTTTGACTTCATGTATTGCTACAAGAAATTGGTGAGCTCTTGAACAAAATATAATATTGAACCAGAGACGTAACATCCGCTGTTGTATCTGTCACGGGTAATAATCAATATTCGGTTCATTTGAAATCGACTGACCGTTCAATAAATTAATCGACTAACTAAATAATAGATTAATCGGCTAACCAAAGACTCTATTAATCGGTTAGCCGTAGAATCGGTAATTTGATTAGTAGACATGAGATGAGGAAATGAGAGGTCATATATACAATGTAGAGAACAGGAATTTGTCAAAAAGAAGTCGGAAAAAATATGAAAAATAGTCATTTTATAAGATATAAATGACTATGCTGCACCATGAATGACAACGCCCACTTTTACTGAGATTGATTTTTGTGCGTGTAACTTCTGAACTACAATAGATAGATTTCTGATCTCACTTCCTGTCTGCTCTGATGAGCGCAGACTTTGTGTTGGTAACAGTGACAACTTCCTGCATTGTTTATGTTACTAGTGGTTATTGAACAAGTTCATAATATTATAATCACTGTGATTTTGCAATGACCTATTGAAGAAATATTGTTTAAGGGGTGGAACAGCAAGGTAATCAGCCCCAATTATTAATAATTAAATCGTTGATTTGAAGAGGGAAACGAGTCCACTTATTCATAAACAAATACGTTGAAGCACGCGTTTCTTTATTTTTATTTATTTATATTGTTTTTATTTACTTATTTAATTATTTGTTTACTTATTAATTTGTTCATTTATTTATTTATTTAAAAGATAAAGGAAGTAGGAGAAGCAAAATAACCAGTGATGGACGAAATGATGCAATTTATGGGGCAGGAATGTTCTAAGAATTGTCAGAGGTAACAAAATGTAATCAAAAACTTCAACCTCATTTTCTCAGTTTAACATTTTTCACTACTTTGGTACCATTTGTAAGAAAACTAATAAAGTTATTTTCATAATTTGTTTTAAATGTATGAACATCATCCTAATGAACAGTAATAAGAAGGGATATCCCTTTAAATAATATACAAAATGAAATATAAATATTTTTCGACATAATTTTGGATAAAAATATAGTACCTTAAACAAAAATTCATATTGGGAAAAGTATTTAGTTTTTCTCAATAATCCTTCTTATTATTGCAGATAATGATCCAAACAGTAATCCCCGAAAGTTTCAATTGGCTAACCCAAACATATTTTGAGTAACGTGTACCACAAATTGGAAGATTTAACATGGGCGAGATAGGCAGGTCTTTCTTACCTTAAGTTGAGTTACGCTTATTTTCGTAATGATGTATAGAAGTCTATAAAAGTTACACATTGCCTTAGTATACAAAGTGACCTTCCTTAGTTATGTTATCAATGGCCAATTAAGAGCCAGTGACAGTCGAAAAACAAACATAAATCAAATTGGGAAGGGTTTTGGAAAAAAGAAAATGAAGAGTTTTGAGCAAAGATTTTGAATTCTTGTTTAATATTTACGATTTAGGACAGGAACATTTTTGTATTGCTTTTTTTAGCCTAGTTTTCACAAAGAAGGTACATTATTTAAAGAGATATGATATAATATATGTATATTTAAATTAATTAAAAGTAGCCTATGTTTTGCTCCTGTGAGATCGTAGTGAAGGGAATGAATTACATTGATTAATCGACAAAACAATTCATCGACCAACCCACTAATGGATTAAACAATCAATCGAGAACTCTTTTTGTAAAAATATATTTTCTGCTTTCGCTTTCAAGGTAATCTAAGAAAGACACGACATTATCTACAGTATTTAAACATGATGAACCCTTTACCCTCTGATGGATAAATGATTCGATGTTTTATTTCTTCAATTAATAAATATTTCCACCAGCATCATGAAAATAGCCAGACGGAGATGAGGAAATTTCAAGCAGTGGTTGGAGACAATGAGGAAATACCTGCAGCAGTTTGACAAAAGGCTAAATACTTAGGATTGTGAAAAGAAAGACCTAGCAATGATTCAGAAGGACAGGTGGTGGCCACCTCAAAATAGAAGCGACGCGAAGTGAGACACGCTTCTGGTATGTTCATTGTGATATTCGCGCCTAAAAAAATACGATGCAGTAACGTGAGTGGCTGATGAAAATACTAGACACTCCTACTAGGCCAAGGTCTGATAAAAACCGCCAAGTCACAGAAAATGTGGAACCAATGAGAGAAGAATGCTTACCAGCGCGGCAAGTCTAGCTTGGGTACGCGATGACTAGCATTAACGCGGGAGATCGCCTAGACAAAATCTCTACGATCGATTCTAGGATTAATGGGCATATTCTTGACCTGCGCTATTTTTCGAGTTCAATGATATTTATTTCATTCCTGTACCACTATTATTTTGAGAAATTTTTATATAATTTCCCCCTCTATCAAGACCTAGGGCCGGTTCATTTATAAGTGGCGTGAAGAGCCAAGACATTGATTATTACTTTTGTACGTCTGAGGACGTAGCTTATTACTCTTGTACGTCTGAGGACGTAGGGCTTATTATATTTGTGTGTCGAAGACACAAGCACTTATACTTTTGCGTGTCGTGAAGGACACAGAAATTATTAATAAATGTGTTAAATTCAGTGTTAGATAGTCATAGTACTATATTTTGTAGGGGCAGTATCATCGATAATACGTCAACGAACAGTTCCGGGGAAAGTAGTACCTGAAGCGGCGAATTTAGTAGTCAAATGTCAAGTGAATAATAATCTAACTTCTTGAATCAGCACGAGAGATGACATCGCTTATCCTGAAGGAAGTCTGGAACTATCAACACTCCGTCCAGATGGCTGAGATGAGCTAAGAAGTATTCAGTTGGGAGATGGCAGCGGATGTCCTTTGACGGGTGACTTGCCGAGGATGAGTACAGAATAATATTATTATTATCTGATATATTAATTTATGGTATATAGGACATAATTTGTTTTGTAAATAATTTGCTTGTGTGATTAACGTAGTATATTTAGTTTTGGTCTGACACACCTTTTGCATGGAAACAGCTCGCATATGTTATTAGTGGAAGGTTCTTGTTTTTGTTTGTTGTTTTAAATAACGTAGCTATGTGGACGACCGTGTTTGCATATGTTACGCAATGCGGTTAAAAACGTCTCTCGGAGATATGTTGTGTTTCAGAAGTAGGACTGAAGTAATATAATTATACAATAGAATGGAGGGTAATTACTCCTTTTTAAGGTTTATTATTGATCAGATTCAGTGAGATTATTGCCTTTGGAGCAATGTGATTTGTGACGAAGAGCAGTCAGCTCTATCGTAGGTTTTAATTTTTTTTTAAATTATTTGCGAGCACCTATTCAGCCGACCTGTGTGAAAAACGTAATGTCATTCCCAGATGTGTGTGTGTGTGTATGTTGTGGTCATTACAAGCGGGAATTTCAGCGTAGACTGATTTCTGTCAGCTTGATGCCAAGTCCATATTGTAACCTTGCGAGGGCAATTGTGGATATTTTGATTAATATCTGACCATTTGTTGAGGTGGTTGAGATTTGCTGCTGTTGATTCTTTGAGATAACGGCACAGCTGGTCAGTTATTTTTACACACTGGAGTTGGGACGATGACAGGTATTGAGGAAAGGGGGAGATGTTTCACAAGACGGACTGAAGATTGCTAACGAGGTCATTAGTGGAGAGTGCTTGTGGCATCGTAATTACTTGAAATACAGAATTAAGAACTGATCAATGATAACAATTGTTTAATAATGGGAGTTGCCTACGAATCACGATAATCTCCGAAGCGTTAGCTTAACATGCAGTTTTGTTCATATAAAGTAATATCAGCTGGTCAGGCTTTTGTTGTTGTTGGTTTAGTCCATGTTTATATTCCATTCAGTGACCCGTGAAGTCACGTGCAATGCTGGATTTCCTTGCTTGTGTATTGAGCAATTGGCCGGAGTTGGCAGCTCATTTTCAAGTGCGTCATCGCGCTAAATGAGGGTCTCGAGAGAGATTCCTGTAAATAGTAGATTTTAGTGTGTGTGTGTCAGCATTACATTTTAAGGGTTTTTATTAGTGTCATGTTCCATATCCGTAAACGTTGATTTACGAGATGATTGTTCGTAAGCATCGTGGCTGTTAACCCGTTGCAAACGAACAGTCATCCAAAGTACTCATTCCTCGTAGTTAGTCATTACGCGTACATAAAATCCAAAATGCAAGTTAGTGGAACTAGGATCCACATTTTAATAAGGGGGAGATCCGTCTGACTCCTCAGCGTTGATAGATATTCTTGTCATGGGAAAAATTCAGGGAGGATTTTTTTTATTATTGTTGTTTATATTATTTTTATGCACTATTAGTCATTAAATCATGTTATTATTTTACATCTTGTCACCTTTCTTTCTTAATTATAGTTTTAATCCTATGACCCTTACCTCAGTAGAGCATGTTGTTTGGCGAACGTTAACATCACATTGGAACTGAGCGCGACCCCTTGGTTAAGAATTCTTGCATATAAACACTGCTATTCTGAAGGGTTCATAGGAGTTAAACTGGCGGCCAAGCGTGCGGGGTTCACTGTGGTGTAACGGCAAAGATTTTGCACATGTCAATGTAAGCGTAGTTGGGTTTTCAAACTGACGCAACAATGAAGGTGTAATTTTGTTGCTGGTTCGCTGCTGGAACACATTTAAGTGGCGTATTTGAGTAAAACTGACATGCCGCAAGTGCAGGCAGATATGACAGTATTTTAATCACCGGAAAGTGATATTTTATTAAAAGTAATTGAGGCGAAGGTGATACCGCCAAAATGTGTGAAATATAAATTAAAATCAGGAGTTTGCAATGTAAAATACGGTTCACGTTTTTGTCTATTGAATTAAAATAAATTAATATACGTGATACCGGGCGCCCAATGATTAAAGTTAAAACTAGATTTGTTTAGAAAGTCAAACTCATGAAAATGTTAGGAGGCTGGTAGCCTAAATGACAATTAATACTTTGTTAATTAGTCAGTGTTAATATCAGATCAGGATAACAATTTAATGACTGAGTATGTGTTTGGGTTTAAATTAAATTTAGTAAAATTAGAACTACTCAGAGATGGAATCGACTAGTGGGATTAAATGTAAAAATAAATGAACTGAGTAGGGTAAAGAAATTAAATGTGCATTGGATTGTATGTGTGTGTCAAAAGGGCATTGCTTTATGCCATTTCCCTAATGTCTCATATAAAGTGTATAAGATGGCAACGGTGGAACAGATTCAAGAAATCATTGAGAGTGCGGCTAGGAGAACACAGGAATTGTTGGACACTAAATTGGCGGAACAGAGTCAGTCATTAAACACTAGTATGTTAGAACAAAGTGAAGCATTAAACGCGAAGTTATCCGAACAAAATGAATCGCTAAACAATACTATGTTAGAACAAAGTGAAGCATTAAACGCGAAATTATCCGAACAAAGTGAATCATTGCGGACACAATTAAATAACAGTAGGATTGAACAAAATGAATATCAGGCGGAACAAGCTAGATTACTAAAAAATGAAATCAATGACACTATAAATTCGCAGTTAGAGGCGCAGAATGTTAAAAACACGAACCAATTAGCTTCGTTAACCGCAGAGATGAAAGATCACACTAATCAACAGATGGTATTGCTGGCCCTAGATGTTAGTAAAAATAATGAAAAGCAATTAGATCAGATTAAGAAAATGGAAAGTATTTTTGATCAAAAACTTAGCATTCTGGATGTAACGGTGTCAGCTAAATTAGAGCAAATTGAACTAGCGTGCACTATGAATACAAGCGAGGTCAAGATAGCTCAGGATAAGTTAGAAGGACGATTTATGGAAATGGAAAAGAGCGGCAAAGTCATTCAACAACAATTATCAGCAGTAGATGAAAATATATCCGGCATAATTAAAGATATGGATCGTCTCGAAATAAAATCAGCGGAGCAATGGAAAAGCCTAGAAACGGATCAGAATCAATTAAAGAGTACCATCGACGAAAATAGCGCGAGATTGGAAGAATGGAAAAGCCAGATAGAAAGCAATCAGGATGACACTAAAAGCCAGATTGAAGAGAAAGTAAGCACGATTAATGAGCAAATAAGGAAAGATTGGCGAAAAATGAATATCGATTCTAAAGAGGAAAGATCAACCATCCTAAAAACAGTAGGCGAAAATCATACTCGAATTCAAGCATTAGAGCAAGAAATTAAGAGTAAACTTAAAGAACAAACAGACATGATCATTAAAGCCGAACTGAGGTCATTAGAAAAATCCTCGATATTTAAAACAGGAACAATGAGAGATAGGCAGGACGACTCAAATAGCCCCGGGGAGGAAAGCACTGCAGGGAGTCAAGCTCAGACAGAGAGCCCATTAACAGCAAACACGGAAGGGTTTCGCAAGAATATTGAAAGGAGTTCCACGCCACAAGACGGTCATCAGCCCACACAACTTATCCAAGTAATTCGCTCGAACGATTATAAACCGCAGAAATACACGGAGAATTCAGGGGTGACACCTAAAGCTTTTATTAAAGAAATTGAAGATCATTACAATGACACTGGGGTACCTGAAGCACGTAGATTGAGGATGATGGAGAGATTTTTATCAGGAAATGTCCTTACATGGTTTTTAAGCTTCAAATATACATTTGGAACCATGTCAGATTTCAAATTAGCGTTTCTGCGCAAGTACTGGTCGCCAGCAATACAACTGAGTCTAAGGATGGAGCTTTACTCTAGAAAATACCAAACCACCCAGCAAACGAAATACTCAGATTTCTTTAACATGCAAATGCTAAAATTTCGCGACCTTGATTACCCTTTAAATGAAGCAGATCTGGTGATGATAATAGCGCGGCAATTACCAGTCAACGTGCAACAAGTACTAGTCGCAGCGAACGTTAGTACGGCCTTACATGCAGAGCAGATATTACGCCAGATAGATGAGACTACATCTCAGAATCATTATAGAGGAGGAAGACAGCTGGAGTTAGTCAATACGACAGAGGTCATAAAACCTAAACAGGCAAACACTAAAACGCAGGGTACTAATACAAGCACGTCCACACCTAGGCGAAATCAGGAAGAAGGAGAAAACAGACCATACCAGCGTAACGACAATAACTACAACAATAGGTCATATCAAGGCAACAATAGATATCAACAGAGAGGATATCAGCAATGGCGTGAAAATCGAAGGAATGACAGGCCTTATGGAAGATACGGTGATTACAATGCTAATCAAAGATGGAAAGGAAGAAGAGATCAAAATCAAGGAGAGGCGCGAAATTATCGAAATGACTGGGATGATTGGCACGCTCAATCACAAAATTACCTAGAGGAATTACACGCTAGTCAAGGTGGAGAGCTAGGAAGATGGGAAAAGCCATTGGGAATATGAAGAATTCAGACACACATACTGAGGAAGCTGGAAGTCTACTGAGACAAGAGGAATATCAAGGGCATGGGCGACAAAAGGATGATGGGAGTCGCACCGGAGCTAAAAAAAAATGCTAAATTTGGATAAAGAAGACAGTCTACAAACGCAACAGTCGGAAGTTGAAGATGGATGGATAGTAGCGAACATACAAGAATGGATTCCTTTGCCAGAAGACTGCCTGGAGGAGACGGCGAAACCACGGAACGATGAAATTAGGCAGTTACCCATTATTTACGCGAGGATTGGTGGAATTAATATAAGATGTTTATTGGATACGGGGTCGCAGATCAGTCTGGTATCGGAGGCCTTGGTTCGAGAGTTGGGACGGAGTCAGAATATTCCTGTAATTCCCGTACCACAGCTCAAAGTGAGGGGTGTTATTCCTGAACGCACCGTCACTTGTAAACGTCAGGCATACTTAGAGCTGAACATATTGGAACATACTTTTGGGCAAACATTCATTATCATGGCAAAGATGAATTTCAATATAATTCTTGGTGCAAATTTTATTTGTGACTATCAAGCAGTGATAGATTTGCACAAGAATACAGTCAGTTTTAGAGAGTATGATCAGCTGAAGAATGTGGGATTGCATATGGATGAAATCACTACGGGAAGAGATGTAAATTCTTGGGCATTGGAAGCAATATCGGGAGAGACGGAAGAGGAGATACGAAAGGCAGAAGATAACATCATAGAAGGGGCTGTTGTGGAACTAGATGAGGAGAGTGAATCCCAGGAGATATGGTCTTTATTAACGGAAGGAGATAACAGTGAGGCACAATTTGAAGAGTTACTGCAGGAGCGGCTCAATGACATTCAACTCGGGGGTGAACACAGAAAACAATTGGAAGAGATTTTAAGGAAGCACAAAACAGTATTTGATACAGTACCTGGGAAAATATTAAATTTCAAATATTCTATGCAAGTCGAGGATTGGTCGCCTTTCAAAAGTAGGTTGTACCCAATTCCTGAAAAATATCGTTGTCAAGTTAAGGTCATTATAGATGAGATGTTACAAGCTGGAGTGATAAGGAAGACACCTACACCTTATCTAAATGCGATTTTGGCAGTCACAAAACCAAATGGATCTATTAGACTTTGTTTAGATGCCAGAAATCTCAACATGAGACTCATTTTTCCTGAGTATGACAGAGCGCCAATTATCAGAGACGTATTAAAAGGCTTTAAAAACAAAAGCATTTATTCATCAGTTGACCTGACGAGCTCGTTCCACCATATTGAATTGGATGAGAAGTCACAGCTTCTAACTGGCTTCTTATTCGATAACCAAACGTTTTGCTTCGTCCGAATGCCCTTTGGAGTCAAAACAGTGGGCTGTGCTTTAATTCGAGCCCTGGACCGGAATCTAACCGAGGAAGTTAAGGAGATGACGGTACGCTACATTGATGACATTCTGCTGGCATCCGACAACATTGAAACTCACATGGAAAATTTAGATAAAGTATTAGGCAACCTGAATGCATCAAATTTCAAAGTAAACCTGAAGAAATCGCATTTCTTCAAGAGCGAGATCTTATATTTGGGCCACATCATTGACAAGGAGGGGGTGAAGCCAAATCCAGCTAAGATCGAAGCGATAAAGAATTTCCCTACACCAACGAGAGTCAAGCACATTCGGGCTTTCTTAGGCGTAACGGGATTCTTTAAGGAAAACTGTCCAGGTTACACGGAGACTGTAGCTCCAATGCAGGAAATGCTAAAGAATAATAATAAATGGTTATGGAATGCGGAGTGTGAGAAGGCGTTCCAAGCAACAAAACAGCTATTGGAAAACTGCATTAAATTAGGATATCCAGATTTCAAGCACAAATTTATAATCCAAGCGGATGCTTCACTAATTGGTATAGGTGCTATGCTCTATCAAGAAGATCCAGCTAACCTGCAACATAAAACATATTTCGCATTTGTCAGCCGAAAATTGCGTAAGCACGAGCGCAATTATACTGTAACGGAACTAGAGCTGTTGGCCATTCTTCATGCGCTACAACAATGGAAAAGAATAATTTATGGCTACCCCATTGTTGTCAGGACTGATCACAAGGCATTAACATTCTTGTTTAAGACGTCAATGGCAAGCGAACGTGTGACACGTTGGTCTATATATATTCAGCAGTTTAGCATTGAGATTGAACATTGCCCAGGGAAGATGAACGTGATTCCGGATGCACTCAGCAGGAACCCAGAGCCTGATAATGAAGGAACAGCGATGGTACAACACTTGGAGTTAACACCGAAGGACCGGGAATTCTTGGAGGAGTTACGTGAGATACAGCGAGAACAGGAAGCGGAACCATGGATGATGCTATTAATTCAATACTTCAGAAAGCAACTACCTACAGGAACACCTGCATATCGAGAAGCGAAAGCCAAAGAAGGAAGATATGTTTATGTCAATAATTTGCTGCACCAAGTTACGCATATTAGTACCTGCATCATTACAGCGAGGACTGACATGGCATACTCACGGAAGTTACGGACACGTCGGATTAGACAAGTGCGAAGCGACAATAGGAGAGACATTTACATGGCCACGTATGAGAACAACTATATGTGACGTCATTACGACTTGTGATCCTTGTCAGAGAACAAAGCCCAATAACTATTTAATGAGGCAGTATCCTAGACCATTGCTACCTCAGAAACCCTGCGAGCTACTGGCCCTAGACTGTTTCGGTCCAATTCCGAAAGGAAGGCGAGGTTGCCGGCACTTGCTAGTGTGCATTGATGTATTTTCTAAGTTTGTCGTATTATGCCCCATTCAGAAAACTACATCGAAACAAGTACTCAGTCGTATTCGAAATAGAGTTATTCCAATCCTTGGAAAACCAGAATTTATATTGTCAGATCATGGCAGTTATTTCACAAGCGCCGAATTCAAGAAAGGTATGGAGGACATGGGTATAAAACACGTTTTAAGCAGTATCCGACATGCCCAAGCTAATCCAAGTGAGAGAGCAATAAAATGTGTAACATCATACTTGAGAATCTTCATTCCAAATGAACATCACAAATGGGTGGATAAAATTAAGGATGTAGAGACATGCATGAATTCTACCAGGCACGAGTCAACAGGACAGATCCCTATGGTCCTACACAAAAACGAGTATCCAGTGAGAACGTGGAAAAGCATAATTAACTGCCCACAAGATCCCATGATAGCACCTGACCTGCGAATTGAGAGAACGAGAGCCTACATGAGAAAACAAGCAGACCGCAGATTACGGCGAGTAAGAAATAAGAGGTTTCACAGTGATCTTGAAATCAACCAGCTCGTTTTGGTGAAACGACCCGCTACATCGGATCCAGAGAAGAAGATCTTCAGCAAATTCTGCGAAAAGTTCATAGGACCCTATTCTATCGTAAGAAACCTTGGAAATAATGCTTACAGAGTGAAAGAGTTAAGCACAGGAACAATGTCGGTCTACAACGCTGCCAACCTAAAAAAGTATCGTAGAAGTGAACCATGAGAGCGCCGAAATAATGATGCAGTTTAAATATATGGACGTCCAATATCAACCAAGTGAACGGGGAGCAGTTGAGTACGGCACGTGAAGAAGGAAGTGAAATTGGTGTTGACAAACATTAACGAGACGAGCAGAGTGTTGCCTAAGGCACCAGCGCGTCATGCAAGCAGTTGGAGGGGCGAGGTCCAAGCAGGAAAATAAAACGAGTAAATGCCATTCAAGACAGGAGCGGCTAGGCCAAGTAATAGAAAAGGGGTGATTCCGAAATAAAACAAATTGGCCTACGGAAGTCTTTTTAAAATTATCGACTTTCTCCGAAGTTCGAAATTTTGTGAGTGGGGGAGTTGTGAACCCTTTACCCTCTGATGGATAAATGATTCGATGTTTTATTTCTTCAATTAATAAATATTTCCACCAGCATCATGAAAATAGCCAGACGGAGATGAGGAAATTTCAAGCAGTGGTTGGAGACAATGAGGAAATACCTGCAGCAGTTTGACAAAAGGCTAAATACTTAGGATTGTGAAAAGAAAGACCTAGCAATGATTCAGAAGGACAGGTGGTGGCCACCTCAAAATAGAAGCGACGCGCAGTGAGACACGCTTCTGGTATGTTCATTGTGATATTCGCGCCTAAAAAAATATGATGCAGTAACGTGAGTGGCTGATGAAAATACTAGACACTCCTACTAGGCCAAGGTCTGATAAAAACCGCCAAGTTACAGAAAATGTGGAACCAATGAGAGAAGAATGCTTACCAGCGCGGCAAGTCTAGCTTGGGTACGCGATGACTAGCATTAATGCGGGATATCGCCTAGACAAAATCTCTACGATCGATTCTAGGATTAATGGGCATATTCTTGACCTGCGCTATTTTTCGAGTTCAATGATATTTATTTCATTCCTGTACCACTATTATTTTGAGAAATTTTTGTATAATTTCCCCCTCTATCAAGACCTAGGGCCGGTTCATTTATAAGTGGCGTGAAGAGCCAAGACATTGATTATTACTTTTGTACGTCTGAGGACGTAGCTTATTACTCTTGTACGTCTGAGGACGTAGGGCTTATTATATTTGTGTGTCGAAGACACAAGCACTTATACTTTTGCGTGTCGTGAAGGACACAGAAATTATTAATAAATGTGTTAAATTCAGTGTTAGATAGTCATAGTACTATATTTTGTAGGGGCAGTATCATCGATAATTCGTCAACGAACAGTTCCGGGGAAAGTAGTACCTGAAACGGCGAATTTAGTAGTCAGATATCAAGTGAATAATAATCTAACTTTTTGAATCAGCACGAGAGATGACATCGCTTATCCTGAAGGAAGTCTGGAACTATCAACACTCCGTCCAGATGGCTGAGATGAGCTAAGAAGTATTCAGTTGGGAGATGGCAGCGGATGTCCTTTGATGGGTGACTTGCCGAGGATGAGTACAGAATAATATTATTATTATCTGATAGATTAACTTATGGTATATGGGACATAATTTGTTTTGTAAATAATTTGCTTGTGTGATTAACGTAGTATATTTAGTTTTGGTCTGACACACCTTTTGCATGGAAACAGCTCGCATATGTTATTAGTGGAAGGTTCTTGTTTTTGTTTGTTGTTTTAAATAACGTAGCTATGTGGACGACCGTGTTTGCATATGTTACGCAATGCGGTTAAAAACGTCTCTCGGAGATATGTTGTGTTTCAGAAGTAGGACTGAAGTAATATAATTATACAATAGAATGGAGGGTAATTAATCCTTTTTAAGGTTTATTATTGATCAGATTCAGTGAGATTATTGCCTTTGGAGCAATGTGATTTGTGACGAAGAGCAGTCAGCTCTATCGTAGGTTTTAATTTTTTTTTAAATTATTTGCGAGCACCTATTCAGCCGACCTGTGTGAAAAACGTAATGTCATTCCCAGATGTGTGTGTGTGTGTGTATGTTGTGGTCATTACAAGCGGGAATTTCAGCGTAGACTGATTTCTGTCAGCTTGATGCCAAGTCCATATTGTAACCTTGCGAGGGCAATTGTGGATATTTTGATTAATGTCTGACCATTTGTTGAGGTGGATGAGATTTGCTGCTGTTGATTCTTTGAGATAACGGCACAGCTGGTCAGTTATTTTTACACACTGGAGTTGGGACGATGACAGGTATTGAGGAAAGGGGGAGATGTTTCACAAGACGGACTGAAGGTTGCTAGCGAGGTCATTAGTGGAGAGTACTTGTGGCACCGTAATTACTTGAAATACAGAATTAAGAACTGATCAAAGATAAAAATGGTTTAATAAATGGGAGTTGCCTACGAATCACGATAATCTCCGAAGCGTTAGCTTAACATGCAGTTTTCTTCATATAAATTAATATCAGCTGGTCAGGCTTTTGTTGTTGTTGGTTTAGTCCATGTTTATATTCCATTCAGTGACCCGTGAAGTCACGTGCAATGCTGGATTTCCTTGCTTGTGTATTGAGCAATTGGCCGGTGTTGGCAGCTCATTGTCAAGTGGGTCATCGCGCTAAATGAGGGTCTCGAGAGAGATTCCTGTAAATAGTAGATTTTAGTGTGTGTGTAAGCATTACATTTTAAGGGTTTTTATTAGTGTCATGCTCCATATCCGTAAACGTTGATTTACGAGATGATTGTTCGTAAGCATCGTGGCTGTTAACCCGTTGCAAACGAACAGTCATCCAAAGTACTCATTCCTCGTAGTTAATCATTACGTGTACATAAAATCCAAAATGCAAGTTAGTGGAACTAGGATCCACATTTTAATAAGGGGGAGATCCGTCTGACTCCTCAGCATTGATAGATATTCTTGTCATGGGAAAAATTCAGGGAGGATTTTTTTATTATTGTTGTTTATATTATTTTTATGCACTATTAGTCATTAAATCATGTTATTATTTTACATCTTGTCACCTTTCTTTCTTAATTATAGTTTTAATCCTATGACCCTTACAACAGTAGAGCATGTTGTTTGATTAAGAATTCTTGCATATAAACCCTGCTATTCTGAAGGGTTCAATGAATAATATAAGTGCAGTAGGCAACTGATGAACATAATGCAATGACCTTTGTTATACCATTATAAGATTTACCTTCTGTGAAAGCCGGTAGTTATGTGGCAAAACGTCTGTCGAATTAGACTTATTGTTTTCTGAATCCTCGATGAGGAATACGTGAACTATGAAAACTGTGTCATATTACGACATTTTATCCCTGCTAATATGGTTGATTGTTATAAAAGTACAAATTTTGAAGACCACGGAAACCAATCATTGGGCACGCAAATTCATAAAACATGGAACATTTAAATTAATCAGTCGCAAAGACAATGCTAAAATAAATAATAAATGGCAACGGCACTTAAAATTATCTATATATTTAAAACACTAAGGTGATTTTTGTAACATCGAGAATGTGAAAACGACTTAACCTATTTGCTTCGTAAGACATTCTAACGAAAGGTCTTGGCATGCAGATTTGCAGAGTTTCTTTAAAAGGAAAATATGTTTTACGGTATATTTTTAAATTTATAAACAAAAATGCAAGATTATTGGCCCTAGCGCATGCGCAGAATCAGCTTGGTCATGGCAGACATGGCGGATGTTCACCGCGTTTTAATGTGAGAGTTATTTCTTTGCTATTGGTAAACTTTCAGCATTCCCGTAAACTAAGGAATTCTCCGGGATTTACGTTGCCATAGAATTATAAAAGACGGAAAATGTTAAAGAACGTATACTAACTGTTGAGTGTAAAGGCTATGATGTTTATGTAACTTAATATTGCGGTAATTTGCCAATGATATGGTAGCTCAGTCGGTAGCATTGCGAACTCTGAATGTATGCATTATGAAATGGGATGGGTTCGATTCCCACATCCGACATGTTTTTTTTATTTCTGTATTCTTCTTACTTGCCATTCGTATTACGTAGCCAAATCATACTTTACTTATAAAATTCCCGTAAAGTAACGAATTCTCCGCGATTGACGTTGGCATCTGTATATTTAAAACAGGCGTTTTCTTTTGCAAATCGCCAACATCTCCCCACTGGACCGATTTTTATGAAATGTGGTTTTGATAAAAGGTACCTATATGTGCCATCACTATTGTTTTTTTAATTGAACTATTATTAGTATTTTATTTCATGAAATTACTGTAACTTGCTCATAATGCTATTCGCCCATACACAAAAATTATGCTGTCTACAATCCGCCAGCAACTTCTACAAGGCGGATTTTCATGCTGTTTGCTTTAAATTAAAGATATATATTTGTACATTCCGCTTCATTACGTTTTTTCCATTTATAGATACCAGTTTAAAGGTGTTTGTCATTATTCGGGCAATGGTTTCTTCTGGCCCCACTCATCACTTTCAAGAACTACAATCAGTTCCAGTAACTGTCAACAGATGGCAGCACCTTTTCATCGATATATTTAAAAGACTAATAAGCCAAGGCACATTTAGTTATTTATGAGAAAAGCAGGGGAATATATTCTATGATGTTTCCACCATATGTATACTGGAATAACATTATAAAAGAAGGGAAGTGTTGAATATATAAGTTGTTTATGTACCTTAATATTGTCTTTACTACCTAATGCTTCTGTGGTGTATGTAGTGGCGTTCTAGACTACGAGATATATTATTATGATGCATCGTCGAGGAGTTCGAATCCCATATCTGATTCAGATTTTATTTTATTTCCGTATTCTTCTTTCTTTGCTATTGGTATACTTTTAGCATTCCCGTAAACTAAGGAATTCTCCGGGATTTACGTTGCTATATACTTTTAAATTATTAAAGAAAAAGTAGTTTTCCAGGCACTCGCGCGTGTCCACAATAGCTTTCGCCATGAGAGACAATTGGCAAACATAATTCGTTTGATGGGCTCCGACATCGTGGTCACTCAGCCCCATGTACTAAGGTGTGTATAATTTTCTCTGATAACCTGTGTTATTGTGACGGCTGCATTAACGTGTATATTTGTTATTAAGGTGGGGAATGGCAGGGAGACTGCCGAGGCCTTAAGTTAGGAACCATCCCGGTGTTTGCCTGGAGTGGAAGTGGGAAGCCACGGAAAACCTTATTCAAGATATTTGAGGTGGCAATCGAATCTTCCTCTTCTTTGTTATGCATCAAGAGACTGAGTGTGCCCCGTTTTTTGCCCTCAGACCAGAATGAAATTTCTTGACAGAGCAGAGAATGGAACCCGGATCTCCGGGGCGATAGCCAAGAATGGGTGAACTCCCATGTGTTAGTACGAATTTGACATTCACGGGACATAGAATTCTAAAACTGCCTCCATTAGGGTGACTGCTGTAGTGAGTCTAGGCCTATGCTTATTCCAGTAGTTGGCGAAGTGATTCTATGCTCCCTTGCAAAATGTACTGGCATGGAAACGCAAATGATTGTACCTATAACAGAACAGGGAGGCATGGAACGCTGCATCAAACCAGTCAAAAGAAGGAAGACTCAAACAACATAACAGGTGATGGAAATTGCTTATTTAGAGCAGTTTCGTACAGTTTATATCAAAATGAAGAACGTCACTCTGAGCTACGTTTTCAAGTTATGGCAGGAATATTTATAAGGATTTTATTATAGGCGATCAGTCTCATCGCACTCTCCTCAGCAACCAACTTGAGTATGAATGTCAGTGGACAACGAATACACTGGTCATGTTGAACTTCATTGTATAAGCCAATATTGTTTATTGATTAATTCTTTGTTTAGAGTACTGAGTCTAACTACGCTGTTGATTTCGGCAATGGAAGTATTATTTGGCATTTAATATTTTGCGGCTCCGTTGATGCAGGACACTATAGTGTTATCGAATATGACGTTAATTTGGGAAGAAATGCTACTATAAATAAACCCATTCGACGAAAAAGAACATTTGCCTCAAAAAAAGTGGGAAATTGGAGAAAATACGAAGCCACTTTTAAAATCCAATATAAATAGGCAATTTCAGAAACAATTCCAGATATTATGCAGTACAGTGAAAGGTCCTTGACGATCAAATGTAAACATTGTTCAACATTGTATTTCTCTTGCGTGAAATCTACGCTTGGTTACTTTGGCCTTTACTACTGTGATGGTAAAATTGATCTGCTGGAATATAAAATATTTGACAGCTGGAACAATTTTTCACTGGAGATGATATCTCAAGGAATTTCAGAGAGAATATTTGGCAGTACAACAATGCTTTGCCCTTCGTTTCCTTTGGTGCCAATGTTACCGTGCCACATGAATACGGCCCATAGTGTATTAAAATTTTGAAATTGCACATCACCGCGTTTCTTCCTTATCCTATATTCCAAAAATATAAGCGACTATTTTTACGGTCAGTTTTATGCATTAGACTCCTCGGAAGGTAATCAAGTCCGATCTGCGAATAAAGCGAATTCTTGCTCAGGGAGGGCACACTTCATATTTTAAGCAATATTTTGCAAGAGCGTAACCCCTACATTCAACATTAAAAATACCTCTAAATTAATTTGCAATCCAGCACGATATTCGAATGGCAAGGCTCATAATATGGGATGAAGCCCAAATGGCAAATATTCCATTCTTATTATACGTAACGACATTATTTCTTTTTGTGGGACAGTTATTGTTCTTGGAGAAGACTTCAGGTACGTATTGCCTGTTGTGCCACATGCTTCTCGCCAAACAGTTATTGTATCAAATACTCTTCTCTCTGGCCCTTCTCCAAAATACGCCGCTTATATAAAAATACACGATCGAAACCAGATGAAATGAAACTTTCTAATTTTTTGCTACATGTTAAAAGCAACTACTCCTTTGTGGATGGCGAGGAATCAAATGTTACTGAATTACCAGTTAGAATTTCAACGCATGAGGGTATCGTGACAGATTTACGGCGAAACATTCAGTTCTGCGAAGGATATAATAAATTTCTCGAAAGTTCGCATTCTTACACCAAAAAATGAACAATATGATGATATTAATTTAAAAGTCATTGAACGTGTATCCAGTAGTTCAAATACATACATCAGCGTTAACAGATTAGATACTGAAGATGAAAACCAGCTACTTCATTTCCCTACTATAGAATTCTTCAATTCCTTGGAATTCAGTGATTCGCCTCCACATACCCCAAACGTTTGAGCAATAGTTATGCTCCTTAGAAATCTGAACGTTTCCCAAGGACTCCAATATGGAACCATATCAATTGTAAGAAATATATAAGAAATTGCTTGGATTCGGATATAATAAGTGCAGTAGTCTAATATTAGTCAGAGAGCTCAAATCCTACGACTTGATTTAACACCTTCCGATAAAACACTTACAGGTACAGTACATTATCTTTTTACAGGCAACAATTTCTAATTCGGTAGGCATACTTTACCACTATCAACAAAGCTCAAGGATAAACTCTGGAAAGTATAGGTCTCTATTTATCTCATCAAGTTTTCAGTCATGACCAGCATTATGTTGCAATGTCGAGGGTGCAAGCTTTTAACGACCTTAAAGTTGCAATAGTGCCAAAAAGTAATCGTACACAGAATGTAACTTATATAAGAAACTTCTTCAGTAGATATATTTTCCATTGTCCGTCATGTTTTGACAGGTTTCAACTAGTATTTTTTAAAAGACAATCTACTATACGTTTAGGCCCTAAACGTTTTGAACTTCTAAGGGTTGATGCCATTTTGTTTTTAGAAATACAACTAACAGTATTCTAAAACGCTCGTGTTTGTTTCTCGCGATGATACGAATGAGGTTTAGTGTTTTGATTCCCCGCTTGGGTTTAAACTATTAATCAAGCTTATCTGCCTCCCCCGTTTTCGTTTTACTGTCCCTGAAGTGAATACATTTCATGTTGTAATTACTTACTCAACACAAAAGCTGTTTTATTAGGAAGTAAGCACATCTTTTAGGCCTGGCTTGAGTTTATTACGTCTGGTCAATAAAAAAGCAAAGCCAACTCCATTCACGCCATGGAGGCCCTGGGAGTAGTGGAAGGTGGAGACTTCCACTTTTTGTGACATCGGCACTAGATGGGTCGGAGTTGTCAGCTCCACGCCCGGCCGTCTTTGCTCCCAGGAATTACACTGGTACTCATTTCTGGTGTAGGCTGAGTGAACCCCAGGGCTATTTGCGTTTCTGAAAGTGGTAGTTTTGTTTCTAAAATCCACTCCCTTGGTGGGGGTCGAACCCCCCTTTCAGTTAGAAGCTCAGCGCCTCTACCGACTGCACCACGCAGCTCCCTACGTCTGGTCAACTTGATGATTTTTTGAAGACTGAGTCCGGCAGTTGACGTCAAACCTCAGCCGCATAATATTACGTTCCTAGCTCTGATTGGAGGAGCAATGGTCTCGCCATAAACGTAGCTGCCACATATTGCCACGTCACGCATTCTCGATCTTTCTGGCTGCAATTTTCCCCTAGTGCTGTAAGCCACCTGCCCCATGTCATCTTTACTGGATGCTTCGAAGCCACTACATGAACTAGCCGGCGCTTCTCTCATCGTCTCATCGTCATTTCAGTCATCGGTCGCCTTTCTCTGCACCTCCACGGGTACTCTTCCACAAGTGACTTCATCGGAGACGCTGTCCCATAGTCGGCCGTAAGATGGCCACCATCTACTTAGTCATGTGAAAACCTTCCATGAAGAGTTTTAATCTTGCTTAACTTGCTTAATTGTCCTTAATCACTTTTAAACTGCAAGAATGGATTAATAAACTTTGCTTCCAGGAACCAAAAGTTAGGTGAGTTATACGGTTTTGGTTAACTTTATAAATTCTAAAGAGAACTTTGAAGCCAGCAAATGCAATAGTTTTCATCAAATTATAGTAAAGCCAGAATCTAATTATATTCTTTCAGGGCTCTGCTAGCCAGGTCGCTCAATGTTTGTTCATTATTTGTAGTTCGGTTTAACTTTCATCAGGCTACTTATCTCTCAGTAATGTCACGGTTCAAATGTGACAAGGAATCGAACCCTTCAGGACATGCGATTCCGAGTAATCGTGTATATATTTTTACGTGTTGCTTTCATCTAACATTGTGGGGTTTGAAGCCATTTTGTCAGTGTTGCCTTAGTAAACAAGAGTTTAGTGCTTTTCAGTCGGTCAACACGAATGTACCCAAAGAGCTGGGTTATGCCCTAATCCTGAAATAAATTACATGAGATTAATATATACACTAGGATGACCAGTTTCGATCATCAAGCGATCATCATCAGATCCATTACACTTAGGCTATAACATCTATGTTTGAAAATACAGGTGAAAATATTTACAATATGTACAATTATTAGTTGCAATATTGGTACTGCAACTGTCAGTGTATGCTAAATGCAGTATATATGATGTTAGGTGAAATGCTAAATGGTGACAGATATCCGGAGTTTGTAATTTGGAGTGATTATATGGTTATAAAAGTAAACTATGGTTAAACTGTAATATTACAGGCTACTACTTATCTGGTTGTCTTCCTTGCTGGAGCTGCGCGCAGTTTCGTGTTCACTGTTACTCCAGGTGTGGTCGACTGAGATGGGCTGTTATCTCAACGACACTGGTTTTTCCCTTTTCTTGTGTTTATGGTCTGACAACATCACCTTCGATTCTTAAATGCTGATTTTCATAACATACTAGCTTCCTTTCTTGTTCAAGATCAAATATGCTGGCTATCAACCCAGTCTGTTATTACAGCCAGGTCATCAGTATAGGCTAGACTGCTTAACTGGTTTTTGACTAATTGAATCCCACCCTTCAGCAAATGGTTCATATATAAAATGAATAGTAACGGTGAAGGAGTACTTCTTTGCTCCCTCCTGTAACAACCTTAAACCATGAACTAATCCTACCATCAACTCTCATTGCAACCTGATTATATCAACAAGAATATTTTTGATTGCTTGTAGCAGCCTTCCCTCAAGACCAACATTTCTCAGGTCGCTTAGCATCTCCTCCCTGAACACTCTGTGGTATGACTTATCTAAAAAACGCAAACACAAATTACCATTCCTCCTGGAGCGTTTGTCAAGAACTTGGTGCATACCAAAAACGTGATCCCGACATCCTCGTTGTGGTCCAAATCAATCCATCAATCTTACTATCGGTTAATGATCAAAATTTCGTTTCTACAGTGTCTGGGTCACTTATTGAGGAAATCCATATAGAATTGTTGCAATATTTTCTGTTAACTTGCTTATATTACTGCATTTGTCCAGTCCTATGCCAAGTTAATTATTCTATGCAACCGTTTCTTCACTGCTTTCCCTCTACACGTTATCATTTCTAAACAAATTTCATCTACCCATGCCGCTTTGTGACATAGCAGCTTATTTACCACCCTCCCTACTTCCTCAACTGTGATATGGCCAGATAAGTCTGCATTTAGACTACCGGTACATTTAGCAAATTTTCGGAATATTTTCGCCATCATTTCAGTGCTTTCTTGGCAGAATTATCCAAATTACTACTCATTCCTCTTCCTCCATTTCTACGATCCAATATAACACTCCAAAAAGACTTTCCTGCTGCCTGATCTAACGTTGCTAATTGATCTCCAAATTCCTCCCATCATTTACTTTTGAACACTATGATTGTTTGGTTCTGTTTCTATGTACTACACGAAGCTCTCTGTCTTCTGGATTGTTTGGAGCTATTTTTGGTAAGCCTTCTTTCTACTTTTAAAAGCCGATTTCACTAAGACTAGGGTATATAGGCCGAAGCTGGCACAGGGGCTGCGCGAGTCCAACTCAATATCTCGCGAACCAATAATCGGATTTGGACATATGGGGTGCTCTAGGACTCGAGGTGATGCCCCCTTTTCTATGGACGACCTATTTTACCCTAAGATAAAAACTACCCTCACCCGGGGGTAATCCTCTTAGTAAATTTTGCTCTGCCTGTATTACAGGAATAAGGCTTTATACTTTTATGAATCAATTTTGTTTTGTTTTGTACCCATGCACAATTGCAGCTTTTGTAAGATGGCGGACTTTTTAAATTATTATTAATGGATGAGTTAATTTTAAAAAAAATTAATGAAAGGACCCAAAACTAATAAGTCATTGGCTTTTTAATATCTCTTGCTAACCAATAATGCTTAAGACTTGCTTGAGGTGTCCTAGGACTCTGGGTGACGCCCCCTTTCCCATGACCAATGAATTTACCCAAAAGACCCAAAACAGCAAGGTCATCGACTTGATATTTTGTAAACTAATAATCGAATTTGGACATATGAGGTATCCTAGGACTTGGGGTGAGCCCCCTTTCCCATGGCCAATGAATTTACCCCAAACACCTAAAACAGCAAGATCATCTGCCTGAGATTTTATAAACTAATAATCGGAGAGGCTCACGTGAGTTATCATAGGACTCTGGATGGTCAACCCTTTCCCATGGCCAATGAATTTACCCAAAAGACCAAAAAGGCAAGGTCATCGACCTGAGATTCTATAAACCAATGATTGTATTTGCACGTGAGAGGTGTCGAATGCCTTGGATTTAAGCCCTCATTCCTATGGCTCATGAATTTTCCCAAAAGACTCAAAACGGCAAGGTCATCGAACTGAGATTTTATAAACCAATCATCGGATTTGGACAAGTGAGGTATTGAATGACATGGCATTAAGCCCTCTTTCCTATGGATCACTCATTTACCCAAAAGACCCAAAACGTCAAGGTCATTACCTAAGATTTTATAAAGTAATCATAGGATTTGGACGTGTGTGGTGTTATAAGACTCAGCATGACGCCCTCTTTACCATGGCCCATGCATTTATCCAAAATACCCAAAACGGCAAGGATATTGACCTGAGATTTTATAAACCAATCATCGGATTTGGACACGTGAGGTGTCATATGGCTTTGCGAACAAAAGATTTGTTGAATTTATAATTGTAATAGCCTGATTTAGGATTTAAATTAATGCATGTACGATTTTTGATTTGTGATTTTAGATTTTTAGATTTTTAGATATTAAATTTAAGGTTTTAGTTATTAGATTTTTGATTTTATATTAAATTATAGATTATAGATTTTGCGAAAAGATCACACCATAATGCCAAGACTCACAATTTTCGGTAACTAATTATTAAAGAAAGACATAATATAAAGAACTATATTACTTGGAATTACATTCCCTTTACTATGAATTATTTATTTTTAGATTTTAGAGTTTTTCATTTTAGATTTTTGATTTTCGATTTTCGATTTTGCAAAAAGACCAAACCATAATGTAATGCCTGGAAATTTTCGGTAACTAAATTATTAAAGAAAGACACAAGCATTTGTATTATTTGGAATTACACTCCCTTTACTATGATTTTATTTTTGTTTTTAGATTTTAAATTTTTGATTTTAGATTTACATTTAGCAAAAAGACCAAACTTAAAGGTTATTGACTCGACATTTTTGGTAAGTAATTAATATTAGACAATGATTGACTAGAGATTTTGTGAACAAATACTTACATTTTAATTATTACAAACATTGGACCAGCAGTTAGAGTAAACCGTGTAGTAAGAAGTTAAACAAATACATTTTGTTTCAACGTGACTGTACCTTTATTGACTTGAGATTTCTGAAACCAATAATTTGATAATATTATACAATAGCTTGAATGAAAGAAAGCGCAAACACTTTTATTGCTATTTTTAATTTAGGCTTGGCGACGTAATTAGAAATTTAAGTTTTATAAATATTTTTAAATGTTATACGTTTTTAAGAGCAAGAATGGGTTTACACAAAGTTATGTAATATGATACCTGACAGACCACGACAGGATAGCATGAGCAAGAGATTTATGGTGGCTATTAATGGATATTTAAATTATGTATTTAATTAATTAATTATTTAATATTTATTACACACAGCAATGTAGGTAGAAAGATGATTAAACTATACGTTAAGACTATTTTTTAGGGTTTGACTGACCTTGCAATATGAATTTGCTAACCAGACACGAGTTACCTACCAGGGAAACACTTTGGCGACTATTCTTGTTTTAACCAGTGAGTAGGGTTCTAGAGAGCAGCCCACTATTTTGATTCATATACAACAGATGCGTAGGCCTATATACAAACTGTATGATCATGTTGGTATTTTACAAAAGAAACGAGACATTATACCAGAGACTATTAGGATAGTTATGTAGAGCAAACCAAAATTATTTTAAGATACCTTTAACCCTTTTTTAAACACCCAGTTCACAAGACTGATAACCGCAATGTTATGGAAAAACAAAAATTCTACCTTCAAAAACGAACAAGTCGTTGAGTCAATGTACACTGGAAAGTTTTGTAAACAGTCAAGTCCACAGTACTAATTAAATTAATAACTGTCGGGTTGGTCGAGTGGTCTAAGGCGTTTAACTTAAGTTCAAATTTCCTGTGTACGGAAGCAAGGGTTTGAACCCCTTACCCGACATAACTATTCCCTCAACATTGATTGACGACACTGTATTATTATGATACTCGGTACACATAGCTACAAATAAATTGCATTATTTAAGACCACTCTTTCTGAACATAATCAGAGACTTTTGATGGTTAACAATTGCATTAATAGTGGGTTAAGGTGATAGAAATAAAGAAAAACAGTCAATACCCATGCAATATTTTATTTATTTAATTTTTACAATACATACACACTGAATACAACGCTTTATCTTTACAATTGCGTGTTATAGTTTTTTAAACACAACGCTAGTTGTAGATCTTTTTTCCACGGCGAACAACAGGCAAAAAAACAGCATCCTCTTGCTGTTCATTATTATCACTATCGTCATCATGGCCAGCATCATCATCATCTTTATAACTACCATTATAATCATCATGATCAGCATCATCATCAACTTTATCGCTATCAGTATTATCATCATCATTGTAATCATCATCTTCATCATCATCATCATCATCACTATTACTTTATAGTCCTTTTTGATGTTCAAGCAATACTACTTTTTGGATAGTCTGTGTTGACTTTGATAGTGTTGAGGTTTTTTGGACGTTGACAACTGTCCTAACATGGCTTTTTGAGGACATGATAAGTGCTTTTTAACAAACAATGCATCTTGGGCAGCAATATCGTTTTTTCGAACTTGCATTTTAGCATTTTGATGATTTTTTTTGTTAACAGCAACCGTGGTTCGTTCGGTGCACTACAATGATGAACACTCACACTTAAAACCTCACCATTTTTACTTCTCAGACTGCCTCGACATTATTTGACCTCTCTTTTTGAGCATCGCCGGAATAGTATTCCATCCACATTCTGTCGATTATAGTTATAAGAGTAGCCTTCATAGAGTGCACGTTGTTTACCTTTGTTGGTTGTAGTAAGTTCCATAGTAGTAACTGACCTGTCAGTATGATTTGCACACTACAAAGGTTACAACTGTTCTGGTGATAGAGTGCCTTACAATAAGCTTTTATATTGGCATATGTGTTGGCTTATGTATTGGCTATTATGTTGATTTATTTACTTATTTATTTATTGGTGCCTTCATTGTGGCGAAGTTAGGGCTCTAGGCCCTCTCTTACACTTAACCACACACAATGCAACTTACATGAATACTCAAATATTATATACTTAACCTACCAAACTTAAATACTAGGAACATTTAAATACTATAATTAAATAAAATAAAATAAAATTAAATTAATTTAAATTGGCGACTGCGTGATATTAATTAAGCTATACAATTTAAATGACATAAATTTTTAACAAAATTATACTATGATCATTCACTCACACATGCATACACAAATTGTTCTAGTTGGCCTACGAATTCAAGAGGAAATCTTTACATGCACGTTTGAAAGTTGTTAGGGATGTACAATTTCTAACGTCGCGAGGACAATTATTCCAAATTCTATTTCCCGACACGAGGAAAGAGTTACTGAAGGCAGCTGAAGGATGTAGTGGAATTGCAATTATAGATCCAGATCGCGTGTGACGATCATGAAAGGAAGAAAGAAAACGAAAATTACAAGAGAGATAGTGAGGAGTACTTTCATTGAGAAGTCGATATATGAGGGTACATATGTGCAGGTTTCTTTGCTCTTCTACTTTTAGCCAGGAAAGTAGATCATAAAAAGGAGACACGTGTGAGGAAAATTTCAAGGAGAAAATAAGCCTAATGCAGGAATTTAAAGCTTTCTGAAGTTTCTTGTTTTGTTCTCCGGTAGCATCTACTAATACAACATCGCAGTAGTTAAATATAGGGAGTATCAAGGTTTGGACGAGTTTTATTTTCAAGTTACGGGGTAGAACGGACTGGTGAATCTTAAGTGGATGAAGCGACAAGTAAACTTTCTTGCATGTATTAGTAACGTGCCCATCCCAATTCAAAGTTTCATTCAGTGTGACTCCAAGACTTTTTACCGATTTAGAGAACGGGATAGCAACACCAGTAAGTTGAATTAAAGAAAGTGGTCTACTGTGAAAATGGAAAAGCAATTTAGTCTGCCCTATTACGATAGCTTGTGTTTTAATTGGGTTGATGGCAAGAAAATTTTCAGTTGCGTAGCGGCTGATCCTCTTTAGATTTAGATTCATATTTTCAATTGCTGCATCTATGTCATTAACTTTTGTGTGGCAATATATCTGAAGGTCATCTGCATATCGATGGTAGTTGCAGTTTTCCAGTTTCGATGAGATGTCGTTCAGATATAGAATGAATATAAGGGGGCCGAGAATTGAACCCTGAGGTACTCCATTTATTTTGAACTTCCACTCAGTTCTGTTTTCATTAAGGAGTACACGTTGTCTTCTGTTATGAAGATAGGAGGCGAATAATTTGAGAGCAACGGGGCTAAGATGGAAGGATTGCAATTTAGCCATAAGTATGTCCGTATTAATGGTGTCGAATTCAATGCTGAAGTCTAGAAGAATGAGTATAGTCACTTTACGCTCATCCATTGCTCGTCTTACGTCATGAGTGGTCTTAATTAGTGCAGTAGATGTGCTGTGTCCATTCTTAAATCCAGATTGTAACGGTGTAACGTGTTTTTCGAGGGTTTTTTATGCAACTGGCATAAGTCAGTAGGAAGCCATTCTATATTTATTTACGCGGCAAATTGTTCAGCCAAGATAATTTTTCATGTTAATTTATTATTATTATTAATTTATTATAATTATTATTAAGATATTTTCGGAGCATTTTATAAAAATTATAAGCATACAGATAGGTTTTCTATGTCTTAGAAAACGCTAACAAGCAAATTATTACGAACGACGATATCATAGAAAATTATCTGATTACGGAATTTTACGGAGTTTTGTCAGTTAGGGTATTTGAGAGACATGACTCACTAGGAATTCTAATACAAGCTGATTCCTGTCGAGAAGCATGACGCAATCTTGGGTCGCATCGTCAAGAAGAGGCGAATTGTTGAAACGGAAAACGACTTCTCCCTCTCGCCCGCGGAGTGTAATGAACCGGAGGAGGGGAAGTGGCGGCGTGCTCAGCCAATCAGCGGAGACAACGTAAGCTGGAAGACGGTACCATGGGGGGGGGGAGCCAACAGGTGAATATATCGTTCGACGCGCCGTGAAACGCGGACAATCTGTGAAACACTTGCGGAGTATGGTTATACGCGGGGGACGCTCCGATGTTCGGTGAAACGAGGACAAACTGTGTAGAACTTGCAGAGTACGGTCGCAAGTGCGTGTCGCTCCGATGTTCAGTGGAGTTAGCGACGAACTTTTGTAAAACGTAACCAGTGCGGTTTTACGAGAGTTTGGGTCCGATGTACGGACCATAGAATTATCTAATCTACCAGAATATCATCAAATTTCGACGGAGATGACGACGTCCAGGAGACTGTGGGAAGCACACAGCATCATCAAGAACGAGGGAAATGCTTTGGCAATTTCCAGGGGTAAGCGCTAATGACGCAGAAATACGCAATCTCTCATTTTTCTTTGTTTTATATTTCATAATTCAGTAACTTCATAGCTTGGAAATAAGAGTAAAATCAATTTATCAGACTCCGTTTTCACGTAATTTTCTATCGGTAATATTCAAATCACAACGCTCCAATTTAAATTTTAAACTTATTATTATTATTAATTTTGCTATACTTGTTTTATATAATAAATTCATTTCTTTTACAATGCAATCTTTGCTTTCAGTAGGTAGCATTAGATATAGACCAATTCCTTCTCCTGATACAATTGTTTGTTGGGTTAATGATCGAATCATACCACGATCTGAGTGAATAGAGTCTTGAATGTGTTCTGCCAGAGCTAGACGTTGTTAAATACAAATTTAGATTTCAACATTGCATTGAGGTCTTGGCGCCCATTAAAACAACATAGCTTAGGCAAAGGTAAACAGTTACATTTCTCTCCCAACAGTGTGGGCTAGCGAAACCATTACATTTGTCGCTACCAACATGGGGCACTAATTACCAGTACATTTGTCCGCTCAACGTGGAGCAAAGAAAATACCGTTTCACTTGTCATCCCAGCCTAAGCAAGACCATTACATTTGTCGCTCAACGTGGAGCAAAGTAAATACCGTTTCACTTGTCATCCCAGCCTAAGCAAGACCATTACAATTGTCGCCGACAACTTGGGGCTGAAAACCTAATAACATTTGTGGAAGGAGAAGGGTATATATTTCTGTGCCTGTATTTTGGGGGTTATTTGTCTTTATCAGTGTATATCATTATGGGGGATGAGAAAGAAAGACAGATGAGGTTACGTAGTGGTCATCAACTGGAGAATGATGATACGAGCAGTATGTCGAGTGATGGTAGTACCGGGGTAGCGGAGGTAAATCCCGATACTGAAACAGGGAGTGTAGGCGGCCAACCAGAATTAAAAACTTTACTTCTCGAGTTCATGTATCAGAACAAAGTTAGTAGTGATGCTTTAAATGCAAAATTAGAACAGAATAATGCAAAATTAGAACAAAACAGTAGGGAAAATAAAGAAAGTACAGAAGCTTTAAATGCAAAATTAGAACAGAATAATGCAAAATTAGAACAGAATAATGCAAAATTAGAACAAAACAGTAGGGAAAATAGAGAGAGTAATGAAACTTTAAACGCCAGATTAGAACAAAACAGTAAGGAAAATAGAGAGAGTACTGAAACTTTAAATGCTAAATTAGAACAAAACAGTAGGGAAATGAGTGACAAATTCGAACTGATTAGAGGTGAGATCAGGGGGGTGATGGAAGAAAAGGCTAAAGAGATTATTGCAGATGTAGACAGAAAATTAGGAAAAGTACAGGAGGAGTTGGAAATTAGAATCAGTACACAGGCTGAAAATTTAAAAGAACTAGTGCAACTGGAAACACAGCAGGTCAAAAAGCAATTGGGGGGAGAAATTGACAACATTCAGGTAGCTACTAAAGAGGTTAAGGAACAGCTGGGGGGTAGAATTGAGAAAGTCCACTCACAAGTAGTTGCAGAAGTAAATGATTTAAGAGAGAGTAATAGGGAAAGCATTAGCAAGATTGAGGAGAAACAAGCAAAGCTATATGATAAAGTAGAAGAATCAGAAGGAAACATTATATTAACAGTAAACAGTATTGAGAGGAAGGCTGAGGAGAAAATCGCAGAATTAGAATTAAAATTAAAAGCTAGGATCAGGCAAGAAAATAGTCAGAATAGGCCAGTTTTTGTGAATAGCACACACAGGGAGGTAGAACTGGGTAAGTTCAGCAATCGACAGGGGTGCCCAATGGAGTTCATGAACACTATAGAAAATAAATTCGGGGAGAGGTTGGAAAATGGTAGTATTGAGTGGTGCCAGGTAGTTGAAATTTTAGAACAAGTGTTTGTGGGGGAAACGAGGAATTGGTTTGCTGTCTACAGAGACAAGTTTACTGATATCAATGATTTTAAAATGAAATTCTGTGAAAAGTTCTGGAATGAGGTTATTCAGTCGCAGCATCGTGAGGGAGTAGTGTGTGGTAAATATAACCCTAAAGGAAGCTCCACCATGACCGAATACTTTTTAGGGCAGGTATTAGTGTGTAAATATCTGGATGGCTTGAAGGAGGAAAGTGATGTGGTAAGGTTGCTACTTAGGCACTTTCCCTATAGGATCAAGGAGGCTGCTTGTATCCAGAATGTAAAGACTATATCACAAGTAGAAAATTTGTTAAGCACATTTGATGCACTAGGGAGAGGGGGTTATGATGACAATTTCAATCGGAACCAGGGTAATAATAATAATAGACCTAATGAAGCCAGGCATCAAGAAGTTCAAGGGAACGGTGGCGAAGGGGCCAACGCTCAAAATAGAAATAATAGTAATGAGCTAAATCAGAACAGAGGAAATGGCTATGGTAATCAGTATCAAGGGAGGAACAATGATTTCAGAGGAAATCAAGGGAGGAACAATGATTACAGGGGAAATCAAGGGAGAAACAATGATTTCAGGGGAAATCAAGGGAGAAATTATAATGACAATAATTACAACCAGAATAGGGGTCAAGGAAGAGGACAGCCTAGTGGTAGTAATATACAGCCAAACAATGACAACACAGCCCAGAACAACCAGACTAGTTCAGTAGTTAGTAGTACTACGGCCAGCTGTAGCGGTTCTTTAAACGCGAACCAGGCTGCGAAGTAAGGTCAGAATCTCAGTCTGTAGCATGCCCTGTCCATACAATTATACAGGAACCCTATGACCTAAATGTAAGAAATGAATTATTACATGAACTAAATGATGAAGGTATTATTCAGGAAGTGGTTAGTAAGAGCCCCATAGTTAAATTTAACGTGTCCGAGGCGTACACAGATGTTTTAATTGATAGTGGTTGTATGAAGAGTTGCATAAGTAGTGCATTTTATGATAAAATGAAAGGAACTGGAGTAAATTTTGAGGAGATGCCAATTAAAAGCACTTTTGTTATCACAGCTGTTGGGAAGAGGTCTAAAGTAATTTCTAAGCAAGTTTTAGTAGACATTAAAATTAATAATCATGTAGAGAAGCAGATTTGCCTTGTAATTCCAAATTTAGTATTCAGTGTTATCTTGGGTTCAGAGTGGCTAAGTAGAGTGTCTGGTAACTTATGTTATGATGTAGGGAGTTTGAAATTTAAATGGGGAGATTCTGAAGTAGAAGTAGCGTTCAATGACCAAATTCAGAGAAGTAGTGTTGTAGGTGTGATTTGTACTTTAAATGAGATATCGCCAGCCGTAGAGCGGGGTTCTCCATGTTTTGTGGGCAGTGTGATTACGAACGGAAGTCTAGAGGACTCGTTACGTGAGGCTGCATTTCAGGGAAATATAGAGGATGAACAGTGTGTTCGGCTCTATGATGTGTTATGGTGTAATAGGAGAGTTTTTGAGGATCGCATTGGTATGACCAATTGCTATACACATTCATTGAACGTTATTGATAGGTCAGTATTCACAGGACATAGATATCCTGTACCTTTCGCTTATCAGAGTGCAGTTGAGGCACAAATTAATCAGATGCTTGAAGATGGGATTATTGAGCACTCGAACAGTCCATATGTTAATTCTTTGATCACGGTACCCAAGACCGACGGCACTGTTCGTATTTGTTTAGACGCTCGTTTGGTTAACAGTAGAATTAGTTCAGATCAGCTGAAATCTATGTCAATAGAGGAATTAATGCAAACATTTGAGGGGAAGAAGTATTTCACTTGTGTAGATTTGAGTTCCAGTTTTTGGCAAGTGCCACTTATGTACGAAGATAGACCATTTACAGCTTTTAGTCATAAATATAACCTTTATCAATTTTGTAGAACACCTTATGGGTTAAAGAGTAGTTCAGCTGCTTTAATTAGGGCTTTAAACATCGCATTAGGGGATGACACAGGAGAGTTTGTAACCATTTACATAGATGATATGGTAATTAGTTCACGCAGTTTTGAGGAGCATCTACATCATTTAAATATAGTTTTTCAGAAGTTAGATCAGGCAGGGTTCACTTTGAAGCTGTCTAAGTCGTCATTCTGTCAGTCAGAAGTGACATTTTTAGGTCATAGAGTGTCGAGTAGAGGTGTAACACCAGAAGAAAGTAGGGTTAATAAGATACTTAACGCAGAGGTGCCACAGAATGTTAAACAGTTAAAAACTTACCTGGGAATTTGCAACTTTTTCAGGAGGTTCGTTCTTAAATACTCAGGGTTGGTAGAACCATTCAGGGAATTGCTTAAAAGTGGGACTCGGTGGAGATGGGAGTCCAAGCATGATCAGGCTTTTAGAGCGCTGAAGGAAGGTTTTGAGAAAGCTGTAGTGCTGAAATATCCGTTAAAAGATAAGGAATATGTGGTTATGACAGATGCTTCACATATAGGCATTGCTGGAGTATTATGTCAGAAAGATGATGAGGGTAATCTGTGCATTGCATCTTTAGCCTCGCGAGGACTGACTGCAGCAGAGAAAAGATACACGATTACTGAGTTAGAGCTTTTAGGTATTGTTTTCAGTTTAGGGAAATTTAGAATGTATTTAGTAGGGGGGAAATTTGAGATCCACACAGATCACCATGCATTACTGTATATGAGGACTTGTAAACTCAGTTCTAACAGAGTTAGTAGGTGGATTCTTGCTCTGCAGGAATACGAATTCACAGTAAAATATATTAAAGGTAAAGATAACATTCTTGCAGACATGCTATCGAGGGACACTAATTTATGTAGGGATTATCCTGTGGTTAAAGCAGAGGACGGTATTTTAATATGTGCATGTGTGGACAGTAGCGACAGGGCATCGTTACAGACACTGAGATATATGCTAGTGGAGCAACGTGATGACGTTCATTTAAAGGGAGCCACTTGCAAGGTTGGAAGCAGGTGACGCAGAAACATTTATAGTTTCCAAACGTATTGGCAAAACAGCATATGTGCTGGAGAATAGAGAGGGAAACAGATTATACGGGACGTATAATATACATAGTCTACGAAAATATGTGTCATAAAGTGAGTGTGTTTAGCTGGCGAGCCAGCCTATCAAATGAGTAAGTGTGGTATCTGGTGCGTGGAGGATCTGGTCTTAAGGCAGGCGTATCAGAAGTCACACAGGGGGGTAGTATGTAAGTAAATGAGAGTTTTTAAGGTACAGGGAAATATGACGGGATTGTCGGATGCTGTTGAGCACTAAATTGTCTCGATGCACCAAGGCCATTTTGGCAGCGCTGATGGGTTCCCATTTATCTCCAAGAGATGGGGGAGCGCTTGTATAGGGCTTGTTAGCTTAAGGCGTCCACGAGATAAAAGATGGGCCATCAGAATGCGAGACAGTCCTTCATGAAACTCATACATATCAGCACACGTGATTTCTGTTTACGGCCTCGCCATGTAAGATTTGTAAGTGTGTAATTTAAGGCAATTTGTACAATGGTATTATTTGTGTGAGGAGAAATGGTCTGTGTTGAGAACTAGTATTAAGTAGAATATGGTTAAAGGGAACTTAACAAGACAGGGCAGGGCGATTACGGCACAGAAATATTTGGTGTTATATGTAATGCGCATTTACTGTTTTTTGTTCAGAAGTCAATATTAATTTAATCTACTTTAAAGAGAGATTAAGTATTATGGTCACGAGGCGCTGCCACAATAGTGTGATCGTGTGCTCTGTGATAAGTGAGATTAAATTTCACCATAAGGAAGGGACCTCCAGTGAAATTAGGAAGTTCAATGATGATATAAATATATCAGAACACCTTCAATGCGTGTGATATGACATCATAAATACATAGTGCTCACACATTAATTATGTCTATTTCTCCAACATAGAGCAATTTGAGAGGCGGAAATATCCATGGAACACTATTCTATATGTAAAACATTGGACTGGTTGCAAAGTGCAATCCATAGTGACAACAAACTTTGACGCAAAGTGCGTGAAGAAAAATTATGAGTGTACATATCTGTAATTTAGGGTGATTTCATTTATGTAATATGTATTTTGGATGGGGTTTGTTAACGTGTCTGGGATAATCGGATAATGGACCGTCGTCACGGTAAATCATCCGATGATCCGAGGCGAATATGTAACGTGTTTTTCGAGGGTTTTTTATGCAACTGGCATAAGTCAGTAGGAAGCCATTCTATATTTATTTACGCGGCAAATTGTTCAGCCAAGATAATTTTTCATGTTAATTTATTATTATTATTAATTTATTATAATTATTATTAAGATATTTTCGGAGCATTTTATAAAAATTATAAGCATACAGATAGGTTTTCTATGTCTTAGAAAACGCTAACAAGCAAATTATTACGAACGACGATATCATAGAAAATTATCTGATTACGGAATTTTACGGAGTTTTGTCAGTTAGGGTATTTGAGAGACATGACTCACTGGGAATTCTAATACAAGCTGATTCCTGTCGAGAAGCATGACGCAATCTTGGGTCGCATCGTCAAGAAGAGGCGAATTGTTGAAACGGAAAACGACTTCTCCCTCTCGCCCGCGGAGTGTAATGAACCGGAGGAGGGGAAGTGGCGGCGTGCTCAGCCAATCAGCGGAGACAACGTAAGCTGGAAGACGGTACCATGGGGGGGGGAGCCAACAGGTGAATATATCGTTCGACGCGCCGTGAAACGCGGACAATCTGTGAAACACTTGCGGAGTATGGTTATACGCGGGGGACGCTCCGATGTTCGGTGAAACGAGGACAAACTGTGTAGAACTTGCAGAGTACGGTCGCAAGTGCGTGTCGCTCCGATGTTCAGTGGAGTTAGCGACGAACTTTTGTAAAACGTAACCAGTGCGGTTTTACGAGAGTTTGGGTCCGATGTACGGACCATAGAATTATCTAATCTACCAGAATATCATCAAATTTCGACGGAGATGACGACGTCCAGGAGACTGTGGGAAGCACACAGCATCATCAAGAACGAGGGAAATGCTTTGGCAATTTCCAGGGGTAAGCGCTAATGACGCAGAAATACGCAATCTCTCATTTTTCTTTGTTTTATATTTCATAATTCAGTAACTTCATAGCTTGGAAATAAGAGTAAAATCAATTTATCAGACTCCGTTTTCACGTAATTTTCTATCGGTAATATTCAAATCACAACGCTCCAATTTAAATTTTAAACTTATTATTATTATTAATTTTGCTATACTTGTTTTATATAATAAATTCATTTCTTTTACAATGCAATCTTTGCTTTCAGTAGGTAGCATTAGATATAGACCAATTCCTTCTCCTGATACAATTGTTTGTTGGGTTAATGATCAAATCATACCACGATCTGAGTGAATAGAGTCTTGAATGTGTTCTGCCAGAGCTAGACGTTGTTAAATACAAATTTAGATTTCAACATTGCATTGAGGTCTTGGCGCCCATTAAAACAACATAGCTTAGGCAAAGGTAAACAGTTACATTTCTCTCCCAACAGTGTGGGCTAGCGAAACCATTACAACGGATCAGGTAGTGAATATTGCATCAAGTACCGAAGAAGTTGTTCATGCATAAGTTTTTCTAGTATTTTGGAAATTGAGGAAAGTATGCTTACAGGTCGATAGTCGGATGGAGAATTTGCAAGAGAATTTTTCGGAACTGGAATAACTAAAGCATCTTTCCATGTTGTTGGGAAGAAACCTTCTAAAAGACATGTGTTACAAATGTGCGTAACAATTGGCAGTAATACTTCTATCAGGTTAACGATAAAGGAAATTGGGATGTCATCTATTCCGACTGCTTGTGATTTGATAGATAATATTTTTTCTTACGACAGTATCATCTATTTTACGAAACTTGAATATCGGTCTGTGAGGTAGTGGGACACATTGCAGTGAATTTATTGTTTGTATTATTTGGGGATCAGTACTAATTATTTCTCGAGCAAAGTGAGCATTTAATTCATTGGGATTAATATCATGCTTATTGGATTTTTTAGTGCGCCTCCCAATACCTACCGACCTGAGTTGCTGCCAGGTGCTCCTAGCATTCAAGTTGCCGGCTAGCTGTTTGAAATAGGCATACTTTTTATTTCGAATCATTTGTTTAACTTGATTTCTAAGCACACGATATTTTTCAAAATCGTCACTTGATAAGGTCTGCTTATAACGTCTATGTAATGCGTCACGTTGGGCCATTGCGGATTTAATGTCACTCGATAGCCAGGGGGCAGCTTTACGAGTGACCTTAGCTGTCCGTTTAGGTGCATGTTTGTCATATAGTTCCAGCAGTATTATGTTAAATCTGCTCACCTTTTCATCAACGCCAGTCAAGTGTAGTATATCGTCCCATGAACAGAGAATTGCGTCTTGTGTTAATTCTTGAAGGTTCAATCTTTTCATGTCTCTATATGTTATGTATTTAGGTGCAGTTTTTTGAGTTTTCAGAGAATATGTAAATAAATCAGGTCGTGTAAAGATATGCCATGTACTGAAATCTGTCCGTGTTTTAGTATTTTCTGTGGGTTATTTGTAATAATTAAATCAATTAGAGTGCGTGAAGACCCTTGGGGCGTGTGAACGTGGTGAGTAGGGCCGAGTGGTAATATTGTCATGTTATATGAGGTAAACATGTTTCGCATACGATTTGCGTCAGTGGAGTCTGTTAATATGTTTGTGTTAAAGTCACCAAATATAAGTACGTGTTCGTAGGTAGGTAACAGTCTTAGTAGAGTTTCTTCAAAATCCATGAAGTTCCCTTCTTTAGGTGGTTTATATACAACACCAATAAGCACTTTAGTCACGTCAACAGTGAGCTCATCAAACATATATTCGGTCGAGGGGGCAGTAGATAGTGTCGATGTTTTTATAATCTTTGCCGCCAAATTGTTTTTATGGAATAAATATACTCCTCCTACTCGACGCTTCAGTCTATTGTGAAAGAGCGAATTGTACCCTACTAGACTCATCATGTTTAAAGGGACAGAGTCTTTCATCCAGCTTTCACTAATTGCTACAACTTTTACCATGCTTCCTTCAAAAATAGCTTGGAGCTCAGCTTGATGCGCTATTATGGACTGAGCATTGACATGTGCACACAGCAGTGAATTGGAAAAGGCCGAAAATTCCCTTTCCAGATGATTGCGGGTGGGGGAAGACGAAGACAGGGAATGGGAAGGGCTGGGAGGCTCATTGTCAAGGTGAAGGTCATTATCTCTGTCGGGACTGAATGTAACGGTACCAACTACACTGGCCATAAAACAATAGAGAGCATGCAACTTACCATTGTTTCCTCATGTATACACAAGCCACTAGAAGCAATTAAACAACCACTCTCACTTAATTTAAAATTAAACCACCTATCACTTATGCAATCACTTACACTAAAATTAAAATAACATATTAAACACACACTCACAATTACACACATTAACCTGTTCACTTAACTTCCGATACCTGCCCTTTCATTCAGCAGGCAAGTTCTGCTGGAGTGTTAACGTAATGTTTTTACCGTCAGAATCCACTATCACTATCCGCCCATCCAGAGTGAAGGATTTTCTTGCTCCAAAGTTATCCCTGGCCATGTTGAGCACGTCCTTGCGTGATGCTGTGAGGGACTCAGTTATGAGGATCGGTGTTCCTTTGAGAAGCCTCTTGGCGCGCCAGACACGTTCCATCTCGTGGTAGCGGGTGAACTTCACAATAATTGGTCTTCTACCGGTAACCACCACATCCGCAGAAGATCTGTTTTGTTTCCCCAATCGATGACACCGATCAATGCTCATCATTGTTAGTTCTATGATAAGCTTGTCCTTGAGAACCTCCGTTATTCTAGCGTGCACGTCTTCGTTGGTAGTTTCACTTACCCCACGTAGCAGTAGGCAGTTCCGGCGGCTGTACTATTCTGCCTCTTCAATTCGAAGTTCTTGCTTCACAATCTGGTCATTCATGTCGTTCTTTAAGTCACTTAGCTCCGTTATGACTTCGAGGCGAAAAGTCTCAAACTCCGAAGCTAGGGTTTCCACTTTCACGGAGTTGAGGTTGGTAGAAGTGCTCGTTCCAGCTGTGGTGGCTCCCTCTAGGCGAGTTGGAAATACTTTAAGCTTTTCTTCAAACGCTGAAATTCTTTGATTGACGGCTTTTAGGGTCATGACTGTTGACTGAATATTCAATAAGTTGTATATAGTTAATAATACACACCCTATCAGACTTTATTTGTGAGTTATGTTGCGGTTTCGGCAGGTATTCTACGGAGCACTTTTACGCACGATGCATCTCAGTCGCCATGACAGTATGTATTGGTTTATGTGTTGGCTTATATATTAGCTTATATATTTGCCTACGTATTGGCTTATATATTGGCTTATGTATTGGTTTATGTATTGGCTTATGCATTGGCTTATACTGTATGTGTTGGCTTATGTAATGGCTTATGTATTAGATTATATACTGGCTTATGTGTGTTTACTTAAATATTGGTTTGTGTATTGGCTTGTAAATCGGCTTATATATTGGTTTATGTATTGGTTGATGTATTGGCTTATCTGTTGGCTTATGTGTTGGCTTATTTATTGGCTTATGTATTGGCTTAGGTGTTGGATTAAATGTTGGATTATTTATTGGCGTATATACTGGCATATGTGTGTTTGTTTATGTATTGGCTTATGTATTGGCTTATATGTATTAGCTTATGTATTGGCTTATGCATTGGGTTATGTGTGTTTGCTTATCTATTGGCTTTTGTATTGGCTTATATATCGGCTTGCGTATTAGTTTATGTATTGGCTTATATATTGGCTTGTGTATTGGCTTATATGTATTGCCTTATACGTATTGGCTTATATGTATTGGCTTACGTGTGTTGGCTTATTTATTGGCTTATGTTTTGGCTAATGTGTTGGCTTATGTGTTGGCTTAAGTATTGGCTTATGTATTGGCTTATGTGTTGGCTTATGTATTGGCTTATATATTGGCTTATGTGTGTTTGCATCTGCATTGGTTTATGTATTGGCTTATACATTAGCTTATGCATTGACTTATGTATTGACTTATATGTATTGGCTTATGTATTGGCTTATATATTGGTTTATGTGTGTTGGCTTATTTATTGACTTATGTATTGGCTTTTGTGTTGGCTAAGATGTTGGCTTATGTGTTGGCTTATTTATTGGCTTATGTGTTGGCTTATGTATTGGCTTATATATTGGCTTATGTGTATTAGCTTATGTATTGGCTTATATATTGGCTTATGTATTGGCTTATATGTATTGGCTTATGTATGTTGGCTTATTTATTGGCTTATGTAATGGCTTATGTGTTGGCTTATGTGTTGGCTTATTTGACGAGTTATTTTTGTTAATGTATTTAGTGGCTTGGCAGCAAAATGTTTACCGCTATGTTTGTAATTAACAACAACACACTATGATTTTAAGAATTCTCGAGTACCTAAAGGTTAATGTTTGAATCCCCCTACACTTACTCTAACCTCTATCACACGCCTAGTCAAAAATATATATTTTAAAATTTTTACAAAGATTAATTTAGAAAATTTAAACTAAAAATCCTAAATCGCCACATGTTAACTCTTACTCCGACATGTATCAAACTCCCAATCAAAATCAAAATCATTATATCATTATATTCCTTAATTTTTTCCAAAAATTTTGTTTAAACTAAAAATGATATAGTCATATGGTAACTCTTACACCTACCTCTATCCCTCTCTTGGTCAAAGAATATTGTATTTTTTTCCAAAAATAATTACAGAGTAGGATATATTTTTTAAACGAGAAATCCTAGAAGTATATATATATATTGGCTTAAGCCAATGGTCTCTATACCCTTTATGATTAGATCAAAACATGTTTTTAGTAAAAATAACAGTAAAAAATGAAGTGGATTGAGATTTTTATGGTGGAATTTCCAAACTACATTCAAGAATAATAAAAAAATATTTATAAAACTTAAATTTCTAGTTACGTCGCCAAGCCTAAAGTAAAAAATAACTTGTCTTAGCAATAAAAGGGTTTGTGCTTTTTCATTCAAGCTAATGTATAACATTATCAAATTATTGGTTTCAGAAATCTCAAGTCAATAAAGGTACAGTCATGTTGAAACAAAATGTATTTGTTTAACTTCTTACTGCACGGTTTACAAAAAAAGATATAGGCTAGCGGGTGGTACTCTAACTGCTGGTCCAATGTTAGTAATAATTAAAATGTAAGTATTTGTTCACAAAATCTCTAGTCAATCATCTAGTATTAATTACTTACCAAAAATGTTGAGTCAATTACCTTTAAGTTTGGTCTTTTTGATAAATGTAAATGTAAAATATAAAATCTAAAAAGAAAAAGATAATCATAGTAAAATGAATGTAATTCCAAATAATACAAATTCTTACCGAAAACTCCCAGTCATGACATTATGGTTTGGTATTTTTGCAAAATCTAAAATCTAAAATCTAAAATAAAAATTTAAATGTAAACTCTAAAATATAAAATATAAAAATAAATAATTCATAGTAAAGGGAATGTAATTCCAAGTAATATAGTTCCATATATGTTTTCCTTTAATAATTAGTTAACGAAAATTTCGAGTCATGACATTATGGTTTGGTCTTTTCGCAAAACCTAAAATCTATAATTAATATAAAATCTAAAATCTAAAATCTGAAACTTTAAATCTAATATCTAAAAATCAAAAATCAAAAATCTTACATGCATTAATTTAAATCCTAAGTCAGGCTTTTACAATTATAAATTAAACAAACCTTGGGTTCGCAAAGCCATATGACACCTGACGTGTCCAAATCCGATTATTGGTTTATAAAGTCTCAGGTCCATATCCTTGCCGTTTTGGGTATTTAGGATAATTCATGGGCCATGGGAAAAGAGCGTCATGCCGAGTCCTATAACACCTCACACGTCTAAATCCACTGATAAGTTTATAAAATTTTAGGTCAATGATCTTGACGTTTTGGGTCTTTTGGGTAAATGCGTGATCCATAGGAAAGAGGGATTTAAGCCAAGTCACTCAACAACTCACATGATCAAATACGATGATTAGTTTATATAATCTCAGGTCGAAGACCTTGCCATTTTGAGTCGTGCGGAAAAATTCATAGCCATAAGAAAGAGGGCTTCAAGCCAAGTCATTCGACACCTCACACGTCCAAATCCAATCATTGGTTTATAGAATCTCAGGTCAATGACCTTGCCATTTTGAGCATTTTGGGCAAATGAGTAGGCCATGGAAAATAGAGCGTCACCCCGAGTCCTACGACACACCACAAGTACAAATCCAATCTTTGGTTTTTAAAATCTCAGGTGGATGACCTTGCCGTTTTGGGTCTTTTGGGTAAATTCATTGGCCATGGGAAAGGGTTGGCCATCCTGAGTCCTATGACACCCCGCGTGACCCTCTCTGATTATTAGTTTACAAAATCTCAGGTCGATGACCTTACCGTTTTGGGTCTTTTGGTTAAATTCATTGGCCATGGGAAAGGGTTGGTCATCCTGAGTCCTCTGACACCTCACGTGACTCTCTCCGATTATTAGTTTATAAAATCTCAGGCAGATGATCTTTCTGTTTTAGGTATTTGGGGTAAATTCATTGGCCATGGGAAAGGGGGCATCACCCCAAGTCCCAGGATACCTCATATGTCCAAATTCGATTATTAGTTTACAAAAGTATCAGGTCGATGACCTTGCTGTTTTGGGTCTTTTGGGTAAATTCATTGGCCATGGGAAAGGTGGTAGGTCAAGCCTGGGCTTAAACACAACCGGAGGGAAGATGATGTGAGAAAAGAAAAGGGCTTGGGAGTGGAGACGAACTCTGGGCAGAAAGGAACGAATCCAAGCCAAGAAGGTATAATATAGTTTAGATCATGAAAAAAAAATGTTGGGTTTGGATTCAGGCTTGTGAGTACAAGGCGAGAAAGTAAATACTAGCTTTGAAATTTTGAGTTATTGATAGGGCATTTTTCCAAGATTGATTAATTGTCAAAAAACTAACAAAAACTTGAAGAATGAGACTGATAAGGAGAACACAGTCTTGCTTACGCATAGAGCAACCAAGATTATGCATAACCAAGTACTTATATGCAAATATAATGGTGCGAACAACGCTAGCTGAGGTTGCCGGCAAGCAAGCGCTAAGTGCACCTTCCCTCTCGAGCCGGAATCCGGGTATTATTTGGGAACGAAGTTTACTGGCGAACAAGTGTAGACAAGAGAAAATGGAATTATTTATTTTCCTCACAAATAGTGAATATTTTAAGAAGCATTCTGAAATGCAGGAGGGATTTGAATTAATTGGCATAATTTTGTTCCCCGCTGAGGATGGATCCCTAAGAGGGAGACCGATTACATCAATGCAGACAGAGCTAGAAAGCCCTTTAAGTTTTCGATGAGAATGTTGTAACTAGTAGAAGTTACTTGACAGAAACAATATTGTTGCGTTTAAGTTTGGCTTAACTTTTACCCAGCAGGGTGCCGACTAAAAGTTTAGACAGGGTGATAAAACAACCTAACTTTAGGCAAAACTATAACTCGAAGGTAAATTATAGGACAAGGCAAATTCGCCTCAAGAAGGAAGTTGGCTGAGCAAGCTATACATGCCTTTAATAATTTACAGGAGATAACTAAAGTAAACTTTATGTGCAGTGTTAGCAAGAGTTTTGCCATAAACGCAACAAATAATAAACCTGATATTCAGTACTCGTGATTATTTCTTTAAATGCAAGAGAGATGGGAAAAGGAAGGCCATACCTAGCAGCTCTTCGAGCAAATATAATTGAACTCCAGGAAATTATAGCAATGTTAATTGCCTTAACTATAATAGAGTTTCGAGCAATTCTCACAATTCGAAGATCTCAGACCTATAACATAAACAATAAGAACCCTCACAAGAGTTTTCGAACAATTTGTACAATTAAGTGGTCTGGGACCTATAATAAGAATGACAAGAAACTTTACAAAATATATAGATATTTCGTTAGATTGGTTAAGTAGGGTATCAATGGCTTATTAGAATGCTTTTGTAGTAAAGCGAAAGGACCTTTAAACAAATGATTTTAAATTCCTGGGCACAGCAGGAGAAGAAAAAAAAGGGACTAAAAGGTGGATTTATTACCACATATATTATTAAAGCAGTAATTACGAGATGTTAAATACAAATTGGAGAGGTCACATTAGTGAAGCCTCGATTACATAAGAAAGGATAGAAACGTTTTAACAATTGGGAAATAACGAATTCAAAATTCCTGAATGCAGCAGGTAAATGAAAGTGCAGATTAAAATGTGGATTTATAACCACATATAATATTTATACAGTAATTACGAGATGTAATACATGAAAAAATGGGAGGGAGCCTATTAATAGACAAAGCCTTCTAGGAGAATTGCAAGAAAATTATTTAAATTATAATAAATTGTTAGTAATAGGAAAATCGGGGATAGAGGAAATGGGGAATTAAAGACTGGCCGATTTTAATGTTTCGAGCGGAACGCAGCGCGGAAGATAGCAACACGATCACCATTCGTAGCACTGACAGTTTTGTTGAACATGAGTGAAATATCACTATTGCAGTTTATATAGTTTGTACTGGGTTGAAAGGTAGCCATAATTTGACGTTATAGAGTTCTGAGGTGTTAGCCGGTATAGTTTATCACTGGGCAGAGTCTATTGCATAATTTGGAATTTCACAAGTTGAAGGCAAATATAAAATGGGGCAGAACCAAACCCCCGATGAAATTGAAGAATAATTTTGCACAGTTTCAAGATTTAGTAGAGCTATCCCACGCAGAAGAAAGCTTGAGAATCAAAATTACCACGCTGGATAGCAGTATCTCTCTTATTTCGTACAAAAAGTACTAGGTTTTTGCATGACTTTCATAGCGAGTTTAGTTAGCTTAAGCAAAGACATTTCCCTCGTACGGCAGTTACGAGATTGCACAATAATATGAAAATTAAAATACTGCGAAAGTATTCATTAAAAGCCTTCAGAGTAGTTTGAAACCTTGAAAATGTGGTTTAAAACACTTTAGATATTTACTTATCTTCTCATTGCAGCGTAGATGATGGTTCCGGCCAGCCGTTACACCAAAATTAAGACATGGCGTCCATTTGAATGTTCAACAGATGGTTGGAAAAGGTAAGCTTCTCCTGATAAGAGAGCCGAACTGTAACACTATGCAGGGGTTCTCAAACTTTTTCTGTCGCGCCCTCCTTCTGAAACATGAAATATCTAGCGCCCCCCCCCCCCCTTTTCTCGTCTCCTTTCTTAGCATTTCTCATAAGCTACTTCCCACAAAAAAAAAAACGATGTCACAAGATCTACTGTGTACTGTTTGCTACTGCCTAGTTAGGATTTCAACTACCAGTTACATTAATAATCATAATAAAAATAATAATAACACACAATTCATTCTTCTTAGAGCACATCAAAATACAACAATGTTTTGTAAAAATAATGTCATGCATATGTATTACTTTTGCTTATAAAATAAAAGCAACTGCTGCACGTGCAGTTATTGGAATTGAGCAAATTTTATTCGTTTCGTTAATTAGCTCTTTAGCTGTGACACCTGTGTTCAGTAATGCTTTTCATATTTGAAAGCTCGTGACTTATAAATGCCAATAGAAAACAATAATATATACAATTTTCAACATTTCACTGTGAATTTGAAAAATGTTATGTTAAAACTCTTCACCCATGAAAAAGTAAAACAGGAGAATAAAAGTGTACATGGATCAGAACTCGGTAATTCTCAGACACTTACGGAGTTAGTGTGATGTGTGAGCTTGAATTTGCGATGAAAGTAAATCCAGTCTTGGTTGGATGTTTGAAACAGCAACCCGCAGATCCCCTTACAGCTGCAGCCGAGACCGATGCTACGTCTTGACAGATGCCATTGCGGAAAATGTTGACTCACACAAGTAAGTTGAAGCGAAGGGTAATAACAGGTCCACTGCTTTTCTTGATAATACGTGATATTCACTCCCAATCTGCACCCAAACATTTTCAAGAGACTTTTGACTTAAATTCATTTCAAAGTATTCTGTCAAAAGAGATCTATTAGTCCCTCCTGTTCTGCCGTTGACAGGTAAGCTGCTACGTTCGTTTCAAATGGACTGCGAATCCAATCATTCTCAGTTGAAGGTTGTGGAAATCTACCATCGAATTTTTCACGAAGATTTTGGAGGTGTTTTACGACAATTCCACTAATTTGACAAATATCTTACTCATTTCCTTTCAGGAATTCATTGAAACACTGAAATATCTCACAGTTACTTATGTTCATCTGGGTTTTCCAAAGTTCAAGTTCTCTCTTAAAAGCAAGCACTTTGTCGCTTAGAATGAAAATATTGCTATTTCGTCCTAGACGTGACCCTTTAAGTTTATTCAGTTTTTCAAATACGTCAGCCAAGTAGCACAGTATTAGAAGCAATTTCTTATCCAGAAAGAGGATTGCGAGTGTAGGACTGCTGTCCAATAGGAAAATACGAAGTTAATTCTCCAATTCCACAACGCAACGAAGGAATCGACCACGAAACAACCAACGTACCTCCGTGTGTGATAGAAACGAATCATGTGTAGATTCCATCTCCTCGCAAAGAATGGAAAATAGCCGACTGTTTAAAGCTCTTGCTTTCACAAAATTTACAACACTAATTACATCGTTCAGCACTTTATTGACTTCCGGTTGTAGTACTTTTGAAGCTAATGCCTCCCTGTGTATCATGCAATGAATGAATTTTACAGAATTCGTAACAGCACTCACTCTTGCTCTGAAACCCTTTTTAGTTCCAGTAAATGCCAACGCCCCATCAGTACATATACCAACACAATTAGTCCATGAGAGATTGTTATCAATAAGAAAGGAATTCACAAGAGAAAAAAATATCTTCCCCTGTAGTCCGTCCTTCCAGAGCATTACAAAATAGAAAATCCCCGTGCATTTCATTTTCATGACAGTAGCGTACAAAAACAAGAAGCTGGGCACTGTTTTGATATCAGTACTGTCAATAAGTTGCAGGGAAAATTTTGGGCTATCATGAAGACGTGGTAGCAATTGATTTTTTATGTCAATACGACGAGTTACTGTATTATTTGAGAGCGGTATCGACTTCAAACACTCGACGATTTTTTCTCCATGCATGATCGCGCACATTTTCACGGCTACAGGAAGAAGTAATTTCTCACCAATAATATGTGGTGGTTTGGATTTTGCAATTAACTAGGATACCTCCAAGGATGCTCTTAGCGCTTTTTTTAGGAACTGTTGCGTGCTTTTCTAGGAGTCTAACATTTCCTTTTAGTTGTTGCTTGCGGCGCTTAAAAAATGCTAAAGGTTTACTTACACAGTCTGGATGTTTAGTCTGCAAATGTCTCTTATGTTTCACAGGCTTCAAACTGTCGTTTGCAAAAATCTCCAAACAAAGAACGCATTAAGGTTGTTCCTAATTATTATTCGAAATAATGCTGGTAAAGCTTAATGTCAGATATTCGTCTTGATATTTACGCACTTTCACTTTGTGTGTAGAATTAATACCTGATGGGAGCAGAAGTAGATGCGGAAGAACAATGGACTTTGTTTAAATTCGAACCTTGTTCTTTTTCCGAAGGAGGGCAAGCACTATCAATTTCATGGGGTCTCTTTTTACCACTTCTAGTAAGCCAATTATCCATGGTTAATGGCGTCACTCGTGACAGTTTATTGTAAAGTTGGCTAACCAGGCTCTAAAATTCACCTGTTCATACACTGTCTTTGAACTGACTGGAAAGGCCTAGCTGAATTCGAATCGGCAACGGCAGAAATAGAAGAAGATTCCATTCTTGGAATCCATTCTTGAATGGAAGCGGCGGTCACATGGTCAAGCGGCTTATTGTCATTAAGTGTTTGGTAAAGAGATGTCACTGCGGGTGGCGAGTGAAAGGTAGCTGTGTGGAAAATGTTACTCGCCACCTTTTCTCAGAATTCCTGCTGGCAGGATCTACTGGTCAGATCTTCTGAAATAAGACAGCAAGTGTACGAGTTTATTATTCTTGAATGGTCTTGGGAGCTACCTGCCTATGACAGGTTCATTAATATGAGGATAGTTATATTTGTTACAGGATATGAAATATAAATATTTCATTCAAACAAATGAACAGATACAAAGTAGGTAACATAAAAAAAGAAGAAAAAAATGCATTATACAATTTCAATACATAGAATAGAAGTCTTCATGGAGATTGCAGATAACGACGAGGACGCCATCTTCTTCAAAGTTCTAGAACTTGCAGTCGTAGTTCTTGAGATGACTGGAATCAAGGGATTCAACGAATTGCCACATGGAGAGCTGTGGAGTGGCTTACAAGGAAATTGCACATCTGAAACAAACTTTCAAAGAGGATAAGCATATGCACAGAGAACAGAAAAAGAGAGCGTCTCTGTTGGCGCTTACGAAAAAAGGGAAGCTAAGAAAGAAACGAAAAATAAATGAAGAAAAAATCTAAGAATGAACTATTATTAATGCTAGAAGTAAATGTATATTTTAAAGAATATACCAAAAGGGGGCGCCACCCCGAGTCCCAGGACACCTCATACAAGTCTTTAGCATTATTGGTTAGCGTGATATTAAAAAGCAAATAACCTATTAGTTTTGGGTCCTTTCATTATTTATTTTTTAAATAACTCATCCATAAATAATCATTTAAAAAGCCAGCCATCTTACAAAAGCCGCAAGTGTGCATGCGTACAATACAAAACCAAAGTGATTCGTAATAGTATAAAGCCTTATTCCCGTAATACATGCTGAGCAAAGTTTACTAAAAAGATTACCCCGGGTAAGGGTAGTTTTTATCTTAGGGTAAAAATAGTTCGTCCATTGGAAAGGGGAAGTCACCCCGAGTCCTGGGACACCCCATACGTCAAACCCGATTATTGGTTCGGGAGATATTGGGTTGGACTCGCGCAGCAGCCATCTTGCACATTAGCCCCTGTGCTAGCTTCGGCCTATATACCCTACTACTAAGTCATTCCACAAGGATGAGCGCTTTATGCTGTCTTTACACACTGTTGATCCTTGACATGCCCCTTACTACTTTCACTACTGCATCCCTGCATTCTGACCACTACGTTTCAATGTCCTGCAATTCTTTATCATCTACTCTTTGGAGTTTCCCCTTCAATATTCCCATGTACTTCTGCTGGGGTTTCTTATGGTGAACATTTTCAAGCCTGAACCGTCGACAAACAGACCTCACTTCCTGCACTTCTTACTGTGTTCAATTCACAGCAAATAAGTTTGTGGTCTGTTACATCAAATACGCCCCAAAATACCGTGCATCCGCATATCAATTTTCTAAATTGAACTTCAGTAATGATATAGCTATTATTAACCTGTTTCCTCTACCATCCCATGTTTATCAGTTAATCTATGCTTTGATAATGAGTTCGTGACAGATAACACCAGTCCAGTACACATTTTCCATTGATGTCTGCTTTCCTATCGTCACCTTACTTACCCATTACCTTCTCATACCTATTCTAGCACTGTTAACTCTCATTTCCACGCCACTCATTGCCTCATTAAATCTGTCTACTTCGTCCTGATCCACCCTTTCTCATGGAACGTATACTGAAACATTCCTTATCAGAGTTCCTGAGATTTCCAAATGGTTTGTCAAGTTACGTTCACAGGTTCTCTTGACATGCAGCCTTACTCTCCACTTTTCCCAACCTCGTTTCATATCACACAGGTACAACTTGTAATCTCCTACTACCTCCTTTCTATTTCTCTTTATCAGAAGTCCACTACTCCCTAGAACGTCCAATCCCATCCTACTTGCTGACTCTCCTACTTCCTCCTTTCTATTCCTCTTTATCAGAAGTCCACTACTCCCTAGAACGTCCAATCCCATCCTAATTGCTGACTCAGCTAATTCTACTTTCTTCCTTCCACAACCCACTTCGATATTAATAGCACCCCATTGAATATTGCTTTCATGTTTTATTTGTGTCCAACGAGTCTCTGATAGGCTATGTCATAAATTGAGTTGGACATCATTATTCCCATAGTTCCGAGGATTTGTCAAGAGTTTGCTAACAGTTTGGAAAGTACAAGTGAAGCAGGCTGCTAGCCACACTTATAAAAGGCCCGAAGAGTTTCACCTCAGGGAGCAAACAAGTGAGTTGGGTAGCTCTATCCATTGAGCACAAGGAGGGCCACGACTCAGAATTTGTCCAAGATGCCCACTCTTATTCCATAGTAACTGGCATCCCGACTGTCAGGACCTCTTCCTAGGCCCCTCAGCCGTTGCCCAAGGTTCACGAACTAGGACGTGACTATACCATGAAGTACAGTAGTGACTACACCATGAAGCCCTGAAGGATGTGACTGCATCACGTGCCAAGTGAATATATTTGCAAGCAGAACCTCGTCAGGATACATGAAAAAGCTAAATAAATTATAGAGAAAAGAATCCTCATATCACTATACGATAGTAGCAGCGCCTCGTCGGTAAGCTAGTATTGGATATTTCACGAAACATAAATACATACTAAGAACACATGGCCAGGCATATTTTAATATAAAAACCATAGGTCACCACATCGTACAATACAAATGGGATGCATTATAGAAGAGAATAGAATAATGAGCTATTTCTTAGTCACACCACAGTGAAGCTTGCGCAACGCATTACAGAATTTCAGTGGGAATTCATAAACAAAACCGTAAGGAGGGATTGTCTGATCTACCACCTGCAACACATACGTAGAGAAAGTACTGTAAATTTCAATTGTACCATACTGCACAAACACACTTCTAACTGAAGTCATTCGATGCAAAACAACAAATTTGCACGTGAATCAATAGCAAAAACTTATACAAAATTAATAATTATAAACTATAAATATATTCATGTAATAATCTATCGACGTACCACATTCTTTATTAATGCAAATTAAGTGTTAGCTAGCATGGAAGCTGTAAGTACAGCTGTGTAACTCTCTTAGTTTTGCTAAAGTTTGGCTTAAATGTCAATTTTAGTGTAAGCTAGTTTTTCTTATGATAAGGTACCCCATGATTTAATTCCTTTCAATTGAGCCATTTTTATGAGAACTAAGATTTACTCCTTTGTGCCAGTTTAGGTAGATTTCATTAGAAAGCTAACTATTGCAATGGGCACCATGTTTCGACTTCCGGAAAATTTTGACATATCTTCGCGTTTCACATCCCCCAGACCCCAAAACCACCGTCAGTTCAAAAGTTTATATATTATAATATATATATATATATATATCAGTTTCTTGTGGACAGGATAACTGCCGTAATTTTGCACCAGTAACTTGGAATTTTTTACATAATATGTATCCCTATAAAATCTCGGTCGAGTTCGTTAATGGGCAAAATCGGTCGAAGGGGGTAAAAATGGGGGGCTTTTTGTTTTCGAAAAAGTGAAATATCACTATAACTCTCTTAATATGTGAAATATCGAATCCCTTCAAAGTTCATATTATGTGTCGGATAAGTGCCAAAAATTTATGTTTAAAAAGTTTTTTGATAGCACCCACCATTGGCCAATGGGGTGGAAAAAAGTGTTTTTTTCGGGAAACATTAATCATATCTCTCTTAATAGGCACAATATCAAAACCGTACAAAATGGACGATATTACCCTAATAATTACCTAAAACTTTTGTCTGAAAGAATTTTTGATACAACCCACCATTACGCCAAGGGATGAGAAAAATGATTTCGGAATTAGAAGAAAATGCCAAGAGCCATCAGAGGTTACCATGACAACGCTTCTAAATTGATGAGGGATGAGCTATCAGAGGTTGCCATGACAATGAGTTCACATTCAGTTTTCCATCTGACTATGTGGGAAGCGGCTTCGGTGACGTAGCCTAGCTGGTGGCATGCTGAACTTCTATGCCCAAGGTCGCGGGTTCAAAGCCGGCCGAAGTCGTCGGATTTTCTAAGAGCGCTAAAATCCCTCAGTATTCTTTCCTTCAGAGGGGAAGTCCAACGTTCGTTGCAAGTTACTGGTTGCGGTGGCATCTATTAGCCAAGTTCACAGCTAGGTGTCGTTGACGGTATATTTGGTACCAACATTAGGAACTACTACTTGAAATTGACCGTCTGTAGTCCTTACCTGAATTACAGACTAATACAGCCATCACAATTAACACCGTTTATCAGACAGATTCTACACACACCCAAAGTACACGGGGTTACATGACCGCGTTGTCGCAACCCTAAACTGAGGAATCAACCAACATCTCTGCGGGAGATAAAATTTGACGTGAAGAAGTAACAGACTGTTAGATAGTTACACATCAGTTCCAAACCTTGCATAAGGACGGTGTGACCACAAGTATAAAAATGGACCCCAATATGCATAGTAAGACGAAAGAAAAGTTAATTGAGCTCCAATTACATTGTAAAATACTTTCTCGCAATAAATGAGGTCTGTCCTTCTACGAAAACCTACATATTTTGCCGATTATAGCCTATCCCCTAGTTTGCCCGGTGAAATCTACCTCCGCCTTCCGGAGTGCCGAGAGGATTTTTTTTTTATCTGAAGTGATGAGCCCACGCCTTTGTAGTGCGCGGCACTTTAGTCTGTGAGTCTATTAATAGCTCTGTGTTTTTATTAGTATATGTCCATACATGGACATATCTGCGTCTTGTCCCCTTGATTGGCCAGTGATTTATATATTGGAAGGGGTCGCGTCCAATCAAATTATACCACGCAGTTACCTTTGTGTTGCGAGATTATGTCGTCATTGCTTTGTCTCGAGGTAGTAATAATAATATCGTATGGCCTCGGATGCCGGGTGCAAGCTTTGTAATTTGACACCCAGAGGGTAGCTTGCATGTCGAATTTCGTTGTTCCTTGAATCACTATGAAAGTCAAGGAGGTTAGATATCTAAGTTCCTTGAACACTATAGCGCTTTCTAGTAGAGAAATGAGGAACTTCGTGTTGGCGGAAACTCCCGAGATTAATTTTGCCATTATGAACACGGCCTACTGAATTCAAGTGGGTTCTTCGACATGCCAACATCGTATGACATACGTGTCGTATTTTTGACGCCTTTGAAAAATCACTTACCACGGCCAGGAGCGAACCTGCAATCTCGGGGTTAGTAGACCAACACGCTATTCACTCACCCACCGTGGCAAGCTTGTCTCGAGGTATTTCGTGCTTACAGCCAAGTGGGCTAGACGTGTTCCCATATCCTAGGGGAAGTGCCCGTGTTCAAGGTGAAACCATGGCGAGGTGTCTGTATGTCGTAAACTATAATTGCTTTACTGCAGTTCAGTTTCATATTTCGGTAATTTAAAACTTATATTCTGCGTGATTTTTTTTTTCGCGTGTAATTGCCCTCTCCCGATATTTTTCCTCCTTCCTTTGTGTGCGTGTAATTGATGGCGAGTTTTTGTTTTGTATGGTAGTATTATTTCATTTATTTTTGATAACGTAGTTTTTGTACTTTATGGGTTGAAAGTAATGTTTAGGGCTGTCTTCATTTTCCTCTGGAGTGCGTGACGGTGGGTTTGCCTACCTTGCAGGAGGCACCATTGTGTCTGTCATTCAGAGTGTAGGCTATCTTATCATTAAGAACAACATGCACGGATTGCAGATTATTTGTCCTTGCTTCCCGTAATGTTTTGTTCTTTATCTTAATAGTTCACAAAAGGAGGTCTCACCATGGCTATTTTGCTGGTGACCTAACCTGTGATATTCTTGTACCTATGTGTGCCAATATTTGCGCATCACATATTTTCGTCGTCTTTGTAGTGCCCTTATCTTCTACGCATACTTTCAATTTTTAACGTATATTTTTGTGTTGCCTATAATTTAATGTAATTTTCCTTTTGTTTGAATTTCTATTTCTCGAAACTCACTTGATCTTGCATGTGCCTCCTTGTCTTTCTCCCTCACGCCTCCCCCTCCCTCTCTCCCTCATCACCCCATTCTGAACCATTGTACCCCCTCCTATTGTTCATCCCTTATGACGCGCTTTGTCTAAATTTTATAACGTATCTTGACTTCGTTTAGTGTAGTCGTTTCCTGCAATTTGTCTTGTTATCTAATACGACATACTTACATTTAGCTATCGTTTTATTTTGCCTTGAACGCATTACTTAAACTTATTTTATTTTATTTCATTTTAATGTAATTTAATTTAGCATATTTTCGATTTTATTTCTTATTTGAATTTTCTTGCGGTAATATTGTGGTTAATTTGTTGGACATCTCTCCTTTCTTTTAACATATCTGGGATCGATGTACATTGTGATAGTTATTTTAATACATTTTATTTTGCCTAAGTACCTCTGCTTTTGCGTCACGCCTTATTTTAAATTTAGTAACCTTAGTCACCTTCTTCGAGTTTTGTCTGGTTTTTGCTATATTTTAGTTTGTCGGTCTTATTAGCGTACTTGCGACGTTAATACGATCTACACGGCCTCTGATTTAATTTTTTTCATCTTTGGATTTTGCTGTAGTTTATTTTTATTTAGCTTTCCCCCTTCTTTTTGGGATTGTATTCTGGTTTACCTTTTAAAATTTGGGCCCGTCGAAAGCCAAACAAGACTGCGATCTCCCCCGTTTTCCTTTCTTCTATTTTTCTATTTTCTATTTCTTCGGGATAGGTGAAGAGCTCCAGCTACGTTTCCACTGACGTCTGCTGCATACGTACGTACATGTTTATCACTATTGTTCCAAGTTGCGTACACAATGCAGTTTGGATATTTAGGCTTTTAAATATTTATATTAAGCTTCCTACGTTTTATGATCCGTAATGTATTTCTCTCTAACCTAGTTTTAATGGCACGCCATATGGAGGCCAAAACAATCACAAACGTTTCAAATTACCATATGTAGGCTAGAAAAAGCACTGTACCACACTGCACAAACACATATAAAAAGCATATACTATAAACACAACAAAAATGTACACATACTCCCAAGCCAAACATACACTGAACCGCCACAACATTCATACCCGAAAGCAGGTATTTCAGAAGAATATATCCCCTTATTTCCAGAATATTCATCAAGTTAGCAGAGCAAGCACTCGAGGTGGCTCCAATAACACAACATAACCATACTCAGACGAGAATCAACGATGCTATGTCACAAGGATAAACAACAAACATCAGCAAATACCCTGAGAAAGATGCAACTTGATTATAGATGTTTATGTCAGCACATGTGACGAGAAAAGGGGATGTTTGTGACACGAGGACCACCAAACTGGAGATGACGGGTATGAGCCTCGGAGGAACGTCCAACATCGGCAGACTACACACAGGTAGGTACGGTATAGTGCTAAAAGTCATAAAATAATAATTCCCTCACTCCTCATATACATTGTTATGTTACTTTGAATAGTCTTGTTCAAATCTACAATTCACTCCTCAGTTAAAAGTTACGAACAAACTTGCCACGTCATCATCAACTTCACCTCTTGCTTCTTTGACTCCCGACAATTTCATAAGACGGACGGAAAGCCCGGGTACTAGCTCTAACAACTTCATTCCTCAACCGTATCTTAGAGTTCATCCAAGAACCCCACCAGAGACTAAAAGTATGAAGAAATTCGTCATCTATGTAATATGCGTACATTCATTGACATTTACAGAATCAAAACGCGCTGAGACGACAGACGACATGCTGTTTGATGAGGATTTCCTCAATTTTGGTTGCTTCATTGTTTGAAAAAACACTCAGTCCTAACGCTAAATAGATCTTATATACTACGTTGGGCGTAGAAAACTAACAAGGCAATTGAAACAAAATGCATTTTGTTACATTAAAGAAATTCAGTTATTACGTATTAGCGTTGCATGTTCTGATTGCTGTGCGTGTGCGTGATGAACGATAGAAACATGCGGGCGTGCAGCTGGTCAGGTCTTTAGCTATTAGCTTATACACGCGAGCCCTTACTGGCCAAAATTACAGCCAAGAATGAATTGAAAACAATGCGAAGATTCCTCAAAACTGTTTGTTTCTCATTCGAAACAGGGAAGTAGGTTTGAAAGCAAATCGGAGAACCAGTATTCACACTCGGAAAGCAGGGTCAATAATTCAATGAAGGTAGGTACTGAATTAATCGATGAGTAAAAAAGAGGTTTGGGGATATTTGGAGAAATGAGGTTGAGCTGGAATGAAGAAATGAAACTGACATGGAAAGTGACTGCCTGTAAGCGAAGAAGATGAAGGGATTATTTAAATTATGTAAAACTGGACAAAATATAAGGAACGCATAAATGTACAGTGGTATAACATATAAGTTAATTTTAATCCTAAATTATTCAGAATTTGATAGAATTTGCAAAATACTATTTTTTAGAGTAGAAGTGACATAAATGGAAATTCTGTAACATATATTTTTATTTGGCCCCTAAAATGACTTATTGAGCTTTGCAGTGAAGTTTTCAAACAAGATATCATTACTTTTCCCTATTTTACCATTTTCAATGCGAATACTTCGGAATGCATTGGGTCTAAAATATTTTCACCAATAACCACTACTACATGCAGGGATATTCACCCTGCTCTTAGGATGCGTATTTCGAGTTTTCCAAAATTCCTGCCAGGTATTACATTTTCCCCTCTCCGTATAAATTATTTATTATGTACTAAATGAGTTTTGATTGACTGCTCCTCATCTGTCCACTGTCTGGTGTTTAGTCCTGTCAGCCATGCCCTGAGAAAGGGGATGAGGTAATTGACAACTATTTAGTGGACGCTGAGTGCCAACTAGTGGCAGACAGGACATGCCATTAGTCCACTGCTCCTTGTAATTATCCAGTTGTGGGTCTTGGCGCGTGATGTCCCTTAATCGCAGCACAAGACATGCGCATGAACATCCGATCTAGCTGAGTAATCTTAACATTCGATTAAGCGTTAGATGGAATTCAGATATGAAACAGATTGGTCACTTCTGACAAAGTCATTTTCTTTATAAACTACTTTAAATTTCAACGATAAAATTCACAAGAGTTTGTGGAAAATCTAAGGACTGTTGTGAGTACCTGCTGTATTTATGAGAGAAGATGTTTCAGGATCGATTGTTTTATTTTTTAATTATTTATTTGAAAGACTTCCCTTATTAGTACTGTGGCCGCTCAGATGGACGGAATATACCAAACCATCGTAGGTACATGCAAAAAAATATAGCTACATTAAAATGATTCCAAATTGATCTGAAATAATCTGATGGAAAAGTAAGGAATTAAATTGAGTTATAATAACCTCTTCCCCAAGGCCAAAGAGCCATCATAACTGGTAGAAATAAGGGATGGTCTCTCTCGACCCTGCCAGGAGACCCATAATAGAGTGGTTTAACAATCGGTATCTTTCCTTGTAACTTGATATTGTAGAGTTGCTGGCTCGCGGAATATTCTGGGAATAAGGGGATATTTACTTCCGAAAAAAAAAACGCCCTTGGGTTGGTGCAGTGCCTCCGGAAAACTTTAGGTTAGGCGTATGTGTACCTTTTGTTATGTTCTTGCATGTGTTGGTGATACGGTTAACATTAATTGTTTCTACTTATGGTAATGCAAAATGTTTGCGATTGTTTTGGAACCATTTGGTGTAGGATAGAGAGAAACACACGTACCTAAATAACAACATTAAAATGCCTAAATATCCAGAGTTCAACGTAAGAAACTAAAGGACATTATCATAGAACTAGCTAACACTTTGCTAAAAATAAAACATAAGCCTAATTGTAACAAAATAAAAAATAAGACAAAAAAGAAGGAAAGACAGAAAGCCATCACCTGAAAATTATAAGTATTGGGAGATTCCGGGATACTTACATATTTACATCTTGCTTTCTAGCTGAAACTTGATTGGCATATATAAAAACGATGGTACATGGATGGATGATTGTACATGTGGTATATTTAAAATTTAACATCAGCTCACTATTATTTTCATCATTATTATTATCATTATTAATATTATTATTATTATTATCATTATTATTAATATAGTTATCATGTATGTTATTGCTATTATTTATAATTCACTTTACCTTTAACCTGTTGTTGCCTAGTTGCCCAGAATGTACAACTAAATACAACTTCCATGCATGAGATTAGTGCAATAGATTATTTCTAAGGTTTCACGGGGTTTGTTATGAAGACATACTTAATCACCTCCAAATCAGCGACATATTATGTGTTCTGTGGTTCCAATTAGTGTCTACTCAAATGTAAACTAAAGAAGTTGTTAGAGTATCTAATATACAGTGACTCAAACATGAATTCGAACCGTGGTTCAGGATATGCTCCTGCCTGCACCTGTATAGCAGATTGGCTCCAATTATCGTAGACTGACTAGCATTGGTTCAGGATACCCTCCTACTCTAGTACGTCAGACAGACTGGTTCCATCTACGTAGATCCTAACGTTGGGTAAAGGAATATTTTCCCATATTTGCTTAAGAATCAGCACGCCCCATCTTTCGTCAGCAAGTGTCGTAGAAAACTCTGGATTGGTATCCACAGTAAAGTATCAGTCATGCAGATAGTTTACGCTACTCAGGCGAGACAAGACAAAACTGAACTGACCTTCTCAGTGCTAGGGTTTATATCCGGCTATTCGCTCATGTAGCTCTTAACCACTGCGACTTCAATCTGCGCACACGAATATAAAATCGCCCATAACTTCGGCGTGCCTTATCGTATCATGTCGAAACTTTCTCCATGAATAGTAGAAGTTAAATACCAATATTCCACGATGATTTAATATTTCCATCTCTTCATATTTTATACACCAGCGAAGTATTACGTCTGGCCGTCAGCGCCACAAGTCCTCCCTCGACTGCACTCTATACGGCTGACTCTCAACTCAAGCAAGTGCGTGTTTCAAAACACCACCAAGCGCGCTCTTCAAATCAAACACATGACGTCGGCGGCAAAACAACTGAGCCCATCCTCAAGAAAAGGGAACAGTATGCTAGGCCGGGAACCCCTAGGTCAAACGTTAAAGCCTGGGCGAGTTCTTTATACTGACCCGATCACAATATTTCTACCGACAGAGGCAATGGAGGAGAGTTTGCTCGTTGCTGTTAATTCTTTCTGGGGGCTTGGGAAATCTTGGTCATCAGTCCCGTGTACTTGTGAGAGTGTCCAATTTGTCTGATAAATCTGTGTTTCTTTGATGACTGTAGTAGTGTGATAAACTGTAATGAGGTAGGTGCCCCCGGGACTTGAGATAAGGTACTGTCCCGCTATTTCACTGGAAGGAGTGTCGAAATACCCGGGGAAACTCCGCAATCAGGATAGCACCGGGATTTGAACCACCTACTTCTGGAATTGCTGTAGCTCTCCATGTTAGTCGAGGTGATCTATTTTACGCACACGGCTACGCCCCGGGGGTAGCACAGGAGCTGCACGGGTTTCAGATGATCTTGGCCGTCTCTCCTGGAAGTTTGAGTTCGTTTCCCACCTCATCCATGCTGGAAGTGGTTTTCCGTAGTTTTCCACTTCTACTCCAGGCAAATGCCGGCGTGGTTCCTAACTTCTTAAAGCCAAGGCCGCCTCATTCCCAATCCTCGCCTGCATTACAAATACATCCACTACTACATACACCACTATAACACAGATTATCATACAAATCTCTCTACACACACAGGTACACGAGACTAAATGACCACGATGTCGCAAGGACCCTTAATGAATTAACAAATTACAGTTTTGGATGACAGGGATGGAGAGACTATTCCAGGAGCACAACTTGATTCTTTGTTCACAAACAGAGGTAAACGAAAACAACGACCAATACGATAAGGAAAATAGATTTATTTGTTTGAATATTTCCTAATTTCAAGATGGCCGCATCACTCTATATTCAGTGTGATATTACTATGAACAATGGTAGCGAGGTCTTTTGCATGGTACTCCTCTCTCATTACATGTTGCGTTATTTCTGCTATCATATCGTGAGTTAATGAAATTCAAGTCTTAAGAGTACGCCCAGACTCCATCATGAACGAATGAAGTCGCTGTTTTTTTGACTTGGGCATAGAGAGACACTTACACGGTTCTATATTAGCACTAATTTTCGTTATTTATCTTATAAGTACCTTTTGTTACTCATTATCATATTTTATATTTTCAAGATGGCCGGCGCGCGTTGTATTCAATGTGTCATTCCCATGGTTTATTTCAGCATGGCTCCTTGTATAGTAATTTATCACTTACTACGTTTCGATTTAATTGCACAATTAAATTCTGAACGATTCTGTATTACGTTTTAATATTACACACGGTGGCCACCTTAAACATTTAAAGTCGCTGCTATAGGTTCTTACTACTGACGACTCTCGTATATTACTCTTCTTCTACCAGGTTTTGCCATGATTGTGCAATAGCGTCCAGAGTTACTAATTTGTATACTTAAATAGCACGTCTAGCCACCATCCTGAATTTATGGAGTCAATGTTATTTTTCATTGAGCATTCGAAGCGACTTAAAAATTCTATTTTATTTCTCAATTTCGTTATTATAGCTCAAGGGCACCGAATATTATTAATTTATTTTGAAATTTCATGATGGCAGCTGTGCGCTATATTCAGTGTGATAACCTATTGATAGTCACTTCTTAGCAAGATTCGTGTTAATTGCCCTATTTCATTCAGAGTTGTTAACTTTAATGTTGTAACCGTTCGCACAGTCACCACCTTGAATGTATAGAGTCTATTGTTTTGTCTTAACCTTGGAAGGTCACATATAAAGTCCAACCTTTTCTCTAATATTCGTTACAGTAGCTCTTAAGTGTTGAGAGTTATTTTTTAAAACATATTATAATTTCAATATGGTGGCTGTGCGTACCATACAGTCTCATGTTCTCTTTCAAGACTTTCAATAACTTCAATAAACATCGAAGGCTTATCCAGAGGTAAAGCACTCTTACTCGCTGACATGTGCAACCGACTAAAGATCGACATCCTAGTGATGCAAGAAACTCACAGAGGGATCAACAACAACCGACCCAAAATAGAAGGAATGCGACTGGTTGTCGAACGACCCCATGAACAATACGGCAGTACTGTTTTTGTCAGATCAGAGATTAATGTCAAGTCATCTCAAATGACGTTCAGGAACAATGTAGAAATCTTGATTGTAGAATTGGAATCCTGCTCTGTAACATCCATTTACAAACCACCCAATGAACTCTTCTTCTTTGAAAGGCCAAGTAACTTTGACAAGCAGAATATCAAAATTGTCCTGGGGGATTTAATTGTAAGAGCATCAGTTGGGGATATAATATCCCAGACAAGAATGGGGAGGAACTCGAGCAATGGGCAGAGAGGGAAGGATTGAAATTAATTCACAAACCCAAACTGAGACCATCTTTCAACAGCGGTAGATGGCATAGAGGTTACAACCCTGACAACATTTTCATAAGCGAGCAAGTGACAAAACATGTAGTTAAAGCGGTGGAGGAACCCATCCCTAGGACACAACATAGCCCTATCACATGTTCAGTTCGGGGAGTGGTCAGCCCTGAGGAAGTCCGTTTTAAACGACGTTTCAATTTTAAAAAGGCAAACTGGGAGGGGTTTTCCATTGAGCTGGATGAGGAACTGTCCAATTTACAACCAGAGCCAAGTCATTATGAAGACTTTGTTGACCTTGTGAAGAAGATCTCTCGTAGACATATTCCCCGAGGCTGCCGTGCCCAGTTCATTTCTGGCCTCAATGCTGATTCTAAGGATCTGTTAAAAGATTACCAGGAGAAGTACGAGACAGACCCTTTTGCAGATTACACCATTCAGACGGGTGAAGAACTCATGAGGAGCGTCGCTGACGGAAGAAAGGAAAGATGGATGAACTTACTAGCAAACCTTGACATGGCCCAGAACAGTAGAAGAGCATGGAAGCTGGTCAAAAACTTGAGCAACGACCCTAAGAGTCCACCAGTGGATCTCACCAAGGTTACACCAAATCAAATAGCTCATCAGCTGCTCCGTAACGGGAAAACCATCACGAAGACTCAGCCTGTGAAGCTGAAGCCTAGTGAAGATGAGAAGGCAGTGTGTTATCCCCATTACTATTTCACATCAGCAGAATTAGAACATGCCATCAAGCTGATGAAAGTCAACAAAGTTGCGGGCCCGAATGACATCAGGACAGAACAAATCAAGAACTTTGGACCAGGAACTATCCAGTGGCTGGTGAATATGATGAATAGATGTATCGAGACCCTGCACTTACCAAAGCTGTGGAGGAAAGCTCATGTGGTCGAACTGCTAAAACCAGGCAAGGAACCAACGGATGCAAAGAACTTCCGTCCTGTCTCTCTTCTTTGCCACCTATACAAGGCATTTGAAAGGTTGATCCTTGAAAGAATTGCAACATTCATTGATAACCGGCTAATTCAAGATCAAGCTGGATTTAGACCAGGGAAATCATGTTCCAGCCAAATTCTAAACCTGACACAGCATATCGAGGATGGCTATGAGAATAAACGTATCACTTGTGTCGCCTTTATAGATCTCAGTGCTGCATATGATACAGTGAACCATAAGAAGCTCATAGCCAAGCTGTACAACATCACTAAGGACATGAATCTAACAAATGTCATACGTGGGATGCTCCAGAACAGAAGGTTTTATGTTACACTTCAAGGGAATAAAAGTCGATAGAGGAACCAGAAAAACGGGTTACCTCAAGGCAGTGTGTTATCCCCATTACTATTCAACATTTATACAAATGACCAGCCAGAATATTTAGAGGCCAGGCGATTTATTTATGCGGATGACACCGTTATTGCTGTACAGGGTAGGAGCTTCGAGGAGGTGGAGGGAAAACTGTCCAATGCTCTTGAGAGATTAGACAATTATTACACCCAGAATCACCTGAAACCTAACCCTGGAAAGACACAAGTATGCTCATTTCATCTTCGCAACAAAGAGGCCCGGAGAAAGTTGAATGTTGTCTGGAAAGGAGTGACACTCAAAAGCTGTGAAACGCCTCGATATTTGGGAATCAAGCTTGATCGTACCCTCAGCTTCAGGAAACATTGTAGAGAATTGAAGTGCAAGATCAGCTCAAGAAATAGCATAATGTGGAAGTTGATAGGTTCAACATGGGGAGCGAACCCTCAGGTTCTACGTTCAACAGCATTGGGACTTTGCTTCGCAGCAGGAGAGTACGGATCATCAGTTTGGGGAGCATCTGCCCATACCAAGCAAGTGGACATAGCTCTTAACGAGTCCACACGTATTGTCACTGGATGTCTGAGACCTACTCCAGTGCAGAAGATCTACCCTCTCTCTGGCATTGCACCTCCAGTTATTCGACGCAGGGTGGCAGCAGAGAAAGAGAGACAAAAGCTTGAAACAGATCCCAGACATTCTATGTTCAACCACAAGGTGACCACTCCTCGCCTAAGATCCAGGAAGAGTTTTATTAAGAGAACAGTACCCCTCCATACCAGAGGGTCCTTACATAAAACTATCTGAATGCCACATATTGTGGACTTCGATTCATGGGATCATACGTTATGGAACATAATTCTTACATGATTCACACGGCCGTTATCTTGAAATGATTCGGATGATGACATTGTAATTTGGGCGCCACACGCTTCCCACATGAAGGTATATTTTCTTCCAAAATTGGATTAGAGTTCCGATGATTATTTTAGTCGTAATTTGTTTTAAGATTTGAGCATGTGTGGCTGTCAGTTTATTTTGGTTAAGATTGCGGCGATATACATCATGATAGCGAGGAGCCCTTTGTTAGTTCTACCTCTGTAGCGCCAAGAAGGCAGTGTGTGAACAACCCGCACAATGTATGTTATGGCGTTCATACTTGCTCTGGAGGCAGAACAAAATAAATTACACAATTTCATTAAGAATGTGTGCCTTGCATATTTCAAAGTTAAGCTTGAAGATCAAGATAAAAAGTGGGCGTCGCATACTATAATAAGTAAAACATGTTTTAAAAGACTGAGACAGTGGTTCAGTGGACAACAGAAATCCATGCCATTTGGAATTCCACTGATTTGGCGTGAACCAAAAAATCATTATGATGATTGCTTCTTTTATCTGTGCAATGTGTTGGGGTACGACAGAGTTAAGTATTCTAAATTATACTGTCCCGAAGGCTTTATTAGGCCTGTGCCAGACAGTCCAGATATTCCCTTATCAGTGCCTCCAAAGCAACTAGGGGATGTGGAGCAATCGAGTTCATCTCAGTCTACAGAGAGTTTTGAAGTGGATGAAGATTTATCCCCACTCACTTCAGAAGACAAACCACAGCTCTTTACTAAGGCAAAGCTGAATGATTTCGTGCGGAACTTACGTTTTACCAAGAAAAGAGTGAGATTGCAACATTGACATTGAAAATAAAAGAAAATACTGGCACCAGGAGTGGTCTTTGGTTGGTACAGGGATCGAGACGAAGAATTCCGTAAGTTTTTCAAAATGGAGAGAACGGGTAGTTTATCGATGTGACACATCTGGTTTAATTCTTCAGTTTGGTAGTTAAATGCATAATAGTAATGACTGATGGTTATTTATCGATGCGCCGAAGAGAAGCCTGAAATCAGCGTTACTACATTTTACAAGCGAATTTCCCTCGCGATGAGTATTATGTTTATCCCAAAGAAACTTGCAAAAATGGTTAGTTGAGTGTAGAAGTAATTAACAACCAAGAACATCAATGATAGTGTGGAGGCCTAAAGATAACCACTATGTACAGTATGTATGTATTCTTTATCGCCTGACAAATAGCATCCCTTGCTATAATACAACAATTATCAATAACATTTAAAGGTATAAACAGAACAAAATCACAAACGCGAACACAAATAGAAAGACACTACTAACCTATCAACAACCACAAACATACAGACAAGCGCTCAAACAACCTGGATGTAAATTACCTGTAGCTTTCATTAATTCATACAATCCCAATTGTTCAAGAAGTTTTAAAGTATATATTTACAGAAAATTAAAATATATCTACAGTAATCGTAAAACTGGAGATAAGATACAGAAATTATATACAAAAAGGCAAATGAAAAGCTAAGAATATGAAGTTCAGAAACTCGAGATTAAAATACACAAAACGACATTCTAGGATCTACCTAGGTAGATAACAACAAAAGGGAACATTGATTCACTAGCTCGTACATTCAATCAAAAATCAATCAACCATTCATTCATACACACATACAATCAATCAATCAACCTATTAACCAATCAATCAATCAATTTATCAACCAATCAAGCGCAAATAGGAATTAACAAAATATAGGCCTACATTAGTATATTTTACAGCCCACTTGAGATGTTTCTCATAATAAGAGTTTAGTGCTTTTCAGTCGGTCAACAAGAATGTACCCAAAAAGCTGGGTTAAGCCCTAATCCTGAAAATATTACATGACATTAATATATACACTGACCGACTGAAAAGCTCTTGTTTACTAAGGGAACACTGAAAAAATGGCTTCAAACCCCACAATGTTTCTCATAATAGTTGACAGAGAGTCGAAGTGAATATCAGCAGCACTTACTCTTCGTAAAGCTGTATGTTGACTGCAACTGGATCAGACAAGAATTTCCGTGAACATTAATTTTCAATCCGACCCCATGGAACGTGTACTTCCGTCTGGTGATACTCTGAGGGACGTGAAACCCCAAGTTGGCTAGCAACTGATTAGAATCAATTCCGCCATTTACTAGCTACCAGAGGAATCTCACAGCACCTATCATGCGTCAAATGTTCATTGGTGGAAGACCGTACACGTCGCACTAACTCTCATGCTCAGATCTTTGCTACGGTCGTCCATCCCCGCGTAACGGAGCCAATTAACTATCTCTTTTGTTCACGTTCGATGGCGACAATTCTATTACTGTGAAAATGATTCAAGATAATACTACAATATTCTAATTTAGGCCGAATGAGTGACTTAAATGGTGGGAAAGAGCTATGTCTGAAAAATAATTTAAACTATTCCATTTTAAAAATCCAAGGGTCTGGAAACTTTCACGAAATATTTTTAGCCTATTTTCATTTATGAAAAAGAAAAGGCTTATGAGATCACCTTTTGTCCGTGTGTGTGGCCCTTTAATACTATCTAAACGGCTGGAGCGACCCTGACCGTGCGCTTCGGATTTTAATACGTCACAGCAATCCAACATGGCGGCTGTGCGAAATATTTCACTGGCATTCTATATCTCCTAAACTATTACTGATATCACCCTGAAATGTTGTACGGTGATAGGGAATACAATGATAAGTTCAGCTATGTGATGCTTAAAAACATAGTAACTACAATACCAACATGGCGGCCAAGCGAAGTTAAAATATTTAAATGGCATTTTCTCGAGGTTTAAACAACCGAGCGCAGTGAAACTTGGTAGGATGAATGTTTATAGATTTAGTTAACTGACATCAGACTCAATTCAATTTTCTTATGACAACAAGATGGCGGCTGTTCGAAATTTAAAAATTATTTTTTATTTTTTGTTTCCTGATCATGCGATTGAAGTGAACGCTTGAATTATAAACATATGAATGTTCTTCAAATGAAGGTACATAACTATATGGCCTACATATAGAACAATCCAAAATGGTGATCATCCGAAATATTTCGACAGTTCTCAATTTCTCTGAATCTATCCCAGCAATCAAACTTTATTTTGTATGTTGAATGAGGCTATAAACATAAGTTCCCCTATGGGCGTTTCAATAACCTGATGAACACAAATCGAACATGGTGGCGATGCGAAATTTAAATATTTATAATATAGATGTTTCTCGGAAAATACTCGTATTAAGCAGAATAATTTTAATGGAAATGACCAGTGAGATATATGAAAATAGGGCATTTAATTCTTTGCGAAATTACTTGTTTGAAATATGTTCATCGAACAAGGAATTATTTGAGATTGTTAAACCTGGATCTCTAATGGAAGTCACTCTACCTAGCGATTCATTTTAATACACTAATTAAAACTGGGTTAGAGGTTCCGTTTCAAATCCTTACACTTGTCAATTTTGATATTCAGTTTCCAGGTATCGCACCATTCACTGAGTAGGTGTAGGTCACAGTCGTTTATAGTGCTAGTGGACAATACTGCAACTAAATAATTGTACATATTGTAAATATTTTCACCTGTATTTCAAACATAGATTTTGTAGCCTAAGTGATATGGATCTGATGATGATCGCTTGACGATCGAAACTGGTCATCCTAGTGTTTTATTAATCTCATGTAATTTATTTCAGGATTAGGGCATAACCCATCTCTTTTGGGTACATTCGTGTTGACCGACTGAAAAGCACTAAACTCTTGGACATATAACGTTTAAGGTCACCAGCGTACATCAGGCACCTAGAATTATGAATTATAAGTGGAATATCGTTTAAGAATATGACGAATAGGGGGCCCAGTACAGAACCCTGAGGGACACTGGAAGTAACGTTTACATATTTTGACTTATTATTAATAATTATAACTGATTGGGTTCTATTTGAAAGACAGCTTTCGAAGGAACGCAGAAGATTACTGGTTATACCAAAGTTGGAAAGTATATGAAGTAGAAAGTTGTGATATATGCTGTCGAAAGTCCTAGAGAAATCAGTATAGATAACATCAGCACTACCGCGGTTATTCATAAAGATAGATACATCATGATTGAAAACAGGTAGGTTGAAAGCAGTGGCTCGCCTAGGAAGGCCAACAATCAGGTTAAACTAAATTTCCTGGCTTTTTGTATAATTGGAAGAGTAGAAATAGAGAAAAGTATTGGACAACGAAAAGGTGGCCCAAGAAGAAAAGGATAACTCCAGGGTGCTTGTCTGGTTGATCCCCCATTTCATTTCAAACTTGGGATCGTTAAGGAATTTGAAAAATCACTGGACAAACGTGGTAAGTGCTTTGAGTATTTAAACCAATGATTTCTACTCTTGCCAGAAGCTAAGATAAAAGAGAGGGTACTCGATGGATCGAGGATCGTCATGAAGAGCACTGCAATTTGTGCACTATGAATGATGAGATGATGATGATGGTAATCGTTGTTTGAAGGGTACTAGCATCTAGGTTAACGGCCCCGAATGGTGATGAACACATGTTTATTTAATGAGGTAATCAATACATTTTTGGGAAACAAAAAAAAAAACATGAACCATGAGACAATCTTGTGAAACATATGTTCAGACGATTTAAAGCTCTCGGCTGCAACATGAGTTTTAAACTCCATTTCTTGAATATTCACCTGGACTATTTCCCTGGTAATTTGGGAACCGTAAGTGATGAGCAGGGTGAAAGAATCTGCCAATAAATAAAGGAAATGAAAAGAATATACCAGGTACGGTGAAACGTAGTGATGTTGGGTAACTTCTGCTGGTGCTTGAAGAGGGCAACTACACAACATGGCTGTAAGCGTCAGTCATTACAACCCTCCTTCGAGGCGAAGAGAAATAGTGATGATTCTTAAAGGTAGGCCTAAGTACGTTGTCTGTCTTATGTTGTACAAGGCTTTTCTTCCATTTTACAGTACACGTTTTTCGGTAAAAAACTAACTTTTATGACATTAGTTTTGCATACTGGAAGAAAACTGGACTCCATCACTGAATTCAGTGCGTTAAAATGGATTCACTTACAACATCTCAGACATGAGGAAAAACTTTATTTTGCTTAGAAGTCATTTACGATCACCTGTTAAATATTGTTTTGCAGATCTTTAAGATGTGTCAAAATTTGGTGAAATGTGATCAAAATTACGATATTAAAGGAAATGATACGGCTTCTGTGAAAGATCCTTACGTGGTGCGGAAAAACGGAATGCAGATTTGAACATCCTGGCGAGGAACTGTGAGCTGGTATTGTTCTCAAGCAAAAGGGCTCTTTAAAAACAAGTCATCAAAAGTTTAAACTGCACATACTGTCATTTAGGCAATGGCCAACAACATCTTACCGGCTCTCGATGATTTGTTATTAGATATGTTTCCTTTTAATTTTATATTCTATCTCACTTAAATACAGTAATTAATGCAAGCGTGACTCGCTCACATGCTGTAGCTGTCGTACTTTGATTAATGTAATAACAAAGCAAACTGTGGTCCAGGTACCAGGCAATGTCAAATCGGAAGAGGCAGCTTATGTTGTTGACAACAGATCCATCCTCGCCTGCTGTAGCTGAACTGCCCGACGAGCAGTAAGCAAAAGACCAGAAATTACTGCCGTGACGTATTTTATTACTGTCGTCATGTGCCCATGTACTGCCTGTCACCATGGGGCAGAAACCACTGTGGACCAGCCAGATATCGGTTACGAGGGGTTTTAATCATTTCTGCGTGTCATGGCTTCAATATGTGGCTACCGGACTACACCCGTACCAGTCGCTCAATTGGTTTTAAATATCAGCGTTCAATTAGATGAGTAATTACGGCATTTAACGGATCAGGTATTTTATTCCAAGAAATGAAGACTATTTGGCAGATCGCTTGTAATATAACATTGTATCCCATTGAGGTTTAGTAATACACTAAGACGATATTTCCTGGCATATCTGCTGAAAATCATCTCAGAATCCCAAATACAACTTACTTTCGACGTATCTCAGTGATATCCTGTAGAGGAACGTTTGCAGATACTCCACTTGTTGAATAAGAAAACGCATTTGGAGAATGCACGGAGATTCTTAAAAATAAATTGCATTTCTTTAGAACTCACCCATATCGTGATGATATTTGCTTATGGGCACTTACCTTGTGTATGTCAGTTAAGGTACGTACAGTAATACATAAAACCTTCATGCTGACATAGTACCGTCATGCATTTACTCGTATAGGATTAGCATTAGCCAAAAATATTATTCAATAATATGAAGTGCTCAAGGAGCCTGCAAATAATATTATTCATTCATTCATTCATCTTCATTTGAGACTGTATTGTCATTCAGTGTCCAGTCTAGACTGCACGCCTCTGTTAGCGAACGAGTCACCTCCATGATCCTCTATTAGGAGTTGTCACTACGGTGTCCTCTGCTTCTATGATCCTCAACTTGATATTGAGCACTGAATATACGTAACGCCTTCTAGGTCTACCTCTGCAGCTCATACCCTCTATAGACGAGTTCATCAACCTCCTAGGTAATCTCTCCTCCCGCATTTTCATTACATGGCCCCACCATCTGAGTCAGCTCATATAACGTGTTCATTTCTAACTATGCTTTGTGTTTCTTCATGACGATTACCCTCCTGCAAGTACAGGGGATGTCTCATTAGTAATACCGTTATTTAAAGAAACTTTTGTTTGGAAAGTTTCCTGACAAGAAATTAAACCATTCTTCAAAGTCGAGACCATCAGATTCTATGGTCTAGAGCTAACTATCAGCGAGGTTTCTTATCCCGCGATGGTACCAGTCTCTGGGGTTTGATACGAAGAATTCTGCGAGACCCATTTCCACAGCTTCAAATTTTTCGAAATTTCTTTCGCGCAAGAATTGAGCCATGGATCGAAAAATACGGTAATCTAGAGGTGCAAGATCAGGGCTGCATGCTGGGCGTGGTAAGAGTTCGAGTCCCTCCAATTCCTGAATTTTTGCCATGGTTGTTTCTGCAGTATGAGGTTACGCATTGTCCTGCTGCAAGACAAATCAATTTCGGTTAGCTAATGCTGGATACCTCTTTCTCAAAATTTTATGAAGTCTTTCCAGGTGTTGAGAATAAAGCACGCCCGTTTGGAACAAGCTCCCATTGAATTACTCCTTCAAAATTCCACCAGACACACAGCATTACTTTGGGGCTGAACCGATCCTTTTTAACGATGACTTTGGCAGGTTGACGGAGATTGAGCCAATGTTTGGAGCCGTCAGCGTTGCGGTAATAGACCCATCTTTCATCACATGTGAAAATTATCCTGGAAAATCGATCATCCATGGGGTTATCATCTGACGACAGATATCCACTCTACGTTGAGCCTGTTCAGGGGTCAATTCATTAGGTACAGATCTACAGCTTTTGTTTGATTTTCCAAGTTTCTTAATCTGGCGATGTATGGTATCTTTTGATGCACCAAGTTCTTCTGACAGCCTACGAGTACTTCTTTGCGAATTTTCTCCCAAAACTCTGCGTGTATTCTCAATATCCCATAGTTTAGGTCTTCCAGAACGCGGTAAATCAGTGGTGTTGTTTCTCCAGGGTTGAAACATTGGAACCATCGGTGTGCCACACGCTCATTATCGAATAATTTACATTTTGTTTGAGCTACGGCAATAGCTTTGTAATCTTGTAAGTTCCATTTGTGATTGTGTATCGACAAGTGACGACTGATAGAGTCTCGCAATATCCGCTACGCCATTCTAGTCACGGCCTCCTGTAAATAGCATTACTGAACCAATGAAAACGAATTCTATCTTAAAAACACCAAACAAAAAAACATTACTTATATGACATCTTAATAATATCGTCAATGATTGATAAACATTTTCAAAAAAATATTCAGATAATTTAAACAACGAGTCATAAATGACTGAAAAGTTGAGGGAGAGGTGCGAAGAGTTTAAATAAAGGAAGTAGTTGACTTACTTGACCTATTTCCTGTAACTGCTAAGTGGAGCATAGGGCATCAATGAATTTCCGCCATTGGACTCGGTTCGGCACCTTGGTCTTGATGTCCGTCCAGGTCTTCCCACCATTCTCAATGCCCTCCACCTCCACCTCCACCTCCACCTCCACGCTTCTCCTCTAGGTGTTCCTCGGCCTGCCTTTTCTTCTAGTGCCTCGTGGGTTCCATTCCAATGTTTGTCTGGCGATGTTGTTTTTATCAGGTCTTCGCGTGTGCCCGATCCAACGCATCTCAATGTCAATAAGTGTTTGAGAGGAAGTAGTTACTAATGTATTATTTCAGATGCTTCGGGGAGGTCTTAACATTCTCAAACTTGTTGGTTCATTAGGGGCTTTGCGACATCGTGGTCTTTTGGTCCAGTGTACTCGTGTGTGCACGTTGAATATTTCGATGATAATCGGTGTTATTGTGAAGGCTGTATTAGTGTGTGTATTATTTTGTTGATGAGGCTAGGATTGGGATAAAGACAGCCGTGGCCTTAAGTTAGGTACTGTGCCCTTATTCACGAGTGAGATGTCAGACAGATTCCGAAGATGGAAATTGATCGCAGCAACTTGTAGTATCCGGCTAAAAACACCTACCGTTGCTACTGACAAGACATACACTGGAATAAGGAACATAAATAAACCTTCTTCAAATACTAGAGTTCAACTCTACTGGGTTCAGATAACTAAATACAGGAGCTTGAGAAACTCTCGGATCTCGGGCGTAACGGGACTAGGTAGTAGGTGCGAGCCACTAAACTACACTATAGCATTGTCACCTTACCCCCACTACAATAAATCATAACGCAAAGTTATTGAAAAAGTATCAAGCAAACGTAAAAACGTGCTCGAGGATTTGTTACAAAATTTAACTAACTCCACCAAATCTGAAAAGTAAACAATAAAAGAAATTGAACTTCATCAAAGTTGACTAAACACCACTATATACTGATAGCGTAACGTTAAAATCCTAATGGTCTGCCTGTGTTGCTCAGCGGTAACGTTCTCACTTGCTGGGTCCAAGGTTGCAGGTTCGTATCCTGGCGCAGTCAGCTGGAATTTGAGGGTGCACAAATGTGAGGGAATCGTGTCAGTAGATTTAATAAGATTTTAATAAAATTAAAGAAATATACTGTTCAAATTATTATTAATGTTTACGTGCACTCATTGCCTTAAATGCTTCTCCAAAGCACTTTCTCATTGTAACGACTGAAATTCCACTAACTGTAGTCATTGTCGTGGCTTGTAGTCAACCTCGGGATAAATAACCCATTCATTAAAGCCAAGATTATTTTGACATGTACTTCCATCTAGTCTCTCCATGTTCTAATAAATACAATAATAATAATAATAATAAACTCTACATATATACCAGTGTCAAGTACTCTTGTGTCATACAGTACACTGGCCATCGTATTCCTTCTATCAGCTGTTCACATGTCAACAAACTTATTCCAACCGTAATTCGCATATTACTCGATCAATACCAGCAAAATTCTTATACAAGAAACCTCATAATTTCTTTAATCCATTATAATTACATTATTAGGCCTTCATCGTTATACAAAACGGAATATCGCCTCCAAATATTTCTTTAAACAACAACTCATGACAGAGTAGGCCACTGTTGCCACTCTCGTAAAAATACAACTCGTCGCTTCTCCTCTACATTGAAATATTTCACATAACACACTCAACAACAACGTTAGATCTGTCTACAACTCGCTAAAGCAAATGAATGTACAGCTTCAACATAACGGCTGATCGACAAATATAAATAGGATCACAAGTCCTTTAATCTCTGGTTTATTCAATAAAATCGCAATAATAATAGCTTCCACGAACTCTCTACCTTAACTCCATTGTCTCTCACGACAATATACGTGACATATTTCTGTATTATACTTATCAAAAACATCTATTCCATTTCAAATACCTCTGAAATATTCATTGAACTGTCTCCATCATTTAAATATCATCCACGATGACAATAATATTCGTGTTTATTTCTATAGTCCATTATAATAGCATAAGTATTGGACTCCGATTGACAAAACTCTTCCTCTGACGTTGTCACATAGTTGACTAAAAATACGGGCTACCATCGAGCATGGAAATATGATCGCTGACTAAAACTTCAAAAAGAAAATTGAAATATCTGAGAAATTCAAATCAGATAAAATAAAAACATAAACGTCTTAATTACGAAAATCTCAAACGTCAAAATCATTACTCCAAAGCAAATAAAAATTTTATCACGAAAGAAGTCGAACTTTGGACTCAAATAGTCCATCCAAAGATATAAATCACAGCTGAACTGTCAAAGAATCAGACAAAACTGACTTCCTAAAAATGTAATCAAAGCACAAAACTATCTAAAAATCCCACAGGATACTGCAAATACCAAACAAGAAATAAAATTGAAAGTGGTCACTACAGATATACTTCTATGTCACTATCTACATTCTGGATTACTGAAAATAATTCTTCGTCATTCTTTATGCTGGGTAAAACTGATTCGAAGATTAACATGAATTACAATCATGCTTATGTCACTTCCATCTCACCAGTACCATTGCTCACATTCAAAAGCTTATCGAAATACTCCTTCCATCGTCCCTTTATCTCTTCTGGGTGTGTTAACAACTCTCCATCTTCCTTTTTCACTAGCTTTGTAGTAACTCTTTCTTTCCTCTTACTTCTTAGAAGCCCATACAGCATCCTTTTACTGCCACTTACATCTGTTTCCATTCTTCGTGTAAATTCTTCCCAACTTTTCTTCTTTTCTTCTCCTACCACTTTCTTACACCTCCGTTTGCTGTCGTGATACTTCCTTTTGTTTTCTTCTGTTTGATCTCGGTTCCATTCTTTCCATGCAGACTTCTTTTCTTTCACTGCTTTCCTCACTTCCTCATTCCACCATGGTGTCTCCTTCTCTTTCACTCTTGTTGACGTCCTACCACAAGCACTCTCTGCTGCACCAACAAATGCCTTTTTAAAGTGAGACCATTCCTCTTCTATGTTTTCCACTTCAGTAACTGGGATTTGTTGCTTCAATCTCTCCTGAAAATCTTCCTGTACAGTTTTGTCTTTCAATTTCCATACTTTTATTTTACTTTCTCTGATCTCCTTTAGGTTTTCCAATTTTTCCCATCTAAATTTTGCCACCACAGCTCTATGGTCCCCATCAAATGCTTCTCCTGGTAAAGTTGTCACATCTATCAGCTTTCTGCGATTAGTCCTTTCCACCAGAAAGTAGTCAATTACTGATTTTGTTCTTCTATCGCCCCAACCATATCTCGTAATTTTCCTGCTGTTTTTCTTCCGAAACCATGAATTACCCACTATCAGTCCATTCCTTTCACAAAAGTTTACAAGTTCCTCTCCTTCCCGGTTCTTTTTCCCATATCCATATGGTCCAATGACTTCTTCCTTTCCTTGTCTCTCGTTTCCGACTTGTGCATTCATATCTCCCATGATCACCACTTCCAGTGACACAACCTGACGACTCTATAACAGAAGATGATATAACAATGCTGGAGGTGGAATTAGCAGTACAGAAAATGAAGATGGGAAAAGCAACAGGGGTGGATGAAGTCAGTGTAGAAATGATAAAGGCTGCTGGACCTGTTGGTATGCAATGGCTGTATCGACTGCTAAAGTGTGTGTGGAAATGGAAATGTGTACCAGAAGACTGGAAGAAAGGGCTAATAATACCAGTGTTTAAGAAGGGGGACAAGAAGGTGTGTGATAACTATAGAGGGATCACCCTCATATCACAGATAGTAAAAATACTGGAAAGGATATTAGAAAGAAGAATGAGAAGAAAGGTGGAAGGAGAGTTGCAAGAGGAACAGTATGGCTTCAGGAGTGGAAGATCCACAGTGGACCCAATCTTTAGCTTGAGGCAGGTGATGGAAAAGAACTGGGAATATGGAGAGGATTTGATCATGACTTTCATAGATCTAGAAAAGGCATATGATAGTGTCCCCAGAGAGAAGGTATGGGAAACCATGGTTAAGAAGAGACTGGGAAGAGAAATGTTGGAAATGGTGCAAGCAATGTACAACAACTGTGTTAGCAGGGTACTGACCCCAGTTGGAAAGACAGATTGGTTTACGAACAAGACTGGACTAAGACAGGGGAGTGTGCTGTCACCTCTCTTGTTCATAATGGTGATGGATGAAATAGTAAAGGAAACAAAGGAAGCATATGAACATAAAGAAATGAAGTTACTGTTATTTGCAGATGATATTGTGGTCTGGGGAAGGAACACCGAAGAAGTGCAAAAACAACTAGATGCACTGAACGAAAATATTCAGAAGTATGGCCTGAAAATCAGTATAGAGAAAAGCAAGACCATGGTGATGACAAGAGGGGAAAGACAAGGAAAGGGCACTGTGAAAATTGGAAGTCAGAGTTTGGAAATTGTGGACACGTTCAAATACCTAGGAAGTGAATTGATGCAAACTGGTAGGTTGGACATGGAGATTGGCAGGAGGGTACAGCAGAGCAATGCATTCTATCAAAGTGTAAGAAAACTTGTTTGGGATAAGGAAGTACCAAGGAAAAGCAAGGAGGTAATGTATAAAGTGTACTATGTTCCCATATTAACTTATGCAGCTGAGACTTGGACCCTGACAAGCAGTCAAGAGAGTAGAATCCAAGCCAGTGAAATGAAATTCCTAAGAAGTATGATAGGAAAGACAAGGAAAGACAGAGTGAGGAATGAAGATGTTAGGAAGGAAGTGGGGATGGGAAAACTAAATGAGAGAATTGAGAAGAATAAACTAAGGTGGTTTGGACATGTAAAGAGGATGGAGGAAAATAGAATACCAAGACAGATGCTGGAGGCGAAGTGCAAGGGTAAGAGACCAAGAGGAAGACCTAGAACAAGGTGGATGGATTCAGTGAAGAACGGCGTAAGAAAAAGAAATCTGGACTGGGACAAGATCGTGGAAGAAGAATGGTGGAAGGAAAGAGGAAAGTGGAGAAGTGCCATAAATACCCCGACCCGGCAGGAGCTGGATAAGGGGAAATGATGATGATGATGATGATGACAATCATGCTGTGGTTCGTGCTTCTGGCATTTTCCTGGGTTCGAACTCCATTCTGCACCAAGTTGGTACACCGAACAGCACCAAGGTGATTCGCCTCCCAGCTCCACGTTGGATCGCCTGCCTTCATCAAGAAGGATCGCCTGCCTGCACCAAGAAGGATCGCCTGCCTTCGACTCCCGGCTCCAGATCTTCATTCTTGTTCTTCCTCTAGTACAATTCTTCTGTTCTTCGATTCTTGGTCTCCTCTACGTCGAATTCCATTCTCTTCTTCGATGTTCCGTCCATATTGTAAAATAGTGGAGTGTGATAATGAAAATGTTGTTACGAAAATGTCACCTTAGAATGTTCCATGGTCACTAACGACATATTATGTCACTCCCGATATTCTCGAATCCATCTTGTAGGCCATATTTCCCTCAGTATGATTTAGCACATGACAATCATCTCTTCCATAATATTAAATGATTTCCCTCTCAATCTCGTTTGCATAAACTTCTCCATTATATTGAAATAACGTTAAAATGTAAAATTCCAGTCCATACACTGTTTCACGATCACGCAATATTTTAGAGCCCACATTCTTAATATCACTCACTGTAGTATCACGCTGCTCACACAACTTCGTCTATATGCTTCACAAAGTACACTTTTCTCGAGCACAACGTTCCCTCTTCTGGACTGATTTCCTTGTCAATAGATACTACAAATCACATTCAACTCATGTAGTCAATATATCTGAATCTTTCCACAAATACTGATATATAATTTATTGCGCGTTTATACGAGAATTATACATTATCACTTCGTTCCCGCAAACTTTCCTCTCCAAACCCGCACTAATGGATGGGAGTTCGACACGTCCTTACACTCCGAGCGTCGCACAAACAAGAAGCCGCGTCTTCCCGCTGATCTCTCTCACTACTACGCTAATCATTGCGTCATCAAGGTATTTTCACACGTAAATTTGGCGGGATCCTCTTCAAATCCATTTCCTGTCGTTTTGGGACGTATTCCATACACATCCTTTTCATGACAATTCTTTATATAAATATTACCAATTTATCCATGCATAAAATGTTGTATAAAAACCTGAAAAAAAAAACAATTTTGCACGCGCGGTTCTCGTCTTTCACGTGACCTTATAGCGTCACTGGACACCATTCCACACCAATATTGGTATCGCCAAAAGCCTACCCTGCCTCTGGCTGTGAGAACTCACCTTTTTCTACGGAGAGGGCTGCCTATCTCATAGGAGCTCAAACGAAAACCGGCTTATACCGCCTCAGAAATTAATTTCCAGCAAACCTTTTTCTGATTGGCTAGCGACTTCACACAGCGCTCGACTCGCTTGATATTGCGTTGACCTTGGCTCACGTTACAGATTCCAGCTTCAATAGAATTATAAAACTCTATGCTCATTCTTGTGGGCTAGAATAACACTGCTTAAACCACAAATTCGAGTACAGTACCATCTCGACATTTGCCTGCAGCATAATTGGAAAACCATGGAAAACCACTTCCAGGATGACTGAGGTGTGAATCGGATTCACCTCTTCCCAGTTCAGGCTTATGAGCCAAAGTGTACCACGTTCCAGCCCTCAGACCAGAATTAAATTGTTTGGCAGGGCCAAACCCAGACCTCAAGAGTGACAGCCGAGAATGCTAGCCACTGTTCTTCAGGAAATATTGATTTTAATTAATGGCTCTAGTAACTCATTTCTGCGGTTTTAATGAATTTATAATTAAGAAAGAACGCCAAGCCAAGCTTTGCTGATCAATGTTCAATTAAAAATTAGTAATGTACAGTCCTCGCATTTTATATCTGCCGGTGAGCGATCGTTGCATTTCTGAGAATTCGAGCCCTCAACTCCTCTACTCCTATTTACGTGACACTGCTTCAAATTGTGGGGCTCGAGATTTCTGACGGGTGGTTTTGCTTAATGCACTCGGCACACCCGTTAGTGCTTGCCACACCATTCTCAGTGTGTGTAGTTCTGCCGATATGAGAAATGTATTTGCTAAGGTTGAGTCGATAAACCTTTCCTGGGAATGCTAACGCAGGTCATCGGCACAGTTATAATGACAGCACTGTACGTAAGCACTGTTTCCATTGCCTTTCCTTTGCCCATTGATAGTGGGTACTCAGGTTGGTATCCTGGTTGTTTGAGCGCGCGTGGTCCACAATCTAAACAATTGAGCTTTCGCTAGTCAGTTGGCCCTGCGGCATAGCCGTACGCGTTAAATCGAGCACCACGGCATTGACGGCAACTGCAGCAAGTCCGGATGTCATAGGTTCAAATGCCAGCGCTGACAGCGGCTAACCTGAGTGTGGCATTCCCCCGTTTTTTCACACTCGCTTCAGACAAATGTCGGTCTCAGTGCACCTACCTCATGCCTGTCCCAATTACAGTCCCAAATGCAGGTTATTACACCAGATGAACACACACCCAACTACACGGAGTTGATGACCAAGATGTTTCAAGCCCATAAAATGAATTAACAGAAAAGAACAACAGCAATTCAGTTGTGATCTATCGCGATGTCTCCAGTCGGGGAACAAGCATAGGGAGAACCTGGCGATCAAGCAGTGGACTGATGGTGAGGTGATGTGATCTGACAATTCCGCCCTTCCACCTTCACATTCAGTGACAAGCCAGAATTCAGGAAGCAGTAGAATGTAATGAAACTTTCTTGCCGTTGAGAGGTGGGTGGCGCTGTTGCGAAGCGTTGTGGGGCGGGGGAACTACGTACACAAGTCAGGCGATCATTCGTTCAAACTAGGCACGTAGCCGGAGCATTGGGCGCTGGGCGCTGGGCACTTGATGGTTTCTATTGTGGTGGCTGTAATTCTCTGCTACAGCCTCTCTCCGTGTCACACATACAAAATGAGACAGTCATAAAGTCAGGAACTGGAGGAAAATAATCAATCTATTTTCCCCAAATAATATTGTTCACTTACAAGGAAGCGAAGGCTATCTGAAATATAGTTAACTCTCAACCCATGCCGTTGACACTTTGGATCTTAAAAGGTGTTGTGGGGTCAGAAAATATACAAAAAAAAACTGACCTCAAATACCTATTATTTCAACTTTTTAAAGAAAATATACGTACATTCTGATCTACATTATGCAGTATGCACATATTCTGGGTGAATCAGCTGCCCGTAATACTATTGTTTTATGCAGCCCAACTAACGCGTGTTATCAGGAAGGCCGATATTTCTCTGCTTGCATCCCGTATGGTATTAATACACTGCAAGCATGTCGCGCAAACCATACTGAACACTATTATTTCCCCCTCATATTACTCTGTAGTTACATCCAGGGAAAAGTAATAGGGTTCAGTATCGTTCGCAGGATATGCTAGCAGTGTTTTAGTACCATACGGGATTCGAGCAGAGAAATATCCACCTTCCTGATATCAATGATATTTGGGCTACATAAAACAACATTACTAGGGACAGCTGATTCACCTGGTATATTCGGCGTCGTTTAGAGTACTGCTCGGGTCTAAGCTGCGTGAACCTGAGAGGAATGTGCATCGTGGACTATGAGTAGTGGTTTTGACGAGTTATGAGGTTTCTCGGTCCGTGCATAGTACAGAACTTAATACATTGGTCGGTGACTCACTCACTCATTCCTAACACCACAGTGGTTTGAGCAACGGCCCAATGGAAGCAATATTTGAATAGAAAGGGATACAATATATCACGGTGGGCTGTTGACAGATCCTTCTCTTCTCGCCTGACCCTTCCCTGCTCTTTCCCCTCACCCGTAAGTTCTTAGAGCTTGGACCAGAGCAGTACAAAAGACGATAAGGCAATATTGTTAACGATCAAATAATTCTTCTAACGCACTGTTTATGATCATACACCAGTACGAGTAATGATTCAGCTTGAATAAAATATATTTAATACACACTTCAAATTTTCTTTTTTTAACGTATGGCTGTAAGTGCTGGGAGTGTACGAAGGAATGTTTGGCTCGCCATAGTTTGTAGCTGCTTTTATATGGACACCAATGGGGTGAGCTACAAGTACCGTCGCGTGTGGAGTGATGTCTGGGGAGGAAAGGATGAATGTAAGGACGAGGATTTTTTTTAATTTCTTTTCTGTTACCTTGTTCTCTTGGGATAAATTGTTTTCCCAATTTTAAATCATGGAGTGATATTTTAACGAAGAGATTGGAGGTGGTTTTAAGATGGCCATCGCTTGGATTTTCTTTTTCCAGGGGTTTCCACCCTTGAGATGTTTATTTAGAGTTGTTTTTCGTGTTCTTGAGCTAGTTTCTTATTTCTTCGTTCGTTGTAGCCATCGTCATTCTTAAAACAGCCTGATAGGATGACTAGTACCCCATTCATTCCTCTACTTGGTGGTAGGGCCTGGGAGGGTTTTTCTCCGGGCATTTTTATGTTCTACGATCCAGTGACCATCGGGGGATTTCACCAGGTATTGGTGAGTGTTTCGGGTACGGTACGTGTAGTAAGACGTCTTGGTATTTCCTGTGTCATATTACAGACATGGCAGAGAGCGCGCAGATCTGTTGCTATGACTAACGCTGCAGTAATTTGAAACCGCAAGTGTTCATGAAGACAATGGGTGATGATCATGCAAAGTTAGCAGTTATTGGATATTACACAGGTGTTCCTTCCGGTGTCATGTTGCTGACATGGCAGAGAGCGCACACTGCTGTTGCTATGACTGACGCTGCAGTAATTTGAAACCCCAGGTGTTGATCAAGACATGGGTGATGATCATGCAAAATCAGCAGTCATTGGATACCACACAGGTGTTCCTAGTGTACTTTGGACTCTCAGCCGTATTGGGAAAAGGAATTGCAATGATATGCAAAAAACTGCTGACACGAGCGATGAGAGTTTATATAAGAGAGGTGTCATATATTTCCCTACTGTCAGTCTTTATTACTCGCTTTGAGTGAACAGTGCTCTATTACTGCTCAAGAGTTGTAGAAAATCCTTTTTGGTAGAAAATCATTAAATTATTTTGCAAGGTAAGTACTTATTATTAATGGATTGAAGTCTTTTATTACTAATTTATGTTGAAGTTATTGATTGGAATGTATTGATTGATTGATTGATTGATTGATTTGTTTACAGATAATTGGGTTCCTGTAGGTTAACAGATTCCTACAATCTGTTCATTCAGTGGCAGCAGTTGATAAATTATAAAAAGGTAAGTGCCCCCTCTAATAACGTTTAAACAGTTAGAGAGATATTTTCCAATGTTCACCATTACATGTTAGTGAAAATGATATATTTGGCAGTCAAAAGTTGGAACTACTTGACCATGTTGTGTAGAGCTAATTTTGTAGGTTAGATTTTGATTACTGCTCTATTAAGTCTGAATGTTCATTGCTAGGTTTCAGTGACAGAGGGGATATTTAAAGACTTAACCTCAGTTCACCTAACATAACCTAACTTTACCTAACTTAACCTTGTCACGTGACATGTTTTACAAGTTTAGACTTGCTTTATGACTGACTATGACGTCACACTTAGCTCACTTAACTGGTGGCTGCTGGTTTCTATCACGTGACATGTTCCACAAGTTTAGACTTGTTTTAAGACTGGTTATGATGTCACACTTAGCTCACTTAACTGGCGACCGCTGATTTCTACCACTCTATCAAGTTCCAATGTTCACTGCTAGGTGTCAGTGACAGTGGTATATAGTAACCCCCAGTTAGAACTACATGAAGTTAGACTTGCTATGAGTTCACAGATGATCGATTTAAATACCCTGCTATAACCATTGACTGGAATATAATTAAACTATTTATACTGTACTTTGTTTTATCATTTATTATCATTTATGATTTCTTTCTTTTATAGGTAATTTCGAAAGTGATCATCATGTTCAAGTTTGGTAACTGTAAGAAACAGTTCTCAAGACCTGACAGCCTTCAACGGCGCGCAAATGTTAATCATGACATTAAAATGTTTGTGTGCAGTCATTGTGCTACCACATTTAACAGACAAGATAATCTTGCACGTCATGTAAATTTAATGCATGTTAGTTCATCACCATTTTCGTGTTCAGTTTGCGAACTTGGTTTTTCTGCTGTAAAGGGATATCAATCCCACATGGTTGAAGTGCATGGTGAACAACAGGAATTGAAATCAGTAAAACCATCAACAAGCATGGAACCGTTAATTGAATGTGATGCTCAAAAGCGCAAACGTTCTCAAGATTGTGGAAATAGTTGTGCAACAAAACGAAAGAAGAATGGTGAACCTTCGATAACACATTGTAATGTATGTAATATTGATATACATTCTTCAATCATTCATGGACATTTACGCAGTATTCATCATAAAAATAACGCTTGCCATGAAAGAAATTCTGGAAATATTCAACAAATTGGTAGTGCATTTAAAAGTCGAATTGCTAGTTATATACTTTATAGTAAAGAAAAAACTCAAAGTATTGAATCATTTAAAAAAATGTTCAACCTACTGCGTTTGGCTTGGTAGAAAATGTTTTAGTATAGCAAAAAGCAATTAAAATGAATTTTGAACTTTTAGGACTCTATGTAAAAACTGGGAGCGAAGGTGAAATTACGGATATCAAATCTTTTAATACATAAAACATAATTGTTAGCGAATCAACTAATATTAGTGATAAATACCAAATTATTTCAAGTGCTATCATCGTGAAGAGTGAAGAGTTCCAGGAAAGGGAGTCAGGCTGGGCGTTGGTTGAAGTACTTTATTTAGAAACCAACATGAATAAATACAACCCCCTTCGAGCATCATCATACATTGATTTGCCAGGATGGATCAATCGTAAACATGCTTGTGTAAACGTTATGAATAATGATGACGCATGCTTTGCTTGGGCTGTAACCTCAGCTCCCCATCCAGCAGTGGAGCATCTGTATAGAACATCATCATATCCTCACTATTCTTCAGTGTTAGATTTAAAAGAAGTAGAATTTCCTATGGCGATAAAACACATTCAACGTTTTGAAGAGCTGAACAATGTAAGTATTAATGTTCATGGAATTGAAAATAAGAGTATAGTAGGTCCTCTATATTTACTCAGGAAAAAAAGGATGCTCATGTTAATTTGTTATACATAACTAAAGGTGAAAATGCCCACTATTGTTGGATAAAACATTTAACTTTGAAAGAATGATCGTATGTTCCCCCGCACACGCCTAGTGCGCCTGGGTCGTGCGCGGTCGCGAGCGACGCAGGAAGTGCGGGGGAACATACGATTAGGTCATCAAAACATCTCATATGTGCGCTTGGGTCGCGCGCGGTCGCGAGCGACGCAGGAAGTGCGGGGAAACATACGATTAGGTCAGCAAAACATCTCATCTAGAGTTTCAAATTTAGCCACTATGACGCGCTCAACACAGGAAGTGCGTGGAAACATTCGATTACGTCATTGAAACATGAACTCACTTGTATGTTTTATGAGTATCACTTTAGTAGTGGCATCAAGCAGCAAAAGACGTTTACTTACACACAATCCATCATTATGGTATGCTCTTTTTCTTATCATTATTCGTCAAAATCCGACCATGCGTTCGAGAGATATCGTGCCGCCGCCATCTTGTGTGGAGGAATGTGGAGGTGGAGGGTCCTGAACTGTGATGTTTTGGCCGGCAACAAGTGGGGCTACTTGGCGAGCCTGTAATACCACTATAAGCCACCAACATAAGCCACCATAAGCCGCCACCGTAAGCCACCAACAAAAGCCACCATAAACCACTGCCATAAGCCACCACCGTAAGCCACCAACATAAGCCACCTTAAGCCACCACCGTAAGCCACCAACAAAAGCCACCATAAACCACCGCCATAAGCCACCAACCTAAGCCATCCACATAAGCCATTAACATCATCCTGAATTATTCATGCCCGCGCGCGCCGCAAGTGTGTGCCGTGTGAACATAGGTGTTTATCGATAGTCTCCGACAATGTTCAAGAGAGTGACATTGAAACGTAGTTGAAACTAGGGTAGTTGAGAGTATAGTATGGCCCGTTTATTACCTATATAAAAGTATAGTATGGCCATTTTCTTATCTATTTCATATATAACTCTAATGCTGAATGATAATCAATAGTGTTTTGCTATCACGTCTTATGAAAAAAAGAAATACTGTGACTCAAGATTGAGCATTGTTTATTGAGCAACTTGTTGTAAAAGTTATGTTTAAACCATCTTCCACGTCTCAGGAGCCATCAACATGACATACTATGCAAGAGGTATTGTTGTTGTTCTAAGGGTGGAACTACAAGGTTATCTGCCCTCGATATGCAGATAGTTTTACCAAAGAAGAATTATTAGTATTCTCCAAGTTGTTCATTTATTATGTGACAGACAATACCGTGAAAGAAATCAGACATCATGTACCAAAATCATGGTCGCAAGACCCTATGCTTAGTGAATAACTATTATTTTTTTGGATCAAGCATGTAAAGAACACGATCTTTCTTACCGTCATAGTCGGATAAAGTATTGTTGAAAAGAGCTAAACAAAGATTGACATCCTATAATGCCTCAGAGGGAAAGAGGTTGACTATAAAAGGAAAGTTAATGATGAGTGGACATGGACAATAAAAAGGATTGAGGAATTGGTATTCCTTTGTATTTTATTTTGTAAAGCCCTATTTGTTGTGAAATAAAAACAAGGTTTACCAGATCACAATGTCTTTTATTTTTTTAAATGGTGATAGCCATTTCTTCATTTTCATTTTTTCACACATGAATATTTACAATTTCCAATTTACATTTTTTTACATTCTCCTTGTTTAGTTTACACATTCTGTACATTTTTGTTGTTGTGAAATAAAAACAAGTTTTACCAGATCACAATGTCTTTTAATTTTAAAATGGTGATAGCCATTTCTTCATTTTCATTTTTTCACACATGAATATTTACAATTTCCACTTATCATTTTTTTACATTCTCCTTGTTTAGTTTACACATTCTGTACAATTTTGTCGTTGTGAAATAAAAACAAGGTTTACCAGATCACAATGTCTTTTAATTTTAAAATGGCGATAGCCATTTCATTTTTTCACACATGGATATTTACAATTTCCACTTTACGTTTTTACATTCCTCTTGTTTAGTTTACACATTCTGTACACAAGAGTTTAGTGCTTTTCAGTCGGTCAACACGAATGTACCCAAAAGAGATGGGTTATGCCCTAATCCTGAAATAAATTACATGAGATTAATAAAACACTAGGATGACCAGTTTCGATCGTCAAGCGATCATCATCAGATCCAATACACTTAGGCTATACAATCTATGTTTGAAATACAGGTGAAAATATTTACAATATGTACAATTATTTAGTTGCAGTATTGGTACTGCAACTGTCAGTGTATGCTAAATGCAGTATATATGTTAGGTGAAATGCTAAATGGTGATGGCTATCCGGAGATTGTACTTTAGAGAGATTATATGGTTGTAAACTATGGTTAAACTATAAAAATTTTTAGGCTAACTACTTATCTGATTGTCTTCCGTACTACAGCTATTCGCAGTTTCCGTGCTCACTTGAACTCGCTGTGCGGACGACTGCGGTGGTTATCTTAACGACTGGTTTTTCCCTGCCTTCCCCCCCTGTCCCTACGTGCTGTGGGGAGTGATCGCGATGTGTTTATGTGAGGTGTTGCCAACCTAGATAAGATGTATGTTATTGAATGAGGTGGATCTACAACTATTAAAGACCGTGGATTAGTCCTCGCCACGCGTGGAGCATAACCCATTCGAACTAAGCGTTGACGGTCTTATGAGGACGTCCCGGCACCTTTAATACTGCCTCTAATATGGGCCTTGGTTTATTGCAGAAGAAAGGTACATCGTACACCTGATCCAGATAACATTTACCTATTAAAAACCCCCTAATTTCCCCCCCTTTTTTTTTATCTAGCTTGGCTGTGTCGCTAAATTGTGTTTTGTTTCCGACAGGGTGTGTTTTTTAGTAGCGTGAAGAGGGGTGAGCTCTCCATGAACGTGTGTTCATTTAGATTGTTGGGATTGTTTCGTTTGGCTAGGTGTATCTCGATTGCTTCCTTTATGTCAAGAGCTCTGCCTTTCGATTCGTGATGGATTATTTTAAGGTCCGACTCTATGTTGGTAAAGCTATGCCCTGCGTCACACATATGTTCGCACACGGCTGAATGTGTTCCGTATCTTATCGCATTTCTATGTTCATTATAACGTGTGTCTACTCGCCTTCCACTCTGCCCGATGTAATTAGCTTGACAATCGGTGTCTTGGCACGTTATAGAATATACCCCTGACCTTGAATACGGGTCACGTTTATTTAGATTACTATTTAGGAGATGCCTAGCGGTTGTGTTTTTCGTCGTGAAAGCTATCTTTATGCCTTGCTTTTTGAATAGGTTAGTGATTTTATATGTATTCGCATTCACATAGTTGAAACGCGCAAATTTTTTCTCATTACTGTCCGGTTTGGGAATCGTTTTATCTTTATTTTTATGTTTGGCTATAATTTGATTTATTTTGCTTGGCGAGAAGTTGTTTTCCTTTGCTATTTGCATAATAGTTCTTATTTCCTTATTATAGTTGTCTTTTGACATGGGTATGTTTAAAGCCCTGTGCACCATTGAATTGAAACCCGCTAGTTTGTGCGTACTGGGGTGATTAGACTGATTGTCGATTGCATGCGAGGTTTGTGTTGCTTTCCGGAATATGGAATATGAAAGGTCGTTGTCTTTACGTTCAATAGTTATATCGAGATAATTTATTTTCCGGTCTATTTCGGATTCCTTAGTGAATTTGATAGAATGGTGAAGGCTATTAATGGATTGGAGAATTGTTTCTTCGCTTGTTAGTTCAGTATCGTAGATGCAAATTACATCATCTACGTATCTTTTCCATATTACTATTCCCTTTGTTGAAGTCTTTTCTAAGAACGCATTTTCTAGTGCATTGATGAAGATGTCAGCGATTAACCCACTTAGTGGCGATCCCATTGCTAGGCCTTCTCTCTGTGTGTATATTTTATTGTCGAATTGAAACACGTTTTGGGTGAGAACGACCCTCAGTAATCTCACAATCTCTTCAATTTCTTTTACCGAATTGTTGGATTTTAAGTTGTTTTCGATAGTGTTGATTGCTTCAATAATCGGAATATTGGTGTACATGTTAGTTACGTCGAAGGATACTAGCCTGAAGCTAGGTTTCATTTGTAGGGTGTTCAATGCTGTTACTAGTTCTGTTGTGTTCTTTACAGAGTTGTTTTTGTCGTTGGAAAGACGGCATTTTAAGATTTTTAGTAACTCTTTGCTGATTTTGTAATTAGGGGCATTCCTACAATTGACTATTGGTCTCATTGGGCATTCCTTTTTGTGTATTTTTGGTTGTCCCCTCAATGACGGTATTTTCGGGTTCATGTTTATTAGTTTTGATTTTTCAGCTTTGGTCAGTATGTATTCTGTTTCTTTTAGCGCACTTTTTATTTGTTTTTGGAATTTGTTGGTGGGGTCTTTTGTTAATTCCTTGATTTCGTTGTTGTTTAGGAATTCGACTGTTTTTTCAATGTATTCTGTTTTATTCAAAATTACTGTAGTGTTTCCCTTATCTGCTTTTGTGATGATTAAGTCATGTTCTTTTATTTTTTGTTTCAACGACTTTATTTCTTTGATTTGTTTGTTGTTTTGAATGTTATTGCTATCGCCCTCTCGTTTGAGGATTTTTTTGGCTTCGTTGGTGGCGAGATTTTTGGTTAATTCCCTGTCTTCTGCTGGGAGCTTGTGACTGGCTATCTCAATATCTGTGATTAACTGTTTTATATTGTGGTTCGTGTGTGCGTCTGTGCAGTTGTATTTCAAACCTTTGTCTAACATATTCATTTCACCTTGAGAAAAGGTTACGTTCGTTCTGTTGTTTACTCTGCTGTGGAAATTGAATTCATTGTTATTCGTGTGTTGTTCGTTAGATTGATGGTTCTGTGTTTCTCCTAGTTTTCTTAATTTATTTTCTAGCGTTTCATGCTTCCTCGTTGCTCTGATTTTGATGGTGTCATGTAGGTGTTCGGTGAAGCTGTCCCATTGGGCTGCGTGCCAGAAATTACTTAGTTGCAATTGAATGTCGTATAATTGTTGGTTAATTTTTTGCTTTCTTATGTATGCAAATCTTAATTCGTTTTTTATCCAAAGCGCTTTGGCTTGTTTAGTTGAAATGATCGAGGCTGGTGTGTTCGGTACGGTTTTAATTGGTACGTATTTAGGGGTGAGGTTTAGTTCTATACATTTTTTGTTGAACCAAATTGACTTGTCTAAATTCATGAGTTTAAGCCTGAGTGATTTGAATTTCTTGGCTTCACGATTTGCCTGACTAGCCGTGAACATTGTGGTGTTTGAAGCCATATTTTCAGTGTTGCCTTAGTAAACAAGAGTTTAGTGCTTTTCAGTCGGTCAACACGAATGTACCCAAAAGAGATGGGTTATGCCCTAATCCTGAAATAAATTACATGAGATTAATAAAACACTAGGATGACCAGTTTCGATCGTCAAGCGATCATCATCAGATCCAATACACTTAGGCTATACAATCTATGTTTGAAATACAGGTGAAAATATTTACAATATGTACAATTATTTAGTTGCAGTATTGGTACTGCAACTGTCAGTGTATGCTAAATGCAGTATATATGTTAGGTGAAATGCTAAATGGTGATGGCTATCCGGAGATTGTACTTTAGAGAGATTATATGGTTGTAAACTATGGTTAAACTATAAAAATTTTAGGCTAACTACTTATCTGATTGTCTTCCGTACTACAGCTATTCGCAGTTTCCGTGCTCACTTGAACTCGCTGTGCGGACGACTGCGGTGGTTATCTTAACGACTGGTTTTTCCCTGCCTTCCCCCCCTGTCCCTACGTGCTGTGGGGAGTGATCGCGATGTGTTTATGTGAGGTGTTGCCAACCTAGATAAGATGTATGTTATTGAATGAGGTGGATCTACAACTATTAAAGACCGTGGATTAGTCCTCGCCACGCGTGGAGCATAACCCATTCGAACTAAGCGTTGACGGTCTTATGAGGACGTCCCGGCACCTTTAATACTGCCTCTAATATGGGCCTTGGTTTATTGCAGAAGAAAGGTACATCGTACACCTGATCCAGATAACATTTACCTATTAAAAACCCCCTAATTTCCCCCCCTTTTTTTTATCTAGCTTGGCTGTGTCGCTAAATTGTGTTTTGTTTCCGACAGGGTGTGTTTTTTAGTAGCGTGAAGAGGGGTGAGCTCTCCATGAACGTGTGTTCATTTAGATTGTTGGGATTGTTTCGTTTGGCTAGGTGTATCTCGATTGCTTCCTTTATGTCAAGAGCTCTGCCTTTCGATTCGTGATGGATTATTTTAAGGTCCGACTCTATGTTGGTAAAGCTATGCCCTGCGTCACACATATGTTCGCACACGGCTGAATGTGTTCCGTATCTTATCGCATTTCTATGTTCATTATAACGTGTGTCTACTCGCCTTCCACTCTGCCCGATGTAATTAGCTTGACAATCGGTGTCTTGGCACGTTATAGAATATACCCCTGACCTTGAATACGGGTCACGTTTATTTAGATTACTATTTAGGAGATGCCTAGCGGTTGTGTTTTTCGTCGTGAAAGCTATCTTTATGCCTTGCTTTTTGAATAGGTTAGTGATTTTATATGTATTCGCATTCACATAGTTGAAACGCGCAAATTTTTTCTCATTACTGTCCGGTTTGGGAATCGTTTTATCTTTATTTTTATGTTTGGCTATAATTTGATTTATTTTGCTTGGCGAGAAGTTGTTTTCCTTTGCTATTTGCATAATAGTTCTTATTTCCTTATTATAGTTGTCTTTTGACATGGGTATGTTTAAAGCCCTGTGCACCATTGAATTGAAACCCGCTAGTTTGTGCGTACTGGGGTGATTAGACTGATTGTCGATTGCATGCGAGGTTTGTGTTGCTTTCCGGAATATGGAATATGAAAGGTCGTTGTCTTTACGTTCAATAGTTATATCGAGATAATTTATTTTCCGGTCTATTTCGGATTCCTTAGTGAATTTGATAGAATGGTGAAGGCTATTAATGGATTGGAGAATTGTTTCTTCGCTTGTTAGTTCAGTATCGTAGATGCAAATTACATCATCTACGTATCTTTTCCATATTACTATTCCCTTTGTTGAAGTCTTTTCTAAGAACGCATTTTCTAGTGCATTGATGAAGATGTCAGCGATTAACCCACTTAGTGGCGATCCCATTGCTAGGCCTTCTCTCTGTGTGTATATTTTATTGTCGAATTGAAACACGTTTTGGGTGAGAACGACCCTCAGTAATCTCACAATCTCTTCAATTTCTTTTACCGAATTGTTGGATTTTAAGTTGTTTTCGATAGTGTTGATTGCTTCAATAATCGGAATATTGGTGTACATGTTAGTTACGTCGAAGGATACTAGCCTGAAGCTAGGTTTCATTTGTAGGGTGTTCAATGCTGTTACTAGTTCTGTTGTGTTCTTTACAGAGTTGTTTTTGTCGTTGGAAAGACGGCATTTTAAGATTTTTAGTAACTCTTTGCTGATTTTGTAATTAGGGGCATTCCTACAATTGACTATTGGTCTCATTGGGCATTCCTTTTTGTGTATTTTTGGTTGTCCCCTCAATGACGGTATTTTCGGGTTCATGTTTATTAGTTTTGATTTTTCAGCTTTGGTCAGTATGTATTCTGTTTCTTTTAGCGCACTTTTTATTTGTTTTTGGAATTTGTTGGTGGGGTCTTTTGTTAATTCCTTGATTTCGTTGTTGTTTAGGAATTCGACTGTTTTTTCAATGTATTCTGTTTTATTCAAAATTACTGTAGTGTTTCCCTTATCTGCTTTTGTGATGATTAAGTCATGTTCTTTTATTTTTTGTTTCAACGACTTTATTTCTTTGATTTGTTTGTTGTTTTGAATGTTATTGCTATCGCCCTCTCGTTTGAGGATTTTTTTGGCTTCGTTGGTGGCGAGATTTTTGGTTAATTCCCTGTCTTCTGCTGGGAGCTTGTGACTGGCTATCTCAATATCTGTGATTAACTGTTTTATATTGTGGTTCGTGTGTGCGTCTGTGCAGTTGTATTTCAAACCTTTGTCTAACATATTCATTTCACCTTGAGAAAAGGTTACGTTCGTTCTGTTGTTTACTCTGCTGTGGAAATTGAATTCATTGTTATTCGTGTGTTGTTCGTTAGATTGATGGTTCTGTGTTTCTCCTAGTTTTCTTAATTTATTTTCTAGCGTTTCATGCTTCCTCGTTGCTCTGATTTTGATGGTGTCATGTAGGTGTTCGGTGAAGCTGTCCCATTGGGCTGCGTGCCAGAAATTACTTAGTTGCAATTGAATGTCGTATAATTGTTGGTTAATTTTTTGCTTTCTTATGTATGCAAATCTTAATTCGTTTTTTATCCAAAGCGCTTTGGCTTGTTTAGTTGAAATGATCGAGGCTGGTGTGTTCGGTACGGTTTTAATTGGTACGTATTTAGGGGTGAGGTTTAGTTCTATACATTTTTTGTTGAACCAAATTGACTTGTCTAAATTCATGAGTTTAAGCCTGAGTGATTTGAATTTCTTGGCTTCACGATTTGCCTGACTAGCCGTGAACATTGTGGTGTTTGAAGCCATATTTTCAGTGTTGCCTTAGTAAACAAGAGTTTAGTGCTTTTCAGTCGGTCAACACGAATGTACCCAAAAGAGATGGGTTATGCCCTAATCCTGAAATAAATTACATGAGATTAATAAAACACTAGGATGACCAGTTTCGATCGTCAAGCGATCATCATCAGATCCAATACACTTAGGCTATACAATCTATGTTTGAAATACAGGTGAAAATATTTACAATATGTACAATTATTTAGTTGCAGTATTGGTACTGCAACTGTCAGTGTATGCTAAATGCAGTATATATGTTAGGTGAAATGCTAAATGGTGATGGCTATCCGGAGATTGTACTTTAGAGAGATTATATGGTTGTAAACTATGGTTAAACTATAAAAATTTTAGGCTAACTACTTATCTGATTGTCTTCCGTACTACAGCTATTCGCAGTTTCCGTGCTCACTTGAACTCGCTGTGCGGACGACTGCGGTGGTTATCTTAACGACTGGTTTTTCCCTGCCTTCCCCCCCTGTCCCTACGTGCTGTGGGGAGTGATCGCGATGTGTTTATGTGAGGTGTTGCCAACCTAGATAAGATGTATGTTATTGAATGAGGTGGATCTACAACTATTAAAGACCGTGGATTAGTCCTCGCCACGCGTGGAGCATAACCCATTCGAACTAAGCGTTGACGGTCTTATGAGGACGTCCCGGCACCTTTAATACTGCCTCTAATATGGGCCTTGGTTTATTGCAGAAGAAAGGTACATCGTACACCTGATCCAGATAACATTTACCTATTAAAAACCCCCTAATTTCCCCCCCTTTTTTTATCTAGCTTGGCTGTGTCGCTAAATTGTGTTTTGTTTCCGACAGGGTGTGTTTTTTAGTAGCGTGAAGAGGGGTGAGCTCTCCATGAACGTGTGTTCATTTAGATTGTTGGGATTGTTTCGTTTGGCTAGGTGTATCTCGATTGCTTCCTTTATGTCAAGAGCTCTGCCTTTCGATTCGTGCAAGACACCGATTGTCAAGCTAATTACATCGGGCAGAGTGGAAGGCGAGTAGACACACGTTATAATGAACATAGAAATGCGATAAGATACGGAACACATTCAGCCGTGTGCGAACATATGTGTGACGCAGGGCATAGCTTTACCAACATAGAGTCGGACCTTAAAATAATCCATCACGAATCGAAAGGCAGAGCTCTTGACATAAAGGAAGCAATCGAGATACACCTAGCCAAACGAAACAATCCCAACAATCTAAATGAACACACGTTCATGGAGAGCTCACCCCTCTTCACGCTACTAAAAAACACACCCTGTCGGAAACAAAACACAATTTAGCGACACAGCCAAGCTAGATAAAAAAAGGGGGGGAAATTAGGGGGTTTTTAATAGGTAAATGTTATCTGGATCAGGTGTACGATGTACCTTTCTTCTGCAATAAACCAAGGCCCATATTAGAGGCAGTATTAAAGGTGCCGGGACGTCCTCATAAGACCGTCAACGCTTAGTTCGAATGGGTTATGCTCCACGCGTGGCGAGGACTAATCCACGGTCTTTAATAGTTGTAGATCCACCTCATTCAATAACATACATCTTATCTAGGTTGGCAACACCTCACATAAACACATCGCGATCACTCCCCACAGCACGTAGGGACAGGGGGGGAAGGCAGGGAAAAACCAGTCGTTAAGATAACCACCGCAGTCGTCCGCACAGCGAGTTCAAGTGAGCACGGAAACTGCGAATAGCTGTAGTACGGAAGACAATCAGATAAGTAGTTAGCCTAAAATTTTTATAGTTTAACCATAGTTTACAACCATATAATCTCTCTAAAGTACAATCTCCGGATAGCCATCACCATTTAGCATTTCACCTAACATATATACTGCATTTAGCATACACTGACAGTTGCAGTACCAATACTGCAACTAAATAATTGTACATATTGTAAATATTTTCACCTGTATTTCAAACATAGATTGTATAGCCTAAGTGTATTGGATCTGATGATGATCGCTTGACGATCGAAACTGGTCATCCTAGTGTTTTATTAATCTCATGTAATTTATTTCAGGATTAGGGCATAACCCATCTCTTTTGGGTACATTCGTGTTGACCGACTGAAAAGCACTAAACTCTTGTTTACTAAGGCAACACTGAAAATATGGCTTCAAACACCACAATGTTCACGGCTAGTCAGGCAAATCGTGAAGCCAAGAAATTCAAATCACTCAGGCTTAAACTCATGAATTTAGACAAGTCAATTTGGTTCAACAAAAAATGTATAGAACTAAACCTCACCCCTAAATACGTACCAATTAAAACCGTACCGAACACACCAGCCTCGATCATTTCAACTAAACAAGCCAAAGCGCTTTGGATAAAAAACGAATTAAGATTTGCATACATAAGAAAGCAAAAAATTAACCAACAATTATACGACATTCAATTGCAACTAAGTAATTTCTGGCACGCAGCCCAATGGGACAGCTTCACCGAACACCTACATGACACCATCAAAATCAGAGCAACGAGGAAGCATGAAACGCTAGAAAATAAATTAAGAAAACTAGGAGAAACACAGAACCATCAATCTAACGAACAACACACGAATAACAATGAATTCAATTTCCACAGCAGAGTAAACAACAGAACGAACGTAACCTTTTCTCAAGGTGAAATGAATATGTTAGACAAAGGTTTGAAATACAACTGCACAGACGCACACACGAACCACAATATAAAACAGTTAATCACAGATATTGAGATAGCCAGTCACAAGCTCCCAGCAGAAGACAGGGAATTAACCAAAAATCTCGCCACCAACGAAGCCAAAAAAATCCTCAAACGAGAGGGCGATAGCAATAACATTCAAAACAACAAACAAATCAAAGAAATAAAGTCGTTGAAACAAAAAATAAAAGAACATGACTTAATCATCACAAAAGCAGATAAGGGAAACACTACAGTAATTTTGAATAAAACAGAATACATTGAAAAAACAGTCGAATTCCTAAACAACAACGAAATCAAGGAATTAACAAAAGACCCCACCAACAAATTCCAAAAACAAATAAAAAGTGCGCTAAAAGAAACAGAATACATACTGACCAAAGCTGAAAAATCAAAACTAATAAACATGAACCCGAAAATACCGTCATTGAGGGGACAACCAAAAATACACAAAAAGGAATGCCCAATGAAACCAATAGTCAATTGTAGGAATGCCCCTAATTACAAAATCAGCAAAGAGTTACTAAAAATCTTAAAATGCCGTCTTTCCAACGACAAAAACAACTCTGTAAAGAACACAACAGAACTAGTAACAGCATTGAACACCCTACAAATGAAACCTAGCTTCAGGCTAGTATCCTTCGACGTAACTAACATGTACACCAATATTCCGATTATTGAAGCAATCAACACTATCGAAAACAACTTAAAATCCAACAATTCGGTAAAAGAAATTGAAGAGATTGTGAGATTACTGAGGGTCGTTCTCACCCAAAACGTGTTTCAATTCGACAATAAAATATACACACAGAGAGAAGGCCTAGCAATGGGATCGCCACTAAGTGGGTTAATCGCTGACATCTTCATCAATGCACTAGAAAATGCGTTCTTAGAAAAGACTTCAACAAAGGGAATAGTAATATGGAAAAGATACGTAGATGATGTAATTTGCATCTACGATACTGAACTAACAAGCGAAGAAACAATTCTCCAATCCATTAATAGCCTTCACCATTCTATCAAATTCACTAAGGAATCCGAAATAGACCGGAAAATAAATTATCTCGATATAACTATTGAACGTAAAGACAACGACCTTTCATATTCCATATTCCGGAAAGCAACACAAACCTCGCATGCAATCGACAATCAGTCTAATCACCCCAGTACGCACAAACTAGCGGGTTTCAATTCAATGGTGCACAGGGCTTTAAACATACCCATGTCAAAAGACAACTATAATAAGGAAATAAGAACTATTATGCAAATAGCAAAGGAAAACAACTTCTCGCCAAGCAAAATAAATCAAATTATAGCCAAACATAAAAATAAAGATAAAACGATTCCCAAACCGGACAGTAATGAGAAAAAATTTGCGCGTTTCAACTATGTGAATGCGAATACATATAAAATCACTAACCTATTCAAAAAGCAAGGCATAAAGATAGCTTTCACGACGAAAAACACAACCGCTAGGCATCTCCTAAATAGTAATCTAAATAAACGTGACCCGTATTCAAGGTCAGGGGTATATTCTATAACGTGCCAAGACACCGATTGTCAAGCTAATTACATCGGGCAGAGTGGAAGGCGAGTAGACACACGTTATAATGAACATAGAAATGCGATAAGATACGGAACACATTCAGCCGTGTGCGAACATATGTGTGACGCAGGGCATAGCTTTACCAACATAGAGTCGGACCTTAAAATAATCCATCACGAATCGAAAGGCAGAGCTCTTGACATAAAGGAAGCAATCGAGATACACCTAGCCAAACGAAACAATCCCAACAATCTAAATGAACACACGTTCATGGAGAGCTCACCCCTCTTCACGCTACTAAAAAACACACCCTGTCGGAAACAAAACACAATTTAGCGACACAGCCAAGCTAGATAAAAAAAAGGGGGGGAAATTAGGGGGTTTTTAATAGGTAAATGTTATCTGGATCAGGTGTACGATGTACCTTTCTTCTGCAATAAACCAAGGCCCATATTAGAGGCAGTATTAAAGGTGCCGGGACGTCCTCATAAGACCGTCAACGCTTAGTTCGAATGGGTTATGCTCCACGCGTGGCGAGGACTAATCCACGGTCTTTAATAGTTGTAGATCCACCTCATTCAATAACATACATCTTATCTAGGTTGGCAACACCTCACATAAACACATCGCGATCACTCCCCACAGCACGTAGGGACAGGGGGGGAAGGCAGGGAAAAACCAGTCGTTAAGATAACCACCGCAGTCGTCCGCACAGCGAGTTCAAGTGAGCACGGAAACTGCGAATAGCTGTAGTACGGAAGACAATCAGATAAGTAGTTAGCCTAAAATTTTTATAGTTTAACCATAGTTTACAACCATATAATCTCTCTAAAGTACAATCTCCGGATAGCCATCACCATTTAGCATTTCACCTAACATATATACTGCATTTAGCATACACTGACAGTTGCAGTACCAATACTGCAACTAAATAATTGTACATATTGTAAATATTTTCACCTGTATTTCAAACATAGATTGTATAGCCTAAGTGTATTGGATCTGATGATGATCGCTTGACGATCGAAACTGGTCATCCTAGTGTTTTATTAATCTCATGTAATTTATTTCAGGATTAGGGCATAACCCATCTCTTTTGGGTACATTCGTGTTGACCGACTGAAAAGCACTAAACTCTTGTTTACTAAGGCAACACTGAAAATATGGCTTCAAACACCACAACATTCTGTACATTTTTTGTTATGAAATAAAAATAAGGTTTACCAGATCACTGTCTTTTAATTTTAAAATGGTGATAGCCATTTCATTTTTTTCACACATGGATATTTACAATTTCCACTTGACATTTTTTTACGTTCCCCTTGTTTAGTTCACACATTCTGTACATTTTTTAAAATCTTTTTTGTAATATACAAAAGCAAACATTTTACACTTAAATGTATTACTTATCTTAATTTTACTATACTACAGTAGCCTAACCTTATACATTCTACTTACAGTTTTTACCAAAAAAAAATACAATATAAAACACAAAACAAATATTACAATATAGTGATCATTAGACTTAAGTAAAGTAATAGTCGTCATTGCGACTTGTCCCCCAAGCAAGAGTATCAAATGTGTTGGGTATAATGAATCGTTTGTTGTCTTCATTACTTAAAGCAAATTTGTTCAGCAAATTGGTATGTAGCTGATGATTTCTACTTCTAAATACACACATTTTCTTATATAATACAGGTGGGTTACTAACTATACAGTTTTTATAATCACTTATATCTAACTCTTTACTAACAACATTCTTTTTCACTCCTCTTAATTTCTTACTACTACATTATTAATTGTCATATAGCTGTATGATTTAGATTTGTGCCTACAAAGGTGTCTATAATAACACCAGCACATTCATCCTTAAATTTCCCAAGAACCCTTTTGTTTACTAGAGGTAAATGGTAAATATTATCCTCGGGATAGTCACTTGTATCAAACCTATTTAGCTCAGTTTTGATATCCTCATAAAAATCATCAGTTTTAAACTCATAAATAAAAGAATCTGTGTCTGTGTAGAGTAATTTAGCATTATCAAGATAGTTTTTCTTTACATAATCATAGTGAAATTCATACATAAGTGTTTTTGACAATTCCAGAATGGTGTAACCCATATATATGGGTTTGTTGTAAGTTACTTTAAGACGATTCATTTGTATTACAACTAAATCCTCATGAATAATTGAACAGCTATGAAAGTTAGGCTTGCTTATTAAGTTGCTCGCACCATTCCTTTTACCATCATTCTCCCACTTTGTTATCAGCTTTACATCAACTCGTTTATCAACATTCTCCATAGTCTTTCCAAAAACACTATTATTCATGAGTTTATAAAAATCTTTTTCACACACGTTTTTTGACTGTGTTCTTAAATTATTGTTTAGATCAATATACGGTTTGAGCAATGCTGAATGATGAAATTGTAATACGCGATGAATTTTAGTTAATTTCAATCCATGCTGTAGACACTGTCTCAAGTTTTGATAATGTATTACATATTTACATTTATCATTTACATTAGCAATTAACATTTTTGTTCGTGATGTGATGTATGGAGATTTCATATTCTCAGGACAAAATGGTAAATCATTATGATCATCATGTAACTCTTTAGGGTACTCAAGATTTACCTCTAAAATATATCCTTTATCATCGTTATCATTAAGAGTGTTAACATGTAAGACATCAATTTCAGGTTGTGTCAGCCAGCGAAAATCTTTCAGTGGTAGATATTGACTCATAGCCCAACCATATTGGTTATTTGCATCGAGGTAGACAATATACTTTGACTCTTCACAAGGGTTGTAGCTAGGCATGTATTTATTATTCACTTTAGAATATCGCCCACTACATTGGCTTAATCCACCTCGAATTTATGATTTTATAAAATTGATCATGTCTATATCAGTCATTAATTCTAAATTTACTTTCGTTTTTTTTTCAACATTGAACTGAAACTTAACCCAGGAGCAGTGAAATACTGACAAGGATCAAGGTCATAAGTTTTCATACAAACATTCCGAAAATTTTCAAAAACATCTGCTAATAATAACACATCTGTCTTCAAATATATGTCTGAAAATTCACCTAACGTTTGAATGTCAAACTGTGTCCATACACGTTGTGCATGTAAATATTCCTGATCACTAATATGACTTGTGTTTAAGGAACTGTAAAATGCATCTTTTGGTGGTAAAGAACACTCCTCAAGACGTTCCACACAGTTAATATATTCATAAGGGAATATACCCTTTTGACGAATCAAATTAAAATCATCTTCTTTAGGAAAGACACGTTGAATTTCATGAAACTGATCTGATTTTATATTACTAGCCGGCTTATCAAGACTACTTGGCATAAAGCGGACTGAATCTAAAAATCACAGTTTTATCGTCTTTTTATTGACAGTTTTTATGTATTTTGTGAACGATATGTATTGTTCCTTGTTATTTGCAATCACATCAATTTTCACATCTGAAGCTCCAAATTATTTAACGATAAAGTGGTTATCGTATTTGCTACCGTTATGTAGAATGACTGGAATGAATTTACTTACTCTATACTTTATATTACATTCTTGGTGAGCAGCACCACGATATTTTCCTGTTAAATGGTCATGTTCGCGAACCCTATCTGTATATAAATATTCACCACATATAATACAATTAGTTTCAGTTTCAAAACGCGTTTGCTGTGATGATGTTAGTGACTCCAATGGAATAAAAGTATTTAAAATAGAGGATATACGGATTGCATATTTTTCAAGCCTTTCCATAAAAACTTTAGGTGCATCAGGTCCTCTATACAGCTAAAACATATTTAAAGAGTCATCGTAACTACATTTAATATAATATGCAAAGCTAAAAGGTTCATGATTGTGAGCAGTGTTGGTAAAAGGTTTGGTAGGATTCGATGAACATGAATAAAATAGTTTTAGCAAAGCCTCAAAGTCAGCATATATAACAAATGGTACTCGAAGCTGCTTCTCAAAATCCTTAAATTTCAGAATGTTATTTCTAGGAGTAGGTAATACCGAACACACATGAGTACATCCCCGTTTTTGATATTGAGTTAGTTGGTCCTCTTTCTTAAAATATAGCAAACAGCTATCACGTAGCCACTTCTTAGATTCACCTTTTGATAGTTGACTGCCAACAAGTCTACTTAAATATTTTATCCAACAATAGTCGCATTTTGACCTTTAGTTATGTATAACAAATTAACATGAGCATCCTTTTTTCCTGAGTATAATATAGAGGACCTGCTATACTCTCATTTTCAATTCCATAAACATTAATACTTACATTGTTCAGCTCTTCAAAACGTTGAATGTCTTTTATCGCCATAGGAAATTCTATTTCTTTTAAATCTAACACTGAAGAATAGTGAGGATATGATGATGTTCTATACAGATGCTCCACTGCTGGATGGAGAGCTGAGGTTACAGCCCATGCAAAGAATGCGTCATTATTATTCATAACGTTTACACAAGCATGCTTACGTTTGATCCATCCTGGCAAATCAATGTATGATGATGCTCGAAGGGGGTTGTATTTATTCATGTTGGTTTCTAAATAAAGTACTTCAACCAACGCCCAGCCTGACTCCCTTTCCTGGAACTCTTCACTCCTCACAATGATAGCACTAGAAACATTTTGGTACGTATCACCAATATTAGTTGATTCACTAACAATTACGTTTTTTGTATTAAAAGATTTGATATCCTCAATTTCACCTTCACTCCCAGTTTTTACATACAATCCAAAGAGTTCAAAATTCATTTTAAATGATTTATGCTCTACTAAAACATTTTCTACCAAGCCAAACACACTAGGTTAAACAGTCTTTAAAAATGGTTCAATACTTTGATTTTTTTCTACACTATGAAGTCTGTAACTAACAATTCGACTTTTAAACGCGCTATCAATTTGTTGAATATTTCCAGAATTTCTTTCATGGCAAGCGTTAATTTTATGATGAATACTGCGTAAATGTCCATGAATGATTGAAGAAGTTATATCAATATTACATACATTACAATGTGTTATCGAAGGTTCACCATTCTTCTTTCTTCTTGTTGCACAACTATTTTCACAATCTTGAGAACCTTTACGCTTTTGAGCATCACATTCAATTAAAGGTTCCGTGCTAGTTGGTGGTTTTACAGATTTCAATTCCGGTTGTTCACCATGCACTTCAACCATATGGGATTGATATCGCTTTACAGCAGAAAAATCAAGTTCGCAAACTGAACACGAAAATGGTGATGAACTAACATGCATTAAATTTACATGACGTGCAAGTTTATCTTGTCTGTTAAATGTGGTAGCACAATGACTGCACACAAACATTTTAATGTCATGTTTAACATTTGCGTGCCGTTGAAGGCTGTCAGGTCTTGAGAACTGTTTCTTACAGTCACCACACTTGAACATGATGATCACATTCGAAATTACCTATAAAAGAAAGAAATCATAAATGATAATAACTGATAAAACAAAGTACAATATAAATAGTTTAATTATATTCCAGTCAATGGTTATAGCAGGTTATTTAAATCGATCATCTGTGAACTCATAGCAAGTCTAACTTCGTGTAGTTCTAACTGGGGGTTACTATATACCACTGTCACTGACACCTAGCAGTGAACATTGGAACTTGATAGAGTGGTAGAAACCAGCGGTCGCCAGTTAAGTGAGCTAAGTGTGACGTCATAGGCAGTCTTAAAACAAATCTAAACTTGTAGAACATGTCACGTGATAGAAACCAGCAGCCACCAATTACGTGAGCTAAGTGCGACGTCATAGTCAGTCATAAAGCAAGTCTAAACTTGTAAAACATGTCACGTGACAAGATTAAGTTAGGTAAAGTTAGGTTATGTTAGGTGAACTGAGGTTAAGTCTTTAAATATTCCCTCTGTCACTGACACCTAGCAATGAACATTCAGACTTAATAGAGCGGTAATCAAAATCAAACCTACAAAATTAGCTTTGCACACCATGGTCAAGTAGTTCCAACTTTTGACTGCCAAATATACCATTTTCACTAACATGTAGTGTTGAACATTGGAAAATATTACTCTAACTGTTTAAAAGTTATTAGAGGGGGCACTTACCTATTTATAATTTATCAACTGTTGCCATTGAATGAACAGATTGTAGGAATCTGGTAACCTACAGGAACCAATTATCTGTAAACAAATCAATCAATCAATCAATCAATCAATCAATACATTCCAATCAATAACTTCAACATCAATTAGTAATAAAAGACTGCAATCCATTAATAATAAGGACTTACCTTGCAAAATAATTTAATGATTTTCTACCAAAAAGGCTTTCGTACAACTCTTGAGCAGTAATAGAGCACTGTTCACTCAAAGCGAGTAATAAAGACTGACAGTAGGGAAATATATGACACCTCTCTTATATAAACTCTCATCGCTCGTGTCAGCAGTTTTTTGCAGATAATTGCAATTCCTTTTCCCAATACGGCTGAGAGTCCAAAGTACACTATGAACACCTGTGTGGTATCCTATGACTGCTGACTTTGCATGATCATCACCCATTGTCTTGATCAACACCTGGGGTTTCAAATTACTGCAGCGTCAGTCATAGCAACAGAAGTGTGCGCTCTCTGCCATGTCAGTAACATGACACCGGAAGGAACACCTGTGTAATATCCAATAACTGCTAACTTTGCATGATCATCACCCATTGTCTCCATGAACACTTGCGGTTACAAATTACTGCAGCGTTAGTCATAGCAACAGATCTGTGCGCTCTCTGTCATGTCTGTAATATGACACAGGAAGTAACAAGTCGGTTTACTGCACGTACCATCTCCTCAGTTTTAACATCTTAAGAACACGTATTATTCCCTTTCAACTACAAGTGACACATCCATCCACCAAGTTAGATCCCTTGTATGTTCACACGTATTTCGTCACTTTCCTTTCATATCGTTATCATATTATAGTAGTGGGGGATTAGTGAACAACTTCAGTTCAACACACTGCTTTACACGCCAAATGTAGTTAGGCCCTTTGACATAATTTAAATAAATTCATGGGCCAGTCCATAGGGACCAGGCCAAAGGGACCGGTCCAAAGGGGTCCACAAGGACCTGTCAACAAGGACTCGTCAACAATGACCTGTCAACAATGACCCGTTAGGTTGGGTTAGGTTAGGTTACACTACAGCCGCCATCTTTTAAAAAGCCCGTCCTCTTACTAAAGCTATGAGTGGGCATGCATAAAAAACAAAAAAAAGCATGTTAATTCATAGTGGCTACCCACCGTATACACGTCTCTTGTGTAGAACAACGTTTAATTCCATATTGTCATTCATACTCTCACATGTTGCACTTGGAAAGAGAGATTTTCTAAATAATTACAATTTCACCCTCTAGTAGGGGTAGGTTTTATTTTGGGATAGAGATATGTTGTCCAATGGAAAGGGGGTGTCAGCCCGAGTTCACCGACACCTCAGTCATCAAAATCCGAACATGCGTTCGAGAGATATCGTGCCGCCGCCATCTTGTGAGGTGGGGAGGTGGAGGCGGGCCTTGAACCGATTCATTTCCACTACTTACACGGTACCGGTACATAAGGATTTCACCTTTTAAGAAAACTCGATGCAATATTTTACTAAAATGTGATTTGACAATTTATTGTGTTCCCCCTAATGAACTTACTCATCAATGTGCTGCAATGAAGGTTTTATTTAGCATGCTTGTGTGAGAGAATCCCAAAATTATCTGAGGAAATAATACAGCACTCCGGCAAAGTGGCTGCTACAAACATGCTTCACACTCAATGCTTGTAAGGGCAGGGAGAATTTTGGTGGTCCAACATATCTGGCTGAGAAGGAAGGGCATCCATCTACTTCCTGAAAATTCAGGAAAGAAGTGTATAATTTACTGCGCAGGCAAGTACGTTGCTCAATTATTTTAGGTAAAAACGATGGTTGGTTCAGTTTTGTGGAGAGAGGTATAGTTAAAGAGGCTACAATGCGAACTGCAAAGGATGTGCCTAGTTCAATCTTTGTGCCTTCAAACTGAACATACAATTGTGGAAGGGTTGAACCCATGTACCATTGGTTCAAGGGGTCGAATCCATCATTTATTGGTGAAAGAAAAGAGGAAAGATACTGTCTTCAGAAGAACATAGAAAGATTTTATACAAGAGAACTGGTTTAATGTTGTGCAATAATAAGAGCCCAGGTGGACAGGAAATGATATCACGCGTGACGCACCGATAAGGAGCGATCATGGCTATAATTAGAACGAGAGGAACTTTCCCTACGGAGTGAGTGAGAGAAGGTTTCGGAAATCGAGCTTACGTTGCAGTAAAATGGCATCCTCGCAGTTGTGCAAGAGGAAGAATAATTAGATTTAAGCCATTTGCGAACATAAAAGTAACAAAAGAAATACATCATTGTGAATCATTTCGGAATAGAGATTTTTGTGTGGGAAAAGATGTTATAATAATTGCCCAGGAAAAAAGTGCAAATGCGGCATTACGTAATTAAAAGTTCCCCGAGACCCGAGGAGGTGGGGATTAAAACGTATCTGAAGACCAAATTTTATTTAATATCTCAGAATTGTACGATCGATTTTTATGTGCCAAGAAGTCAGTTTACGTTTAGAAAACGAGCTTTCCAGAGATATAATTTTTAAAAGTGTGCGACTATTGCTTCAAAAGTTAGTTATGAAAAAGACGTGGAATTTATATTTTTGACGCCGATTTGTATAAAAGTCCTGGCAGAGCCAGACCAATCATGCAGTATTAGTCCGTCCAAGGGACGTGACGTTGGAGCATCGTATATGCAGTATCAGTCAGCCCAGGGGGGCGTGACGTTGGAGCATCGTATATGCAGTTTACAGCAGACCTTGTGGGGAGGTGCTGCATCACAGTGTCCACATCACAGTACGAGAAGTATCATCATAGTATCGACGTGTGAAGACTTAGGAAAATCCTAGTACAGGATTTAGTTCAGCAAGCGTCAGTCTTTATAGTGAAAGGTTCAGTATTACAGTCAAAGTAGGCTGCGAACTTAAAGAACAGGCGATAGGTCTTCAAATAACAGTTCAGTTAAACGACCAAAAGTATCGTAACGTTTTGAAGTACCATAATAGTGAAACAAACATTTCCAGGAAAGTTAAGGAACCCGATCAGGGACGGACGAAATAAGTAACGCCTAGTGTATCAATAAGATAGGGACTAGAGCGAAGAAAATAAGAAGGGGAAATTTAATCCAAGACATTGTCTAACAGGAGACAAACAAACAGTAAAGGCATTAAGCTACGAAACCAAGGAATAGCAGTAAATGCTAGAGAATCATAGGTCACCGATAAAGTATTCGAGGTGCCATAAACAAGATAGACTTTATCTAGACAAATTAAATAGTGTCTAGAAAGAAACGACTTCGAGCTAGTAAAAATAGAAGCCGAATAGTCAGGAAACCAGATTTGAAGAATAGCCGTTCCAGGGAGGGGTAGATTGATCGAGACATTCAACTTCTAGCCAGATAGCGAGCCGACATCTAAGAGTTTCACCCTTGGAAACGGGAAGAAGAAATCACGAGTGTAAGGCCAAATCAAAGCCTCAGTGATTAAAAGCAGTGTAATGTAAATATAGAAAATTTGTGTTAGTGTAATAATTTTTAGTGAATCTATTTGTGTATTATAAAAGAGTACAGAATTCTATTCAAAATGTTACCAGTGTTTAAGGTGAATTATGTGTATGTGTATCAAGAAATGTCATTGTGTGAAATGGTATTAATGAAGATGGCTTAATTACCGTAAGTGGGCGAAAATGAAACATCGCTGGAAAATACGGTCGGGGACCGTCACCTCATGTGAGTAACCATTTCATTATGAGATGTGTTGGGGAATATTTGTGTACAATCCACCTGAGAATGAGAAAATAGGGATATTTTTGAATAACAAATAACAGAATAATAGCGCGATCTGAACGATAAAATTTGAAAAGTATAAGATAATTCTGTGAAATGAATAAATCCCTTTGGGGAAATGTATGAAATAAAATATCAGTGTATTTGATTAATGATTAATTATATGAAAGCAAGCGTAATAATAATAATAATAACAATGATATAAATGAATAAAGATTATGATGAATTATAGGAAAGTAGTAGCTTTTGAGCTCCTTTAAAGGAATAAATATATGTTGTGAACAAATGTTCTTAAGATAAATCGATTATTGCACGGGAGAGGATGAATATAAAATTGAGATGTAGATCAAATGTGTATTTTTGAATTTATCAGTTCTTTGAAGGCAATTTGGCAATAAAGGATAAGCGTAATGTAGCGCATTGAAGTAAATTTGTCACGCTAGGAATGCGTTGAACCTAAATACTTGGTAAAATTAATTACGAGGGGCAGTTGGTCGTGGTAATTGAGCTATAGTAAGTCCTCCTAATAGTGATGTGATCACGAGGCCGTTGTATGTGTTGTATTATTAAAGGGTGCGAAATAATTGTATTATGAGCGCGAGTGTAAGGCAAAGGCCTGCTATAAGTCGCAAATGTATAAGTCCTCCAGTATGGGATATGGTTCCCGAGGCAGTTGAAAGAAACGAACCCAGATTCGTTTATGTGAAGCCCCTAAATATTTGTTGTTGTATTGAATTATTCTTACCCACCAATGAGGACACTTCATAATTAATAAATGCCAAGGTAAAAAGAATGGGTCTAGTGAACCTAAATATGTTGTTAAAAATAAGTAGAATAAGTAGAATGTTTGTTCAAAGAACTATATTTAAGAAACTGCTGTATGAAAGCGGAGGGTAGCTCGCCTCTTGCGAGTCTGACCGTAATGTTCCTGCTCCCCAACAATAAATCACGCCAAGTGGCCACGGCCAGACCTTACCATTAACGGAAGTGCGGTAGGTCTGTGAGCCGTCTGTTTTGAAGTTATAGTACACTAGAGGGTTTAGAGTTTGTTTAACGACCCGGGCTTCGAACCGAGGTTCTTGTAGATGAAAATTACCGCTTGCAAGTTCAGATCGTTGCTTTCTATTGATATGATGGTATTTTAAGACAAATAATGATAAATCCCTAATGTAATGTTATATAATGTAATAATTCACGAGTTCAGTGAAGACAATTAGATTCCGGGAGTGATCTTAATTTTTGACATTTTCAAGTAGTCTTCAGTAGCTCGGGAGTACGCAAATGTTTTCCCAATCACTGTAGTGAATTGTTGATTTGAGAGAGGTGGTAACATGAGAACACTGTGAAAGCCCAAAGTTTAAGAAAACGAGTAACAGTACTTTAATAAGAATTATATATTGTTTTAATTATAAAATACTCATATAATAGGAAGTGATGTGTTGTAAAAAAAGGATAATACAGTTTATATTGAAAAGTATCAAGCCTATTAAAGCTCTTGATTATTTGAATTTTAAAAGGACACTATATGGAAGTGAAAAGAAATATAAGTTTGTTGGTTTATGAAAGCCATTTATTATGATTTAACCTTTGTTTTATTATGGATTCCTTGTTCACTCTGAACAAGTTAGAATTGGGTCAGTATTTTATTTGTTTAATTTGTTGTAGCGCCATATATTTGGTTAATTAAATGTTTTATAGTAGGAGTTGATTTTGTTTATTTATTTTGGAAGTGTATCCTCTATTTAATCCAAAATGTGTAATTCACAGAGTGGGAGAACATACCATAACCCCGAAAATCCCGATTTGAGCATTGCTGGCATACTGTGATTTGCATATTTTATATTAAAAGGGCACAGGGTATATGATGTGCATCGTATTATAGTATTTCACTTAGTGGCTTGGCTTTTATGGGTCATTGGCCTCGCATACTCTCAGTTATGCTGTTTTGTTACGGGATCTGTATAGTGTGTATGAATATGATTGGATCTGGCATATGGAAGTGGATGGCCGTGGTCTTAAGGTACCAACTTGCTGACTCACTTGTCAGCTAGTTCTTTTTTCTACTTTCCATAATCCCGTTCGATATTAATAGCACAACATAGAATATCAGTTTAACTGGCTGTTTGTTTCCAAGGAGTCCCCGATCTATAACAATAGGTCAAGAGCTTGCTCGAACCATTGTTAATAGGTTTAGAAAGTACAGATGAAGCAGGTTGCTTGGCTTCCTGACTCAAGGGATCAATCCAGTGAGCTGAGGAGTTCTAGCCGCCTGTGCTACGACTGAGAATATTTCCAAGATGCCCACTCCTCCTCCACAGTAACTATTATCCCTACAATCAGTACCACCTGCTAGGCCACTCACACATTGCCCACCGTTCACAAACTAGGACATGAAATGAATAAATAAATTAGTGTCAAGTATTGTAACCAACATTGGCAATAATGACCGCAAGATGTGACAGTTAACAGCTTGGCCCAGATTTGAACTTCGAACATTTGTATGTCACACAAAAGGTAAACCAATATAACAAACAAATCACCTTCTTATAGTATGTACACACTTTGTACATCCACGTGCTCTCGACAAACTGGCTGGACAGGGTTAACAGAACTACACGGTAAGTCGGATTGTCTACAGTAATAGACGCTTCGGAAAGGCAGATTTGCAGTCTAATCCCTTGATTTCTCGGCAACTTCTTTGCTTTAGATGCGCAGTGGGACAATTTAGCCTGAAGGTAAAAGCTTCGAGTGACTGATCTTCAGCTGCCTGTTGGATAGGCCTATATTGTCTCATTGCACACATAGAATAGGGACGTTGCTAACACATAAGGCGTGTAGATTGCACATTTGTTGTTCCAAAGCTCCTATTACAGTAGGCAACCCACATTACAGGGCTGTATGTACGGTACATGTTGCACCCCGTAAAATCTGTGAGGCTTGTGTCTGGTGCTCCCCGGTGAGCTTCCCATTTAGCGTGGTCAAGTGACGCCATACACCTTTGCAATGCCGTAAACAGAACAAGAAACGTTATGCAGTGTAAGATAATTATTTCCAGAAATTTATGACTAGAGAATTCGATGGTTCAAGTGCCCAAAAAAGTCAATCTTTACAATCCTGAGGCTTAGGTCTTCGATTTGGTGTGAAAAACAGTGCTATATATCTCAATGGGGAGATACACCAAGGGGTTGAAAGGGATTGTTCCTCTGGGTATATTTTCCACGCTGCGATGGCTGGCATGTCGTAAAACCATTCTCGCTATATAACAGACAGGGCTTCAGAAGGATCATGACATGATATTCTCCTTTCCAAATGGTAAACTGTAGTTATGTGTTATTAGTGGGAGTAAATTAAAATTGAAGTGTGGAGATAATGTTACGATGTTTCTGAAAATGAGAGGTTTGCATAAAATATAGCTTATTATATTTGCTAGTAGCAAGGATTGGGTCACGTGCCAAGAAATTACAAATACAATGGGGTTTTGAAAACCTGAAGAAAACCACTCGAAAATCACAGTGACATGGGGTCGAACCATTCAACTTCGAATCCTTGGGACTCCCGTAACGCATAGCTCTGCCACTCTACTCTCGTCTGACTACTGGCAGCTAACCACCAAGTGAGCTGAATTACTGCCCTGAGCGAGAAAGGTATGACGAAGTGACTGACTAACTAAAGAGCAACTAGGGAAGGGCTGTCATGCCCTGTGGACCGGTACTGATATTATCAATTGAATTATATGTTGAATAATAGAAAGCTTAATTAATCCCACATTCCCGAGTACGTCTGGGATCGTGGAATATACCCTAAAATTTGCGCAGCAAGGAAAAACATAATAAGATAGGTCTTTGTTTTCTCACCTGTGTAGGCTACGTTTCTCGAAGTATCGATATATAGCTTTTAAAGTAAAAATCTCATAATAATCATAAGCATGAATTTATAAACTTTCAAAATTATGAAAGTAATTTTAAATATTTGCACAAAGGTAACGATTGTTTGAAATGTAAACGAAAATAATTTCCTTATAATATCAAAACAATGTTTGAATCATCACAAATATTGCATAATTTCAAACGAATGAAAATTAATAGGCATATTTGAAACAAAAATAAGTGTAAGTCACTCTTAACATCCCAAAATAATTTAAATTAAAACTTTCTAAATAAGAAAACAACTTTAAACGATAATTGCAGTTATTAATTTAAAAATGAAAACAATTGATAATAATTTACCTCAACGAATTAAATACATTTTGTTTTTATCTTTTCGAATTTAACCCTTACCGGTATAAACAATGGAAAATATTCTCTTATAACTGAATTATTTATATTTTGCAATATAATGTAATATCCCTTTGTTTCCTGAATATTTTGAGTTATTGAACAACGTAGAAACATTTCACAACCAGATGTATTCCTTTTTCATTTTTCATCTCGACATAATGAACATTAAATTAATATTATGGTTAATTTATTTTATCTCACTTCAAAACAAAATGTCAATCCTTTTCAATTAAACAATATGTTGTTCATCTGTTTGCAGTAGAACCTTGGCTCCTCATGCAAGATTCTAGGAAATGACAATCTCATATTGTTTTATATTGTGTTTGCAGCATTACTAAACTTATCTATTGTTATACCAACAAAATGGCATAGGTGTGAAATTTTTTGTTTGTTTGAGTCTTCAGTCATCTGACTGGTGTGATGCAGCTCTTCATGCCTCCCTGTCCTGAGCTAATGGTTTCATCACTACATAGCTACCACACCCTATATCCGAGGCATTCTGTTTCAACATATTCTAACCTCGGTCTTCCCCTACAGTTCTTGTCCTCAACCCTTCCTTCCATAACTAAACTTGCTATTCCTGGGTGTCTTAGTTTGCGTCGTACTAACCTATCTCTTCTCTTCATTGGCAGTCGCCTACATCCCTCCTCTCCCACTCGTCTTAATACCTCTTCGTTTTTAACACTATACACCCATCTGATGTCCATTATTCTCCTGTAACACCACATTTCAAACGCTTGAATTCTCCTCTTTTCTGCTGCACCAATAGTCCAAGTTTCAATTCCATAGAGTGCCACGCTCCAGACAAAGGCTTTCAAAAATGACTTCCTAATACCTAAATCTATATTCGATGTTAACAGATTCCTTTTTTGTAGAAATGCTTTCCTTGCCTGAGCCAACCTACATTTTATATCCTCTTCGCTTCGTCCATTACCGGTTATTTTGCTACCTAAGTAACAGAAGTCTCCTTCTTCCTTTAGCTTCTCACCTGCCAATTTGATGTCCACAGAGGTTTGCGATTTATTTCGGCTGCATTCCAATATTTTTGTTTTACATTTATTAAATTTCATCATGAATTCTTTCTTCAAGACGGAGTCCATAACATTTCTGGCGTGTTGGCCATGATGACTATGTCATCGGCAAAAAAAATATTTTTCCTTGAATCTTCACTCCCACTTTAAATTTTCTCCAATTTCCTTTATTGCTTGTTCAATGCTTAGATTGAAAAGTATGGGTGATAAGTTGCAGCCTTGCCATACACCTTTCGGATAACCAGCTTCTCTCTGACGTCCTTCAGCTCGAATGACTGCTGTTTGGTTTCTGTATAGATTGTAGATCACCCTCCTATCCCTATACTTAATTCCAAGCGTATTCAAAATGTCAAACAATTTAGTCCAATCAACATTATGAAAAGCCTTTTTAAGTCTACAAATGCCACGAACGTTCACTTATCTTTCATTATCCTACATTCCAAAAACAGCTTAAGACTTAATACAGCTTCCCTTGTTCCTACATTTCTCCTGAAACCAAACTGGTATTCACCCAACTTCGTTTCTATCTGGCTTTCCATTCTCTTGTAAATTATTCTAGACAGGATCTTTGAAGCATGAGTAATCAAGCTGATTGTAGGGTAATCTTCACATCTGTCAGCTCCTACATTCTTCGGTATGGGAATGATAACATTCTTCTTGAAATCAGGGGGCACCTCACCTGTCTCATAAATCCTACACACCAATAGAAATAACCAGATCAGACCATCATCACCTATGCAGCGTAGCAACTCATTCGGTATATCATCTATACCTGGTGCTTTGTTCCTGCTTAAGTCTTCCAATGCTGTGTCAAATTCTGATCTCAATATTAAAGATTTTTCACATCCTCATCAATTTCCTCTTCCCTTTCCATTACAGGATTCTGATTCTACTATTCCCTATACAAACACTCTATATAAGCTTTCCATCTCTCAACCTTTTCTTCCCTATCTGTTGGAGGCTTTATATCTGTGTACTTAGTATTACAGCACTTAGTCTTCTTTACACCAGAAGTATTTTTAATCCTTCGATAAGCTGTGTCTATTTTTACTAATTTCAGATAATTTTCTATACCTGCACATTTCCTTTCAACGTTTTTCTTTCGCTCTCTTGCACTTCATGTTAACCTCATTTCTCAGACGTATGTATTCTTCTTTCTTCTTTTTATCTGTTACTTCTTTTGATTCCGCCTCTCATTCATTAATTCTAGTATATCATGAGTGATCTACGGATTTGTACCTGCTCTTTCTTTCCTACCAATGTTTTCCTCTGCGGATTTTATTTCATCTTCAAAAGCACCTATAATCTGCAATTGAAGTTTATTTAGGGGATTTCATTAGTCCTTCCTCTATACTCTTCTTGAATTTCTCGTTTACATCCTTCTCTTTCAGTCTGTCTATTGCCCGACTTTTTTCATCAGTTTTCCCAACCTTAATCTGCATTTCATAACAACGAGATTGTGGTCAGAGTTTATGTCATCACCGGGATGTGTTTTACAATTAGGAATCTGATTTTGAAATCTCTGCTTGTCCATAATGAAGTTGATTTGCTAACACCCTGTATCTCCTGGTCTCATCTACGTGTATATTCTCCTATTGTGGTTATTGAATAAGGTGTTAGCTATGACCAACTCATGCTCGGTGCAGAATTCCATCATTCCTTTCACCTAATCCGAAATCTCCTACTATCTCCCCTTCTCTTCCTTTTACTACCACAGCATTCCAATCTCCCATTACTATAACTATTTCATCACCCTTGACATACATCAGAATTTCATTTATTTCTTCGTAGACCTCTCCAACATCTTCATCATTAGCTTGACAGGTAGTCATGTAGACTTGTACCACTGTGGTGAACGTAGGTTTTGAATTGATTTTGACTACAACAATCTTTTCACTATATTGCTCATAATGGTTTACCCGCTGTCCATGGTTCCTACTTGATATGAGACCTAACCCCGCATAGCCGTTGTTTGATTTAGTGCTAATGACCCCATAGTTTCCCGACCAAAAGTCCTGTTCTTCCTGCCAGCGCATTTCACTAATTCCAACCAAATCTAACCTCAACCTATCCATTTCCCTTTCTAGGTTTTCTAACCACCTACTGCCTAGCAGACTTGCAACATTCTACGCTCCGATCCATAGAAAGTCAGATTTCTTCTTTGTAATTTCGGTGATGTTAACCCCCTCCCCCCGCCCCTGTAGCCCCCACCTGGAGATCCGAACGGGGGACTAGTTTACTTTCGGATTGGAATTTTACAAGAGAGGAGGCCATCATCGCATGTAATTATGCATAGAGAGGTGCATATCCACGGGAATAGCATTACGGTTCTAGTTTCCCATTGCTTTCAGGTGTGAATTATTCACATTCAATTAAATTCACAGCACATCCTACACCGAAACAAATTTGTTACGAAATAAAACATTCATCTATTGAAATTATCATTGAAAACAAGAGATTTCAACACATATTGGTTTCAGTTGTTAATATTGCGAGAGTAATCAGGATTGACTCCACTAAGTCACAACACAACCGGTAGCGTGCGTTAATAAATACTTAATTTCTAACGGGTACCGTGCACAATTATTTTCACACACTGTACAATTCTCACGCGGCAGGCTGCCTAGTCCACAGTTCTCAGTTCTGCTTTGCTTGGTGGTGCCCCGCTGTGTCCCACTTCGTAGTCCCCGTGTCTTTCCAAGAACCGCGTCGAACCCTGGGACTTCTACGGTGTCTCACTCAAAGCCTCACAGAATGCTCCGTTGTTACAAACAATCACTAGCACAGGCGTACTGGTTCAACTGTTCACTCCACTGCTCACACTGCTTAGAACCGTATCGGAATTTCACTGGGCACTAGCTACTTTCAGATGTCAGCCATACTCTAATTCTAATGCAGTTAAGGCCATTTTGAAGAACTTAAGTTAATCCTTGAGAACTGGCGTGAAAGAATATAACACGAGGACTCGCGCCGGGTCATTTTGACCCATAGTGTGTCACTCGAATTTTGTCGTAGTCATACGGATTTTAATGAACTATTTCGAAAATAAAATGAGGTTTAATTATATTTTCCAAATTTAACATGCAGAAAAATGATAATAATTATCGCAGCAGTATAATTGGCCTTGATAGTGGCGGTAAAGCAGTCATTTCGTTTGCTTTTTTGGAACAAAGGAGCTTTTGACCAAGGTGTCCCTAGACCCTAAACATGATCAACAAGAACGTGAGCTGCACCAAAACATTTGGATGTTCCCCCTTATTTTTTACAGATTGTCCCGACTAACCTAAGCCGAAAATTGTCACGCGAGGACTGGCGCCATGGGTAAATCTGACCCGACCGTAAATAATATAGTAATAACTTGAGTGTTCAGATATCTATTGACATGTTTCTTTTGCAGGGTGAATGTCAAGGCTAGGAAGGAAGGTACAGTTATCGACAGGTAATAAGGGCTGAGCAAAACGAAAACATAGAGCATTATTTAAGCCACGGGTCAAATATACCCAAGCGCCAGTTTATAGGAATTGATTACTGTAATTTAACTAACGTATAAAAATAAATATTAAAATAGGGTATGAACAGTCGACTCTGCTAGTCAGACACGTGTGCACTCTTAGACGTGACTGGAATATCTCCGTAAGCATGGTTTCCTCGGAAGGTTCTCATTGACAACTGCACTGTAGGTTCAATTATTGTTTTACAGGTTAGTAGGTGTAAGTGGTGCTACTCACCGCCTGGTTTAGTTTGGAAAATTAGCGTGTTGACCTACTGAAAAGCAATTATTGTACTAGATACAGTAAATATAGGACAGATGCCAACCTGACTCGTAATCTTATCGCGGAAACTCTTTATATATCAGCGTGTAGCAGACAATTGCTATTTGTAAAGAAAGTCCTAGCCCACCATTAATGAAAGTTAAGATTAAAATAGGTCACGAGATAAAAACCTCTATGGTCATCAGAACTTGGAAAAGATTGATTAGAAGTTAGACTAGCAGATTTAACCACACATTTCCTTTCGATAAGATAGCTTCCAAGCCAATCCAAAACGCCTGTTATATAAGTTGGCAATTCGATGAGTAATGCCGCATGTTGTACGGAATCAAAGGATTTGGCTCTTATTGGTTCTTATCCAAACAATTGGATGTTAAGTAAAAATACGTGAGGCATTTCTGCACGAAGCTGTGCTGAGCAACATTGGCCAACTGCTTTGAACAATGTGTTATTTTCATATGAGGAATAACAAGATAACTGGCCTATTGTTATAGAATATCGTTCTATCATTTTTTGAAGACTGATGTAACTTAATCCTTCTTCCGCTAACAAGGAAAGCATCCCGAATTAAAAAATATATATCTACTAGCAGGTACCCGCGGCTTTGCAAGCTGTCAAGACAATGGGGACGATGCATTATTGCTGATAATTGGTCTATTCTATTACAGCAATCGCGGCTACAGGTGGGTCCATTCTAATTCTGAAAATTCTGATATATACAGTGTAATGATATGAGCAGCAAACTGGGAATTGTATAGAGTTGTGAAAGTCTTCAGGGTACGAAGTTACATTATGTGAACACATTTGAAAATTACGTTTTTGTATTTGCCATCTTCTGTTGAGGCATAACGATTTTGTTGTCCAATACTCGCCAGCACGCCACATACAGTTGCCCATGGGAAAAATGGTTTAGTGTAAATGTACACCTGCTGCTGTTAAGTGTGTGCCATTGCGCTTTGTTAATAGAAATAGCGAATATTGTTTGAAACGAGAACTGCACTCTTGCACACTAGAATGGCAAATCTATCGGAATATGGGGAATTAAAAGTATTCTGGGTGTAATTTTGCCACACTTATTGGTGATTTGAACGTCAATATATCGCTATTAATAGACCTATAGTAAAATATCTCTCACCTTGACCGCTGATGTATATTATGCAGTCTCTTCCAGTGTTACATCCCAGGGATTGAAATTCTCCAACAACCCTTTTGCCTCACATGCATAAGTAATTAAAATTCGTGATTGATGTTGTTTGAGTCTTCAGTTTTTTGACTGGTTTGATGCAGCTCTTCATTACTCTCTCTCCTGAGCTAATTGTTGCATCTATTTAGCAACCACACCCTACATCCGAGGCAACCTTTTTAACGCTGGCCTACCCCTACAGCTCTTGTCCTCGACCCTCCCATCCATAACTAAGCTTGCTATTCCTGGGTGGCTTAATATTTGCCCTACCAACGTATCTCTTGTCTTCATTAGCAGTCGCCAGAAACATCTCTCCTCTCCTACTCGTCTTAATACCTCTTCATTTGTTACCCTATATACCCATCTGATCTTCATAATTTTCCTGTAACAACACATTTCAAACACTTCAATTCTCCTCTTTTCTGCTGCACCATTAGTCCAAGTTTCACTTCCTTATAGTGTCACGCTCCAGATAAAAGCTTTCAAAAATGACTTCCTAATACCTAAATGTATATTCAATGTCAACAGATTCCTTTTCTGTAGAAATGCTTTCCTTGCCTGAGCCAACCTACATTTTATATCCTCTTTGCTTCGTCCATCACTGGATAGTTTGCTTCCTAAGTAACAGAAGTCTCCTACTTCTCGTAGCCCATAGAGGTTTCTGATCTATTTCGGCTGCATTCCAATAATTTTTGGTTTAAAATTATTAATTTTCATCATAAATTCTTTCCTCAGGGCGGAGTCCACACCATTCGAAAACTCGTTCAAATCCTCTGGCATATCGGCCAAGATGACCATGTCATCAGAAATCTCAGAGATGATATTACTTTTCATTGATTCTTCTCTCCCACTCTAATTTTTTCTCCAATTTCCTGATTATTGTGTTTTTAGAGATCTTTGGAAAGCGTTGCCCTCGCACTTGGTGTAGATGCATTGTCAAAGGAAAACATTCCATGTTACGAACATGGGCCGCATAACCTGTACCGAAAGCCTATTCTGAACAGCAGTTCCGTGAACTCATATTTGCCAACATTTTATTGTATCTATCCATGTGGTATATCTCTGTACCTCAACATACAGAAGAGTGCTTTAAAAATCATGTCTTGTGTAAATTTTGGAAAAGATAGTGAGTGTGGTTTTTGCAGGAGTGGATTCTCGCTCGTAGAAATTCTTTTCAGTAAAATATACTGGTTCACAATTTTGTAAGTGTACATTGAGGTATGTGACAGCGGGATGCCTTAAGTGTTACGGAAACGGCAATAGCCGCCACAGAGCTTCGTTGCTACTGAAATAACAACCAGACTGATATTTGTATTTAACTATACGGGATTTGTAAACCCAGTGTTTATGAAATTGAAAGTAGCTATATCGCTACCTTTATTTAGTAGCCGCTACTGTAGTGTTCAAAAATTAAAAATGGTATTAGAAGGCGCTTTCCCTATTTTTTTACCCTGGCACTACAGCCCATGAAGGGCCTAGGCCTATCATGTGACCGCTTCCCAGCCATTTGTGGTGACGCGTGGTCAGTGCATCGTGTCCCCTCGGCCGTTAATCTTGTTCTTCGTGACAATGGCACTGCCTCACTATCAGAGAGCTACTCAATTTTCCTCACTAGGCTGAGTGCACCCCGTTGCAGCCCGCACGTCAGTGTCTAAAATTTCTGACGGAGCCGGGAATCGAACCCGGTGCCTCCGGATGAGAGGCAGGCGCACTACCCTGTTCTTATTGTTTATATATATATCTTGAAAAAGGTAATAAATGGATTGGCATTGCCTCCTACAGGGATGTATAGAAAATCGGATGTCATACCTTGATGTAATGTTTCCATGGAAACGGACTTGCCATTAGTTCATCAGTTTATCAGAGCGAAGATAGCTTTCTGCGAATATCTTTGAAACTGTTGGTTTTAGGGCCTTCAAATGTTTCTTGCATCGAGAAGCGTAAAATGAGCTTTGTCCTGTCTTTATGCCACAACGTCGATATTTTGTCCCGGTTGAGTATTTTGGTGACTTTTCCGTTATGTTGCTTGTTGCACGAGAACAATGATTTATTTCCGGATGAAAGGCAGCCTATATGTTATACCAGGGTATAAGCTGTCTCCATTTCAAATTTCATCCAAATCCTTCCAGCCGTTGGAGTGTCAAGAGGTAACAAACTAACACACACGCAGACTTTCACAATTATCTCTATACTATATATAACAAGAAGTTCCGTGACGAACTAAAGAGCCTACTTTTCTTGGAAATTAAGATGCATGGCAATGATTAATCTACATGGATCTATCTAGAATAATGACGAAATTAAGTTGGTAATATCGAAATTTCTAATAAGTTCGAAATACTGTATACCTGGCATAATGTAGCCTAATAGAGAACTACAGTTGGCAGCCCTGGTGACTGAATATATTCTTAGTTCCATCTCTTAAGGTACAGAATACAAAATTTGGTTGAAGTCCAATGGAGAGCATGGACGTTACATGCAGTTAAACATTGGATCTAACAGCGCGCCTAAAATCATGTTGGCAACAATGACATACATGTATTGGTCAGAAATAATCTGAAATAATATGATCTATTGTTGTGTCAATATTGAATGAATTCCATTAGTTAGTATAGAAGTTACATGCATTTTAAAATTGGACCTATCAGCAGGCTTAGAATCATGTTGGCAGCACTGGCGTAGGCCTATGTTAGTTACTCCAAATTAATCTAGAATGCCAGGTACTATACGTGTGCAAAGTTTAGAGCTATTGGCTTGCATAATTTCTGATATATTGTTATTTGGGTAACAAAAATACAGACAGTATGTATTAATAGTTGGTAGCCCTGGTTACTCTTAAGAATCGGCTTAGTCATATCTGTTATGGTACACATAGCACACACGAAATTTGGTTGAAATCCAAATGATAGTGTAGAAGTTACATGTATTTAAATTTGGACCTCTCAGCAGGCTTAGAATCATGTTGGTAGCACTGACGTATATAGGTTACTCCAAATTAATATAGAATGTCAGGTATTATACGTGTGCATAGTTTAAAGCTGTCAGCTTGCATACTTTCTGATATATGGGTATTTGGATAAAAAATGAGAGCATTTATTAACAGTTGGCAGCCCTGGTGGCTCTAAAGAATACGCTCAGTCATATCTGTTTATGTACACATAGCACATACGAAAGTTGGTGGAAATCCAATTGATAGTGTAGAAGTTATATGCATTTAAAATTTGGACCTATCATCAGGCTTATAATCATATTGGCAACACTGCCATGTATGGCCTCCTGGAAATTAAACTGCAATATTATCATCTATACATGTGCCAATTTTGAAATAGCTCCTATTCATACCTTCCTAGATATCCAACATGGAGCTCAAATTTCAATTGCGATTTTTCAGCAGTTGGTAGAACTGACATCATTTTCAAATACGGCCGTGAGATACTCAGGTATAGATCTTTACTCCTACCAAATTTTGTTTCGATTGCTGCAGCCGTTTAGGAGACAGACAGACAGACAGACAGACAGAAGGACAGGCAGACAGACAGACACATATTTGCCCGATCTCATAAGTCTACTTTTTCCTCATTTTTGCAAAATGTGAAAAGTAGGCTACAAATCAATGTACGAGATAGTTTGTATGTGGGTGGGTGGGTATGTCTCCTGTGCGTTCACATACCATTCATTCGATTACGATGAAATTTGGTTGAGATGTTGAGTACACTCCAAGGAAGGTTTCTGGCTCAGTAAATCCATTTTACAACAGGTAGCGCACGTGTATATTCAACAAATGAGCGACGACGCGCGAAGCGTTTCAATAAATTACCGTATGCGTTCACATACCATTTATTCGATTTCGATGAAACTTGGGAGAGATGTTGAGTACACTCCAAGGAAGGTTTCTGGCTTAGTAAATCCATTTTACAATAGGCAGCGCACGTGTAGATTCAACAAATGAGTGACGACGCGCGATGCGTTTCAATAAAGTCCCGTATGCGGTCATATACCATTCTTCCGATAGCGATGAAACTTGGGTTAGATGTTGTGTACACGCTGGGGATGGTTTCTGGCTTAGTACATGCATTTTACAATAGGTAGCGCACAAGTAGATTCAACAAATGAGCGACGGCACGACAATTGTTTTAACTAAGTCACGTATGCGTTCATATACCAATCATCCGATTGCGATGAAGCTTTGGTGAATCTTTGAGTACACTCCAGGGAAGGTTTTTGATTTAGTAAATCCAGTTCACAATTGGTAGCGCTCAAGTAGATGCAACAAATGATTGACGACGTGCGAAGCGTTTCAACAAAATCCCGTATGCGATCTTATAACATTCATCGATTGGGAAGAAACTTTGGTGAGCTGTTGTGTACACTCATGTGAACGTTTCCAACGTAGTAAATGCATTTCACAATAGGTAGCACACGAGTAGGTTCAACAAATTTGTGACAACGCACGAATCGTTTAAACAAAGTCCCGTATTGGTTCATATGCCATTCATCCGATTGCCATGAAACGTTAATGATTTGTTGTGTATAAGCCAGGGAAGGTTTTCGACTTAGTAAATCCATTTCTCAATAGGTAGCGCACGCGTATATGCAACAAATGAGTGACGGCGCGCGAAGCGTTTGAACAAAATTGCGTATGCGTTCATATACCATTCATCGATTGCGATGAAACTTGGATGAGTTGTTCTGTATACGTATGTGAACATTTCTAACTTAGTAAATTCAATTCACAGTAGGTAGCGCACGAGTAGATTCAACAAATGTGTGACAACACACGAGTCATTTAAACAAAATCCCGTATGCGTTCATATGCCGTTCATCCGATTGCGATGAAACATTGATGAGTTGTTGTGTACACGCCAGGAAAGGTTTTCGACTTAGTAAATCAATTTCACAATAGGTAGCGCACGCGTTGATGCAATAATTGGGTGACGACGCGTGAAGCGTTTCAACAAAGTCCCATATGCGTTCATATACCATTCATCGACTGCGATGAGACATTGATGAGTTGTTGTGTACATTTATGTGTAGGTTGCTAACTTAGTAAATCCATATCACAATAGGTAGCGCACGAGTAGATTCAACACATGTGTGACAGCGCACGAGTCGTTTAAACAAAACACCGTAAGCGTTCATCTGCCATTCATCTGATTGCGATGAAACTTATGATGAGTTGTTGTGTACACGCCAGAGAAGGTTTTCGACTTAGTAAATCCATTTCACAATAGGTAGCGCACGAGTAGATGCAATAAATGTGTGACGACGCGCTAAGCGTTACAACAAAATCCCGTATACCATTCATCGATTGCGATGAAACATTGATGAGGTGTTGTGTACACTTATGTGAAGGTTTCAAACTTAGTAAATCCATTTCACTGTGGGTAACGCACGAGTAGAAACAACAAATGAGTGACAGCGCACGAATCGTTTAAACAAAATCCCGTATTCGTTCATATGCCATACATCCGATTGCGATGAAACTTTGGTGAGTTGTTGTGCACGCTCCCACGAATGTTTCTAAATTAGTAAATCCATTTTACGATAGTTTAGAGGCAGTAAACGGAAATCGGAAACATATTGTGGATGCTAACGCACTTCAAAAACAAAATTAAAACGTCAGCACTTTCTTTGATTGGCATTGCAACGCATGCCGGGTTCAGCTTGTAATATACAGTGTAGTCCACCCGCCCCTTATTATTTAGTTTTATGAAACCCAACTAACACCGCATTTCTCCCGATTGTATTGCTCTGCGCTCTGACTGTGTGACAGCAATGTAATTGGGTCATGGGTCTAGCAAAGAAAAACCGACCTTAAACTTTTCCCCGCCAAATACTATGGCCAATTCTACTAACATATAACTTACTGCTCCTTGAAATAACACACATACACGTAATACGATCGAATTAATAGCCTCCGCCACGTGATCTTTAATAGTAGAAAGTTAAATGAATACCATAAACCGTGATTGAAGACTTTGAGATGGACTTAAACGTTTGAGGTGGGACGGCCACAGTAACTACAGCACGTTTAACGGGCTGCATCTACCATGTGTTGGTGGCTGCGAGGGCTAAAACCTGACCGTACGTGGTAGGCGCAAGCGAGTAGAATGATGCTTCGAATCCAGTAGTAGGCATACTTTTTTGAACGAAAGCCCACATTGCCACATGTATTGCCTTACGACGTATTTTTGTGAAGAGTACGTTGAATTTAGCTGATTTATAAAGAGAATACTATCGAATTGGTACGTTATGCAACGTGATCTGTAATGGCAGAAAATTAAAAAACTGGCATGAATATTAACATAACATATCGAAGTGTCGCTCCAGAGGTCCGGGTTCGATTCCCAGCTCTGCCAAGAAATGTAATACTTGTCTGAGGGCTGAAATTGGGTACACGTAGCCTCGTGAAGCAAATATGAGAAGAAGTGGGTTCGATTCCCACCTCAGCCATCCTGGAAATGGTTTTCCGTGGTTTTCCACTTCTACTCCGGCCAAATTCCGGGACGGATTCTATCTTAAGGCCACGGCCGCCTCCTTCCCAATCCTTAATTTCAAATATACACATCATTATAAGCCCGCAATAACTCAGGTTATCAAATTCTACACACACACACCCAAGTAAACCGGGCTAAATGACCGCGATGTTCTAGCACCTCAAATGAAACAAAACAACAACATATAGAAGGATATTCTGATCGCCAGTGCTTGCATCGAAGTATACGTATTCCTTAGAAATTCCCATGGAATTATTAGCATACTTTCGGTTTTTGCAAAATATGAAAGTACTGTAGACTTGTGTGAACTACACAGGGCCAAACATTGTGTGTCTGTCTGTGTGTGTGAGACTGTGTGTCTGTGTGTGAGTGTGTGTACTCTTAATGTCTGCCCCCCCCCCCCCCCCCGCTATCAATTCAAACACGGTGAAACCGAATTGAACGAAATTTGGTACAGAGGTAGCACTAGCGTAGAACACCACAGTGTCATGTTTTATATCGCCACCATCTTGACGGAAACGTAATGGTGGCCACCCAAATGTTCAAAGCTTAAATCAAATTACGACTAACCTAATCATCCGATCTCTACCAAATTTTGCAACAACATATACTTATACGACGAGCGTCGTTTGACTGAACTACAAGGTCATCATCCCATTAGTTTGCAGATGGCGGCCATTATGCATGCAAATTGATTCCCCCTATCAATTCAAACACAGTGAAACCGAATGGAACGAAATTGGTACAGAGGTAGCACTAGCATAGGCCACTCCAGTGTCATGTTTTATATCGCCGCCATCTTGACGAAAACGTAATGGCGGCCATCCTAATGTTAAAAGCTTGAATCAATTGCGACCAACCTAATAATCTGATCTCTACCTAATTTTGCAACAACATCCCTTTATGTATAGAGAATCTTTTGACCACACTACAAGGTCATCAGGACAATAATGTGCGGATGGTGGCTATGTATGTGTGCAAATCGATTCCCCCTATCTTTTCAAACACGGTGAAACCGAATGGAACAAAGTTTGCTACAGAGGTAGCACTAGCAAAGGCCACCTCAGTGTCATGTTTTATATCGCCGGCATCTTGACGAAAACGGAATGGCGGCCACAAAGATTAAATCAAATCACGAAAAACCTAATCATTTGATCTCTACCAAATTTTTCAACAACATACCTTTTTGTGGGAAGCATCTTTTTACTGAACTACAAGGTCATCAGCCCAATAGTTTGCAGATAGCGGCCATGTATGTGTGCAAATCAATTCCCCATATCAATTCAAACACGGTGAAACCGAATTAAATGATAATTTTTACAGAGATAACACTAGCAAAGGGAACATCATATTCATGTATAATATCCGTATAGCACGTTGTATTTCAAGAAGCTACTACAACCAACATTCAATTATACTCCTTGAAAAGGACAAAGAGTTATAACAATACCCATGCATTTAGGAGAAAGTAGGCTATACGTTCTTTACCGAACATCTTGTTTTGTTATTAAATTTTAACAAAAAGTTTTAGCATATCTTTAGGCCCGTATCACACGACACTCGCTGGTAAGGAAGCTGCTGCGATCGTTGGTACAAAATCCTGTATGATTCTGTTCTCTTCGTCAATACACCTGCTTGTATGACCAAAGTGTATCACACGCTAGCATTTTGTACCCTAATTTGTATGAAATAAAACCGAAGGGCTGTCGTTTGAGGGCATTATTTGCAGTTCATTCGCCTTATTAACGCGAAACTTGCTTTAAGTAAATTAGAAAATATGCTAGGTACTGAATGAATGCATTCCATCAATATTTAAGATCTAACTGTAATAATTGAATATTTAACATACTTGTTAATAAGAAGCACAACAAAAACCTCCAGAGTGTGTTGGAAATGTATGCAAGTGTTATTGCGCCCGCTCACTCTTTCGAAGATCCCAGGTTCAAGGCTCTCCAACGGCAGATTATAAACATTCTTTTTAACTATTTTATTAAACCCACCCTACCTCGTGCAGCAAGATTTCAACTTGGTTTTGTTCACATTATCTACGAATAAGATAGGAAAAGTTATTTTCTTGTCTCATTTAAATGGTTATTTTCCCTAAATACTGTTCAAAACCATGGATGGATAGTATTCGTTATAATTATTATTTTTTTAGTCGATTTTACCCTTCAGGTTAGGTTTTCCCACGGACTCAGCGAGGGATACCATCACTACCGCCTCTACGGGCAGTGTCCTGGAGCTTGAAACATATCATCTGTGGGATACAACTGGGGAGGTGGGATCAGCACCTCGCCCAGGCGGCCTCTCCTGCAAATCGAACAGGAGCCTCTTGAGGGATGGAAGGGAGGGGAAGATCGGGAGGGATAGGCAAGGAAGAGGAAAGAAGGCGGCCCTGGCCGTACGGTAGGTAACATCCCGGCATTTGCCCGTAGGCGAAGTGGGAAACCACGGAAAACCACTTTGAGGATGGCTGAGGTGGGAATCGAACCCCCTCTACTCATTTGGACCACCCGAGCCTGAGTAGACCCCAACCCAGTCCTCATGCCACTTTTCAAATTTCGTGGCAGAGCCGGGAATCGAACCCAGGACGTCCGGGGTGGCAGCTAATCACGCTGACCACTACGCAACGGAGGCGACTCTATTCGTGATAATTAGAATTTTAATAGTTCAATATTTATCTCAGAATAATAATATGACACGTTCTGTAATTACTGCCTTGCTGCGAGGCTCAGCGGTAACGTTCTCGCTTGCTGTGCCCCAGGATGCAGGTTCGTATCCTGGCGCAGTCAGCTGGCTTTTGAGGGTGCGGAAATGCGAGGGAGCCGTGACAGTAGATTTACTGGCACGTTGAAGATACCCTTCGGAGCAAAATTCCGGCACCTCGGCGTATCTAAAAGCCAGAGCAGTTAAAAGGGACGAGAAACCAATAATGTTATAATTATTTGTATTTACTGTATGTTTGGGGCAGATGACCTCGTAGTTCCGCCCCTTAAAACCTCAGTAACTAACTATTACTGTAAGTGTATAGCAAGCGCTTTTCGCACAGACGCCGTTCAAAGAAATTATAGTTTCGGTCTGATGTATTTATTCGTGAGCCTACCCACATAACAAATCTATTTGTTATGTGGGTCGTCTGAGTGAGTCGGAGTTTTCCTTTTAAACAAAGGTGGTCAAAATTTCGATCACTTGCTACCTTGAATATACAGGATACCTTACTTTTATTCTACAGATCATTATGTCGTCGTCCAATCTGGCTGCGTACCATCGGATAAGTACGGTCCTTTTGAGGATCAAATAAAAAATTCACTCGTTGGAACAGATAGATATGCGTCCATAATACATCCACAATAAACGAAATGAAGCAAAAAAAAATGTACTAGTTCAAGGATCGAACCTACTACAATGCGACTACGTTGATGCTACTCTAGCAATTCTTGATTTAGCGACCATAGCTACCGAGAACCATGGTGTATTGCTGGCACGTATTGAATCTATTCGTAGACACTTCCTGTCCAAACGTAAGAAGGTGTTATTCGGAGCTATGATCGTTTCAATCATGCACTATATTTGAGGTAATTGAAAGAACACTGCCACTATTGATTTCTATTATATTCGCGAGGATGTACCCAAAGGTAAAGTTGTACAATGGACGTAAAGGAGCAGGTACGAATGTTTTTAGGATGACTGTGATATGCGCGTTAGTTGGGTTGCCTTCCTCCAAAAAATAAGGGGCTGGTGGACCACACTGTATATATATATATATATATATATATATATATATATATATAGGGTGTATTTGATATGATGGAAGTCCGTTACACTGGTGATAGAAGAGACTATTCTAAGCTTCCTAGGTAAAAAATTTGTCACCTATCTTGAAATTGGTAATTAATCATTAAAAAGTCAATGTTTTTAGTTATATCAAAAACTAATCAGACAGAAAGTGGTGCGGCAGGCCTGGGGAAACGAGGCGGAGCCAGGTGTGACGAGACGCGCGAAGGGGAAGTTGTTACGTAATCGGAGCATTGACCTTACCGGTTGACTTGAGGGGTGGTAGGCTATCAGCTGTTATGAGTATACGCGCTACCGTCTCGTAAGAAAATGTGCATTGCCGTTGTTCTTGTTGTTGTTGTTGACAACGCACGCAATGGCTTGGGACATTAGGACCGGTAATATTGTGTAGCCTACTTCGTAAGTGTTCATGTATAAAATAATTTCGATACTCAGCCCTGGTGTATCATTGGCGTCCGCATCGGACCTTCTGTTGACTAGTTTCTGAAAATACTAAAATCATTCACTTAATGAAATACAGTGTTACAAAATTCCGACATCCTGTAGTCTGTTCAGAACTAGGCATTTAAGACGGAAGTAAAATACTTGATGTTTTGTTTGAGAGGCTTGGCGATTTTGGTCATTTAGCCCCATGTAGCTGGGTGTGGGTTGAATTTGTGTGATAACCTGTGTTTTTGTGGTTTCTGTAGTAATGTGGGTATCTGTAATTCAGGTGAGGATTCGGAAGAAGGCGCCAGCCCTGTGGTGTTGGGGCAGTGCAACTGCCTCTCACCCGGAGGCCCTGGGTTCAATTCCCGGCTCCATCAGGGATATTAGAAACTCACGTGAGGGCTGGAACGCGGTGCACTAAGCCTCGTGAGGGCAATTGAGTAGCTGTCTGACAGTGAGGCAGTGCCGCAGTCAGGAAAATCAAGATTAATGGCCGAGGGGACCCGATGCACTGACCACGCTTCACCCTAATATCTGCAGGCCAAATGTCTGGGCAGCGGTCACTTGGTAGGCCTAGGCCATTCATGGGCTGCACATGCCAGCGGTTATGGTTATTGAGAAGAAGGCGGCCGTGGCCTTAAGTTAGGAACAATCCCGGCATTTGCCTGGGGGTAGAAGTGGGAACCCATGGAAAACGTCTTCCAAGATTTAATACTAGTACGGTACCACATGTACATATTGTGAATTGTCCCATGCCACCTCCAGCCCTGGGGTGGCAATAAACTGGAGAAGGGGGGGGGGTGTTGATTTATTGGTCAATCAACAATGTACATACATATGAAAATACACGAAAATGAAAATAAAATACAAATACATTGTTATAATACAGTGTTATAATAATAATAATAATAATAATAATAATAATAATAATAATAATAGTCAGCATGTGTATTTCTGGTGGTAGAGTGCTAACCTTCCCGAGGGTGCGATCTACGTTCAGTCATGTAGTAAATGAATGGGATCTATTACGATCATGTCCATGGATTTCATGGCACATACAAGAGATCCTACGTACATTAAAGTCTGGCAACTCGACATACCAAAATGAAACATAAAAGAAATTAGTGTGTCTAAAAGCCTATTACTGTATTACTATTATTAGTATTATTTATATTTTTATTACAGTTGTTGCATTATCTTCACACAAAGATAGACCACAGTTCCTTAAATTAATTTACCAAATCTTTAGGATTTCTATTTTCTATGCTTAGTCCATGAAGCTGGCAAAATCCTAGACAGATCCACCATCACTAGTCATGTAGCCACTCCCCATGAATGTGTGAAACAGCTGTTCATAGGCTTGGTTTGTGTATTTCAATGTCATTGGCAGACAAGACGAGGAGGTCACTCAACTTCAGACTCTTGTCAATATGCCAGGCGCTGGAGGGGAGGGTGACGGGGAGGAGTCAGCTGTGCTGCTGAGGGGAACGAAGTGAAAGCCCGTTTCCAAGACATTGACCGACGATTTTTGTGATTTAATTCCACCTACACTAATTAAGATCCGACTTAATTTCATGAAGATATTTGCTTAGAATACCATCTTCTATCACCAGTGTAAAGGACTTCCATCATATCAAATACACCCTGTATGTATATATATATATATATAGGGAATATAGGGAATAGGGATTTTTAAAGCATGGAATCTTCTCGACTGAGATAAATGAATATCTGGATAACTTATTAATCAATGGCAAGGAAATTTAAAAAGCATGACATTTCATTTAAGTGTCTTTGCCAGTGACTAATAATATGTATTCATGCATCCATTATACACAGGAAAGCACACCCTTCATATGACCCATTTAACAGCATACAATAATTCAAAATTCAGCTAAGGAATGTTACAGTTCATGTACAATAAAATTGAAATGAAATCTAAATCCCAATCTTTATTCAGGCGAAGATAGTTCACCGAGGTAGCGAGGACAGAAGGCCACTATGGATGGATATTTGCCTATGATGACAAAAACTATAAAGTTTCAGGTTAATAATGAATCTGAGGAGCTTGTTATCTGGGGATTGAAATTATTTGCTAGCCTTATCCATTAATACCAAGCAGCTGCTGTGCAGATAAATTTTATTTTATTTTATTGACACCGTCAAATTGGTGACATGGCAGGTGCCAGATAAAACATGAAACAATATTTATAATTGGAAACCTGACAAAGTGAAAAACATAAGTGATTATTCACAATATCTAAAGGTTCACTCTGTGGAATGTTGAAATTTAGTATTTTTATTTTAAGCTGCCATAAGCCATGAAACTGCATGGTCACAACTATTGCATGTAGATGAGAGTTTTCACATTGTCCTTTGAATGCCACTGTACTACTCAAAATTATATTAGCATGTATTTTTACATCTACACAATTGCTAATTTTTCTGTATCCTATCTGTATGAAACTTCCAGCATGGCTCTTCATATTAGGGACATATACTACAGGTCCTGTCAATGTATAGATCAGGATGAACCACCACCTAAATACAGTGTGTTAGCACACCTCGTCCAGGAAATGTAAACCCTGTCCAGCAATATAGATTGACCTAGTATTACAGTATTGTCTATATTAACTTAATAGTATTTTTAAATGTATACCGTATAGCCTACTGTACAAAATAATACATATTTACAAATAACCTCACAGTGTAGCATAAAATGAGTCCTAAATCATCCAAAATAAGAGTGGATTGTATTAGAAATGTAAACCTAAGGAATTTTATTAATATCTCCAAGTGCTTTATTATATAGGCAGAAAACATAGATTTATTTATTTATCTACGTTTTAATTAATTAATTTATTTATTTATTGTACAACGATGCAATTGTACATAAAATAAAATAAAATTATAAAAAATCGATTAAAATTATGGTAGGCTACATTGAAACCACAAATATTTTCATCAAAATCCTAGATAACATAAAATGTATTTACTTACGCTAGTGCACTGAGTTGGTTTCAAGTCCTTTCGAGGAATAGCATACATCCATTTCACTTTAAATTCTTCGTCCACGGGGAATCTGAAGACATGGACCTTTGGTCCAATATCGTAACTGCCACGACAACCTGGTACACAGCAGCGATGAGGCATCTTTCACTTTTTATTGGATAAACTTCACTACACTGCACCACATCCTAATCACTCCAGAAAGAAAATCAACATGACTGATGGCAAGGACGCTAGGACCACACTTTGCTTGGCGTGGACCGATGACGTCAGAGGGCTCCGACCTGAGCATAGAAGGTGTTGGTCACACACGATCTGAACTTGGCCCAGGCGCAAGCGACTGTGTGTTCGTACGCAGCTCTCCGTTAGGACAGTATCCCAGAACGTGTGCAATGGCTTACTCTCACTCGGAAAGTGACTGCATAAATATTCGTAACATCGTTCGTAACTCGGATGCTCCATGTTGCAGAACTTGACTTCCCTGTGGCTTTTTCACACCCGGGTAATAAACAAAGCAGTTCTTGGTCATGTCACTCAACAAATGCTTGGCTTGCTAGAGCGGATCTGACCTCCAGTTCCGATCGTAAATAGATTTTTCTCATACTCCATGTTGTATAACACGGCTTCGCCCTTGGCTTTTTCACATCCGGGTAGTAAATGCAGCAGTTATTGGAGCATACAAAGTCGTGGAATTTAACAAATAAGTTATTACTTGGCGTGCTTTGGAGGAAATTATTCCTGCTGCGATAGTATATATTTCTTTCCCGTGCTCCAATTTGCACAATTTGGCTTCTTCCCATCATGGCAGTCAATATAGCAGTTATTGCTGTATAGAAAATCATGCCATTTAACAAATATTACTTGGCTTCCTTGAGAGGAAATGCCTTCTACTGCTATAGTGAATATACTGTAGCCTATATTTCTCAACTCTCCCGGACAGATGCCTCTCCGTTACTTAGCTAAAATTCTGCTTGTAACCTTAAAATCCTCAGGATTCCCTGTATATTTCATTCCAGTAATATCTATCTCAATCTATATAAAATTGAATGTTTGTATTGTGATGACCTGAAAACGCACATTTATCACCTTTTATTAATGCCTTTATATCTAGAATTGTTATTATTTTTAACCTGACTTTCGCAATATGTAAGCCGCACATTTACTTTATTCAATGTTTATTATTATTAATAATAATAACATGCTATTCACATTTAATTTTACATATTATTATTATTATTATTATTATTAACCACACCCTCCATCCGAGGCAATCTGTTAAACCCTGGCCTACCCCTACAGTTCTTGTCCTCGACACTCCCATCCATAACTAAGCTTGCTATTCCTGGGTGGCTTAATATTTGCCCTACCAACGTATCTCTTGTCTTCATTAGCAGTCGCCAGAAACATCTCTCCTCTCCTACTCGTCTTAATACCTCTTCATTTGTTACCCTATATACCCATCTGATCTTCATAATTCTCCTGTAACAACACATTTCAAACACTTCAATTCTTTTCTTTTCTGCTGCACCATTAGTCCAAGTTTCACTTCCTTATAGTGTCACGCTCCAGACAAAAGCTTTCAAAAATGACTTTCTAATACCTATATGTATATTCGATGTCAACAGATTCCTTTTCTGTACAAATGCTTTCCTTGTCTGAGCCAACCTACTTTTTATATCCTCTTTGCTTCGTCCATCACTGGATATTTTGCTCCCTAAGTAGCAGAAGTCTCCTACTTCTCGTAGCGTTTCATCTGCCAATTTGATGCCCATAGACGTTTCTGATCTATTTCGGCTGCATTCCAATAATTTTTGCTTTACAATTATTAATATTCATCATAAATTCTTTCCTCAGGGCGGAGTCCATACCATTCGAAAACTCGTTCAAATCCTCTGGCATATCGGCCAAGATGACCATGTCATCAGAAAATCTCAGATGATATTATTTCTCCTTGAATCTTCTCTCCCACTCTAAATTTTTCTCCAATTCCCTGATTATTGTGTTTTTAAAGATCTTTGGAAAGCGTTGCCCTCGCACTTGGTGTAGATGCATTGTCAAAGGAAAACATTCCATGTTACGAACATGGGCCGCATAACGTGTACCGACAGCCTATTCTGAACAGCAGTTCCTTGAACTAATATTTGCCAACATTTTATTGTATCTTACCATGTGGTATATCTCTGTACCTCAACTTACAGAAGAGTGCATTAAAAATCATGTCTTGTGTAAATTTTGGAAAAGGTAGTGAGTGTGGTTTTTGCCGGAGTGTATTCTTGCTCGTAAAAATTCTTTTCAGTAAAGTAGACTGGTTCACAATTTTGTAAGTGTTCATTGAGGTATGTGACGGCGGGATGCCTTAAGTGTTACGGAAACGCCAATAGCCGCCACAGAGCTTCGTTGCTACTGAAATAACAACCAGACTGATATTTGTATTTAACTATACGGGATTTGTGTGCCCAGTGTTTATGAAATTGAAAGTAGCTATATCGCTACCTTTATTTAGTAGCCGCTACTGTAGTGTTCAAAAATTAAAAATGGTATTAGAAGGCGCTTTCCCTATTTCTTACCCCTTGCACTACAGCCCATGAAGGGCCTAGGCCTATCATGTGACCGCTTCCCAGCCATTTGGCCTGCAGAAAGTGTGGTGATGCGTGGTCAGTGAATCGTGTCCCCTTGGACTTTAATCTTGTTCTTCGTGACAGGGGCGCTGCCTCAATATCAGACAGCTACTCAATTGTCCTCACTAGGCTGAGTGCACCCCGTTTCAACCCTCACGTCAGTGTCTAAAATCTCTGACGGAGCCGGGAATCGAACCCGGTGCCTCCGGATGAGAGGCAGGCGCGCTACCCTGTTCTTATTGTATATATATATATATATATATATATATATATATATATCTTGAAAAAGATAATAAATGGAATGGCATTGCCTCCTACAGGGATATATAGAAAATCGGATGTCATACCTTGATGTACTGTTGCCATGGAAACGGACTTGCCATTAGTTCATCAGTTTATCAGAGCGAAGATAGCTTTCTGCGAATATCTTTGAAACTGTTGGTTTTAGGGCCTTAAAATGTGATTTTCGGTGTCCCGACGGGACACACCGAGTATTGTTTCTTGCATCGAGAAGCGTAAAATGAGCTTTGTCCGGTCTTTATGCAACAACGTCGATATTTTGTCCCGGTTGAATAATTTTGGTGACTTTTCCGTTATGTTGCTTGTTCCACGGGAACAATGATTTATTTCCGGATAAAAGGCAGCTTATATGTTATACCATGGTATAAGGTGTCTCCATTTCAAATTTCTTCCACATCCGCCCAGCCGTTTGAGTGTCTAGAGGTAACAAACTAAGACACACACAGACTTTCACAATTATAATATATATAGGGATATAGGGATAATTGTAGTACGGGGAATTGTCAACTGGGAATTCCTTTCTGAGTACAATACTGGCTGTGTCATCAGATCCAAACGACTTCGTAATATAGACTACAAGTATGCTAGGATATCACTCACTTTTGAGGTAAAAGCCTGGACCGACGTCAATCTCTGTACACACGGTTGGGGCGGATGAATGGCACGGCTTTGTGGGAGAATGATAAGTTTTCAAAGTCTTTGGAAGTTTGTTCTGTGTTATTTTATTTACCATGGATTTTGTTTGCATTGTGTTGCTTGGTAGTCAGCAGGTGTGATTTTTTATTGTACGGAAGTGGTAAGGTCATTCATAATCCCCACGTTACAGTGTACAAAATCGCGTAATGTCTCATTAGACTCACTCAAAATGACAGTCACCTCGTCCGTTGGGAGATAGTAGGACACGATGAAAACAGACCTTTGAAATTACTGCATAACCTTGAAAATGAGACACTCCCAGCTACTCTGAACTGACTCCAGGATAGTTTTAAGCCAGGAAGAATACTATCGGCATTAGTTTCAGTGTTGGGTGTAAAATGCCAAGTTTGTCGAAATTCATAGTAGTCATAGAATAGAATTGTATCCCGTTCTCTCCCACTGCATCACTAGCCCTGCCTCCGCAGTACAAGCGCCACTAACAGCCAGATTTGGTATCTGTAATACCTTAGAGTTATAACAATACCCATGCATTTAGGAGAAAGTAGGCTATATGTTCTTTACTGAACATCTTGTTTAAAACGTGTGATTGATTAATTTATTAATTGAGCCGATAACCGTGATATTTGGTGATGCATGTGTAATTTTATTGATTTCCCTGAAACTGACCACTTAAGTGGACAAGCCTGTACTCTGCACGACTGCGGAACCGGGGTTGATCGTAAGCTGTGGGGTAAACTGTACTTGCCACTTTTAAGACCAACTCTGGAATACGCCTCTATGGTTTAGGTCCCATATAATAATAATAATAATAATAATAATACTTTATTAATGCAGCCAATGACCATGTGTTTTCTTTTCAGGACGGGTTAGGGAAGGCATTTTGGGAGGAAATTGGCCGTGCACCTATTGAAAGAAACCATCCCGGCATTTGCCTGGTGGTGAAAGTGGGAAACCACGAAAACCATTTTCAGGGAGGCCGAGGTGGCATTCGAACCCATGCTCTTCCGATGCCTGCGGGGCACGAGGTAGCGAGTTAGTCCCCATGTCAAGTAAAGGGTGGAAGATTGTAGTTTTACGTGACCGTGAATCTTGTGATTATGAGCCACGGGACCTGCTTTTTACGTGTAATCCGAATCACAGGACATGACACTTCACTTCAAAAATCTCACATACATTGACCGGGAATCGAACCCAGTCCATCTTGGTGGGGGGCAACAGCTTGAATGCTGTGCCACCACGCCCCGCCGCCCCCCTCCCCCCCCCCTCCCCGCCCCCCATGTCAAGTAGAGTTCACCAGTGTGTTGGAAATGATACAAAGAAAGGCCACTAGATTTGTGCTCAGAGATTTTAATGCTACGAACAATGTGGAAAAGAATCTTGGGTGGGAATTCCTTGAGGCTAGGAGGATGAAATCCAGACTCTGCGCTATGTACAACACGTACACAAAATAACCAGCATGGAGCGAGGTAAGCAAACGTACGGGAAAGCCCTCTTCCATGAGTAGGTATGATCATTATTACAAAGTTATGGGCCGACCTCAGCGTACATACTATGGGAAATATTATTTCGTAAACCGTGGCATTGATAACTTGGAACTCTCTACCGCCGCAGTCTTGGATCCTTTCCCCAAACATAAGAAAGAAAAGACTGCCACTTTATCTAAAACGTCAGTTTAATTGCTATGTATAAATGCTTGTGTGTTATGTATACCCATTATGCCACCGAGGGAAGATCCCCCAATCGCAAATAAATGAATAAAAAAAGCGTAATGTAAATGTACGGTATTTAAAATAAATTTCAAACAAATTATATAGAGTTGTTTTAATGCATCGTGCGTGTTATGCGTCCGAAGCCGGTAGAAATAAATACAGTATACTGTATATCCAGTGATATTTGTTGAGGTACGCTTTGCGCAAGGTGAGAAAAAGGGATGTTGTCTATAAAAACAATGGCCTATATGTGATTATTATTTCATGAGGAATTAATTGTTGAACATAAGTTCATACATTAAATATTAGCAACAACTTTAGACCTCCTGAAGCTTCGCAGGTAGATTTCCAGCCTGGCCTCACTATCGGGTCTGTGGTTTGGAGTGCATACACACCGTGAACTGTGACTCTTGATGTCAAGCAGTGAACCATCAAGTGGCGATAATGAGGGAATCACCAGGTCAAAGGAACTACTGGCATGCATATCAATAAAAGGTCGCAATAGAGTAAAATCCATTGTTTTGTTGTAAATCAGTAGGCTACAGAGTCTATTACCTGAACATTGATTTTGTTATAAACACTTATAGTAGGCCTATTTGTTTATCTTATTCACATCCAATAAATCAATGCAAGTGATGTTTATATTTTGTGGCTATTCTATAATCAAGAAAAATCCGCTGGGCACGCGTGTGTCATATTGAAGCAATGGTAATTACTGTATTTCCCCGTCAAACGGAGATGATGACATTGCTGTGAATGTGGGCCGTGCTAGCCTATTTCTCTATCTGCCCCCCATAATAAATTGTAGATCCGATTTCTGGAAAGAAAAAGAAACGAGCCGTGGCAAAGTGATGTCCGTTTGCACACATGTAGACGTGCTCCATTTCTTCCTCTACTAATTCCACTTCTTCGTCATCCCCTCTTCTTTCTCTTCTTTATTCTTATTTCCCTTATTCTTGCCCTTCTATTCCTCCTCTTCTTTTCCTTTCTTTGCTCTCCCCCTCATTCTCCTTCCCCTCTTCTTTCACCACCAGCTCCTTGTTCTGCTTTTCTTTCTTCTTCGTCTCCTTCTTCTCCTCTTCAACCCATAGGTTGGTTCCGATGTTGTTTTAAGGGTCGGGACATCTCAAAACCAATAGTTTGGCGTGGTGGTTAACGTAACCGTGTCCTCTTGATGACAAGTCCTTTCCTCCTATATTGTGCTTAAATCCCCCTTCAGTCTTTATAACTATTTTATGTTCGAACATGAATATTCATAAATATCTGTCGAGATTTCGCCAGTTTTATGTACTGAACAGAGCGCATGGGACGCAGAGAATATCATGGCCTCCTCAAATACCCCAATATGACACTAGCATCGCAGTGAAATTTAAAATAGGAGGCCGTGGAATTCAGCGCAGGTGCGATGCTATCTTTACCTTATTGGTCACACAAGTGTTTCTTGAGTTCTGATTGGTGGGAGAAACTGTTTCATAATGAGAAATAGTGTTATAATGAGCCTCATTATGATACAGTTTTCGGACATATAATGTTTACATTTCGACATCGTCAAATATCAAGTAACTATACTATTTTTAGTCGTCGTCATATCCTAAAGACAAGGTATTGTCGCTGCAACCACATTTGTCTCGCTTCTGCTCAGTGTTTCAAATCAGCATATTCCTGGAAATGTAGTCTGTCCATAACAGAATCCAGATTCTTCTTCCCTTCTTCCCCAAAACCTTTCCTTTCAACACGATCATTTGGAAATTGTTATGGAGTAGTGTGTAGCAAAGGAATTTTGTTTTTCTCTTTTCTATAGTGTAGATCAACTCCCTTGTTTCATCAACTTCCTTTAGGTCACCACGTACTCTTGCACGATGAAAAAGTCTATTTTTATGGCATCACTTTTCTAAGTATTTTCTGGGTTTATGCTAAATGATTCGTGTCACATATAAGAAGCGGTATATTCTGAACTGTTTTTGACCATGTAGTGCTACTTTGCTTTTATAGGATGTGTGAAATTAATACAAATTTGGACAGATACATTTTCAAAAAAAATGTTGTATAAGTTGCTTCAGGTACACATTTCTCAGTTGTTTTTCAATCAAATATTCTCTAATTTTGTTCACATACTTGGAATGGATCAAGGCAGATGAGTAACCACTTTGTTTCATTATTATTGGGACAGAATGCAAGAAAAAATCCGAACTCTTTCTTTTTAAATTTATTCAAATATATGTATCAATTTTTCTCTTCCCAATCCATGCCTACTATGTTTTGGAAGTGAAAATAGGTTAACATTCAAGTACTCCTTTAGGCAAGTTAATGTAAAAAAAATAGCCCTCTATCTTAAATGGTTTCCTAGTTATTGGTACCTAAACATGAAAAATGAGTATTAACGGAAAACCGCTGGCAAAGTTAAAAGTGTATTATCCATAGCATGGGACGCTAATTTTAAAAAACGAATTTAAGGTAGTTGTAGACATCAAAACCCCAACAAACTATATATATATATATATTTGGATTCAGAAAAGAATGAAGAATTTTATGGCGCCATAATAAAAAAATCGATTTTTTTCATCATGCAAGAATACGTGGTGTCCTTAAGGACCTTTTTTTGTTTGACATTTTCTCTATCCTGCTTATTTTCAGCATCCTTTTCCATATCCACATTCCCATTGCTTCCAGCTTTCCACGGTGGGTGAGTGCTTAACGTGTCGGATTACTAACCCCAAGTTTGCAGGTTAGCTCCTGGCCGTGGTAAGTGATTTTTTTTGAAAGGTGGCAAAAATTACGACACGCATGTCATACGATGTTGGCATGTCAAAGAACCCATTTGAATTCAGTAGGCCGTATTTTAGAAACTGACGTGAGGGCTGGAACGGGGTGCACTCAGCCTCGTGAGGACAATGGCAAAATTAATCTTGGGAGTTTCCGCCAAAACAGAAGTTCCTCATTTCTCTACTAGAAAGTGCTATAGTGTTCAAGGAGCTTAGATATCTAAACTCCTGGACTTTCATGGTGCTTCAAGGAACAACGAAATTCGACATGCAAGCTACCCTCTGGGTGTCAAATAACAAAGCTTGCATCCGGCACCCTAGGCCATACGATATTAATATTATTATTATTATCCAAGGAATTTCGTTTGTATAGTGTTCATCAACTCCCTTGTTTCATCTACTTCCTTACGGATCTTTTGGTTTGTCGTTTTCTCTATCCAGCTTATTTTCAGCATCTTCCTCCAAATCAACATTTCCATTGCTTCCAGGCGTTCGGTAACGTATTTTGCTAAGACCCATGTTTCACAGCCATACAAAAAAATAAAAAATTCTACACAAACATTTGACCATATCTTTCCTAATTTTAGTGTTTATGTTTTTATTTGTCAGAAGATGTATCTTGTTAATGAATATCTGATTAGCTAGAGCAATTACATTTTGTAAGTATTTTCTATCTAAATTGCATTTTGTAAATATTGTCAATTCAAATAAAAGTACAGTAAGTATGTAGTTAGTTTTAGTTGTAAGTAGGTAGTTAGTTTGTCTATTAGATATATGTCATTGTTCTATTAGACTGTGGTGTGTGAGTGTGTCTGGTAGCAGTTGCATTGTTTATTAGTTATAGTTCATTGTTTCAGTAGACTGTGATGTGTGAGGGTGCATGTGAGTGTGCCTGTTGACGGACTGTTTTAGTGGTAGTATTTGTTGTTGGTGGAACTTAAGTTTTTTGTTAGTAGAGTTTTGGTATTTAATTGTTAGTATGGTAGAAGGTTAGTATTTTTGTTAGTAGAATTGCTCTTTACTTATTCTGAAAGGGAGTAGCAGCCTTTCAGAATAAATCAATTCTTTACTAGTCTTATAGACGGTTAAGATATTGATAATATAAGCCAATAATGGCTACACTGCGTCCTGCTGCACGGCTGAAAGCAACGGGAAACTACAGCCGTATGCTATTCCCGAGGATATGCACCTCTCTATGCATAATTACATGTGATGATGGCCTCCTCCCTTGTAAAATTTCAATCCGGAGGTAAACTAGTCCCCCGTTCGGATCTCCGGGTGGGGACTACTCGAGAGGAGGTTAACATCACAGAAGTGACAAAGAGGAAATCTGACATTCTACGGATCGGAGCGTGGAATGTTAGAAGTCTGCTAGGAAGTGGAAGGTTAGAAAACTTAGAAAGGGAAATGGATAGGTTGAGGTTGGATTTGGTTGGGATTAGTGAAATGCGCTGGCAGGAAGAACAGGACTTTTGGTCAGGAGACTATAGGGTCATTAGCACTAAATCAAACAATGGCCAAGCAGGGGTTGGCCTCATATTGAGTAGGAAACTTGGACAGCGGGTGGAATATTATGAGCAATATAGTGAACGGATTATTGTAGCAAAAATCAATACAAAACCTACCTGCACTACAGTGGTACAAGTCTATATGCCTACCAGTCAAGCTGATGATGAGGATGTTGAAAAGGTCTACGAAGAAATAGACGAAATTCTGAGGTATATCAAGGGTGATGAAAATGTTATAGTAATGGGAGATTGGAATGCTGTGGTAGGAAAAGGGAGAGAAGGGAAGATAGTAGGAGATTTCGGATTAGGTGAAAGGAATGATCGAGGAAGCAGGCTGGTAGAATTCTGCACCGAGCATGAATTGGTCATAGCTAACACCTTATTCAATAACCACAATAGAAGAATATACACATGGATGAGACCAGGAGATACAGGGCGTTACCAAATCGACTTCATTATGGTCAAGCAGAGGTTTCGAAACCAGATTTTGGATTGTAAAACATATCCTGGTGCTGACATAAACTCTGATCACAATCTGGTTGTAATGAAATGCAGATTAAAGTTGAAGAAACTGAAGAAAAGTCAAAAGCCAAAAAGGTGGGCAATGGACAGACTGAAAGAGAAGGATGTAAACGAAAGATTCAAGAAGAGTATAAAGGAAGGACTAATGAAAAACCCTAAACAAACTTCAATTGCAGACGAATGGGCACTTTTGAAGAATGAAATAACAAAATCCGCAGAAGAAAACATTGGTAGGAAAGAAAGAATAGGTAGAAAACCGTGGATCACTCAGGATATACTAGAATTGATGGATGAAAGGCGGAAACACAAGAATCTAAGAGATGAAAAGGGGAAAGCAGAATACAGACGTTTGAGAAATGAGGTTAACAAGAAGTGCAAGGAAGCGAAAGAAGAATGGTTGAAAGAGAAATGTGCAGGTATAGAAAATTGTCTGAAATTAGGAAAAGTAGACACAGCTTATCGAAGGATTAAGAATACTTTTGGGGAAAAGAAGACTAAGTGCTGTAATATTAAGGACACAAATGGAAAGCCTCTAACAGATAGGGAAGAAAAGATTGAGAGATGGAAAGCTTACATAGAGAGTTTGTATAAGGGAAAGGAGATTGAGAATCATGTAATGGAAAGGGAGGAGGAAATTGATGAGGATGCGAAAGGAGATTTAATATTGAGATCAGAATTTGATAGAGCTTTGGAAGACTTAAGCAGGAACAAAGCACCAGGCATAGATGATATACCTATTGAGTTGCTACGCTGCATAGGAGATGAAGGTCTGATCAGGTTATTTCACTTGGTGTGTAGGATTTATGAGACAGGTGAGGTACCCCCTGATTTCAAGAAGAATGTAATCATCCCTATACCAAAGAAAGTGGGAGCTGACAGATGTGAAGATTACCGTACAATCAGCTTGATTACTCATGCTTCAAGGATCCTGTCTAGAATAATTTACAAGAGGATTGAAAGCCAGATAGAAACGGAGTTGGGTGAAGACCAGTTTGGTTTCAGGAGAAATGTAGGAACAAGGGAAGCTGTACTAAGTCTTAGGCTGATTTTAGAAGGTAGAATAAGGAAAGATAAGAGCACGTTCATGGCTTTTGTAGACTTAGAAAAGGCTTTTGATAACGTTGATTGGACTAAATTGTTTGACATTTTGAAATCTATTGGAATAAAGTACAGGGATAGGAGGGTGATATACAATTTGTACAGAAACCAGACAGCAGTCATTCGAGTTGAAGGACATGAGAGAGAAGCTGGTATTCAGAAAGGTGTAAGGCAAGGCTGCAACTTATCACCCATACTTTTCAATCTTTACATTGAACAAGCAATGAAGGAAATCGGAGAAAAATTTAAAGTGGGAGTGAAGATTCAAGGGGAAATAATTTCAACTCTGAGATTTGCTGATGACATCGTCATCTTGGCCGACAAGCCTGAGGATTTGAATGAGTTTTTGAATGGTATGGACTCCGTCTTACGGAAAGAATTCATGATGAAAATAAATAAATGTAAAACAAAAATACTGGAATGCAGCCGAAATAAATCAGAAACCTCTATGGAGATCAAATTGGCAGGTGAAAAGCTGAAGGAAGTAGGAGACTTCTGTTACTTAGGAAGCAGAATAACCAGTGATGGACGAAGCAAAGAGGATATTAAAAGTAGGTTGGCTCAGGCAAAGAAAGCATTTCTACAAAAAAGGAATCTGCTGACATCGAATATAGATTTAGGTATTAGGAAGTCATTTTTGAAAGCCTTTGTCTGGAGCGTGGCGCTCTATGGAAGTGAAACTTGGACTATTGGTGCAGCAGAAAAGAGGAGAATTGAAGCATTTGAAATGTGGTGTTACAGGAGAATGATGAAGATCAGATGGGTAGATAGGGTTACAAACAAAGAGGTATTAAGACGAGTGGGAGAGGAGAGATGTTTCTGGCGACTGCTAATGAAGAGAAGAGATAGGTTGGTAGGACACATACTAAGACACCCAGGAATAGCAAACTAAGTTATGGAAGGAAGGGTCGAGGACAAAAACTGTAGGGGTAGACCAAGGTTAGAATATATTAAACAGATTGCCTCCGATGTAGGGTGTCGGAGCTATGTAGAGATGAAACGATTAGCTCAGGACAGGGAGGCATGGAGAGCTGCATCAAACCAGTCAAAAGACTGAAGACTCAAACAACACAATACCTTAGCTCCTGTACAACTGAAAGCCTTCTACGATAGAAAAGAATTTCAGCCATAGTTATTTTTTTTTTCTGAGTGGAACGTGAAATTTAGGAAAATGTTGTTAGGAAATTTGAACACTGTTCTACGCATGGCAGACTAAACATCTTAATGAAGATAAGAAGAAGAATTGTAACTGAGTACTCATTGCCGAAAATAAATACTTGGCATGTACCAACATGTCTGTCATCGGAGCGCAGCAATGAAAATAACATTGCTTACTATGACGGTTCAATAATTGATAGCCTGGACGTAGAGGAGCTACATCAGATACTTTGATTTCTTGAGAACAAAGAGACGCCTGGATCAGATTGATTAAAATGATGCACTGTTGATATATGTATGAGCCACAGTGCCTTCATACAGCCTTCCTTGAATTTTTAGGCATTTGGTGATTACATGGGTACATTCCAGGAGAGTGGAGACTTCTTGATATATTTCTTATATTCACAATGATGGCCGATGAGACCTTTCCATTATCGATAAATTCGCCTGGTGAATAGTGTTTACAAGATATAGTCTACTCTAAAATAATTTAGTAGACATTAAGGATTATCTATGAGACCGTATATCTCCAAGTCCAACATCGATTTTGACATAATAGTACCTACTACTGCAACCTAACTTGCTTTCAGTGAAGATAGCAAACAAGCAGGTGGCCATCCTAAGCCACAGGGCCTCGCTCATACGTGGAATTCAAACCACTGTACGTGATAATTCCCACATTATTTTTGGGCAAATTTGCTCCAATCCGCTAGCCTCTTCCAACACCGGACAATATCACTTTGTGCTCCTCGGATATATTTACTGCGCAACACGTAACACTCACATTTTGTTTCGATATTCTCTGGTTCAAGGCAAATTTTCCAAGTTAGAAATCAGTAATATTTTGCTTATCATTCATCTGATGATAATAACAACAAAAATGCAGTTGTGAGCGGAATTTGCTTGGAGAAGGAATGCTGAATTAAACAAACACACATGCATACATACATTCCCCCAAAAAAATCCCCTTCACGCTGTTCTCTTCTATTTCTTAACCCTGCTTTCAATTCGCCCACCTTCCGTCCCACATAGCGCCCCTTGCGCTGAACAGTACAGTTCACCTCTCGAATCATCGCAAACACTTGTCAACGGGTTTTGATGGGTGATGTAATTAAACTCTCTGACAGCACCGTCAGTCTCTCGCCCGTCATTGTAACTCGCGAATCTAAATATAGCTTCATTCATTTCCCAACTTCATTGATGCTACTGTCACCGCTTATTTCATGGGATAGGCTCTCATTGTAGCCATCAGACTCCAGGCGTAATTGTGTTATTATCCTTTATTAGTGGGTGTAATCGTGGGATAGCGATTCGCATGATATATTGGGTGCTTCAGAGAATCATTTCTTTCTCATAGTACGCAAACTTTCCAAGTGAGGAAGTCACTCATTAATTAATGTGGTAATGAGAGAAATTATGTCATTGAAGAGAAAGGTAAACTATCTTTAGATATCACTGAGAATACTTGCTAAAAATGATTTCATTGTTTTAAATAGAACTGACACATTTGGTGTGATGGAACTATTATTACTGCATTTGAATGCTTTTCATAGTACTGCTACTCCCATTGCTGCTCGCTGTCCTTGAAACCATGACGCCTTGGTACAGTTATAAATGAAGATTGTGATGGTTGTGAATGGGGTTAGTTACATCTCCGTGTTGTGGGACTAACAAGACCTTGGAACGTTTAACACCCAGTTCAGCCAGATAGAGGATACATAACTTTGCATACAAACAGGTCACATTCGTATTTACGGAAAGCAGCACTATGGGGGACATGAAATCATCATATACAGGGACTTTCATATAAATTAACAACGGCAAGTGTCAGTTTTGTTATTCGCTGCTACGGTGGCCTTGGCCGAGCATGTGGCGCGCCATGGCCCCCTCCTGTACTATTGAAAGCGCACGCAAACATTCAATTCTCGAAAAAGGTGAAAATCATTCAGTGCTGGTTTGGACTAAACGGCAGATGGTTCAAAACTTCACACTTGAATTCTTTGTAAAAGTATATCGTAACGTTGGTACAGTGTGGTCGTGAATAATTTTCACCTTTTTCAAGAATTGAAGGCATGATTGGGCGGCAACACCTCGCCAAAAAGGAAAAACTTCAGGAGACTGTCCAGACGTACCCATTTCAGTGGCGGCAGAATATTTTGCCGAGGGCATTGGAAAGCTGGTGTAATAATACCACAAATGTTTCAATCGTTTTGGCGATTATGTTGTGACATAAGAGTAAAACAAGCAAACATTTAGTAGTAAAATCAGTTTGGTATGTCAATCTGTTATTTTTATACAGTCCATCGGAACTTGAAAAAAAAACAGCCCTCGTACGTACTATGTGCGCGCTTTCAATAGTACATCAGGGGGCCTTGGCGCGCCACAAGCTCGGCCAAGGCCACCGCACCAGCGAATAACAAAACTGCCGCTTGCTGTTCTTACTTTATATGAAAGATCCTGTATAGGAAACCTGCCGTATGTTACAACCACCCCTTATCCAGTGGGGGAGTGGCATATTTCCGAAGACGTATTCACCCCTCTTTGGAACAGCATGACCAAGCAATCTAACAAAATCAGGACTGAAATTCTGCATGGCTTGGTAATGTGTAACACATTGCTGGAATGCTGCCACTATGGTAACCCCTACATCAACCTTTCCGACTTGTGTGCAGTGCGGGTGGTATTCACTCCTGTACATGCACTGTTTGATATCAAAAGTAATGGTGACGATGATGTCGGTGTTCTTGATGTTTCAATTAAGATGCTTGACCATCGTGGTCATTTAGCCCCACGTACTTGGATGTGAGTAGAATTTGTCTGGTAACCTGTGTTATTGAATCTGTAGTAATATTTGTAATTCAGGTGAGGATGCAAGAATGTCATTCAACTTGTGTTGCAAAGGGGTTTTCTAAAAACATAAGATTTGCGGTAAATGATAGTATGATCCATAACACGTATGCTGGTACTGCAAACTTATATATAATACGTATTAAGTACCGTGCAATACCACAGCTTCAGTACTATCTGCTTTGAGGCCATCTTGTAAATGGCTATGCGGCTTGCACCGTGTACTTGGGTGTGTATGGATTCTCGCTACTTCTCTGTGTTATGATGGTGACGGTGGTAGTGTGGTTACAGATTTGGACGAGTTTGTTTGTTCACAGGACCTTGCTAGGTACCTCCTAGAAGTAAGTACGGCGGCTAACATCCACCACACCATTATATTATTGTTGAACTTATTTTATTTTATTTATCGTATGGCTTTCAGTGCCGGGAGTGTCCGAGGACACGTTTGGCTCGCCTGAGTCTGTAGCTGCTTCCAGCGGACACCCCTTAGGATGAGCTGCAAATTCCATTCAATTTCAAGTAGTTCCAACTTTCGCTACCAGATATCAATGATACCTAGTGATGAACGTTGAAACTTTTGATAGAGCGTTCCGACGAAATCTAACCTAACAATTTAGCTGCACTCAAGTTTAGTCTATGGAAGGATTTTTACATGCCATAAATCTATGACATGGGACCGCCGGCTTTACTTCCCCTCCGAAGAAAGGAATACTGAAGGATATTTAACGCTCTTAAAAAATCCTACGACTTCGGCCAGGTTTGAACCCGCTATCTTGGGAACAGCAGTTCAGCATGCTACTGACTACGAACTAGTGTCTATGGGCAGACGAATATTTTATAAATATTGTTACACAGAGATGTGTTTTCTATTGTCAGTTTAATAGAAGTACCCTATTTCAATCACTCGTATGTATTCTTGTTATAAGTGGAATAAGCTAGGAGAGTTTGTTCGACCAAGGAAGCCCCTGTATCTATCACACTCAATGGCATAAGGACATCGTTAATATAACATAACGCAATAAAACCTATCCGAGACAAAAGTGATTGGGTCCTAAGCCGATTTCCAGTTTTTCTTTTCTCGTACTTCCCTGGCAAACATCAGGAAATGAAGTGGCTTTTGATGTGTTGTACAACAGCTACGCAGCAAGCGAAACGGGTTTGTCCTGTAAAATAACCATTTCCATGAACTTTCAAAGGTGGAACATCACATTTGCTTTGAAGAACCCTGACTTTTGTTTTACCAGTCAGGTGTCACCAAGAGTTTTATTATCACCTGTGGAGAACTTGGAGAACTTGGAAATGTCTTGTATGCTCTATAGATCGTTCATCAATGAGCTGAGGTCGGACGTGGACCTTTGGTAGTGTAGACGTGAGATGCACCAGTTCAGCAGTCATATTATTCAAGTCTCATTCAACACCAGCGGCCCTCTAACAAGAGCTGTCCTACACTTTAAAGTATTTCGTTTTAATATATTGCCTCCGTTCTGAACATTTCCAATGTGTTTCGTTTCCGTGTTAGACAGTTTCTGCCTTATTCAGGGAACGTATCACGTATATCGTGATTTTGGGCAGGACAGACAATTCCGAAATGGATGGTTCCCATAGTTTTGAGGCACGTTCCACGCCCAGTCGAGCTCTCCGCGACTGCGATGCACAATTGCGTGTCCAGAGACCCAAGGTTCACAGACCGGTGCTGACAGTGGTCAACTTGAGCATTCACCTCGTAGTGTAGTGATTAGCATTCCCTGAGATCCGGGTTCGATTCCTGGCTCTGTGAAGAAATTTAAATCTTGGCTGAGGCCTGGAACGGAGTTCACTCAGCCTTGTGGGGCTAAACTGAGCAGCGGTAGGTTCGATTCTCTCATCATCCATCCAGAAAGTCGTATTCCGTGGTCGTCCACTATCACGACGTGATTATCAACAGGTACGTTTGTCCGTCTGCCGGGAGTAGTCCTCAGCTACGAATCACGGTTAACTCCAGATAAAGGCGACCACCAAATCCGTGTCTGGAGACGTGGAGACAAAATATTGGAAGATGGAAGGTCACTTGGAACATGAGTGTATAAACACTCTCAGCAGTTAGGAACAATCCCGGACCGAGTGACGAAGGAGTCGGGAACTGAACACTATAACAAAAACTTGTATTAAAACAAATGATTTTATAAAAACTTACGTTACACAAAAAGTGAATTTCAACTGCATGCGCTGATGCCCAATGGTAATGTCTGTTCATACAAAATAGGCCAAAAGGGGATTTATGCAGAATTACTTATAAATAATGAAGAGTGCATGGCCTGCGTAGCAACGCACGGAGCAAACTAACCACAGTTATGCATCATTACGTTAAAATATTGCTACAAAACTTCAATATTCTATCTCTAAAACGTTAGAAGTTATAGGACTTTGTTCCAAGTCATGCGTTTTGCCCTACGTCACCCCTTAAGATTCCTGCTAACTACCCTGCCGGAAAATTGATATATCCAGAAGTTTCTGCGATCGTGTATTCTTCACTGGACAATAGAATTTTCCCGCTTGATGGCACCTGGCCCAACATAGCATGGGTTTCTCTGGCCTATCTTCGCTTTCATGGCCAGCAATATCTTCGGACCCCTAACTCATAGAACTAGAGGCAAGATTGAACGGCGTCTTCCGCCAGCTGTAACGGTGGCAGATTTGGAGGGCCGTGTTCCCCAACTCTGACAAGAACTTCCTCAGGTAAACTGCCCAGGTCAGAATGTATCCATGCCTTACTATATTACCACCTATCTCCATGCTACTAGGCTGTCCAACATTGTAATAACAAAGGAGGGGGTTGAAGCATAAAGTCTGCATGCCATTAGTCATGTTCAACCGAGGGCCAACTGTGTTTCTTTTTACTTTCATTTCGTTTATGCCTTATACAGTTCGTTAAAACTTCAATGTTTTAATCACTGCCCACGAAGGAATGTAGCTTGAAATTAAAGTGAGGGGGAAGTACAAACTTCTCAGAGACTGCCGATATATACAACGCCACGTGGGTATGTTACGCAGAGAAGGTAGTTGAAGTAGGCCTACACTAACGACTGCACACAGAGAAAGATTTTTAGAACATTGCGGTATTTCCTCTCCCGTACGTCCTACAAATCGTTATCGAAAAATCGACATTTCAAGAGAAAAAAAAGTATGTCAATTTTCAACCCATGGAATGTTGCGGAGTTATTAGTTAATGAGCGTGGACAATTTGATCTTTTCGAAACGCACCGGGTGCAAATTGTGCTTTCTATATAATTATGTTCAAAGTAGTTTTACTTGCTAGTCACAAAAATAACATAATTTTCTTGATAGTTTCTGTCTGTCATTCCGATGCGACTTACACCACTCTTGTTTTCAACGTTTCATATGAAGGAAGAATATAATATGTAACTCCAGCTGGGTTCAAGTATTTCAAAGATAGCCACAATTTATGGTTCGAGTGATATTGTGAAAGTGAAAAGAAGGTCAAATCTGAGGATGTTTAAGAATTTTCGATTTTACCAATTCTCGAATATTCCTTTGCTAATGAAAAGAAGGAAACCTAACAGGCATATGACTTAAAGAGAGCTTTGTATGTCACGCAGAAGACTGTCAAATGGTATGACCCTCAACATACAAACCCCATCGTTAAAGATGAAAGTCTTCAGATATGGGAACTGCAGAATGCCGATTGCGTAGGGTCGATCATTACAACGTCGTTCCTTCTTTACCACGGTGAATTGGTTGAATAAACTATTTCCGAGCTGCATATAAAGCCATTCCAATCATAAAATACTTATTCCAGAATTCGAATCCGTGCCACAGCTTCTATTGACATAGGCAACAACGTGCCATTTCTGGACAAATTAACGAGAATCGAAGACTGCATGGCTTGTGTTGCTCATAATTAACTAATCGATTAATATTTTTAAAATCTTTTCTAAATTTATACGTCCTACCTGGGCCATCACGTCATCAATTCTTCTGCAAGTGGGCTCGTAAATAGCAATACCCGCCTGAGATACGATTACTAATGGCGAAGTTAGGAAGTCAACTTTGTTTAAAACCGCTGCTTATCTAGAATTGGTGCAGCGATTTCCCCTCTACCTCGCTAGCGCTGGAATATAAAAACCATTGCGCAATCTTGCTCAGTGGCAATCGTATCTCTAATGGATAACTCCAAACGGCACCCACTATTGCTTGGACAGACTCACTCTGCATTAGCTCCCCCGTCAGTTGATCAGGGCTTCCTACTTTGAGAGATGTTCCACATAAATCCAAATAGACAATTTAACATCGGTACCAACATATGATACATTATTAAAAATCATTACTTAATATTGTGATTAACAGGTAATTTCCAGTGCCTTTAGAAAGTAACATTCGACAATCAGACAGGTAATCGCAGGTGACGAGAAAAATCCAAAACTACAGAAATATTAAATTTCACTTCCAACTCAACTGAGGGTGTATAGCTTTTCATGAAATTTTAATATCTCTCATGTGCTGATTTCTGGTATTAACAATTTGATTTTCCCTTTATTTTTGTAAATGGTGATTTTTTCCGAGGACAAGGTTAGATCCGAATTGCCTAAAGGAAGATCAATTGTTTTTACACCACCCCCTGTAATCATATTCTGTAATCAAAATTGAAAATTGGCATGGAGGTAGGAGATGTGTCAATGTTGACGAAAAAAACTCCAAAACCAAACCTCAAAACTTCAAATGGCACTCTTCTTAATTCAAATCAAGGAGTTAAAAGTTATTTCTTCGCGATCTGTATATCACTAATATGACAGTTTCTCGTGCACCTTTTCAAATACTTAGAACTCTTGGGTATTTCCCCCAATTTAGTTTGTGAAACTAAGCATGCTACAAAATATTCAAGATTTGTTTTACTTCACTGCGAATTTATTTCCAATTCTAACTTTCTGAGCGTCCCAAGAGTCCACAACACTGTTATAGCTAGGTACGTCAATTTTGTGTCAAATTGTAAGTTTCTCGGTTTATTGCCTTCATCTGTTATTTCAGTTTCCCTCTAATCACATTAGATGTGGCACATTCAGTACAGAGAAATGTGACATTTAACATGCACAAATATAACCTTCTACAGTTCACAAAGAAAATTAAAATACATCTTTGAAAACAGTTTTCAATGTTCCAATTAACAGTGATAAATGAAGGTATATTTCAATATCTTTGGTGCTTTAAACATATTCAACGTTTGGATATTGTAATTTAATCAATGTATACAGTGACAGCCAAGTATCTGTCAGATTCATGGGTTTATTGCGAAGTGAGTAAGTAATTAGTTTATGGATTATAACGTTAAATGTATTATTCAAATCCAACATACGTGAGAACAAAATATTATTATTACGCAATCTCCAATAACAACAGATTGCCATAATGTGCACAGCCTTATTGATAAAACTCAAAAGTAAAGAGAACAAATAAGGAATACACAATGCCAAAAAGGAAATTCTTAAAGATCATGAGTTTATATACTGCCATATTTGGAGTCGTACACTAGATTCAACCATACACCCCCTCCGCAATGACAGTGTCCATGTATTTACGAGGTAAGGTGACCTATGGACCTGATCTAGTAATCCGTGGTGAAGGTGTACAAGCTTGGTGGTCGGCTATAGTCTTCTTAAAACTGATAGTGTTTGCTAGAGGACAGAATGGAATATTAAAAGTATTCTCTTGTGGTGTGTCGATGTTGGGAGAGGAAAAGTCTTGCAGAATGAAGGTACGTTTTAATCTGCCAGTGCTAATTGTTTGTTTTTCTGTTGACATCTCCACTTCGAAGTGCTTGTCACTGCGATATATAACTGGATATGGCCCATCATAATTTATGTCGACTGAAGGAGTGTTCTAACAGCATCATGCCAAACGAAAATGAATTTGCTTGTCATCAGATCTGGGTGAAAATGATCTTTTTGTGGTCGTGATGTTTAGTGGGAACTGGCTTTATGTTCCTCCTCTGTTCTTTCAAATTGAAGAGGAAGGCAGAGATGTCAATTGCTAACTTCTGTTCATTAAGTAATGCTCCCGGTAGCCTAAATGCTGAACCGTTAGTCATTTCCGCTGGAGTGGTATCAACTTGTGGAATGACGTACGGGCGAAAACCTATTAAGGCTAGAGGAAGCTTCAAAGCCCAGTCGTCAGACAACTTCACTTTTGAAGCACACTTTAACTGATGGTTCCAGCGTTCATTTTTTACGTTTGGCTGAGAATGGTAAGCCATAATTTTGATGTGAACCCTGCTTAGTGTGCTGGTGAGACATTTAAGGTGCTGACATTCGAATTGTGTTCCACAATCGATTGTTATGATCTGGGTACGCCGAAATGAGATATCCACGTTGACAATGTAGCAAGGGATACTGTTTAAGCTGTGATGTGAGTGAGTGGAACTGCTTCCGGCCATCGTGAGAAACGATCAATAATGGTTAGTAAGTAGTGATATCCTTGCGATGGAGGTAGGTGTCCCACGATGTCTACATTAATATGACTGAATCTCGCTGTAGTTGAAGGGTACCGTCCTATTGCACTGTTAGTATGCTTCCAGACTTTACATAGTTGGCAAGGTATACATTGTGACGTCCATGTCTTCAGGTCCTTCTTTAGTGATGGCCAAATAAAGTGCTTTCTGACTAACATGTTAGATTGTGCATTGCGTTGAAAGTTACTTGTCAGAGCTGTTGAGTTACATATGGGCGAACCATATCTTTAGGTATGTCACAAACAACTTCTTTACCATTTGATAACATTATTGTTTGAAGTACAAGTGACGTTGACTTCTTAAGGTGAATAAGCTCTTCGTCATATTGTTGATTCTGCGATTAGTTCCATTGTAATAGCTGGAGGGTTAGCGATTGAAACAATTCGTACAAAAGTGTCAGCTGCAATGTTTTCCTTTCAAGTAGTATAACGTATGTCCGTGGTGAACTGCACAATGAAATTAATTTCGCGGATATGACTTGGAGAAGTATTTTTCTGAACGTTGCTTGACCATGAAGGTGAGTGTTGTGCGGATAGTGTAAATCACAAAATCACGGCCTTCTAGAATGTACTGAAAGTGCTTTGCAGCAGAGATGCCAGCGAGGAGTTCTCTATCATAGGTTGAGTAATTCTTCTCTTCGTTTGTTTCTTGCAGAAGAATGGTAATGATTGCAAATTATTGTCTTTGATTTGCTGTAGAGATGCACCGATGGCAAAATCTGAGGCGTCAACCATAAAATATAGCAGTAAAATTAAGGATGGATGAGCCAGAAGTGCTGAGTCTGCCTGGCTGTTTTTAGGAGATCATAGGCTTGTTGAAGATGTTCTGCCCACTCAATCTTCCTGTTATTGGTTATTGTTCTTCTTAGTGCCATGGAAAACCTTCAAGAGCTCTGCTGGTTTACTGGATGAGTCTGGGGGTGCTCTTCGGTAAAAAATGATAAGGCCAAGGAAACGTCGCAGCTCTTTTATTGTTGCAGGTGACGGATAGTTGACAATGGTTTGTCATCGCTCTGGTAGTGGCTTGATTCCCTCTTTAAATATCAAATATCCGCGGACTGATACATACGTAGAACTGAAAATATATATGCTCTGGTTACTTCTTATATAGAACGTACTTAGGGTTCAAAAAGCAATAGAAGTTGCTTCTTGTGCTCTTCTTCATTTTGTGATGCCACAAGAATGTCATATATGTAACATATACAAACTCTAGGTCTCTCATACAGTGTCGATATATCTTTGGAAATTCGAGCAGTTATTATTGCTGTTTTAGTTATATCTTCTGGATGCATAAGGATGTGCTGAAAAGCTCTGACTAGATCAATTTTTGATGATATTCGTTTTCCATCCAATTGGCTGTAAAAATATTGTAGGTTAGGAACAGTATATCTGTCAGCCACTGTGATGCTGTTGAGACCACGGTACCGTCACAAATCCTCCATGAACCACCTTCTTTAGGGGACTTGCGCGCTCTTTCAAGGTCGGCAGAATCCCATGTTAATCACCTGCTGGAAGTCTGCTTAAGCTGTTCCCAGCGTATCTGGAGATAGTCGTCGTGCCTTTGCTGCTACAGGATGTCCCTCGGTGATAATGGCATTAAAACAGCTGAATCTGGGATGTCAAAATGAACGATTACATGAATTACGTTGGGAAATTGCTTTTGAATATCAGCATGTTTCTGGTTGGGTGACATAACATGAACTGATTCTATGCCTGAGACCTTAATTAGTGCGCCAGGTGTCGCTAGCGAGGTTATCGAGTCAATAAGTCGCCTGTATTTTAAGATATGCTGATAGATTGAAATGGTGAATGAAGACTGTCCAAATGATGGGTGAATGTACGTTGGCAATCAGAAAATTCCATGTGAAATTGCGCCGTAAGTCCTTGAGTCCTAATAGACCTTCTCCATGAATATTACTGCAGGTGCCATTTGCTGCATAAAATTTACGGTCTGCTTTCATGTGGCGATCACTATGAGAAGGGGGAATTACCGATACGTCAACTCCAGTGTGAACTAGGTAACTGCATCCGTTGCTTCGGTCTGTAATGAATAGGCGGTGTGAAAAATGACTCCGATCACCTGGAGCGTTTCGACTGCTTATTAGAACGCTGGACGGAAGCTGATTGGTATGATGGGCGAATGTACGTTGGCAATCAGAAAATTCCATGAGAAATTGCGCCGTAAGTCCTTGAGTCCTAATAGACGTTCTCCATAAGTATTACTGCAGGTGCCATTTGCTGCATAAAATTTACGTTCTGACATTTTTTTGCTCTTTGTCGATAATTAAAGTGATACCCACATAGTGTTCCATTGGGGTTAAAACGCTAACCTCAATCTCGACCTGTCTCGTGATCTAATTTGTGAGGACTGTGATGAAAGCGAGTTACTTCTGGAATAACGTGACATTGTTTTAATTCATTGATGGTCAACGTTAATTCAGCTATCTGTGCTTATTGTCTTGAAATACGATCGTTGCCGGGATTGTTGATTTTGTTGATCACACTAGGTGATGTTGACTGCATTTTTTGAGCACAAATATTCGATTCAGGTGATGCAGTACATAGTCAGCCATAGTGGCTATGGTGTCAATATCATCTTTACTGCTGGCCAGTATGGACCGTGCTCTAACAGGAAGTCGTCTTTAACCTGCGTACCGCCCAAGTTCGCATCTCTACTGAGAGATGAGTTGGCTTCTTGTCACTCAATTCTACTTATGATTGAAGAGGTTAGGGCAACATTGTGATAACCCTCATTATTGTACTTTTAAGGTAGAAAAAAATCAAAGTTTGAGTAAATCCAGGGAGTTCACTTTTTAGTGTTTGAACTTCGTACTGCTTTCCATGCAAGGATTGTAGGTGTAGTTCTGTGAGAAAGTTTGTACAGTATTTGGATCATGATGTTTGAATTCTGGGGAAATCCAAAGACTTTGTTTTGTATGTGTTTCTTGATTTGTGGCGTATCATTATATTGCTCTCAGCTTTGAAAATAAATATTTGGGTGACTCAATTAATTCATAAAGATTGTTTAGAGTTGAATTTTAATGTATACAGTAGAATAATCAACGAAACTTTGAGTAAAGCAAAAAGTGTTTGTCTCTGTCTTTTCCTTGAAGTTATATTATTTGTAGGCAGATTAGGAGATCTGGTACTTATAAAAGGTATTGACTTCTAAAGATATTCGTTCTGTAACATAGTAAAATATTAGAAATGCTAGTACGGTGAGATTATTTTAATTTTTAGTTAATGTGTATGGGTCTGATAAATCGAGAGATATATGAGGATTTCTTCAGATTATGAAACCAACGTCAGTAGAAATATGAGTATGTCCAAAGTTAATTTTAGATTATATTTGAAGCTACACAATAATAACCTTCATTTAACTCAGCTGATAAATTCTCTGCACTATCTTATGCAGATCAGCAGGATAATTACCCTCACTGGAGAACACTCTTTTGGATGACTGCTAGGTGGCTTATTACTGCATCCAGTCATCTTGTCCCTGAGGGATATGATTATGTTGCCTCTGAACATTAGAAGAAAATGTCAAGTTGCATCACTATTAATTATTGACTCTCACACGCTGTCAATTAGCTTTTCTACAAATCATCTTACAAGTAGTACAAAGGAAATGCATCAGAGCGCAGCAGTGCCCTTAACTCTATTTCATAACAAAATGATGGTTATCACTATGTTGCCCCAACCCTTCAATTATGTTAATAGTTTCATCCCTTTCCTACTGTGTGGCTCTTCGAATTCCTGGGTAAGTCTAGTTTGAAGATCTATGAATGAAAAGGTAGACACTGGTCGAGTCAAAAAGTCTGAAATTAATTCCACGATATTCGCTTGTAAGGATGCACAACGGCATGATTATATTTCGTGGCTTAATTTTTGATACTTAACATAGTAGGCTAAATTGTGCTTCCACTTGACGGAACCATACATAAATGTTTTTATCCAGATTCACGGAAACTTCACTGGAACACCTCCAAGCTGCGCTTCGTTAAATGCTGAGGTTTGTAGTGTATTAGAGTCGTCGAAGGTGACCATTTCTTACTTTTGTATGGCCGATAATAGGTTCTGTTCCGATAATAATCACGTTAGGGTCACTAATATCAATTTTAACGTTAAATGTATTAATCTAATCCAACATACTCGAGAGCAAGACATTATTATTATTATTATTCTATGACCTAAACCGACAGATTGCCATAATGTGCACAGCCTTCTTGAAAAAAACTCAAAAGCAAAGAGAACAAACCAAGAATATTGTGGGGACTAATTCCGAATTTCTATCACCATTTTAGCATTCCACCTAACAGCACATACTGTATACTACAACTAGCATACACTGACAAGTTGCATTACTAATACTGCAACTATATAATTGTACATATTGTAAATATTTTCACCTGCATATTCAAACATAGATTTTACAGCCTAAGTGTGTACTTTTTTTCATGATTAGGGCAAAACCCAGCTCTTTTGGGTACATTCGTGTTGACCGACTGAAAAGCACCAAACTGTTGTAAACCAAGAATAAACAATATCAAAAAAGTAAGTTGTTAAAGAACATGAGTTCACAAACTGCCGTATTTGATGTCATACACTGGAGTCCGCTACACGTTTTTACCTCGTTTATTACTATGTGATATCTTATTCAATCAGTATTAAACTTGCAAATTATACAAAATAAAACAATAAAATGTGAAAATCCGATTGGATTGAAGTGACATAGGCAGGTAAATATCAAAGAACCAAACCTAAATTAACAGAAAAGAATTGCTAAGAAATCAAAGAGAACTCGACACGTGCACTTGAGTTTCAATAACACAGAATTGGTAGCAGTGCACAGCGAATGATTCTAGCGGTAAACCATATCATCTCTTTTTACAACAAACAACTTGTCACTTGATAAAATACCACAATTCTTGACAGAGTGCAATACCTTATAGAATTATGTTAATACATAGTGATGGCTTGGAATTATACGCGTTAGATATTCTTCTTTATTGAAATTACGTCATAGAGACAGGTGTTACTAATTCCATTTGTCATATTTTGCCGTTTTTCCATCGGCAACACTACAGCCACTGGTTAACTGACTAAAATATGTCGATTCCTCTGGATCAACCTTACGTAATTATTTCACGCTGATGGGAAATGTTTTAAAATGAACTGGCGATACAACACGCAGCGTAGCCGTGCTTTTTAAATCGTGCATCATGGCCCCTCGGGCAGCTGTAGCAAGTCCAAAGATTGCAGGTTCGAATCCTGGCGCTGACACTGGCTATCCTGACTGTAGTTTCCTGCCTGTGCTTTCCAAACTACCTCCAGGCAAATTCCAGGATAGAACCTTACTTCAAGTCCCTTGGCGCCTACTCCATCCTTGTTCCTAATACAGTTACACACATTACTACAGTCATCACAGGAATGCAAGTTAAACACGCACCCAAGTACAAGTTGTCCCACGACTTCAAATGAATTAACAACAACAACATGAAACTATCGATACTTTAAAAATAATTAAATAGCACAGGCCTGCTAAAAGGAAAAATTCTGTGGTAAAAACGAAAATAGGTGTGTTTGATTCACTTCGTTGTTCTGCACTCGAAAATGCATAGGCCTACTGTTTATCCCCATCACATGTGGTTAATTGGCCGTGGTGGCGTAGCTGGTAGCATGCTGAACTGCTGTGAGCAAGATCGCGGGTTCAAACCCGGCCGAAGTCGTTGGATATTTTAAGAGCGTTAAAATCCATGAGTATGCCTTCCTTCGGAGGGGAAGTAAAGCTGGCGGTCCCATGTCATAGATTTATGGCGTATAAAAGATCCTTCCACCAACTAAACTTGTGTGAAGCTAAATTTCTAGGTTAGATTTCGTTGTAAGGCTCTATCAAATTTCCAACGTTCACCAATATGTGTCAGTGATATCTGGTAGCGAAAGTTGGAACTACTTGAAATTTTACGGAACTTGTAGCTCACCCTATGGGTGTCCGCTTGAAGCACCTACATCCTCTGGTGAGCCAAACATGTCCTCAGTCACGCCCGACATTAAAAGTCAAACGATAAATAAATAAAATTGCACTGATGAAAAGTGTAATTTTTATTCTAGCAATAAAAGAGGAATTGAGCCAAAACGAGATGTGATATTAATGAAGTAGCTCCACGAAGAAACAAACAGCCTATTTTCATACATCCCCCTTTTCTCTTCCATTAAGAACACTCCCTCTTATTAAAATAATGTTCTTGGTGATGTACTAAATAGCTTTTGGACACGACCTAAGTTGTGAGAAAGTATACGGCAAGGAAATCAAAAGCAACACAATATCCATAAGTTGTAGTCATTATAAACAAGAAACATATGGAGAGCATAATCGTATGACTAGGGTACTAGCGCATGCCTTGTCTTAAATCAAAGCTTTAATAGTTCTTCAACCTCCAGCACTGGAAAATGTGTATCCAAAGTTAGGACTTTTAACGCTAAAGAATTGAGCACTGGTGTAGCCCGTCATATGCACCATCTCTGCAATCGCCTGAAGAAGATGCGAGAAACCAATTTAAAAAACGAGGTTTTAAAATTTCCAACTGATTCCATCTTGAATTATTGCAAACAATTGAACATCAATAGATGTCTCCACCCTAAGCTCAGAATAAAAATTCGCTGTGCCAAGTTTAATTTGTTCTCGGGTAATTAGATCACCAGAAAATCACTTGGCTGCCATGTTGTTTTTGTGTATCTCAGGATGTGTAAAGTCACATATATGTTCTTACTAAACAGTCCAGTAACACCGTCTAAATGTCAGTTTCACTCCTTAAATAGTTTCGAAAGTATTGAGAACTGGTGACGCCATGCTGGATTGCTTAAAGTACAGGGAGCGGCAAAAAGATCAGACGGTTTTTAAATCACAACAGCACAAACATATTAAATGATACAAACTCTTTTATTACTTATAACAGCAAGGTGTACATGTCAATTAACGGAAAACATGAAAGAACAATAGATTTTAACTTTTAAGATTTGAAAATAACGTCTTTCAAATGATGCCCATCTTTTGCCATGCATACTTCCAGTCTTGCACTGAAGCTTTGCATAGTCATTAGGCTTCAACTGCTGGACAGTAACCATTTTATACGGATGAAAATGCAAATCGACACGCAATATTCGTCTCACTGTTTGATCAGACATTTGCAAAGCAGCAGCTTGTTTACGAGCCGGCCGCCGTGGACTGGTTTCCACAGCTTGTCTCACTCGCTCAACATTTTCCGGTGACCTGGCTGACCTTGGACGGCCTGTCTACGTACGTTTTAAGGCTGAACCTGTAGCTCTAAAATTACTCACCCATAACAAAATGGTGTTACGGGATGGAACGCGTCCTCTTCGACTCGCTCAGCCGTACAACGACATAAACCGTCAGATCTTTTTGCCGCATGGCAAAAGATGGGCATCATTTGAAAGATGTTATCTTCAAATCTTAAAAGTTAAAATCTATTAAAACTCAGCAATTCTTCTAGGTTTGTGCCGTGTCTTGTGTGGGGTTTCGCCTAGGACACCAAGCTAGGCTCATCGGCGGGCTCTTGGTGTCCCCGCCCGGACCCCACAGGAGTGACGAACTGCGCGCCACCTCCCTTTATATAAGGTGCAACTGCACCACTTGACTACGAGAACTAAAAGCTCAAGCAGCCTTACCTCCCTGCCATGGTAAGCCAATATACCATCTTAAAATCTATTGTTCTTTCATGTTTTCCATTAATTGACATGTACACCTTGCTATTATAAGTAATAAAAGAGTTTGTATCATTTAAAATGTTTGTGTTGTTGTGATTTAAAAACCGTCATATCTTTTTGCCGCTCCCTGTATATGGTATAGAATTATATGCTAGCACATGAACATCTTAATTAATTGTGACTCATTTTATCAACCTACATTTATATTGCTTGTCTAGGACACGAGAAAAAAAATCTTAATTTAAGAATTTTGCACAGCCGCTATTTTTAGGTTCTTATGAAAATTGAATTAAATTAGATGCCAGTATATTAAACCTTGAATGAAGATTTACAGTGCTAAGTTTCACTGAGCTGGGATATTTAAGAAGTGAGAAAAATCCATATAACTCTTTACATTTCGCTTCGCTGCCATGTTGGTATTGTGCCCATCAGGTTATTGAGAGTCCAATATGTATATTTACGTTAATAGTCTCTACAAACATCCAATATTTAAATTTCATTAGATTTTGAGAACCAGCTAGATATTTCATATGGTTGCCATGTTGGAGTGTTCTAGTATATGCAGGCTATAGTGGAATGTACCGTTAGATGAAGATTATTGTGCATGTTCATTATACAAACGTTCACTTTGATCGCATGGTTGGGATGCGGAAATAAAAACTTAATTTCAAAATTCGCACAGCCACCATCTGGAGTTTATGAAAACAACTGAACTAAATTAGATGCCAAGCATTTAACGTACCAAGTTTCACTGCGCTTGAATGAATAAGTCACGAGAAAATCCTATTTAACTATTTTAACTCCGCTTGGCCGCCATGTTGGATTTGTACTTGACAGGTTTTAAACTTTCACATACCAGAACTTAGTATTCTGTACTACCATAGAACATTTCAGGGTTGTATTAGTATCCGTTTCGGAGATATTGAACGCCAGTGAAAAATTTCGCGTGGCCGCCATGTTAGATTGGTGAAATTTAAGGGGTACGGTCAGGTTCGGATGATATGTTCTTACCGAGATTCATTGAAATTGCTCCAGCCGTTTAGATTTTATTAGGGGGGGGGGGGGGGAGTGACACACAAACATACACACATACACTCATACGCACAACCACGCACGCACGGACAAAATGTGATCTCATCAGCGTAGTTTCATATGATGAAAATAGGCTAAAAACTGACACAACTTTTGGATTCAGAACATTAATCTGTATCAAAATTTCTTATTTTCTAATTTACCGCAATATCATACAGACATGTGTTATCTATGAAGAGGATTTAATGATTGCTTTGGAAGACTGGAGATATATTTATTTCATTGGTTGTGGAGCTTACAAGCGAGAGGAGTGAGTCAGTCAATCCGGAAGTCATACTTGCCCGTCAGAAAACGACATCACTTGTGATATCACGTTGACAGCGGATTCTCTCTCCTTCTCAGTCGCTGTCGTTTTCTCAAGATTCTCAGCACATCCAGTGGCGCGTCACTCCATCTAGAGATTCCAATCTACAAGTCATCACTGCTGCTGCTGCGGTACTTCATTTCTATCCAAACCCCTTTCCGTCAATTTATTTCCTTTATCGTTCCGGTTCCACATAACGCTTATCACACACACACCCACACCCACCCCCTGCTGGAGCCGTCACCTGCTGGGCTTGACAGCCTAATGGAATATTAGGCGCGCTGGATGCACTCACACCCAGCCCTGCTTCCACATGGTTTGCTGTTATACACCTAGCATTGTGTGTCGCTACAACAAGTCATGCCGTGTGATTAGATAGCTAACTGTCACAAGACAGGCTAGTGCAATACTTCTCATACAAGACAACGTTTACTTTCATGTAAAAGAATTACTTTCAATGCTAATACGTTAATAATACGTGGGCATCTCGAATGCTCGCGGATGTACTGTACCCACTTCTCCCATGAGAAGTGCTGGCCCGGATAAAACACCGCAATTTACCAAGGGAGGAGCAATCTAACATATTACTAATGGAATTTATTGTATGCGAATTTTTGTCTGGACTATAAACAACAAATGGAATGAGACAAAGTGTCTCGGGGCGTTATCGGGATTGGTAGGAGGATGGCTACAAACAAAAATTCTTGAAATACACAAAATCTGGGCAACACATCTAGAAACACAATCCACGACCTGGGTTAAAAACGAACTTTTATTTCCACAGGATCATAACACACGATTATCTATTCCACAACCTATTAGGTTGCGTTACAAAATCAGGTTGGGATCGAATCCACAAAGTAATGTCTCCTCACTGAATAAAAAGAGCAATAAAAGAGAAAAACTCACAGATTGTTAAATGTTTATTCAAACTTCAGGAGATCATCAAAAAAAACAAACAAAAGAAATCTATAAATTGAAACTAAAGTCCAATCACCCTAATCATGTGTTTGTTCACTTGACTTTCAATTCCCTGCTGGTAAGTTTCAATTGCATATATTTCCATCTTTGTGCTCCTTTTCTATTTAATCTACAAAATCTGTACACTACAATTTTCCCACACAGAACTATACCATTGATATTTACGAAACACGCCATCAACTCTGACATTTCATTCGAAAGAATGTCTCTTATCTTAATTACCCTATCTATTGCTAAATTCTCACCTCGAAAATTATTAATAATTAAATAATCCGTGGATGTCTCAGTCATTATCATATTATTCATAGTAAGGATACCCTGTGTCGCAATCATCATTCTCACTCCTAATATTAGGAAAATGTTCCCACAATCATCAAAACTACCATTATTATCTTGTCTCATGATACGCTTCAATATTTGGTTTCTGATTTACCTCAATGTAACAAACAGTACAATTTCACATACCTGTGGTACTCTTTCTCACATTACCAAAACGTAGGGATTGTTCACTTCAAATAATAACTTATGCTAATCAACAAATCAACTTTGGCATATAATTAGAAGGGCACAATTCCTCAAAGCTAATACCGCATTTGGATTAAATAATTTAAAATATGTCAACATGACCATGATCGACACTGAAATAATTTATCACTTTCATGTAACACTTTATTAACATTATAGCATGAATACAATAGCCACTGCTTCGTAATTTCAGCTTATAACAAATCATGATTAAATAAATCCCTGTGATATGTGAATATTGTCCGCAGAATTCAGTATAAATCGAATAATTACCATCTTGTAATTGTAATCTATCGTAAATTCATTTTCCCTCAATAAACAGAAACCTTCTTCTGTCGTGACGTATTCAACAAACGTCATAAATGATTAATCAATCATAGGATTTTCTTTCAAACTTGACAAAGCAGATTGTGGAAACAGGGGAATATCACTGCTTAGTATTGTCTATAAAGTATTAAAAAATCATTACAGGAAGGCTGAGAACTTACGTGGAAGCATATTTAGGGGATAACCAGTGTGGTTTCAGAAGTAACAGGTACACTACTGACCTGTTCTTTACTATCAGACAGATTCTGGAGAAATGCTATGAGTACAATATTGATGTGCATCACCTGTTCATAGATTAGAAACAAGCATAGGACAACATCAGGAGAGAAGAGTTATGGAAGGCAATTCAAGAGGCACGAGTACCAGCTAGACTTCTAAGACTGTTACAAATTATAAGGTGCGTTCAAAAAGTAACGAGCCGGAGGCTGGAATGCGCAAACCGGTGACGACATCGGCTAATCGTGGCGGGTGTAACGAGGTGTGCTTCTGACCAGAGCGTGGAAGGTCACAGCCAGTCGCTAGAGGGCACGCGTGCACGTCACGTGACGGCACAAAGCGAGCAGCAGCATTCAACATTCGTCCAACGCTGCCAGTAATGCTGACGTTCTTCTTTGACCAAGATGGCCCCCTTCTGATACACTTCATGCCGCACGGGAAAACAGTGAATGCCCAAGCGTTACTCGCAAAGCTTGACCAACCTTCGCCAAGCGATCAAAACAAAACGACCAGGCAATCTCACCCTTGGGGTCATTCTGCTCCACGACAATGCACGACCTCATACGGCCAACACAGTCACGGCACTCCTGCAGAAATTCAAATGGGAGGTTCTCGGCCACCCTCCATACAGTCCAGACCTCTCTCCCTATGATTACGCTATGTTTGGTCCCCTGAAAAGGGCTCTGGGGGGCCAACGATTCATCTCGAACGCCGACGTCCAGCTGTACGTGCAGAACTGGTTCACATCGCAGCCCAGGGAATTTTATGAGACGGCCATTCAGCGCCTCGTGTCACAGTGGGACAAGTGCCTCAATATCCAGGGCTAATACTTTTAACATACAGGTACTGGTTTCTGTAATTATGCCTCCGGCTCGTTACTTTTTGAACGCACCTTATACATTAAGCAATACCATGTGTAAAGTGAAGGTGGAAGGTATATTAGCAAAGACCTTTGAGGTTAATCAGGGATTACGTCAGGGTAATGTAATCTCTACACTCCTATTCAATATTGCCTTAGAGAAAGTCATGCGAATGACACAAGATTGCAACCCAGGAGGAACATTATTGAACAGAGTGACACAAGATCTCGCATATGCAGATGATATTGAACTATTGGGTAGGAGGAAGCGGGATCTTGAAAGAAAACTGGGAAAGTTAGAAAAATATGGCGCTGAGATGGGGCTAAAAATCAACCAGTCAAAGACCAAGTACATGCTGGCATCTAGTCGAAAATACAGTGAAACGACAAAAGTGCATTTAAATGGCAATGAATATTAACAATGCAAGGAATTCAAATATCTGGGGTCAATAGTAACAGAGAATAACAACGTAAGGATTGCAGCTGGTAACAGGAGTTACTATGCGTTAGGCAAGGTATTCCAGACGAGAAGCCTAAGTAGGAATCTGAAATTAATGTAGTGAGACCGGTGGTGACCTGTGGTTGAGGCATGGACTATGACGCAAGGGGATGAGGGGTTATTACGAAGATGGGATAGGAAGATACCCAGGAAAATATATGTGCCAGTGAATGATAGTGGATTTTGGCGAATCAGAGACAATAGAGAGATCAGAGAACCATATGGCAAACCCGATTTAATAGCCGAAATAAAATGTATTAGGGCATGTTGAAAGAATGACATAGAACAAGATGGCAAAAAAGTCTTTGAAGGTAAACCTGGAGGGCGTCGTATGAGATGAAGACCAAGGATAAGATGGTTGGATGACGTAGAGGATGACCTGACGAGCATGGGAGTAAAAAGAAGGAGAACCAAGATCGTGATCCCGAGGGGAGTGGGCGAAGATTGTCCAGGAGACCAAGGCCCTACATGGGATGTAGCGCCCAGGGTAAGTCAGTAAGATGATTCTCTTTCCATTTCTCATTCAATTAAGCGGTAATAATAATTATCTTAAAATTCCTTTCAATTTTATCACCAACGTAAATTCAATTATTTCTCACGTACCCATAAATCATGCTCAGTAGTACTAAAAATGTGGAGACATATTAAATACTCCTCTTTATGTTCAAAACCTTTAATCTTATCAGGTCAGCTAATCAATAGCACTCATATTCCCTGTAAATCATTACTCATATTCCAGATACTCATTTGCAAAGTCATAAGTGAGCAACATACTGTGTGTATTAATCCCAATGTGAGAAATTGTTATTTAAATCCTAGAAACGTTTCCTTAAGTTATTATAGATTTCATATGCTCATCGAAAATATTGGTAATATGTCATAGCTGCTATTTGAAAGGTTAGAACCTTTATTATTGGAAAATGAGGAATGCTTTCACTGCCCTACGGTAAACTGGTCTGGGTCAGCTGATTTCGTTTGATGCTCCCAAATCGACCACGCATCTTCTTCTATTCCCATGGCGTCGTGATTTCATTTTATAGAACATCGTACTCCAGATCTTTCCATCGGGTTGGAAATCCTCGCCTTCTTCAAACATCCCGGTAGTCGGTTAGTTCAATGGATGCATTTATCAGTTCATGGTGGAGATTTGAAAAAGAAATTACATACATTTCTCTCCCACTACTCTACATAATAATGTCATCTACTAAGTTTCTGACAGGTTTTATTTTTTGTTTTTTGAGGGCAGAGGCTGTTTGTGCGTGTCACTGTGTGTTTGGTTGTGTTTTGTAGAGCCATTTGTCTTGTAAGTTTGGATCTGATGATGCTCGCTTGACGGGTGAGGCACGTCGTCCCTTAGTTTTCTCCTTTATCAATAGTCCATAACAATATATATATATACACCGACTGCCTGCGTAGTGCAGCCGTAACTTTCTTGCCTTCTGTGAGCAAGGATGCAGGAACGAACCCTGGCACATTCAGTTGGCATTTGAGGGTGCGCAAATGTGAGGGAGCCGTTTTAGTAGGTTTACTGGCTTGGGCCAAAATTCCGGCACCCCGGCGTCTCTAAAAGCCACTGAAGTCACAAAGGACCTAAAACCAATAACAGTTTTATATTATTATCCGTACACACTCGGGAAATGTATCTTGATTGGTATTACGTACGGTAAGATTGGTAAAGACACGGGAAATGACACGTAGTGTTAACAAATGAATCCTAACCGTAGTAACAATGATGTTAACTATTATTTATGTTGTGTTGTCAAGAATATGAATAAAGAGAGCGGTCTGGTTACATTCAAGACGCCTTCCACAATCTGGACAACAAGATTCAGCTGTGTGCGTATGTGTGTCCGAGTGTTCCAGGTACACCTCAGTGGTGTACTATTGAAGAAGTGATGTGTACTGTAATTTGTTGGTAGGCCTGTATTATTTATCACGTTAAAATTATTCAAAATTATTCATCGTTAACAAAATTAAATTAATTAACATAAGTGAAGTGTGTGTAGCCTCCGTGGCTTAGGCGGCAGCACGCTGGCCTCTCACCGCTGGGTCCGTGGTTCAAATCCCGGTCACTCCATGTGAGATCTGTGCTGGACAAAACGGAGACAGACAGGTTTTTCTCCGGGTACTCCGGTTTTCCCTGTCAAAAATTTCATTCCAGCAACACTCTCCACTATCATTTCAATTCATCTGTCATTCATTTAATCATTGCCCCAGAGGAGTGCGTCAGGCCTCGGCAGCCGGCACAGTTCATATCCTCGCCGCTAGATGGGGGCTTCATTCATTCCATTCCCTGACCCGGTCGGAGACTGGAAGCAGGCTGTGGATTTTCATTTTTTTTTCAAGTGAAGTGTGTAGTGACTTCTGCGCCACCCTGTATATATCTTAATCATATGTAGTTTATTTCAGGTTATTGCTTCGCATAATCTAGCAATTGAAATTATGTTTATTCGACCGACTGAAAGTTATAATATCAATTGTTAAAAGGGACTGAGTGCTGTGATATTTTTATAAAAATCTGGAGACGTTTTTGTTAGTTCTTGGACCATTATTTTGTTGAATATGGCTAGATTCTTGGATTTAGTTTGATGAAAACCCACTTGGCAATGATCTCATTAACACCCTGAGATTTCAAGATCTCGATCTAACGCGCCTGTGATATTATCTCGTGCCAGGCTAAATTCCAATGCATTTTTTCTATGAGTGTGTATTTCTCTCCTGACGGTGTGTATATGCTTTAGCGTGGTCATCGCGCATCCGTATGCCGTGGAGATAGGAACAGTATGTGTGCTACGCATCGAATGAGTACATGTAACAGGCTATTAAAGTGTTGATGGTGAGACAGATGCTCCTAAACTTTTCAGTTAGGTGTATAATTCCATGTAACCGGCGGAGGAATGAGCATTTATATTATTTAGACTGTATACCTTAATGCTTTTCGCGTCAGATAACAGTCATGGTCTCTGAAAGATTAAGATAATATAGTAGAAACCCAGAGATCGAAGATAATCTTTAAACTTTTATTACGGCAGGAAGGATGTTAACTTTAATTAATATGCAGATATTTTGTACGCACCAGATTTTTTATTAACAGTGAGTAACATGGTGAAGTAAGACTAAGGCGAAGCCATTGTCTGGTGTAAGAGTGCACGTGCTCTGTCTAATGGATAAGTCGGGCCGCTCTGCCGTGCCGTACAGAAAGTGGATTGCAGTTATCCGGCAAACGACCATTTAAATGCAATGGGCTTGCTGAAAGCTCGGAGCCCGGCTGCGTCATTATGGATCCAGGAAATCTCTTAAGCATCTCCCGGCGATAACTTCCACCACACTGAGCAGATTAAAACCAGATTTGGGACGCAGTCGGAAGCAAGAAATAGCCGCTTATCCTAAACTGTTTTCTCTTGAGAAAAATGTTTTATAAGTTACTTGTAGGCTGGTTAATTGATTAACGATTAGTGCTGCCTAATGAGCAGAGATGGCATCAATTCCTTCTAAACGTGGTGTGTAATGTGCAAGGGCGCTACGGCGTAGATCATATTAACTGAGTAGTCAATTAGCAGCAGTTTATCTTTGAAGATGTGTTTCAAGTTTAACACAGGTAGGCTATGCAAGTAAAGTACTGAAACTTGACTACTTGTTGTCTGACATGAAGTGGAATGTGTAACTACTGTCGACCAAAATATTATGTGCACTCGAGTTTGAAGGATGTTTTTGAAGTAACCAATAGATCTACACAAAATCCAATAACATCATCATTTTCATCGTTCTATTTTACGTTAGTTCATGTAGGATTGGAATTTTAAATTTATATTTTTTGAATATTTTTTATAGCAGTTGAAACACAAAATGTGCCCGTTTTAAGCGTGTTTAAACCATGCGTCACATTTAAGAATTATTATCTCAAAAACCCATCATCAGATCGAATCCAAATTTTAACACAATATACATTGGAATGTTGTATAACTGGTTTATTAATTTCAAAATTTTGTGTGTTCAAGAACGAAAGTTGTTATCATTTATGTAAAGTAACTTTTTCTCGGCTCGAGGTCGTTGGAAAATGTAGTTCTTGGTTGCGTTGTAATCCTTATACATCAAAAGGTTATGCTGTATGACCTGAAATACGTAAATTAATTCACTTATTTTATATCGGTTTGTATTTGTACGGGGAATTAAGACATGGTTCACCAGCTAGCCGCTCCGGGAAATGCTGTACAGCGTTGCTGATATGGAGCCCATCACTTCCGAGGGAGGCGCACCATGACGCGTGATGGAGCCCATCTTGGCAACGTTGTACAGCTTTCACCGGAGCGGCTAACTGGTGAACCATGTCTTAATTCCCCGTACAAATGCAAACCAATATAAAATAAGTGAATTAATTTACGTATTTCACAATCATACAGCATACCTTTTTGATGTATAAGGATTACAACGCAACCAAGAACTACATTTTCCAACGACCCCGAGCCAAGAAAAAGTTACCTTACAAAAATGATAACAACTTTCGTTTGTGAACACACAAAATTTAGATATTAATAAACCAGTTATACAACATTCCAATGTATATTGTGTTAAGATTTGGATTCGATCTGATGACGGGTTTTTGAGATAATAATTCTTAAATGTGACGCATGGTTGAAACACGCTTAAAAACGGGCACTTTTTGTGTTCCAACTGCGATAAAAAATATTAAAATATAAATTAAAAATTCCAATTCTACATGAACTAACGTAAAATGGAACGACGAAAATGATGATGTTATTGGACTTTATGTAGTGTGACCATTATGCAAGGGTACAGTAGGTCTATTGGTTACTTCACAAACACCCTTCAAACTCGAGTACACATAATATTTTGGTCGACAGTAGTTCGTTGATAATCAACTCTGTATTGCAAAGTGTTGCCAGCAATGGGATGAAGTTGTTTCAAAGCGTCAAGACGACTTATGACGCGACATTTGGCTGATTACACCGAGGAGCCGTTCCACATGCCGCGAGACACTCGGCTGACTGGACAGGAAGTGGCGTTCACCCCTCAATGGGGAGCGAATAGGCTGGAGTTGCATATACGGGCGTATCCAGAATGTTCTTTCATGTATAAACAAAGTGTGTGGAAAATCAGAAATGCGTAATGCATTATTTTGAGATCGTAGCGAGCGCCTATGTGCACCACAATTACACTTCCTCATGAATTCTTGTTTATCTATTTTTAAAGGTAGATAGTTGAAATTTAGGAGATACGGTCTACACAAGACGCCAGTCAATCTGGGAGGCAGCACTGGAGAAATTAAGGCGTGCAATTAAGTCAAAACGCCCGGGAAAACTGTTACAATAGACGCTGCTGCTTCATGATAACGCACGTCCTCACTCCTCATACCACAACGATCGTAACACAGAAGCTACGTCAACTCAAGTGGGAGATACGCGAGTAGCCGCCCTATAGTCCCGATATCTCCCGAGAGCCCATGAAGGGTCTTGCCGGTCGAGGATGTGCAGCAGGAGGTTAGGACATCTGGTGCGTTGGTGCGATGAGTACCAGCATGCTCACGGTGATTTTGCCTGGTTGGCATTGCCGATCTTGGACTGAACGGCTATCAAACGGAAACTTTTATCATTTCAAATGATCTTGTCGACTTTGTCGTTATGCTTTGGGTCTAACTTTATGCGAGACGGAGACGGTTGCGTTACGGAGGCGGAGATTGTGACGTCATGCAGCCGCGCGGGAAGCGAGTGCGTGACGTCATGCAGCCACGCGGGAAGCCTAAGTTAATGGTTAATGGGGTCTGTTAAAAGAGTTCTGGGGCGTCGAGCGACCTGGGGCTTCGAGCGAAGCGAAAAGAATACAGGGTGACTCCTAAAGAGGTGTACAAGATGCCAGATAAGAATACAAGGTGACTCTTAAAGAGGTGTACAAGATGGCAGAGAAGAACACAAGGTGACTCCTAAAGAGATATACAAGATGCCAGATAAGAATACAAGGTGACTCTTAAAGAGGTGTACAAGATGGCAGAGAAGAATACAGGGTGACTCCTAAAGAGGGGCACAAGATGTCAGACAAGAATACAGGATGACTCCTAAAGAGGTGTACAAGATGTCACACAAGAATACAGGGTGACTTCTAAAGAGATATACAAGATGCCAGATAAAATACAGGGTGCCTCCTAAAGTTGTGTGCAGGATGTCAGAGCAAAATACAGGGTGACATTTAACGAGGTGTACAGTATGTTAGATTCAATTCAAATACAGGGTGACCCTTAAAGAGGTTTGCAAGATATCAGATTCCAATAATGGGTGACCCTTAAAGAATTGAAAAAGATGTCAGAATCAAATACAGGGTGACCCTTAAGGAGGAGGGCAAGATGTCAGATTGAAACATTTAACCCCTTATTGGATGGAACTAATTGTTGAAATATTTTGTTCTAAGTTGGTAATGAGGTCTGTTGAAAGAGTCCTGGGGCTTCGAGCGAAGCGAGAAGCTCTCCTGCCTTTCTAACATATGTAGCATTTGTAGCATGCGTCATTTGAAATGATATAACGTCTAGTCTTTCAGACTGACTGTAATTTTTTTGATCACGTCTTATACATAAAATCGTGTTACTTTGTGATAATTGCTTCATGCAATATTTTTTTCATGTTAGGGCTTTTAAATATTTGTTTCCCCGCCTAATGTAATTGAGTATAACTTGTGTTGATCGACTGAAAAGTGTTCTATAGTAATTTTTGAAAATTGACTTTGAGATGAGTTGCTGTAACCCCGTGTGTTTAAGTACTGGATTTTGGAACAGCTTGTTTGTCGAGTGTGCTTTGCTCCTGCGAGCACCAACTACACGAAGACCGCACAACCTATTAGGTAATTACACCTGGTATCTGGTCGCTGTCTTTGCCACTGCACAAATAAAGTCCAATGGGGAACTAATCCACGTCAACCGGGTCGCTAATTAATTAATCTGTTTCCAGACAAGTAATCCACTAAGATGTCCTCAAGGAGCTGTGTGCTGCTTCCGCTTTGTAGAAACATAGGAATTCAATTGCAGTAGCGTGTTCGAACACAGGTAAATTTGTACATTCTTCATATCGTTATGCCTTCTTCCTCCTCCTCTTCTTCTTCTTCTTTTCTTCTAGATACTTAATGTCATTATGGTGTTTGAAGCCATTTTACAGTGTTGCCTTAGTAAACAAAAGTTTGATTCTTTTCAGTCGGTCAACACTAAATAAGTGTATATGTTGTAAATATTTTCACCCATACTTTCAATTATAGATTTTATAGCCTAAGTGTAATGGATCTGATGATGATCGCTTGACGATCGAAACTGGTCATCCTAGTGTATTTATTAATCTCATGTAATTTTTCTCAGGATTAGGGAATAACCCATCTCATTTGGGTACAATTGAGTTGACCGACTGAAAAGCATCAAACGTTTGTTTACTTAATGCCATTTAGGAGTTAGGACATGTGGTCATCAAACCGTTAACTTGGGTGTGTGTAGATTTGTCTGATAAACTCCGTTAGTATGATGTCTACAGTAGTATGAGTATTTGTAATAGAGACTAGAATGGGGAGGGAGGTGGCCATAGCCTTAAGTTGAAATGGTATGAACTCCGTCTTGAGGAAAGGATTCATGATGAAAATTAATAAATGTAAAACAAAAATAATGGAACGCAGACGACAGATATCAGAAACCCCTATTGACGTCAAATTAGCAGGTGAAAAGGAGACTTCTGCTACTTAGGAAGCTGAATAACTAGCGATGGACGAAGCAAAGAGGATATAAAATGTAGGTTGGTTCAGGCAAGGCAAGTATGTCTACAGAAAAAAATTATGTTGACATCATATATAGATTTAGTTATTAGAAAGTCATCTTTGAAAGCCTTTGTCTGGAGCATGGCGCTGTATGGAAATGAAACTTAGACAGTTGACGCAGCAGAAATGAGGAGAATAGAAGTGCTTAAAATGTGGTGTTACAGGAGCATGATGAAGATATGATGGGTAAATAGAGTACAAAATGAAAAGGTGTTAAGGCGAGTGGGCGAGGAGACATGCTTCTGGCGACTGCTAATGAAGAGAAAAGAAAGGTTGGAACGTCACATACTAAGACACCCAGGAATAGCAAACTTAGCTATGGAAGGAAGGGTTGATGACAAGAACTGTACGGGTGGACCAAGGTTAGAATATGATAAACAGGTAGCCTCGGATGTAGGATGTGGTAGCTATGTAGTGATGAAAAGATTAGATCAGGACATGGAGACATGGAGGTCTAATTCAAACCAGTCAATAGACTAAGATCACATAAAGTATTCTTCTTCTGTTCTGTTCTGCTTTGATGCACCTATCCAATCCGCCCTGTCCTGAGCTAATCGTTTCATCTCTACATAGCTACCAGATCCTACATCCGTGGCAATCGGTTTAACCTTCCCTGGTCTAAGGTTAGGTATTGGAAACCTAAGCAGGTCTGCCCTCCTCTTCTTGCACATAATAGTACGACTTATCACATAAATGTCGCAATATATTCTAAGTGAATGAGAGACTGACGTCTATACGCGAACACGTACATTCCTTCACAACGATATCATGCACACAACACGGGGGAGTAATCTTGGCTGTCGCCCCGGATGTTTGGGTTCGATTCCCAGCTCTGCCAAGAAATGGAATTCAGGTCTGAGGGTTGGAACGGGTTACACTGAGCCTCGTGGGACAAAACTGAGAAGGACAGGGTTCGATTCCTACCTCAGCTGTGCTAGAAGTGGTTTTCCGCCTTTTCCTACTTTTATTCCCGGGGAATGTCGGGATTGTTCGTAAATTAAGGGCACAGCCGCCTCCTTCCCAATCTTCATTTGAATTACAAATAAACACACTAATATGCTACAGCCATCACAATAACACAGGTTATCAGACAAGTTTCAACACACGCACCCCATAGTAGGGTACACAGGTCTACAAATAAACACACTAATATGCTACAGCCATCACAATAACACAGGTTATCAGACAAGTTTCAACACACGCACCCCATAGTAGGGTACACAGGTCTACAAGAGCACGATTTCGCAAAGCCCCTCAATGAATCAACAACAAATTCATCTATCGCTAGGGGCAGATGACCTCGTAGTTCTGCCCCTTAAAACAACAATAACTAACTAACTAACTTCATCTATCACTGTCCGGAGAACGGGAGAGTGGGGGAGAGGCTGCCTTGTCTGCTACAGCAAGTCGCTTGCTCAGCATTGCTCTTTACTTTCCACTATCCTTTTATTACGGGGTCAGGTATGAAGGGAGATGAGTTGTGACGTGGCAATGGCTTTTACAGCTGGATGCCCTTTTTAATGCCAACCATATGAGAGACGAAATTAATGTAATTGAGTAAGGATTTGGAGGGCAGTGGCCGTGAATTGTACCGCCCTGGTATTTGTCTAGACTTGAAACTGGAAAAGCGCGTTAAACCATGTAAAGAACCACGTCGATGTGGTTCAAACTGGACTAACTGGCCTCAGCCCATCCTGAATGGCGAGGATCTAGTTGTTGTTGATTCATTTGGGGGCTTTGCGTCATCGTGGTCATGTACCACGTGTGCTTTAATGCGGAAACTGTCTGTTAACCTGTGTCATTGTGATGACTGTAATAATGTGTAATTTTAATTGGAGCTAGGATTTGGGTAGGAGGCAGCGGTGGCCTTAAGTCATATACTATCTCAGCATTTGCCTGATGTAAAACTGGGGAAACCAGAAAATCACTTCTAGGATGGCTGAGATAGGAATCGAACCCACCTCTTGTCAGTTTTATCTCACGAGGCTGTATGTACCCTGTTCCAGCACTCAGACTAGAGTAAAATTTCTTGGCAGTACCATAAATCGAAACCAGACTTCCACGGTGAATGACAAGAATGCTATTCACTACACCACGGGATTTGTTAATGATGATATACTGTAGTTAAAAGTACAGGGTCATTGTCTATGTGCGCGCAAGTAAACACGGTGACTGGCGCAGATCGCGGGCGCGCGTATGTGGTTCAGCCGGTGGTGGCGCGCTCTGCTGACTCATATCGTTAGTTTATTCCCGGGGAATGTCAAAGCTTAGACGTTAGTGTTGCACGTTTAGTGAGTCTTGTGATTAATGTGGTTGTTGGTTATGCTTAGTCACCAATTCACGTTGCGTGAACGTGTGTATATCCATAATTCGTATAAGAAAAGCAGAAAATCTTGTTCTGAGACGAGACGAAAATTTCGAATCAAGTTTCCAGGAAGACCTGTGCCTAATGCCAGTACAATTAGGAGGCTCGCTAAACGATTCAAGGAAACAGGCTCCGTATATAATAAAAGAGTTGACAGACATTCTTTCATCAGAAGATGTCAGGTGTGTGTTACAAGAGAGGGAGGACATTTTCAGCATTGCCTATGAGCACTATAAGTACACATTATTGAACATGTTTGGTAAAAGTGTGATAGTGCGTGCCACCATCGGCTGAACCGGGTACGCGCGCCCGCAATCTGCGCCAGTCAACGCCGGCTTAACTTCCGTGTTCACCCGCGCGCACATAGATAATGACTCTGTCGAATACATAGAATACGATGTGGTGGACTGTATAAAGAAATATATTTTACATTGTATGTACATGATTAAACACTGAACACGTACAGTAGATATTACATGCGTGTGATGACACCATTTCCGGTAGCCACTGCTACCTGCTAGCTGGTGAGTCCTGCTTGACGCAGGTAAGAAACACTATGTACACAAAACATTTAAACACTTCACTTCTCTTCACTCAACAATGGGCAAAGTCTTGACACTCCTCTTTTCAAAAGAGCTCCGCTGGGTGTTTTAATGGTAACAACCCTCGTAACTCCGTCGGTTCCTGGATGCACTGCTGCGACACGGCCCAGTTTCCAATGAAGTGGAGGCACGCCCTCTTCCTTCAGAACAACCAGAGTGTCGATTTTTGGGGATTGTCCAGGCGACCGCCATTTAGTACGCTGTTGGAGTTGTCCGAGGTATTCCTTGGACCATCGGCGCCAAAATTGCTGGAACATAGCCTGAAGCAGTTGCCAGCGCTTCAGTCTATTCAAGGGAGTCTGAGACACATCTTCTTCCAGAGGAAGATGAAATGAGCCACCGATCAGGAAGTAGGATGGGGTTAAGACTTCCGGATCATTGGGATCAGAGGATAGTGGACAGAGGGGGCGCGAATTCAAAACTGCCTCTATCTGTACAAGCACTGTAGTCATTTCTTCAAACGACAATGCAGCGTTTCCTACTATTCTCTTAAGGTGATACTTAGCTGATTTAACTGCAGCCTCCCACAACCCTCCGAAATGAGGTGAACCAGGAGGACTAAAATGCCACTGAATCCCCTTATCTGTAGCAAAGCTTATGAGTAACTGCTTGGTATTCCTATCATTAAAGAATTTCTTTAGCTCACGTGATGCACCTGCGAAATTAGTTGCGTTGTCAGTGAATATGTGGGTGCAAGTTCCTCGTTTAGCCATGAATCTTTTCAGTGATGCTAAAAAGGCAGCTATAGACAGGTCGCTTACAATTTCAATATGTACAGCCTTTGTGGTAAAACAAACAAACATAGCTACATATGCCTTAATCCGAGCACCCTTCCTGGAAGAAGGCCGTAAATATACTGGGCCACAGAAATCTATTCCTGAAGATGCAAATGGTCGACTGGGAACTACTCTCCTTTCAGGTAGCGATCCCATTACCGGTTTATGGGTCCGTTCAGAATTACGAATGCTTATGGAAACAACTGTTATGAACTCTACGATGATGAGAATGATGTCGTATATGGCAAGTTCAATGCTGGAAACTTGAAGAAATATTATCCAAGAGTAAGCCAATAATAATTCAATTTCGTGTTCAAGTGAATTCAGATATTTATAACAGAGTTTAAAAACAATTTGCAACTGTTTTTAAAACGTGGTGAAGGGAGAATGCCCCCGTAAATTGAATTATACTGAGACCACGGTGGCTGTATTGGCATATGTGAATAAAGTTATGGCCGTCATAGTTGTGACGTGTATATTCATGACGTAAGCACGGATGACGCAGACTTCATGCAAGTAGGCTGGTTGAGCTGAGATTCTTTGTGACGTCATGATTTTGTTCGAGAAGGATCTGAGATTTACGACGCAGTCGCAGGGAAGCAAGGAATTGTGCTGAGGAAGAAGTTACGCTATTGGAGGAGAGGCTCGAACCAATGAATGATAGTTTGGAGGGAGACGGAGATTACTGAAATTACCATATTTAATTACTTTTGGCATGCAGAATTGTGGAAAACTATTTTCAGTTATGGCATTGATTTGGAATTTTGAAGAAACTAATTATGAGTTTTTGAAATTTGAAAATCCGTCAAGTATAGCCAAAGTTAGAACTTCTAGCAATGACGGAGGAACAAGCTTTGGTAGGGATGGATACGCCCCTTAAGAAGTTGATAAAAGGCCTTGCACAGCAGAGAGGAAGTTCTCATGTCTCATGTTTCAGAGCTCATGGCTCATTTTCTGATTCTCAGATTGTCAGACTTCGAGTTCTTAATTCCGATAGAACAAGTATATATTATTCAGTGAAGCAAGTCGTCATTAGCAAGTGTGGTAGAGCCCACAGCATCGAACAAGCATTGAGCGTGCAGCAGTGCAATTTTACGGTTACTAAAACTAGGCGAAGTTGGAGCGCACACATAAACGAGTCTACAAGATTATCTATCAAGAGTTAGCTACTACATTTATGCTAATTCAATTGTGCATTACAATATTGAGGCGTGTACGAAAGTTGAACATTTTCACTATTATACTTTGGAAGATATTCGCATTTTAAGACTGCAGACAAAAGTGATTTTCTCGACACCTGAGAAGCACTTTTATAATACCACATTCTACGCTACGGCTGACACATGTATTGCAACCGTGATACTGAAGATTACATTTGGTGATACAACGCTACATTCTACAATGGAACTATATAATCTGGCAGTACTTTCGACTATTATTATAACAGAAGTGGAGATGGAAGACTAAAACTTTAATGCAATTGGGACATACATCAATGGAGTGAAATAGCAGCATGGAGCTTCGTTAATCGTCATTCTACAAAAGCGAGCATGTAGTGAACATCCAACTACACTCATGCATCGTAATCCATCGCTGAATTACATCAAATGGCAGTGGAAATATCTTCATACTCCACAATTATGAACATTTCTGCGGAAATAATTGCAATAAACTTCATGGCGAATTTCTACTAGAACTTCAGGGAACTTTCAAGAGAGGCCAGGGTGGACCCAAATCACACAGAAGAGTTTTGCCAGGAGGATGTCTATCGTCTACACGGAGCAGTGCAATTTCCGGAGGAGGAAACTGTTCTATTCTCCGAGGGCGCAGGTTCCAGGTTCGAGGTCGGAGCACATCTTTACGGTGGTGAAATGGAACCAACAGCAGTCTTCTTTGGAAATTTTCCTCTAGAACTTCAATCAACAGATATGGTAGTTGTGAACGTTTCTTGATTTATTTGAGGCATTTAGCGATATCTGAGCAACCATTTTTCCCATATTTTCTGTCCCATATATTTTGCCCCATATTCTTGCTTGATATTTCTGTACTCTGTACACTTTGCTGATTTATGCCTTTTTCTACGATTTATTGAGACATTATTATGTCATTGGCATATTTATATAATTTTGGATCAGTTGAGACTGATTTTATATATTCTTTCAGTAATTTGCATATTTTTGTAGTCACGATTTGACTGTAAAGTTAACGATTCTCTATGGCAAGTTTGAATTCAGACAGCGTGTCATTTTATTAAAGTAATTCTATTCAGTAAATTACTTTGACCAATTTTCTGTCATCCTCAAGAAAGAAGAATGATTAAAAGATTTTAGAGCGTTAAAATCTACTACATTATCGACGATCTTGGAAATACTAGTCGTTTTATGAACATGATTGCAACATAGACATTTATCGTCAATTCTGAAATACCATTGCATTATAGACAATTTTATGAAATATGAACTTTGAGTACGATTTATTGAGTACACTATAGTAATGAACATTTGATAGGAGTTTTTCTCAATTGTAGATTGGAACAATAATGTTTGCAGTCCACAGTCTAATTGTATTCTATTCGACTATTTATGCAGTTTAGATGAACTTTGATTGAAGATAGTATTTTTATACTGCGATACTTTGATGATATTAATCTCAATTTTGATAGACCAGGGAGGCGTGTCTAATCGTATTTGCTATTACATTCATTTGTGATTGGCAAATTTTTACTTCATATCGCTTCATGAATGAAACCCACGAAGGTTAAATATAATAACAGTTTTCGATACAATTGATGAATATAAGAATTTTTAAAGAGGAACTATGGATGTATAATCGTTAGTTCAGTGGACGTGTAAAAGTCGCTGATGAATAATGCCCTGTAATAAGTGAGGGAGGTTCCCACAGTAATATTGATGATGATGATGAATTTATAAATGGAGGTTTTTTGTGTGTATTGTGGAAGATTTTGATGCCATATATAATGAGATATATGATGAATTATGGGCCAATTTTGGTGCAATTTTGTGCGTTTTGAGCGAGGTATTTTTCCGCTGAGTGTATTGTTCAGGTCCATTGAAAAGTATTCATGTGAAGTTACTGTTAAAATTAACAAGAGTGTTTAAATAAATTGAGATAACGATTTTGAATGGAGGTTACCGTCACAAATAATAATTATTAAATCTTATTAAACCTGAATCTAAAATTTAAATATAACTAACCTTCATTGGTCGATTATATCACCACGATTTAAGTAATTATCAACCGGATAAACGTGTGGTTTAATGTATTTCTAATATTTCTAATATAAATAATATAAATAATGTAAATAACTATGTAAATATCTTTAATAATAATTTGAAACGAACGGGATTAATAGAGGCGTGTATAAATTTTTCAAGTGTCGTTTGACAATGTTATAAACAATTTAAAATGTTATAAATAATTAATGAACATTTTGTTATAAACTATTTAAAATGTTATAAATAATTAATGAACATTTTGTTATAAACATTAAGCGTTTTCGTTATTATACTCTAAACAACGCTAGTTCAACAATTGGAATATACAATTAAACAAGATTTGGGATTATTAGAGTAATCCATTGATATTTGAACGGAGCATTTAAAAGATTTGCGTGCTAATATTTGAGTTGAGATGTGAACATTTAAAGTGTTTTGAAAAGGAGCTAGGCTCTGAGGTAACTAGCATATGCTAACATTGGCCGGACAGGTGCGTCCATTTGACGAAGCAAGCATGCGACACGGTGCAGGGTGTATTACAGGTGGCCAGATAACTGAATAATAGAGGCCAAGGTCATCTACATAGCAGTCATGCGGTTATAAATAAAATGTGAAGTTCATGAACAAGGAAACAAATGCTTTATGTCTCGTCCCAGCTCCCTTATCCATTCCAAAGTGCATTGTTGTTATTATTACGTTCTTTTGAGCTAGAGAAAGCTGAATTTTTGTATATGAAGTATACAAGTCCTACAGGAGGACATGGTTGCATTGACATTGGCTTCTGATTGCCACGTATATTTTGTTGTTAAATTTTGTTAAGTTATATTTTCTTTATGTGAAATAAATTATTGTGCAGTTTAAATTTTCTTGTTTCCGACTTGGTTCATTTTAAATATTGTGGTGGAGGTTATTGTGAGAGCATACTATTAAGTGATCCTGTTGAAAACCCAGACCCAAGATTAAATTGAATAGGTAAGTAAAGGTAAGTATGAACCCCCGTATATTTTGGTGTGTTCCACAATAATTTCATGTTAAATACTGTGCTCTAATCTCGGTAGTATCTGTCAGTGCCATTTTCATTGATGTAGCTGTGCCGGTGCGATTGATTATTGGCAATCCGATTGAGGGGGCGGATATCTGACAGCCTACTATCCGGATTATCGGGGACAGTACGTGCAGGGAGCAATTTTTTTTCCCACACAGCGTCGGACGACACAACCACCCGTCCAACCATGTTTTTTTTTCCTTCCTGCATAGCGCCAATACGCATATACTTATGTTTTTTCTTCCTCTTTAACAGCAATAACATCAAGAACATGTATCTTTCTGTATTTTTACTTTTAATGTCAACTTTTATAATGATTAATTTTAGATGAACAGAAATGAACTATGTATATACCCAAAACCCACCCCCTCTGAGCACACGCTAAACTCACATCACCACCAGGATAACACGACATCGATACACCTGCACGACACCGACACTGAAGAGGAAGAAGAAGAGGTACAAGAAGAAAACAAGGAAAAATCATTACAGCGTCACGCCCACTCTAGGCCTATTTCCCTTTCGCGAGGACGCGAACAAACGACGAAGGGGACTTGCACAGCCCGGGGGCAGTACCCCCTGAGACCCACCCCGCCATCTTTTACCAAAACTACCCGCATTGGCAGACCATAAGCCTCATGCATTTCTTCAGACACAAGCGGGCCCGGCATACTGCTGACGGCCACGCTTACGAAATATAAACATAAACACGGTAAATTGTGCGACAGCTATGAGGAAATGCTGACCAGGCAGTGGGGGAAGGCCTTAAAGCCTAGGCCCGGAGGAACCCCATCATCTGTTCTGTTCTGTTCTGCTCTTGGCCAGCGGCCCTGTCCGACGAGGTCCGTTCCAGCTCTACACCAGGTGAGATCTAGCTGTGCTCAGAGTCCTTTATCTTTGTAAACAACTTCCCTGAACCACTGTACACCTTACAAATTGTACTACATTTCATATTTGTTTAAACTCCCCAAGAGGGACATCACATCACATCTACTGGCCAATAAACACATGGTCAGTAAGCATACACGCTTATTACTAATCACACTCCATTTTACATCCTTATACCCAACCTGACCTTAGTCATAATTGCCCCTGACCGTAGAGGCCAGTAACTGCATCGTCAGGTTCTATTGTACTCGAGCAGACGACTCGACTGCAGAGTGTCGAGTCACCGACTCTGCACATTCGCTGAATTGCACACTCTGGTCAATTGGCAGGCTAGATTAGCAGCCCGCAGTTAGACATCCATCCCCTGGCAGGTAATTGCATCCTACAGAGACGCCCCCAATAGCTTAAGCACTCACACCAACACACTACACTGGTAGTCTCCCCCAACTACGGGAAACTACCCTCATTCGGAAGCAGTCCTAAAAATTAGCACACCTACACTACCCTGTTTATCCCACCCCCAACCAAGGGATAAAACAATACTCCAATCTGTGATGTTGGTACTTTTAGTGGGTAAGCACTGACCAGTAATTGAAGGTATTACGTGAAATGTCATGATTCGTTCAAAGGAACCGAACCGCGAAGAAATCTTTGTTCTTACCACCGACCCCACCTTGATGGTAGTGTCATGCAACTCATGTATCGGAATATTAGTCTTTGTCTTTAACAATCGTAATAGATGAGCTAATTCCCTAGTTATAAAGTTGAGTTGCGAGCCACTGTCTAACACAACCCGAGCTTGACGGGTTTTCCCCTCTGAATTGTTGACATTCACTACTGCTGTCGACAACAATACTTGAGAGGAAACATCATTGCTGTGATTGTGCAATGAAACAGCATTACTATTATGTTGCTCATTAAGGGTGGACAATGAAGTATTATTGGACACAATACTCTTGTTTGAAGTCTGACTATTAATGTGGTTCGGTGACCCTTGGTCCCTGTGAATAAAGGTGTTGTGTTTATCCTTGCACAGCTTACAACATCAACGAGTGCACTCGTTTGCGAAGTGATTTCCAGACAGGCAATTAACACTGAGCTTATGCTTCTTGATCTCCCGCCATCTGTCATAAACACCCATAGAAGTGAATGTTCTGCATCTAAATATGGGATGTTCTTCCGTGCAAAGCGGGCATTTCTGATTTTTCTGTGAAAGGAAACAATTTTTTCCTGGTTTCGTGAATGGCCTCGGTTTGAAAACAGACGCATTCGGTTTAGATGAAACGCCTACCTGCTTCAGCTGTTTTGAGCGATCACAATTCTTAGTTTCGATCGATTCCAATGCATTACATGTTTCGAGTAGAAATTTGTCCAGTGTCTGATACAATGGAAGATCAAAGGTTGGTAACGAGGTCTCCCATTTTGTTAACGTTTCAGCGTCAAATCTGCTTGTTATTAAATGTATCAAAATGGCATCTAATTGTTCTTCAAGAGACAGACCAAGCGCTGATAGCGACTGTATGTGCCTTCTGAAGTCGTCATACAAGTCTCTTAATGCCTTGGAAGATTCTACTTCTATGTTGTTGATCTGAAGGACCGAATTAATGTGGGAGGAAACAATTGATCGCCGGTTATTGAACCTTCCATTTAACAGGTTCCACGCTATGTCGTAATTCGCTGCAGATATTTCTAGAGACTGTAACACGTCTGACGCCCTGCCTGATAGCACTGATTTTAGGTAATGAAATTTCTGTATTCTTGACAAATTTGCATCTTCATGAATGAGATTCTTAAAGGTATCGGCAAAATTGGGCTAAATAATCACCTGCGAATGTAGGTAAACTTATTTGAGGCAGTTTAACTGAACGTGTTTGCGAACTGGAATTTGATTCACCAATAGAATCACTTAGCGAAGTTGCTGACTTGGAAATTGCACTGTTTATGGATCTTATAGGACCAGATGTTTTGAAGTATTGCTCCTCAAAGTCGGGGCGATAAGATTCTTGTTCTGCTTGTAATGATTCATCCTCTTTCAAATCCTCTATTTGTGATTGAACTGTTTCATATTCTTCCCAGATTTTTTGATAAGTGAACCCGTCGATCTTCCATCTGATCTACGTCCTTAGATTGAGAATCTAATTTCTCTACGAAGCCTTGTATGCGAGATAAGCTAGCCTTTAACCTACCCCTTTTGCTACACAGTGATTTTATCTTTTGTTCCATTTTTCACTAGCAATTCCCAATAAACTGCTGAATGATATAAAATCACAATAGACCAAATGCATATACGTAAAAGAATGACAAAACGAAAAGACAAATACCTAACATTGTTACATAATACAAATATGAACTCCTGGTTTTGTTTCAAAGAGTTGCGGGAAAACTGCGTACAAATAACAAACAGTTTTACGGGCGAATTCAAGTGCGATCTCTAGCAATACCAATACATTGCAAGTACATACGAACAGTTTTGAATGGAGAAACAAAGGAATGCATATTAGTCACAAGGAATAATTAAGGATGATCGGTGACTTACCAGGATGATGAATTCTGTTGTCCAGTAGTCGCCATGCCGCCAAAAACCCACGCCATTCGTGCGAAGCCATGCTGTCTTGGGATCACACGAGTTCAATTTTCACTGTTTTCCTTGCCATATAATCGTGCCCGGAGGACCAAAACTTATGTCGAATACTTAGAATACGATGTGGTGGACTGTAAAAAGAAATATATTTTACATTGTATGTACATGATTAAACACTGAACTAGTACAGTAGATATTACATGCGTGTGATGACACCATGTCCGGTAGCCACAGCTACCTGCTTGCAAGTGAGTCCTGCTTGACGCTTCTAAGAAAACGACCCTTCCTCTTAATGGGTTAACAACCCTCCAGCAGGGGGACCAACTGTCATTAGAGTATGTACAGTGCCAGAGTTGCCAACAGACTCTGTAGAACATGAATAGTTATGTAACATTTAAAACTTATCGTTCAGTGCAGTGTTACGGACCTCCCTTTATCTAAACTGATTAGGGCTCTGACTCACAACTGAGGACCCATCTAACGTGTGTTTTTACAGTGGGGTAAAACAATTAGTTGTCGTTGTTGATTCATTTCCGATTTTTTTTTTTTTTTTTACATTTTGTTTGTCAGTGATGCGTAGTCTAAATGTCATAAAATCAGAAAATAATGCATCATGTCAATCGACAAAGTAGTAGGCCTATTATAAGTTACATTTCATTCCCCCGGGGGAATTCATTCATCAGAGGATGTCAGGTGTGTGTTACAAGAGAGGGAGGACATTTTCAGCATCGCCTATGAGCACTGTAAGCACACGTTATTGAACATGTTTGGTAAAAGTGTGATAGTGCACGCCACCAAGTACATGCCATAGGCAACCACGGGACCCCAGCTATGTCCAACATTGCATCTATGTACTTTTTCCGGGCTCTTCTCTTTCGTCTTTACTGTCGACCTCGCTTGGTCAACGTTTGTTCTCCTCTGACTACAATGGTATTAGGGTACTTGAGAGCCAAGGAGTATAACTTTTCCGCCTTAACTTGGACTTGTCTAATATTTCCAGGTACCCTCATTTTCCGAATAATCAGAGTAGTGTGTTTTGGCCTGTTCTACACCCTCCACCTCCACATTCCTCCACACAAGATGGCGGCGGTGCGATATCTCTCGAACGCATGGTCAGATTTTGCCAAATGAGGTGTCATTGAACTCGGGCGGACACCCCCTTTCCAATGGACAACATATTTCAACCCCAAAAATAAAACCTACCCTTAATTGGGGGGGGGGGGGTGAAATTGTAATTTTTTAGAGAATCTCGCTTTCCAAGTGCAGCATGTGAGAGTTTGAATGCCATTATGGAATTAAACGTTGTTCAACACAATAGACATGTGTACGGCGGATAGCCACTATGAATTAACATGCTTTTTTTTGTTTTTTACGCATGCCCACTCATGGCTTTTGTAAGAGGGTGGGGGAGCGGTTCCCAGTGGACGGGTCCTTGTTGACGGGTCATTGTTGACAGGTCCTTGCGGATGAGTCCCTTTGGACTGATCCCTTTGGACCGGTCCCTTTGGCCTGGATCCTACGGACTGACCCATGAATTTATTTAAATTATGTCAAAGGCCCTAGCTACATTTTGCGTGTAAAGCAGTGTGTTGAACTGACGTTGTTCACTAATCCCCCACTACTATAATTTGATAACGATATGAAAGAGAAGTGACGAAATACATGTGAACATACAAGAGATCTAACTTGGTGGATGGATGTGGACGGCGGATAGCCATAGTTGAAAGAGAACAATACATGTTCTTAAGATGTTAAAACTGAGGAGATGGTACGTGCAGTAAACCGACTTGTTACTTCCTGTGTCATATTACAGACATGACAGAGAGCGCACAGATCTGTTGCTACGAATAACGCTGCAGTAATTTGAAACCGCAAGTATTCATGAAGACAATGGGTGATGATCATGCAAAGTTAGCAGTCATTGGATATTACACAGGTGTTATTTCCGGTGTCATGTTGCTGACATGACAGAGAGCGCACAGTTCTATTGCTATGACTAACGCTGCAGTAATTTGAAATCCCAGGTGTTGATCAAGACAATGGGTGATGATCGTGCAAAGTCAGCAGTAATTGGATACCACACAGGTGTTCCTAGTGTACTTTGGACTCTCAGCTGTATTGGGAAAGGAATTGCAATGATCAGCAAAAAACTGCTGACACGAGCGATGAGAGTTTATATAAGAGAGGTGTCATATATTTCCCTAATGTCAGTCTTTATTACTCGCTTTGAGTGAATAGTGCTCTATTACTGCTCAAGAGTTATAAAAAAGCCTTTCGGTAGAAAATCATTAAATTATTTTGCAAGGTAAGTACTTATTATTAATGGATTGCAGTCTTTTATTACTAATTGATGTTGAAGTTATTGATTGGAATATATTTATTGATTGTTTGATTGCTCTGTTTACAGATAATTGGGTACCTGTAGGTTACCAGATTCCTATAATCCGTTCATTCAGTGGCAGCAGTTGATAAATTATAAAAAGGTAAGTGCCCTTCTAATAACTTTTAATCAGTTTTCCAATGTTCACCACTACATGTCAGTGAAAATGGTATATTTGGCAGTCAAAAGTCGGAACTACTTAACCATGTTGTGTAAAGCTAAATTTGTAGGTTAGATTTTGATTACCTCTCTATTAAGTCCGAATGTTCATTGCTAGGTGTCAGTGACATAGGGAATATATAAAGACTTAACCTCAGTTCACCTAACATAACCTAACTTTACCAAACTTAACCTTGTCACGTGTCATGTTTTACAAGTTTAGACTTACTTTATGACTGACTATGACGTCACACTAAGCTCACTTAACTGGTGGCTGCTGGTTTCTATCACGTGACATGTTCTACAAGTTTAGACTTGTTTTAAGACTGGCTATGACGTCACACTTAGCTCACTTAACTGGTGGCTGCTGGTTTCTATCACGTGATATGTTCTACAAGTTTAGACTTGCTTTTTAGACTGGCTCTGACGTCACACCTAACTCACTTAACTGGCGACCGGTGGTTTCTACCACTCAATTAAGTTCCAAAGTTCACCGCTAGGTGTCAGTGAGAGTGGTATATAGTAACCCTTAGTTAGAACTACATGAAGTTAGACTTGCTAGAAGTTCACAGATGATTGATTTAAATACCCCGCTATAACCATTGACTGGAATGTAATTAAACTATTTATATTTTACTTTGTTTCATCTTTTTATTAACATTTATGATTTCTTTCCTTTATAGGTAATTTCGAAAGTGATCATAATGTTCAAGTGTGGTGACTGTAAGAAACAGTTCTCAAGACCTGACAACCTTCAACGACACGCAAATGATAACATGACATTAAAATGTTTGTGTGCAGTCATTGTGCTATGACATTTAACAGACAGGATAGTCTTGGACGGCATGTAAATTTAAAGCATGTCAGTTCAGCACATTTTTGAGTTCAGTTTGTGATCTTGGCTTTTCTGCTGTAAAGCGATATCAATCCCACATGGTTGAAGTGCATGGGGAACAACAAGAACTGAAGTCTGTAAAACCATCAACTAGCACGGAACCTTTAAACAAATGTGATGCTCAAAAGCGTAAACGTTCTCAAGATTGTGAAAATAGTTGTGCAACAAAAAGAAAGAAGAATGGTGAACCTTCGATAACACAATGTGATGTATGTAATATTGATATACCTTCTTCAATCATTCATGGACATTTACGCAGTATTCATCATAAAAATAACGCTTGCCATGTAAGAAATTCTGGAAATATTCAACAAATTGGTAGCGCGTTTAAAAGTCGAATTGTTAGTTACAGACTTCATAGTGAAGAAGAAACTCAAAGTATTGAATCATTTTAAAGACTGTTCAACCTAGTGTGTTTGGCTTGGTAGAAAATGTTTTAGTAGAGCATAAATCATTTAAAATGAATTTTGAACTCTTTGGGCTGTATGTAAAAACTGGGAGTGAAGGTGAAATTACGGATATCAAATCTTTTAATACAAAAACATAATTGTTAGTGAATCAACTAATATCAGTGATATGTAACAAGATATTTCAAGTGCTATCATTTTGAAGAATGAAGAGTTCCAGGAAAGGGAGTCAGGATGGACGTTGGTTGAAGTACTTTATTTAGAAACCAACATGAATAAATAAAATCCCCTTCGAGCATCATCATACATTGATTTACCAGCATGGATCAAACGGAAGAAAGCTGTTGTGAACGTTATGAATAGTGGCCATGCATGTTTTGCATGGGCTGTAAGCTCAGCTCTCCATCCAGCAGTGATGCATGAGAATAGAACATCATCATATCCTCACTATTCTTCAGTGTTAGATTTAAAAGAAATAGAATTTCCTATGGCGATAAAAGACATTAAACGTTTTGAAGAGCTGAACAATGTAAGTATTAATGTTTATGGAATTGAAAACAAGAGCAGAGTAGGTCCTCTATATTATACTCAGGAAAAAAAGGATAGTCATGTAAATTTACTATACATAACTAAAGGTGAAAATGCCCACTATTGTTGGATAAAACATTTAAGTAGACTTGTCAGTAGTCAGATAACAAAAAGAGAACATAAGAAGTGGTTGTGCGATGGTTGTTTACTATATTTCAGAAAAGAGGATCAACTAACTCAACACCAAAAATTGGGATGTAATCATGTGAGTATGGTATTACCGACTCATAAAAATAACATTCTAAAATTTAAGGATTATGAGAAACAGCTTCGAGTACCATTTGTTATATATGCTGACTTCGAGGCTTTGCTAAAACCATTTAATACATGTCCATCGAATCCAGCCCAACCTTTCACCAACACTACTCACATTCATGAACCTTTTAGCTTTGCATATTATATTAAATGTAGTTACGATGACTCGTTAAATAAGTTTGAGCTCTATAGAGGACCTGATGCACCTAAAGTTTTCATTGAAAGGCTTGAGAAAGATGCCATCCGTATATCCTCTATTTTAAATACGATCATTCCAAAGGAGCCACTATCTTCATCAGAGCAAATGAAATTTGAAACTGAAACTAATTGTTTTATATGTGGTGAATGTTTATATACAGACAGGGTTCGCGATCATGACCATTTAACAGGAAAATACCGTGGTGCTGCTCACCAATAATGTAATTTAAATTATAGAGTAAGTAAATTCATTCCGGACATTCTACATAACGGTAGCAAATACGATAACCTCTTTATCGTTAAAGAATTTGGAGCTTCAGATGTGAAAATTGATGTGATTGCAAATAATAAGGAACAATACATATCGTTCACAAAATACATCAAATCTATCAATAAAAAACGATAAAACTGCGATTTTTAAATTCATTCCGCTTTATGCCGAGTAGTCTTGATAAGCTGGCTAGTAATTTAAAATCAGATCAGTTTCATGAAATTCAACGTGTCTTTCCTAAAGAAGATGATTTTAATTTGATTCGACAAAAGGGTATATTCCATTATGAATATATTAACTGTGTGGAACGTCTTGTGGAGTGTTCTTTACCACCGAAAGATGCATTTTACAGTTCCTTAAACACAAGTCATATCAGTGATCAGGATTATTTACATGCACATCGTGTATGGACACAGTTCGACAGTCAAACTTTAGGAGAATTTTCAGACATATATTTGAAGACAGATGTGTTTTTATTAGCAGGTTTTGAATATTTCCGGAATGTTTGTATGAAAACTTATGACCTTGATCCTTGTCAGTATTTCACTGCTCCTGGGTTAAGTTTCAGTTCAATGTTGAAAGAAACGAAAGTAAATTTAGAATTAATGACTGATATAGACTTGATCAATTTTATAAAATCATCAATTCGAGGTGGATTAAGCCAATGTAGTGGCGATACTCTAAAGCGATTAATAAATACATGCCTAGCTACAACCCTTGTGAAGAGTCAAAGTATATTGTCTACCTCGATGCAAATAACCAATATGGTTGGGCTATGAGCCAATATCTACCACTGAAAGATTTTCACTGGCTGACACAACTTGAAATTGATCTCTTACATGTTAACACTCTTAATGATAACGATGATAAAGGATATATTTTAGAGGTAAATCTTGAGTACCCTAAAGAGTTACATGATGATCATAATGATTTACCATTTTGTCCTGAGAATATGAAATCTCCATACATCACATCACGAACAAAAATGTTAATTGCTAATGTAAATGATAAATGTAAATATGTAATACATTATCAAAACTTGAAACAGTGTCTACAGCATGGATTGAAATTAACTAAAATTCATCGCGTATTACAATTTCATCAGACAGCATGGCTCAAACCGTATATTGATCTAAACAATAATTTAAGAACAAAGTCATCAAACGCGTTTGAAAAAGATTTTTATAAACTCTTGAATAATAGCGTTTTTGGAAAGATTATGGAGAATGTTGATAAACGAGTTGATGTAAAGCTGATAACAAAGTGGGAGAATGATGGTAAAAGGTATGGTGCGAGCAACTTAATAAGCAAGCCTAACTTTCATAGCTGTTCAATTCTTCATGAGGATTTAGTTGTAATACAAATGAATCGTCTTAAAGTAACTTACAACAAACCCATATATGTGGGTTACACCATTCTGGAATTGTCAAAAACACTTATGTATGAATTTCACTATTATTATGTAAAGAAAAACTATCTTGATAATGCTAAATTACTTTACACAGACACAGATTCTTTTATTTATGAGTTTAAAACTGATGATTTTTATGAGGATATCAAAACTGAAATAAATAGGTTTGACACAAGTGACTATCCCGAGGATAATGTTTACCATTTGCCTCTAGTAAACAAAAAGGTTCTTGGGAAATTTAAGGTTGAATGTGCTGGTGTTATTATAGACACCTTTATTGGCAAAAAATCTAAATCATACAGCTATATGACAATTGATGATGTAGTAGTAAAAAAATTAAAAGGAGTGAAAAAGAATGTTGTTAGTAAAGAGTTAGATATTAGTGATTATAAAAACTGTATTGTTAGTAACCCTCCTGTATTATATAAGAAAATGTGTGTATTTAGAAGTAAAAATCATCAGCTATATACCAATTTGCTGAACAAAGTTACTTTAAGTAATGAAGACAACAAACGATTCATTATAACCAACACATTTGATACTCTTGCTTGGGGAAACAGTCGCATTGACGACTATTACTTTACTTAAGTCTAATGATCAATATATTGTAATATTTGTAGTGTGTTTTATATTGTAATATTTTTTGTAAAAATTGTAAATAGAATGTATAATGTTAGGCTACTGTAGTTTAGTAAAAATAAGATAAGTAATACATTTTAGTGTAAAATGTTTGCTTTTGTATATTACGGAAAAGATTTTAAAAAAATATACAGAATGTGTAAACTAAACAAGGGGAATGTAAAAAATGTAAAGTGGAAATTGTAAATATCCATGGGTGAAAAAGTGAAATGGCTATCACCATTTTAAAATTAAAAGACATTGTGTTGTGGCAAACCTTGCTTTTATTTCACAACAACAAAAATGTACAGAATGTGTAAACTAAACAAGGGGAATGTAAAAAAAATGAAAAGTGGAAATTGTTAATATCTATGTGTGAAAAAATGAAATGTCTATCACCATTTTAAATTAAAAGAGCTAGTCATCTGGTAAACCTAATTTTTATTTCATAACAAAAAAAATGTACAGAATGTGTGAACTAAAAAAGGGGAATGTAAAAAATGTAAAGTGGAAATTGTAAATATCCATGTGTGAAAAAATGAAAATAAAGAAATGGCTATCATCATTTTAAAATTTAAAGACATTGTGATGTGGTAAACCTTGTTTTTATTTCACAACAAATTGGGCTTTACAAAATAGAATACAAATAAATACCAATTCCTCAATCCTTTTCATTGTTCATTTCCACTTTCCTTTTATAGCACTCATTACAATGGGGGCTGTCAACCTCTCTCCTACTGAGCCATTATAGGATGTCAAACGTTGTTTAGCTTTTTCAACAATACTTTATCCGCCACACGTATTAAAGCAGAATGAATATGACGATAAGAAAGGTCGTGTTCTTTACATGCTTAATCCAAAGAATTAATAGGTATTGACTTAACACAGGGTCTTGAGTCCATGAGTTTGGTACATGTTGCAAGATTTCTTTCACGGCATTGACTGTCACATAATAAATGAAAACTTGCTCATGATAGTGCATTGTTTACTGAGCAAAGTTTAACTCCTCTTGACGTAAAAGTTATGTTTAATCCATCTTTCACATCTCAAGAGCCATCAACATCACATACTATGCAAGAGGTAGTGTTGTTGTTTTAATGGTGGAACTACAAGGTTATCTGTCATCGATATGCAGATAGTTTTACCAAAGAAGAATTATTAGTGCTCTCCAAGTTGTTCATTTATTATGTGACAGTCAATGCCATGAAAGAAATACTGGCAACTTATACCAAAATCATGGACTCAAGACCCTGGATAGTCTTACCAAAGATGAATTATTGGTGCTCTCCAAGTTTTCATTTATTATGTGACAGTCAATGCCGTGAAAGAAATCTTGCAACATGTACCAAACTCATGGAGTCAAGACCCTGTGTTAAGTGAATACCTATTAATTCTTTGGATTAAGCATGTAAAGAACACGACCTTTCTTATCGACATAGTCATTCTGCTTTAATACGTGTGGCGGATAAAGTATTGTTGAAAAAGCTAAACAACGTTTGACATCCTATAATGGTTCAGTAGGAGAGAGGTTGACAGCCCTCATTGTAATGAGTGCTATGAACAGAAAGTGGAAATGAACAATGAAAAGGATTGAGGAATTGGTATTTATTTGTATTCTATTTTGTAAAGCCCAATTTGTTGTGAAATAGTTTTAGTTCACACATTCTGTACATTATTTTTTGTTATGAAATAAAAATAAGGTTTACCAGATGACTAGCTCTTTTAATTTAAAATGGTGATAGCCATTTCATTTTTCACACATAGATATTTACAATTTCCACTTTTCATTTTTTTTACATTCCCCTTGTTTAGTTTACAACTTCTGTACATTTTTGTTGTTGTGAAATAAAAACAAGGTTTACAAGATCACAATGTCTTTTAATTTTAAAATGGTGATAGCCATTTCACTTTTTCACACATGGATATTTACAATTTCCACTTTACATTTTTACATTCCCCTTGTTTAGTTCACACATTCTCTACATTTTTTAAAATCTTTTTCGTAATATACAAAAGCAAACATTTTACACTAAAATGTATTACTTATCTTATTTTTACTAAACTACAGTAGCCTAACTTTATACATACCATTTACAATTTTTACAAAAAATATTACAATATAAAACACACTACAAATGTTACAATATAGTGATCATTAGACTTAAGTAAAGTAATAGTCGTCAATGCGACTGTTTCCCCAAGGAAGAGTATCAAATGTGTTGGGTATAATGAATCGTCTGTTGTCTTCATTACTTAAAGTAACTTTGTTCAGCAAATTGGTATGTAGCTGATGATTTTTACTTCTAAATACACACATTTTCTTATATAATACAGGTGGGTAACTAACAATAGAATTTTTTTAATCACTTATATCTAACTCTTTACTAACAACATTCTCTTTCAATCCTTTTAATTTTTTTACTACTATATCATCAATTGTCATATAGCTGTATGATTTAGATTTTGTGCCTATAATGGTGTCTATAATAACACCAGCACATTCAACCTTAAATTTCCCAAGAATCTTTTTGTTTACTAGAGGCAAATGGTAAATATTATCCTCGGGAGAGTCACTTGTATCAAACCTATTTATCTCAGTTTTGATATCCTCATAAAAATCATCAGTTTTAAACTCATAAAAAAAAATAATCTGTGTCTGTGTAGAGTAATTTAGCATTATCAAGATAGTTTTTCTTTACATAATCATAGTGAAATTCATACATAAGTGTTTTTGACAATTCCAGAATGGTGTAACCCACATATATGGGTTTGTTGTAAGTTACTTTAAGACGATCCATTTGTATTACAACTAAATCCTCATGAATAATTGAACAGCTATGAAAGTTAGGCTTGCTTATTAAGTTGCTCGCACCATACCTTTTACCATCATTCTCCCACTTTGTTATCAGCTTTACATCAAATCGTTTATCAACATTCTCCATAGTCTTTCCAAAAACACTATTATTCATGAGTTTATAAAAATCTTTTTCAAACGCGTTTGTTGACTGTGTTCTTAAATTATTGTTTAGATCAATATACCTTTTGAGCCATTCTGACTGATAAAAATGCAATACGCAATGAATTTTAGTTAATTTCAATCCATGCTGTAGACACTGTTTCAAGTTTTGATAATGTATTACATATTTACATTTATCATTTACATTAGCAATTAACATTTTTGTTCGTGATGTGATGCACGGAGATTTCATATTCTCAGGACAAAATGGTAAATCATTATGACCATCATGTAACTCTTTAGAGTACTCAAGATTTACCTCTAAAATACATCCTTTATCATCGTTATCATTCAGAGTGTCAACATGTAAGACATCAATTTCAGCTTGTGTCAGCCAGCGAAAATCTTTCAGTGGTAGATATTGACTCATAGCCCAAACATATTGGTTATTTGCATCGAGGTAGACAATATATACTGCTCAAAAAAATTAAAGCACCACTTTTTTCAAAGGCCACCAAATTTTGAAAAGTTGACCTACAAGCTCGAAATCTCAGTATAACGTTTGTCCTGACGCCTCCCAAGCATATGCTTCAGCACAACTCCCCAACTTGAGTAGTTTCGGGGTAGCACCCCGAAAACCAGCCCATTTTCGAAAACCGCAAATTGAAGTTTGCGAAAAACGCTGCAGGACTTGTCGCAGGTTGCCAAAGCAGTCGAAAATGAATGAGTCTTGCTCTTAAAGGTTCCACAAACACGTTGAAATCGTTAGATTTGACGTTTGGGCATTTTCAACCCCCTTCATCATCCCCTAAACATGGACTACCATTGGGGGCGTCTGAGAAGGTACCGGGTGTGTTTAACCACCTGAAAACCTGTACACCGTCCTCAGTTGCTGATTGCAGTAAGTTCTTAAGGCCTCCGGCAATGTCCACACCCCCTAACACCCTCAACTGGCATGGGACCAAACCACCCCTTCTCGATTCACCCCTAATGAAGGTTTTAATCGAGATGTTTATCAGTGCTGCTAATGGGGGGGTCTTCCCCTAACGTTTCAAAAAAGTAACTGTGCCTTTGTCACCACCCCTTCCCCTGCAACCCCCGTTTGTATGATTTTTCGAAACAGGCCCTTTTTAAGGGCTGAAACGACGTCTTAATCGCTGAAAGGGCTGTAAAGGTCCTTAGAAGTAGTGGTGACACGAAATCAACCCCTTCCGATCGGTGATTGACATTCCTTCCCCCAAATTCGAAATTTTTGCACCCCCAACCCTCCCTGTCTGGACGCGTAATGCGTCATGGCAGAGTTTTAAGAGTTGGATGAAAATGAAGCCTATGGCCTGCAATGGAGCCCAAAACAGCAGGCTGGATAGAAATTCATCGGTAGGTTGGGAAACGGGACCAAAATTTTTCAAAAAAGTGTACAGCCTACAGTAAGTACGCCCTTGCATAGGCAACCCACATCACGTCCGTGCGTGTTGGTTGCCTGTGATCGGCAATAGGTTACAAAGTTTGGCAATGGGAGAAAAATGACGTGATGTGGGTTGCCTATGCATTGGTGTACTTACTAGAGGCTGTTAACTTTTTTGAAAACTTTTTGGTCCCGTTTCCCACCCTACCGATGAATTTCCATCCAACCTGCCGTTTTGGGCTCCATTTCAGGCCATAAGCTTCATTTTGATCCAACTCTGAAAACTCTGCCATGACGCGTTACGCGTCCAGACAGGGAGGGTTGAGGGTGCAAAAATGTCAACTTTGGGGGATGGAATGTCAATCAAACATCATAAGGGGTTGATTTCGTGTCACCACTACTTCTAAGGACCTTTACAGCCCTTTCAGCGTTTAAGACCTCATTTCAGCCCTTAAAAAGGGCCTGATTCGAAAAATCATACAAACGGGGGTTGCAGGGGAAGGGGTGGCGACACAGGCGCAGGTCCTCGTTTGAAACGTTAGGGGAAGACCCCCCCATTAGCAGCACTGATAAAAATCTCGATTTAAACCTTCCTTAGGGGTGAATCAAGACGGGGTGGTTTGGTCCCTTGCCATTTGAGGGTGTTAGGAGGGGTGAACATTGCCGGAGGCCTTAAGAACTTACTGCAATCAGCAACTGAGGACGGTGTGCAGGTTTTCAGGTGGTTAAACACATCCGGTACCTTCTCAGGCGCCCCCAATGGTAGTCCATTTTTAGGGGATGATGAAGGGGGTTGAAAATGCCCAAACGTCAAATGTAACGATTTCAACGTGTTCGTGGAACCTTAAGAGCAAGACTCATTCATTTTCGACTGCTTTGGCAACCTGCGACAAGTCCTACAGCGTTTTTCGCAAACTTCAATTTACGGTTTTCAAAAATGGGCTGGTTTTGGGGGCGCTATCCCGAAACTACACAAGTTGGGGAGTTGTGCTGAAGCATGTGCTTGGTAGGCGTCGGGGCAAACGTCATACTGAAATTTCGACCTTGTGCAGTCAACTTTCCAAATTTGGTGGCCATTGAAAAAAGTGGTGCTTTAATTTTTTCGAGCAGTATACTTTGACTCTTCAAAGGAGTTGTAGCTAGGCATGTATTTATTATTCGCTTTAGAGTACCGTCCACTACATTGGCTTAGTCCACCTCGAATTGATGATTTTATAAAATCGATCATGTCTATATCAGTCATTAATTCTAAATTTACTTTCGTTTTTTTTCAACATTGAACTGAAACTTAACCCAGGAGCAGTCAAATACTGACAAGGATCAAGGTCATAGGTTTTCATACAAACATTCCGAAAATTTTCAAAATCATCTGCTAATATTAACACATCTGTCTTCAAATATATGTCTGAAAATTCACCTAAAGTTTGAATGTCGAACTGTGTGCATACACGATGTGCATGTAAATAATACTGATCACTGATATGACTTGTGTTTAAGGAACTGTAAAAAGCATCTTTCGGTGGTAAAGAACACTCCTCAAGACGTTCCACACAGTTAATATATTCATAAGGGAATGTACCCTTTTGACGAAACAAATTAAAATCATCATCTTTAGGAAAGACACGTTGAATTTCATGAAACTGATCTGATTTTAAATTACTAGCCAGCTTATCAAGACTACTCGGCATAAAGCGGAATGAATCTAAAAATCGCAGTTTTATCGTTTTTTATTGATACTTTGGTGTATTTTGTGAACGATATGTATTGTTCCTTATTATTTGCAATCACATCAATTTTCACATCTGAAGCTCCAAATTCTTTAACGATAAAGTGGTTATCGTATTTGCTACCGTTATGTAGAATGACCGGAATGAATTTTATTTACTCTCTAATTTAAATTACATTCTTGGTGAGCAGCACCACGATATTTTCCTGTTAAATGGTCATGATCGCGAACCCTGTCTGTATATAAACATTCACCACATATAAAACAATTAGTTTCAGTTTCAAATATCATTTTCTCTGATGAAGATAGTGGCTCCATTGGAATGATCGTATTTAAAATAAAGGATATACGGATGGCATCTTTCTCAAGCCTTTCCATGAAAACTTTAGGTGCATCAGGTCCTCTATATGGCTCAAACTTATTTAACGAGTCATCGTAACTACATTTAATATAATATGCAAAGCTAAAAGGTTCATGAATGTGAGTAGTGTTGGTGAAAGTATGGACTGGATTCGATGAACATGTTTTAAATGGTTTTAGCAAAGCCTCGAAGTCAGCATATATAACAAATGGTACTCGAAGCTGTTTCTCATAATCCTTAAATTTTAGAATGATATTTTTATGAGTCGGTAATACCGTACACACATAATTACATCCCCATTTTTGGTGTTGAGTTAGTTGATCCTCTTTTCTGAAATATAGTAAACAACCATCACACAACCACTTCTTATGTTCTCTTTTTGTTATCTGACTACTGACAAGTCTTCTTAAATGTTTTATCCAACAATAGTGGGCATTTTCACCTTTAGTTATGTATAGTAAATTTACATGACTATCCTTTTTTTCCTGAGTATAATATAGAGGACCTACTCTGCTCTTGTTTTCAATTCCATAAACATTAATACTTACATTGTTCAGCTCTTCAAAACGTTTAATGTCTTTTATCGCCATAGGAAATTCTATTTCTTTTAAATCTAACACTGAAGAATAGTGAGGATACGATGATGTTCTATTCTCATGCATCACTGCTGGATGGAGAGCTGAGGTTACAGCCCATGCAAAACATGCATGGCCACTATTCATAACGTTCACAACAGCTTTCTTCCGTTTGATCCATGCTGGTAAATCAATGTATGATGATGCTCGAAGGGGATTTTATTTATTCATGTTGGTTTCTAAATAAAGTACTTCAACCAACGTCCATCCTGACTCCCTTTTCTGGAACTCTTCATTCTTCAAAATGATAGCACTTGAAATATCTTGTTACATATCACTGATATTAGTTGATTCACTAACAATTAAGTTTTTTGTATTAAAAGATTTGATATCCGTAATTTCACCTTCACTCCCAGTTTTTACATACAGCCCAAAGAGTTCAAAATTCATTTTTAATGATTTATGCTCTACTAAAACATTTTCTACCAAGCCAAACACACTAGGTTGAACAGTCTTTAAAAATGATTCAATACTTTCAGTTTCTTCTTCACTATGAAGTCTGTAACTAACAATTCGACTTTTAAACGCGCTACCAATTTGTTGAATATTTCCAGAATTTCTTTCCTGGCAAGCGTTATTTTTATGATGAATACTGCGTAAATGTCCATGAATGATTGAAGAAGGTATATCAATATTACATACATCACATTGTGTTATCGAAGGTTCACCATTCTTCTTTCTTTTTGTTGCACAACTATTTTCACAATCTTGAGAACGTTTAGGCTTTTGAGCATCACATTTGTTTAAAGGTTCCGTGCTAGTTGATGGTTTTACAGATTTCAGTTCTTGTTGTTCCCCATGCACTTCAACCATGTGGGATTGATATCGCTTTACAGCAGAAAAGCCAAGATCACAAACTGAACACGAAAAAAGTGCTGAACTGACATGCTTTAAATTTACATGCCGTCCAAGACTATCCTGTCTGTTAAATGTCATAGCACAATGACTGCACACAAACATTTTAATGTCATGTTTAGCATTTGCGTGTCGTTGAAGGTTGTCAGGTCTTGAGAACTGTTTCTTACAGTCACCACACTTGAACATTATGATCACTTTCGAAATTACCTATAAAAGAAAGAAATCATAAATGTTAATAAAAAGATAAAACAAAGTAAAATATAAATAGTTTAATTACATTCCAGTCAATGGTTATAGCAGGGTATTTAAATCAATCATCTGTGAACTCGTAGCAAGTCTAGCTTCATGTAGTTCTAACTGAGGGTTACTATATACCACTGTCACTGACACCTAGCGGTGAACTTTGGAACTTAATTGAGTGGTAGAAACCAGCGGTCGCCAGTTAAGTGATTTAGGTGTGACGTCAGATATCAGTCTTAAAGCAAGTCTAAACTTGTAGACCATGTCACGTGATAGAAACCAGTAGCCACCAGTTAAGTGAGCTAAGTGTGACGTCATAGCCCTGTCTTAAAACAAGTCTAAACTTGTAGAACATGCCACGTGATAGAAACCAGTAGCCACCAGTTAAGTGAGCTAAGTGTGACGTCATAGTCAGTCATAAAGCAAGTCTAAACTTGTAAAACATGACACGAGACAAGGTTAAGTTAGGTAAAGTTAGGTTATGTTAGGTGAACTGAGGTTAAGTCTTTAAATATTCCCTCTGTCACTGACATCTAGCAATGAACATTCGGACTTAATAGAGCGGTAATCAAAATCTATCCTACAAATTTAGCTTTACACATCATGGTTAAGTAGTTCCGACTTTTGACTGCCAAATATACCATTTTCACCGACATGTTGTGGTGAACATTGGAAAATATCACTCTAGCAGTTTAAAAGTTATTAGAGTGGCACTTACCTTTTTATAATTTATCTACTGCTGCCACTGAATGAACAGATTATAGGAATCTGGTAACCTAGAGGTACCCAATTATCTGTAAACAAATCAATCAATCAATCAATCAATCAATAAATAAATACATTCCAATCAATAACTTCAACATCAATTAGTAATAAAAGCCTACAATCTATTAATAATAAGTACTTACCTTGCAAAATAATTTAATGATTTTCTACTGAAAGGCTTTTTTACAACTCTTGAGCTGTAATAGAGCACTGTTCACTCAATGCGAGTAATAAAGACTGACAGTAGGGAAATATATGGCACCTCTCTTATATAAACTCTCATCGCTCGTGTCAGCAGTTTTTTGTTGATCATTGCAATTCCTTTCCCAATACAGCTGAGAGTCCAAAGTACACTAGGAACATCTGTGTGGTATCCAATTACCGCTGACTTTGCATGATCATCACCCATTGTCTTGATCAACACCTGGGGTTTCAAATTACTGCAGCGTTAGTCATAGCTATAGAACTGTGCGCTCTCTGCCTTTTCAGCAACATGACACTGGAAGGAACACCTGTGTAATATCCAATGACTGCTAACTTTGCATGATCATCACCCATTGTCTTCATGAACACATGCGGTTTCAAATTACTGCAGCGTTAGTCATAGCAACAGATCTGTGCGCTCTCTGTCATGTCTGTAATATGACACAGGAAGTAACAAGTCGGTTTACTGCACGTACCATCTCCTCAGTTTTAACATCTTAAGAACATGTATTATTCTCTTTCAACTACAAATGACACATCCATCCAGCAAGTTAGATCCCTTGTATGTTCACATGTATTTCGTCACTTTCCTTTCATATCGTTATCACATTATAGTAGTGGGGGATTAGTGAACAACGTCCTTTCAACACACTGCTTTACACGCCAAATGTAGTTAGGCCCTTTGACATAATTTAAATAAATTCATGGGTCAGTTTTTAGGAACCAGGCCAAAGGGACCGGTCCAAAGGGATCAGTCCAAAGGGACTCATCCACAAGGACCTGTCAACAATGACCTGTCAACAAGGACCTGTCGACAAGGACCCGTCCACTGGGAACCGCTCCCCCACCCTCTTACAAAAGCCATGAGTGGGCATGCGTAAAAAACAAAAAACAAGCATGTTAATTCATAGTGGCTATCCGCCGTACACATGTCTATTGTGTTGAATAACGTTTAATTCCATATTGACATTCAAACTCTCACATGTTGCACTTGGAAAGCGAGATTCTCTAAAAAATTACAATTTCACCCCCCCCCCCCCCATTAAGGGTAGGTTTTATTTTTGGGGTTGAAATATGTTGTCCATTGGAAAGGGGGTGTCCGCCCGAGTTCAATGACACCTCATTTGTCAATATCCGACCATGCGTTCGAGAGATATCGCACCACCGCCATCTTGTGTGGAAGAATGTGGAGGTGGAGGGTGTAGAACCGGCCAAAACACACTACTAATCAGACCTCCCCTTAATCCATGGTATCTCGTGCATACTGTAATAGGCCCTAAAGGAGGCGGCTTCGTGTAACCACACCTTGCTCATCTCAACTCGTGGCCTCAGGAGATGGCGCCTCCGAGCGATTCCTGAGCTGGGTCCGTTCCCCACCTGTCCACGTTCCCCTTCGTATCTGCCCTTCATGACCCTACTCCTTTCCGGGCTCCTCAATCCTCCTCTTTCGATGGTTGTGAGCATTTCCTTGCCCCGGCTTTTATTTCCGTTATTCGGTTTTTGTTTCCTCTTCTAGACGTAGGTTAGCCATTCTAAGTCCATGATTGGTTTTAGTTGAAGTTTTCATTTCATATGGGACATGGGGGGCAGATGACCTATACGTTTAACCCATTAAAATAACAATTTCCACCACCATACGCTTCGTAAGACCGTCAACCTAAGTTATAAGGCAAATGTAGCAATGGGGCAAATTAACTTGTGGATATAAACTTGCTGAGTTAAACTTACTGCATTGAACCTCCACAACCACAAATTACCTGGGACACGTCGAGTTACCCTGCAGATTCCCAACGGATTATGATATATTTCAATGGATGTTACTATCAACTATCCATACAAGTTAATATATATTTTAATATAAATCTTTAATACACAAAATTCAGATAAACGTTGGTCATGTCTCAGGCTGCTGTGTCCCTCATCGGTTATTACTGCTCGCATCAAAATGCATAATTATAAAATAAATTAACAATTAAACAAATGGATCCTTTCTTGTGCACATGTTGGAATCTAAAATATAATTATGTTTTTTACATTACTTAATGGAGCAGTCAAATAAGAAAACGTTATTTTACGTAATGACAAACTTCAAAGCCCCCTTGTGAAGTGGGGTTTCCTCCTTGTGCACTGGGATGTTGTAAGAAAATTGAAGAGTTAAAATCAGACTTATGTTCTATTTTGTACTTTGGCTAGCTTTAATTCATAAGCATATTCAATTAATATTGTCATTTAACATTCTTTTGGGTCTAATATCACGTGTAATATTTGATGAATTCTTGCGACACCTTGGTTGTCAGTTTCTTGCCGGTAGGCAAGATGATTGTTTGAATGTTTATCACTGGATATAATGGACCTTTTCTTTTTTCTGATGGGTGTAACTTATTTTCTACCCAAGATATCCTTATGACACGACGGATTCCAAGATGTTCAACGGATTAATGAAGAAGCGTCCACTTTACCCTACGGCGTCATTTTAACCGTTGTGTGTGGGCCTGATTAATTTAAGTACCGACGGCAGTGGCTACACTGGCTAAAGCGCAGCGTTAGGTCATGGGGTCAAGCTCTATGCTGACTCGGTAGACGCGTGGGTTCGAGCCCTACTGTCGGACGTCCATGAAATGGTTTTCCGTGGTCTCCCCAATTTCAAAACTAGGCAAATGCTGGGACGGTACCTTCTGACAGGCCACGGGCGCTTTCTTCCTCGTCCTTGCCCAGTTTCATTCATCTTCATCCATTCCATCTCTCATCCAGACGCACAGGTCGCCCACTGGCGTCGACTAGAAAGACCTGCGCTCGGCCTCTCAGGAGGCCACACGACAAAACAAGACATTAATTTAAGTCTGTAAGGATTCATTTTAACACGGTTTATTTCATGTCAGTCTTTAACTATCCGTATATTTAAAAGTGTACGTAGTTGTGATGTATCCAAGCACATATTCCAGGCCACAAGCTGACTGTGAAAGCGCTGAGTGGTCACAAAGTGGAGAGGTAACCTGGAATTGTTATCCTCTATGAGGACACGTCCCGAGTTAGCAGCACGATCCACTACCGCAGTCGTGCCTGCAGGTAGCTCCATCTCTGCGCACATCGCACATCGCCGCGAGGACCAGCACACAAACTGATTACTGGAAATTCGCTCGCTCGTGTGAGGCGAAACCAGAGAGAACGCAGCCAACCCCGGAAGTCATTTGATATTCAGTGCTTTTTATTCAAATGTTCACATCTCCATAATACAAGGCTGGTTACACATTTTGAAAATAATTTAATTCATAGTTTTAGAGGATTGAAATGTCCCCAAGTTTTGTCAGAGGTAGTTGTTACATTTGAAACAGAACAGATATCTAAGTTATTCCTCACATGTTCACACACAGCCAAATGAGTTACGTCACGCTCTGAACTCTGATGGAGCGTTTCAAGGAAATCTAACCTAGAAATTTAGCTTCACACAAATTTATTTAGTGGAAGGACCTTTTACATGCCATAAATCTATGACATGGGACAGCCGGTTTTACTTCCCCTCCGAAGGAAGGCATACTGAAGGATTTTAACACTCTTAAAAAATCCGATAAATTCGGCCGGATTTGAACCCGCGATCTTTGGCACAGCAGTTCTGTGTGCTATGAACTACGCCACCAAAGCCGTTATTATTATTATTATTATATTGTATGTAACGGTGCTCGGGTACTTGGTATGGCTTGAGGGTGGTGCTCATAGTCTCAAATGGTTCAGAACACGAGCAACATAGCAACATCAACACGTTATCAACAAAACTGATCATTAAAACATAAACAACGACGATTGTGATATGCAGTCCACACGTCTGCAGCCATTCCCAGTTGATTGTCTTGACTACTGACATGTACATCATGGTTGCAGACCATTCCGGTGCGCAGAACCTCAAAACACATTTAAGCTACTTGCTCCTAGACGAGGTTTAAAACTTGATAACTTGCGGATTATATTCTACTAACGATCTATCGATTGGTATGCAACACACCATATGTGAGTCCTAGACCTTTTCTCCTATCTCATTTGGTCCCAGATGTATTCTTTGGAATACACGGTCAGTCAGAGTTAACTTTTGCTGCTCTTCTATTTATCTATTTTATTTAATTCCTTCTTCGCCGACACCAACCGTGATCTTTTCTATTTTCTCCGTGCACTTGCTTATGTTTTGTATAAGACTGTTCTAGTTATGTATTTTCTATGGAAACCCTAGCGGCATCTAGCAGCTAACTGCCGAAGTTCTTCAATTTCTCTGAACTCAAGAGGACTTCCTCACCAATCCAATCCATCAGGCATCGTCATTGTCGCCAGCTAACTTCTCCTTGAAGAAAATTTAAACTTGTACAAATATCTTATTATTTGTATGTTGGTCATTCTGATGTATATCCTCTTGACTCTTACCCCATCTACCTCGTCTCCTTGGTCACCTCGGTGCGCCGTTCAGCTCTTTCACTTTGGGTTCGGCCGTCTGGTGTACAGTGCATAGCCCTCTCAGGACCAGTCTCCTGTTTAAATGAGACATTTTAAACCAGACGCCATGTCTACTATTTAAAACCAACCGTCACCAGGAACCATCGCCTGTTCTACATGAAAAGAAAGCTAAGTACAAAACTTAAGTGTTCTTAAAAATATTTTAATGGTTTTTAAAGATTTAAATGCTTTATAAATTTAAATTCATAGACAGCGTGGTATTGCTCACTGTTGTGCCATAACCGTCTTCGCGGGATTTTCCTTTGTCAGGCTATGGCTATCTAAGCTAGCTTTCTAACATGAAATTTAGTACTTCTTGTACAAAATAAATGGGAATACTTTCTCACACAGAGGGATTCATGTTAATTGACCGCTGTCTATAAAACTTAGCTTTCCAACGCGGGACCTCTCTTGCCCCATTTAACTGTCATCATTTCTGGAATTTTCTACGTAAACCAATCTTTCTAATAGTCAAGAAACCTAGCATTTCCTACAACAAATAAGGGAATACGCTACCCCACCGAGGGACTTCTACTGCATCAATAACTGTTGCTACAATTCTGGAACTATTATGTGCATCTTAAAACTTGTACAACGCAAGTAACATGTTAAAATTCAACTAAATGATCTCCACAACTGCAATAACGTTTCGCTTCATAAACTTTCTGTGCTGCAATAGTGAACTTTTCCAATTCATCAATAGACTTTAGTGCAAAACAGTGCCCGTTCAACTATCAACCGCGCCGCGTTCGTTAGAGCAATAAATCTGGCCAGGACTGTATCCTAAAGTTCCAATTTCCATTTTCCAAAATACCTTTTACTAACAAAAATTAAATTAATTTACTGGGTTCTTCTCTTTTTTTCTAAAAGGCTTAGCCCAAAGAGGCTCCCTTATAACGTGTCTGATTTCTCAAATTTTCACTCTGTAAAAATATAAGTAGTTGTAGAAACTTCTTTTAATTTTTTTTCTTCTTATCCTGCTAGCTCTGGAATTGTTAACTTCCTAAGTATAAATGTATCTAATCTTTTCTATCCAGGCTTCGTCAATACGACCTGTGCAATTAAAAATAGCGGTAATTTCCTCTTGTGATTTGTTCTTATTTTTCTGTTACAATCAGGAATCTAATACATTTTTATAGCCTTTTCGATTGTCATAAGATCATTATAAAAGTGCTAGAATCATACCCATTAAACTTTCAAAGTTGCAATTGCTTTACAAGTATCGTTACAAACTTCAATTTTCTTAATTCTAAGCACACTTCTTTTAAAAAATCTTCGAAAGATTTTAGTGCTTTAACAAGTTCGAAACTTGAAAACTATTGTTTTTGAATTGTAAACTTCTTATTACTAGGTCTAAGACCTTGACATTACAACAACTAAACTGTTGTTCTTAACTCAAACTAAAATTAAAACTTAAGTATTGTTATTCAGTTCACCGTTTACAAATTGTTAAATAAATTATTTGTTTTCCTTTCTTCTTTATCTTTCTCAGTAGAATGAACATTAGGCAGGACTTTCTCTTCGCTGATTCTTCCTCTAAGCTTAAGCCCTCTTTAAGAAAAAGTATAATTTCTAAATCAATATAGTCTTTACTACTTGTTGCATTTAAACTAAAACTTCAAGTAACAACGATTTTAAAGTTTTCTTGGGTTTCATAGCCAATTCTAGCAGGCCACTTAATTATTTTAGTCATCCTGTGATCACTGATTCTGAGAATATGCACATAAAATTTGAAACGTTTTTTCCTAAATGTGTCCGAGATTTTCTCCGAATATTGATAAAGCTCCTGGGATTTCCATTTCATCCAGATTCCCTGTTCTTGTTTTTGTTTGCCTTTAACTAGTGATCTTCCCCCAATGATCAATGTTTCAGAGGCATATATTGCCTCAGGTTCGATTACCGTGTTGTAATGTCATAGTTTTGCTCTACGGGAGATGGATTTTTTATTATACTCTATCTGTATCATGTGATTTTGCAGGCTCTTTTCAATTTATAGATCTCCGCTTTGTTTGCATCGCGATTCAGGACTTAGGGTTGGGTAATTTATCCTAGGAATTGTGTTACTTTCCCAAACTGGTTTACCAAAGGCAGTTTTATCCATGTACCGACAAGATCCTTCCATGAACTGTGTTTATTTTTGGTATGAGATTTGGTGTCCAGTTTTACCTGCAATATAATGGAGTCTTTCAATGGATTTATGTTCATTGTCCCCTTTCTTATATATTAGGTTGATTATGGCACATTTCCATTCTTCGGGAATGGCTTCCTACTTACTCTTTGACACAATTTCTAGGTCATTCGCAAAGGCTAAACATCGTAAATGAATTTAGTTCTCGCATAGTCCGTCAATGGTTATCCCTATTACTTTCGTTTCCCAAAACCTATTCACTTTTTTCAGAATACTGTAAGATTAAATAATAACATAGACAGTCCACTTCCTTGTCGTAATCCAGATTTAACATCAAAGTGATCAGATATTTTGCAGAAGAATGTAAACTTTGAAGTGATATCCATTAATGTTTGCTTGATTTATTTTCTTGTTTTCCTGTATACTTTGAATTCTTCTAATATATAGAAAAGGGTCGGTCTTTCTATTGAGTCAGAGTCTGTTTGTAAGTCATCAAATATTATCACAGTTTGTCTAGCTTTACTGATTTGCGGCATGGCTTTAAGATTGAGGATTACTCTGCATAAGACCTACGTTTTGGGAATGCTGCCTTATATTAAATTGAATTATCTGTTTGCACTTCAAGTTTTGTCAGTAAATATTTTGTGACAATTTTGTACGTGACTGCTGGTGAGGCAATACTTCTCTAGTTATTTACGTTCGTTTTGTACCCTTTCTTATGTATTGGGTGGATTATGGCACTCTTCCATTGTTCGGGAGTTGTTTCACTTGCCCAGACAGCGATGAGGAAAACTTGGATTTTCAGAGCAAGAATTCAGCCACCTAGTTTCATTATTTTGGCAGTTATACCACCTTCCCCTGGAGCTGAGTTGTTTTATTATTAGACCTATTATTATTATTATTATTATTGTCGTGTCAGAAGCCAGTTTTTAGTGTTGCCATAGTAAGCACAATTTATGCTTATTTAGTTGATCAGCACAATTGTACCCAATGGAAATGGGTGGTTCCCTTATATTGAAAAGAAAAATCACATCAGAATATTAAATACATGTAATTTTCTTCAGGCTTAGGGAAACACCCATTACTAGTGGGTACAATTGTGTTGCACGACTGAAGCGCATAAATGTCACTATTATTATTAGTAGTAGTAGTAGTATTATAATTTGTATTCAAAGCCAGCGTTGGAACTTGTCAGTTGGCTTGATGACATAATGACCAGACTTTTGAGTTCATGTTTTTCCAAAATATTTTTATCAATACTCTGGGTTGTTACTTGCGTTCCTCTGACCACGGCTTATCAGGTTTCTCTTTGGGTTTGACTCCAAAAGTGTGTTTATTTACTGTTGTTCTATAGGCTTCGTGATTTCTTATGATCTCCTGAATGGTGGTTATTTCGTGTAAGCCTTCTTTTTAATTCTTCTATCCAGTATGGGAGTGTGAATAAAGTATATAATGTTTGGTGAGTCTGTTATTGTCCAGTCTGTATGTATGTTCATGTAATTGCACACGCGTATTGTGTATGGTTTTAATGCACCTTTCTGTTGGATGTTAGAGTTCTGCAGTTCTCCTCTATCAACAGAATTGCCCATTTTCTCACGTTGGCCTGTATACTTTTCTGAGAATGTTACGTTCTTGTTTTTCAACTTCTGAGATTTTAGAGTGACCCCCTAAAGTTACGGGTTCTGTAAGGCTTCAGGCAAGACAACTCTTCTGCAATGAAGCATTTTAACTTTACGTGATATCCTTTTGTTATAGATATTCCATATTAGACTTTATGCTTTCCGTAAGATGGAGGTTCTCGCAATAACGGACCAACTATCCAATACTGAGGAAAGTATAATTTCTCTTATGTATTGTGCCCGCTGGCCGAAGGTTTCGGGGAGCCACCGGTTTCAAACGACCCTTACGAGACCCTCTTCCAGTTATCACACAAGTATAGGGGACGACACATTCATAGGCTGGTGTAGCATAAAGTCTGCACTCGGGGGTATCGGAAATTAGTGAGGTTCGATCTTTAACCAGCTCAGAGGAATGCATCGATAACAAAACTAAATAAGAAAAGAGAGGTCAGTCTTATGTTAAAATCACAAATAAATGTTATTCAGAATAGATCCCTAGCCTAGCATGAGAGTTACAAACGGCTAGTCCGATACTATTCTGCCCTGACAGAAAATATAAGAAAGTCCTAATCAAGTTCTAAATTACTCTCATGGTTCTAATACAAAATTCGACTAAGAACGAACAAGCTAAGAGAATGGCACGTAAGATCAGCCCTAAGCAATTACATCGAAATGACTCCGGGAGGATCAAACATCAAAATAATCTACAGCAAAGCAAGACATTTACTTGTTTACAAATACTAGAAACATTTACATTTAGTAGCAAAGGGGAAAATTTGTCCTATGCTATGATGGTGCCATCTCTAACATTTATCTTTAGATTTAAGTGTTTAGCTACTCCTAAATATCATTAATTAATAAACGAGACGCGTTTATTACAAAGAAAATCAAACTATGTGCACAATGTTGCTGAATTAAAAAAGCTATGCTAATACAACACAAATGCATACAATAATTCAGCACTCCTATGGTTGTGCAATTGGCACTGCCTGCGTACTCGATATGTTACTGTTTGTAACAAATGGTCATAGTTTCAAAGTGTGAAGAAAGTAGAAAAATAGGAAAGCATGCAAATGCGATGGTAATGAAACAATTACATCGACTCATATTGCTACCAATCTGATGTGTGTGCTACAGTTATCACATCACCAATTGGTTGTCGACTATTCATGTGAAAATGTATCAAAATGTATCTAAAATAACTTAACAATAACTAAATGTCAATATTTGGTCCAAAAAATATTTTATTTTTAATATTTACTATCTTAATTTAGGCTCAGGGGGAATTATGAAATTAGTTTAGTTTTACAAAATCCTATCTTTGATTATTAAAGCTTCACACAATTATTTATTCCTCACAGTATAGTTGTTCAGTTTCTGGACCTTTATAAAGCGTTCAGTGTACTTAGGTAACGTGTGTATCCAATTAATGCATAATAACTTAATAATTTAATAGACACACTGTGTCTCCACCAATAATTCATTTTATTATTAGACACCCTGTGTCTCACTCTTACTATTACGGATTCATCAATCCTGGCGCCCTTCGGTTAGGTACGACAACAGAAGTTCGTTACCACCGGTATAACCACAATAACATGTCGGAGGTATTGATCCACCATCACGACTCATATCAATAATACTCTAATAATGTTAATTACAATAAGTGTGGATTCCTAAGTTATACACGTTTTAAATACTGCTCATAAAGATTATGTGTGTGTAAAACACATTCTAACAACGCTATGAATTAACATGAAGGCTTCTGATACAAACTAAAATGTGAGATTGTGCATTTATTAAATTGCCTCTTCCCTGAATGGAAAGGAAGGAAGGAAGCTTGTAGTTTAACGTGACCGTTAATCTGTAGATTATGAGCCACGGGACCTCCTTTTTACGTGGAATCCGAACCACAGGACATGGCATTTCACTTCGAAAATCTCACATGCATTGACCGGGAATCCCTGAATGGGGTCGAACCTATGTTCTCTGGTTACAAAATACTATACCATTCAGTGTTTCTCTGGCTTCTCTTAAGAAATAAACCTGTTTTCAAGTAATGATCTGGCCAACAAATGTGACTAACGGAACTCTGCATTCCGCTTATAATAATGCTAAGAATTTCACAGCCTTCTAAATAAATAATGATGCACTGCCTAAAATCGAGTGTGCTGTGTAGTGGTTTGGCTTATTCATGTAACCTTGGCCTTGTTTTAACACCTGCCAAAACTAGTTTCTTTGTCATCAGCTTGACAAAATAAAAGTTGATAATAACTGTTTTGAAACGATACGAAATGGACACTGAAAGTACTGCCTTCCTGGCATTTATAAATTTTTAACAAAGCTGTACTTTTCCACACGTGTTCTTATACTAGCTACCTGCATTGTGCACCGAAAAATGAAACGAAACTAAAATTAAATCTATTGTTTCCAACTCATTACAATAAACGCTACTGATACAAGATCTCACTTACAGATGCAGCGACCGTCGGTTCGAGACCCGCCATGAGATGTTGTAAGCGGTCTCCTCTACGGTTTTAAATCATTTACTCATTCTTTCCGGTCACCTTCCGCTGCCAATTCCCCACGCATGATTTAGTTATCCATCTGCATTGCGTGGTAGGGGTTATATTCCAAGATTTGACGTTTCAGTAGGATCATAATGTTGCCGTTGGTGATAATATTACACATGTTTAAAGAAAACTTGCGCTCACTGATGCTAAGGTGCGGTAATAAATTGCCCATTTTTACTCCGCCACTGGCGTTAAGTTATCGCTTGTTTGACGCTCACTCGTTACTTTCACGAATTATTTACACAAAATAAAAATCATAACCACTGCCCATCCGGCAAAACAAAAATATTCCTGTAGAATTACACAGTTTATCAATTCACAGTTTATAATACACTCGGATGCGACCATGTGGTCTTAGAGTTTGCTTTGCACGCTTCCATTGATTCACTCCGTGAATCAAAATATTTCTCAGATTAAATGTTATTAATTGTACACAATTATTCGATTATCAGTTTATGCCCTGGTGGCTGTCCATTTGACAAATATAATCGGATTTATCCATAGCACATGGATTCCCTTCACGGAACGTGTCCTTATTTGTGCTTCACATTCACATAGATGTTGCTTCAGCAAACGATGAGTAAGTACTGGCTTCACAAAATATGGCGTTCACTCTGGACATTAGTTAGCCGCGTAAATTGACGGTTTCGCTCACCAGCGTAGTATACCGTATTTTAAATAAGCAGAATTAAGTTGTTTAAATAATTGTGGATTTATGGAATGTCTGAAGTGCATAAAATGTAATTATAAGCGATATTGCTTCGGCTTCTTCCCGCCGCTCGCAGGGTATGTTCAGTTACTTTTCAGCATGGAACTTGGTCTTTGTTAGCTGTGCATACATGCTTCAACGGGCGCATACATCTCCACGTCAAGTGAATAAAAATTGTGGAAGTCAATTTTTATTTCATCCAACTACCAATCCTTGGTTTGTCTCCTCGCACGATCCATTCTATCAGTTATCCTATTATATTCTTCGTCACTCATACGATTGTCTTCACCTGCTGGTTCAATTTCAATGTTGTGAACATCAGCTGTCGTAACTTTCCTGTCATTCATACGACGTTGGTTACTTCCATCTATTCTTTTGTCAGATCCTTCATCTTCTCTATTCCTTCTTCTCCGTTCCTGAAGATACTGTCGACTTTCTTCTACTTTACCCCGCCAATCATCGTCATATTTGACTTGAGGATCATTTTCTTTCTGGTAACCACCACTGTATCTATAGTCTCTCATGGGATTATCAGTGTATCGGTTATTACGATCATCACGATCTCGTTGTTGTCCTCTATAACCACGGTTGTAGTTATTATTGTCGTTGTTATAGTTGCGACGATTGTTGTAATCGTTTGCTCTGTTCTGATACCTATTCTGGTAATTTTTGTTGATCGTGTCAAATCGACGATTCCTACCATAAGGTGTATTGTCTTTGCGGTAATCACGGAAACCTCTCCTTCTATCCAGTCCCTCTTGATTTTGACGATTGTTCATTCGACGATTTTCCGTAGGTTGTACAGTCTGGCTAGTCCTGTCAACTGAAGTTATGTTAACATCATGTGTGCTTCGCTGTCTAGGTGTAGGAGCAAATTGTTCGTGGCTGCTATCCAGCTTCCTTAGGAATTCTTCGCATTTCATGAATGTATTTGCATCTGACGCTATGAGTAGCCTTTGCACTTCCATAGGGTATTGTCTTCTAATGGTTTGGACAAGTTCTAACTCTGACAAAGGGGGTTCTAAACATTGTAGTTTCGAAAGTTGACTTGCGAAGTAGGTAGCATACTTGGTTGTTTGAGAACTAGCGTACCTCTTATTGTACATTTCCGCCCTTATATTTTCTTGCCGTTCCATAGACCAATAAGTCTTAAGGAATGCTTCTTTAAATTCCTGATAGTTATGGAATGAATATCTAAATGCCTTAAACCAGGTTAACGAGCTGTTCTCTAGATATTTTTCGACAGTCCGTAATTCCCTATCAGGTGTTACCATGGTTTCTCTCATATAAGATTCCAGGTTTCGCAGAAAATCAATCGGTGTAACAGAATTTGAATTATTGAACTTAGCCGGTCGATCTTCATGGCTTCTCAAATACACTATGTTTGAGTACTGAGTTTGACCATAATTCGGCGTTACATTAAAATTGGGTGTCAGCCCATAATTCGGCGTTACGTTAGCATTCGGTGTCACAAACTGGGATGTTGTTCTAAATGGATTATAATTTTGATTTTCCATTGCAACATTCGGCTTTTCTATGTCGGTTGTAGTGCTTGTAGATGGTACACCATCTCTATTAGGTTTTAATAGACGATTGATGCGTTCATCAAGTTCGGCGTATTCTAAGACTTTCTCAGGTTACTTGTTAGTTATAACATTAATCTGCAATTCCATCCGCTCAATTTTACCTCGGATGCATCTATCAAATTGCTTCTGTTTTTCGTCTTGTTCCTCAAGGTATCCATCTATTGTTTTTCCTACATATTGGTTTGATCTATGGTTGTTTTCACGAGTTTCCTCACGAATTGCTTCGATTTCTTTAGCTAAGTCATCTTTTATTTTACTGATCGCCGTCTTGTTCGCAGTGACATCCTCTTTCTCCTTCTCTACCTTGCTCGCTACACGTTTAGTGTTCAAGTGTACGGCAACTGCTATGCCTCGCGTTAATCTCAATCCAGTATTAACTATTGCGACATCAGACTTTATAACTCCAACGTACGTGTTGACTTCTTCCATCCGCTGTTCTACGTTATCAATTCGTGTACTAACCATCTTTAGGACTTGCTAAACACTTAAATCTAAAGAGAAATGTTAAAGATGGCACCATCATAGCATAGGACAATAGCTTTTTAAAGGTCCAGAAACTGAACAGCTATACTGTGAGGAATAAATAATTGTGTGAAGCTTTAATAATCAAAGATAGGATTTTGTAAAACTAAACAAATCTCATAATTCCTCCTGAGCCTAAATATTGATAATAAATATTAAAAATAAAATATTTTCTGAATCAAATGTTGACACTTGGTTACTGTTAAGTTATTTTAGACACATTTTGATACATTTTCACATGAATAGTCGACAACCAATTGGTGATGGGATAACTGTAGCACACACATTAGATTGGTAGCAATATGAGTCGATGTAATTGTTTAATTACCATCGCATTTGCAGGCTTTCCTATTTTTCTACTTTCTTAACACGTTGAAACTATGACCATTTGTTACAAACAGTAACAAATCGAGTACGCAGGCAGTGCCAATTGCACAACCCTAGGAGTGCTGAATTATTGTATGCATTTGTGTTGTATTAGCATAGCTTTCTTTTATTCAGAAACATTGTAAACATACCTTGATTTTCTTTGTAATAAACGCGTCTCGTTTATTAATTAAATGATATTTAGGACTACGGTTTTAAATCATATCCCCATTGTTTCCGGTCACCTTCCGCTGCCAATTCGACACGCATGATTTAGTTATCAATCTGCATTGCGTGGTAGGGGTTATAATCCAAGATTTGAAGTTTCAGTAGGATCATAATGTTGCCGTTGGTGATAATATTACACATGTTTAAAGAAAACTTGCACTCGCTGATGCTAAGGTGCGATAATAAATTGCCCCTTTTCACTCCGCCACTGGCGTTAAGTTATCGCTTGTGCGACGCTCACTCGTTACTTTCACGAATTATTTACACAAAATAAAAATCATAACCACTGCCCATCCGGCAAAACATAAAAATATCCCCGTAGAATTACACAGTTTATCAATTCACAGTTTATAATTCACTCAGATGCGACAATGTAGTCTTAGAGTTTGCGTTGCACGCTTCCATTGATTCAGTCCGTGTATCAAAATATTTCTCAGAAGTAGTGGTTTTGTACGGGTTCTGCAGCCACCTCAACCTCTCCACCTCACAAGATGGTGGTGGTGCGATATCTCTCGAACTCATGGTTGGATTTTAACAAATGAGGTGTTGTTGAACTCGGGCTGACACCCCCTTTCCATTGGATAACATATTTCCACCCCAAAAATAAAACCTACCCCTACTAGGGGTGAAAATGTATTTCTTTTAGAGAATCTCGCTTTCCAAGTGCAACATGTGAGAGTTTGAATGCCAATATGGATTTAAACGTTGTTCCACATAAAGTGAATGTGTACGGTGGATAGCCACTATGAATTAACAAGCGTGTTTTTTATTTTTTACGCATGCCCACTCAACGCTTTTGTAAGAGGGTGGGGGAGCGGATCCCTGTGGACGTGTCATTGATGACGGGTGATTGTTGACAGGTCATTGTTGACAGGTCATTGATGACAGGTCATTGCTGACAGGTCCTTTTGGACAAGTCCTTGTGGACAAGTCCTTGTGGACGAGTCCTTGTGGACGAGTCCTTGTGGATGAGTCCCTTTGGACTGATCCCTTTGGACGGGTCCCTTTGGCCTGGTTCCTACGGACTAGCCCATGAATTTATTTAAATTATGTCAAAGGGCCTAACTACATTTTGCGTGTAAAGCAGTGTGTTGAACTGATGTTGTTCACTAATCCCACACTACTATAATGTGATAACGATATGAAAGGAAAGTGATGAAATACATGTGAAGACGTGTGAGATGTCATTATTAGCATCCTCCTTGTGAAACAAGTCACATCCTGTTTTGGTTCGTACGTGAGAAAATGCAAGTTCATGTGTAATATGACCTAACACACAGGTGTTCACCTGTACACGTGCACGATAAGAGGTAACAAGTCACAACCTGTTTTGACAGTGGTGGGAGGTGAAGGGGAGGAGAGGGGAGAGTCGGTGTAAGAGAGAACACAGGTGAAGGGAGAAAGAAATATGTATTGCTCATAATACTGTACATAGGACTGTAGGTTAAGTACAACATGCGTGAATAAATAAATACAAGGCACACAGGTTCACACAACATGTAATTTATTAATCCAAGAATTAAAGGCTGAGCTAAATCCCAACCATTTTACATATAGTTTATTTCCTTTTTGTTTAACACTTTTTCCACAAGGTAATGTTTAGGAAACGCTGTCTTTTGGAGTTCTTGGAGATAAAACCTGCTTTTTATGGGTTGATGGTTGAGGTCCTCGAGTAAATAAGTGACTGGACTGTTCAGGTTGACTTGACGAATTCGAAATAGTTCTGTCCCCCAATTTGGTGTGTAGGCCTTGTCAAAGACGGACTTGAATTTGCTCACACGAACATGGTCCCCGATGTTAAGGCGATGACGTTTAAGGTCTGCTGTTTTATGGGGTTAAACATTTTATCCAGTTGTGGAATATTTTTGGTCACAAGTCGTGGCTTGGTCCCAATGGTTCTGTGTTTGGTGTCATTGTAACGTGACACTAGCTCAGGTAACAAGTCCAACCAGCGATAAGTGCCCTGAGCGGTAAACGCTTTCCACATATGGGTTTTCAATGTTCGGTTGAACCGCTCGACCACGCTGGCTTTGAGATTGCTGTATGTGGTGTAATGGTGAATATCCTTAGATTTGAGAAAACTGGAGAAATCCTTGTTGAAAAATTCTTTTCCCTGATCGGTTTGTAGCTGCTGTGGTTGACGTTTGGATTGTTGAATAATATGTTGAAAGGCCTTGGTGAGTAGTGGACCAGACTTGCGTCGCACAGGTTCAACAAACGCCATTTTGGAATAAACATCAATGACCGTCAACGTATAAGTTAGCGTACACCATCGTTAACGCTAGCATAGGGAATCATTTCAACCAAGTCTGCTTGCCAAAGTTCATCCACACCCTGTGAAATCACCTTGAGTCGCTGATAGTGACGTCTAGCTGTACGATGCAACTCGTGAGCAATACCCATTTTAATGGGTGAGGGCTTAAACAATAATTTTGGCATTTCGAAGATCTTCCTCAATTTCTTGAATTTCCCAATCGTGACCAGTATGGCCGGCCTGACGTGAAGCATGCAAAAGCTGTAGTCGCTGGACGAGTTTATAGGGATTGTGCCAGTAGGTAACATCCACAAGGGGTTTAATGGCTTAAATATCACCCCTAAAGCGGACAATTTACGACGGCCACTTTGACTAGTGGGGAACATTTTTGCAATGATGGTTTTATATTTTTGAGATATATTGGCATTCACTTGTTGAGTGGGATCATACAGTCTTTTGTGGGCATGGGTGTCCAATAAAATGGATTTATATTTATCAATGTCCTCTAGCGTATAATCTTGGGATGAGGGAGTCCGAGAGAACAGTAGCTTTAACAGTCCTGGTGTTAATTTATAGTTTATCTTTTTAATGACAGATTTAGTACGACTAAATTTAATCGATGAATCACCAATTTTAAAACTATCATCCTCATAGCGAACACCATATGTGGTATCTGTGTTTCCAATAAATAGATTTGTGAAATAGGGTTCCAGTGTTGATCCATATTATTTTATTAAAATGTTTTTCAGTTGAGCTTTATGTTGAGGGGTGGCCAAGAGTTGTGAAAACGGAGACGATCTGGAAGGGCAAGGTGTTTCGACCATGACCAAAGATTTCATTTTTCATAAAAATTCTGCAAGGGGTGATGCCTTTTTTTTGAGGTGTAAACACTTGTTCCTCATTATCCTCAACTTCGCTAACACTAGTTAAATCTTCCTGTTCCTCTTCCTTTTCCCCAGAGTCCTCGTGGTGCGCCTGAGTGGCTTGTGAAACGGTGGGTAGCGTTTCAGATGGCTTGAAAGAGGGTTTCAACATAGCTTTTAGCGTAGGGGCTAAATGTTGTTGAATAAACAAAGCATGATCCGCACGTGATCGTTTCAATTGACGGAACTTTTGGCGATTAGTATTTATTGTTCTAATAATATGCTTTTTCAATTGTCTCTCTGCTAACGCCAAGGTGTCGTGACAAATGACTTGAGAGGGAATGATACAGTGCCTTAAATAGCAATAAAATGATCAAACCCTAAGCGATACCGCCCTTGGTTGAGTTCACTTTGTTTGTCAATCACTAAACAGGCATGACGTTGTGTGTTCCAGCACATGCCACACAATTCTGTAAACATTTGAAAGGTCATATCCGGATTCACATGTTCATTATAAATGTGACGACTGTTCCTCTCGTCCTGGCGAAATAAAACAATGACGTTGTCACGAATCAACTGATTGGACATTTTAGAATACGTTTGTCCAAGATAGAAGCAATCGATATGTTTGTGTCGACCCATGCTGAAATAGCTTTGAATGATGCCTTGTCGGTCAGTGGATACATCATCGAAAATCATGAGTGAATCAGGCTTTACCTCATCCGGTGAAATAACATTTTTTGCGTGGAAAATGTAAAATACCCCATATTCTCATTTTGTAATCCAGACATGACTTGATCCAGAAACACGTAGAGGGGTTGGTAGAGAGATTTTGCGAAAATATAAATATTTTGAAAACACAGACCATTCGGCGCTGTAATAAGTGTCAGCAAAAGATTGGTCTTTCCACAGCCGGAAGGTCCCACAATGATGCAGCGAATGGAAGATGGAAACAGTAAACCATGACGTTGTTCACTTGATGTGGGGCAGAGATGGGAAACCATGTCCCTCACGGGGAATGACTCTTGCTGCTTAATTATCTTCATTTCAACTAAGGCTTAGAGAGGCTAGCAGGCTGCCTATATATACATCGCACCGAGCCTTGTCATAGAAACAGTAGACTCGTACTACAGGTTGACGATGGATGTCTTTGGACGTGCGTTGATGGTCAAAGCTAGGTCTGTTCCCATACATGATCCTAAACAAGAAACAGATCCTGCTAATAAACACTATGTGGAAAGGTCAGTAGTGCCACGCACAAAACAAGGAGATTATGACTTTAAAGGAAAGCGGTTAACCCATGTAAAACATCCTCAAGTGTCTACAGACGTTACTACAAAAGAGTATGTGGATAACAAGGTGTATGAGTTTTATGATAAAGTGCCTCAGCTTACGGTGGATGGCTATAGCGCTAATCATCACCGCATTATTCACGTGGAAGACCCACAAGAAGATGATGATGTCTGTACCAAGCGATACGTGACCTATGAAATGAAAAGGCGTTATAAATTTACCCCATCTGTATTTTTAGTGTATCTGACAAATGTAAAACCTGTGAATGAGAGAAACCATATACCGCTAGTTCATGACCAGCACTTGACCTATGTGCTTGCTTCGGGTTTAAGCCACTATCGATTACACTATGATGGAACCATTCACATCAATTACGCCATACCTGATGAGAACCAATTACAAATAGAGATAAATGGTCATAGGATGTTGGTCCATAACCATGAAATGGTCAATGCAGGAGACGAATTATCCTTTCATCTCATGTTGACATGGGGTGAAAAGCAAGCTGGAAAAACCATAAACGATTTCCCACTTTATGTAGAATTGAAATATACAGCCATGAAATAACAATCTGACGTTAGTTGTGACTTAAACTTTCTTGTGAAAGGTTGTTGGTCATCATCATCATGGTGAAACAATGATATGTGGTGAGAAATACTAAAAATATGACCCTGTCCTTGGCAAAGCCTTGGCTTAAGACATTCGTGGACAAGCCCTTGCGAAAGAAAAAAAGAAAAAATAATGTGTTGACCATAAGGAAAGCTCTTCGAGTAGCACAGAGACATGTTATTCCAAAACGTCAACGACAGGGTTCAAAACAAGGACGAGTGATTCCCGTCCCCAAACGAGTGGGATTTTTACCTGCATTTTTCGCTGGTCTGGCTGCTCTAGCTTTACTTTTAGGTGGCGCCAGTGCAGTGGCAAAAACTATTAAAGCCGCGCAACAGGGCAAGCAACAACTCAAAGAAAGTCAGCGACACAATGAAACGATGGAGGCCATTGCTATGGGGGCTAGAAATGTCAATTTGAAGCCAGCCTTTTATCAACAAGGATTTGGAATTTCACCTTTTCGAAATAAAATAAAAACATCTTTAACCTCAGCCATAGCAAGACATGCCCTGACGCATCAGCAAGTGGAAAGCTATGCTAAACAACTGAAGCTTTCTCATTTTCGAGGTGTGTTTATGCGAAACCAGTTACCCTCACAACCCTGGAAACATGAATGTGCTGTTGTCAATTTGGATGATCACTGAGGACCTGGAACACATTATGTAGCTTATGTCAAAGAGGGATCCACTGTATAGTACTTTGACAGTATTGGGAATTTGCCCCCGCCCGTGGAACTAGTGGCCTATTTTTAAAACAGGATCAAGATATATTATAATGTGAAACGTGAGCAAACGTTTAACAGCCAACAGTGTGAACGTTTGTGTTTAATTTTTTTATATAAGACGCAACATAAGCAAAAACATCAACAGTATGTCGGTGGAAAGTAAGACGTTTACACTGCATGGACGTGGACCTGAAGTGAGCCTAGACTTTTTCCCACCTATCGAATTGAGTGAAAAACCCTATGGTTTAGGACTTGTTTCTCTTGAAACGTACAATCGAATATACAACATACGTGAAAATGTGAACAACAAGTTTTACTAAGATGATTCTGTGCTCACCCTGAACTCTGGTGGATACACGGTAGATGACATTTATGAACACATTTATGTGGTGTTGATCAATAAATATGTTTTAAAGTCATTTCTCGATGGAACGCGCAAGTTTGAACTTGTAGGAAATACCAACACTCATCGCTGCCTTATTTTTTCTACATTCAAAATTGACATTAAAACACACCCCGATTCCATTCGTCCATTACTAGGATTTAAACCACGCGTGTTGGAGCCCAACAAAAAACATGAAGTGAAATTCATTGAGGACCATCATGTGTCGGTGACGTGTAATATTATTAGTCAAGTGTACACCAATCAAGAACTGTCGCATTCGCTTTATGACTTTATTGTAACATCGCCCAATGGCTATATTATTCGTGAAAACCCTCCAGTGGTGCTTTCTCATTCTTTTACTGTCGATGGTGTTAGTAATATAACATTAAGACTGATCAATAGAGAGCGACAACTCATTGATCTAGATTCTACCACACCAGTGACTTACAAGTTGGTGCTAAAGCCACTATGAAGTTTGCATATAAAGCAACAGCACCGTCTAGGAATGGTGTTAGTTGTTTACCAAGTGAATACACGTTAACATCTCAGATCAAGCAGATTTTACAGCATTTGGGTTACCACGTCAACCCCCATGATGAATTCTATCCTAGAGGTAGCGAACCACATCGAGGAGCAACCAGGAGTGGTAAGAATTGATCTCCAATCCTATCAAGCTCAAACACCTGGACTCAATAACAATGATGAAATTCAATTTGTTATCAACAACCAAGATATTTACACTCTACGGCATGAAAGTGTTATTCAGATTGAAGGTCGACTCACCAAAGCCGATGGCTCTACACCCACTACATCCAAGTTAGACAACCATGCTTTCGCCTTCCTGTTTTCTGAAGTGCGTTATTTGATTAACGATATCGTGGTGGATAGCACTCGAATTGTGGGTATTTCCAGTGTCATGAAACTATATCCCTCTTATAGTGAGAAGAAGCTAAAACACTTTGCATGGCGGGTTGGTGCCCTGACTTGATCAATGACTGGATGGTACACACCAATGGCACCTTTACTGGATATTTACCTCTTAAACTGATTTTAGGCTTTGCTGAAGATCACCAGCGCATTGTGGTCAATGCAAGGCAAGTGCTTTATCTGGTGAGAGACAGGAGTGATAATAATGCACTCAAGGGAGCCGACAATGCCCCCCATTGATTCAAAAATTCAACTACAACGCTTGCTATGGAAAGTGCCTCATGTGACCCTTAACGATAGCAAAAAACTGGACATACTCAAGATGGTAAAGAGAGATATACCTCTACCCATGGAATTTAGAAGCTGGGCACTCCATGAGTACCCGTTATTGCCCACCACCAACACACACAGTTGGTCTATAAAAACAGCCCGCTATACAGAGAGACCTGTCTACATGATTGTGGGTTTTCAAACGAATCGCAAGTATCAACAAACCAAAGATGTCACGCAATTTGATCACCTGCAATTGAGAAATGCACGTCTTTTCATCAACGGTGCTGTGTTTCCCTATGAAGGGCTGGATTAAAATTTTTCATAACATAAGTTTGGCCCCCTGTACGACTTGTTTTCTAAATTTAGATGGTCGTATTATCAAAAAGAGAATTGTCCAATGTTGTCACCCCAAGCTTTTAAGACAAGGGCGCCACTGATTGTCTTTGACTGTTCCTACTTGGAAGAGTCTGTCAATCCATCCAATATTGACATTCGACTAGATTTTGAAACGCATGACAATGTTCCAGCCAATACCACGGCCTACTGTTTGATTATTCATCACAAAGAAGTAACTATTATCCACTGACCAACCAAGTGACAAGTGTATAAATAGCAGTTCAACCCACATCAAACCGCTCAGTCATGTCTTGCTTTCAAGCCTCAAGAGAAGTTACATCCATGAATTTAAAATCTGAGGAACAACGTTTAAAGACCTTTGCGGCGTGGCCGGTGCCTTTTATAAACCCTCAAGCCTTAGCGGCCGCTGGATTCTACTATTTAAAAACAAAAGATGAAGTGAAATGTGTGTTTTGTCCCATCATCTTAGACCAATGGCAAGAGAGCGATGAACCCATGCAGGAACATCAGCGCTGGTCACCTGCCTGCCCCTACCTGTGCAGAATGGAGGTGGGTAATATACCCTGTCATTCAAGTTACCCCTTACTCATTCCTCTGAGTGATGAAAAAAGTTATGATACGTGTGGACTTTATGGTGTCAACAGTGCTTCAGTGAGCAGCTCACAGTCAAAAACACCCAGTTTAGAGACATTAGAATATCATCGGTGTTATGGACACTATAAACACAAAAGACTTTTTTGTTGTATGAGATGGTACCGCCTCTATCCTAGAATGAAAAAAAGAATGTAAAACTTGTTATGTTAATAAAATAATGTAATAAAAATTGGTTGTTGTTGTTATATTATTATTTCTTATGCCCCCTGTCATATCCTAACCTCTATAGTGACTACTCGATGTTTTTATTTTCTTTTACTAGAATGGAATGTAAGCAAATGACATGAGTACACCTTACTGAACAATTGTCAGTCTGTGGTCAGTTGGACTTGATCCAGACAAGAATGAACATGTTGCGTACACTAATTGTCGACTGTCAAGGGTTTAAAATAGGAGATAACAAATTTATATTTAAAGAAGTGGCCATTATCGATTGTTCCACTTTTTGGATATCGCAAGCTACCCATTTGGTGTTTAAACCACCTTATGCGTTTGATTTGTTGTGTGATAAAGACCGTAAACAAACCCAGTGGATTGAAACTCATATGCAACTAGACTGGAAGCAAGGAACCATTTCATATAAGCACCTGGACATGGCCATGAAAGCCCACTTGTCTTCTGCCCATGTAGTATTTGTGAAAGGTAGTGAAAAACGTCAATGGCTGCAAACATTTTTGGCGTCTTACTGTCAATGTATCGATTTAATGGACATGGGCTGTCCCTCGCTGCAAACACTCATGGACCGCTACCCCTGGACAACATTACCTATAAAGCTCTGGCACAGGTGTGGCAATTGTTTCATTGGCTAACCACCAATGCCTGCTGGGAGTTGTTAAATAAAATTAAAACTGAAGGTTTACCTGTGGATGCCACCAGTGAGATTTCTACAAGCGACGTGTAAACATCAACTTGATACCATGGAGAAAGGGGGTGCTACCGATAAAGCGATTGGAAAGTTCTTTGTGTGCAAAAAGAAACTAGACAGTTTTACCAAAGAAGAATTATTGGCTCTTCCAAAATCATTCATTTATTACGTCGCAGCAAATGCCGTGAAATAAATCTGGCAACATGTACCAAAATCATGAACTCAAGACCCTGTGTTATGTGAATTGCAACCATGTACGGATTATGATCACCATAAGCAAGTGGCTATGGCAAAAATACCCTCTATGCGACAGTGTGCTACTTGCCAGCTGGTCAAACTGTATCACGGTCATAAAAGTCAGTGTAAAGACTTTATTTCCTCAAACCACGTGTGTGATGGAGAGTAAGAAGCAACAAAAACAACATCATCCACAGAAGAGGAGGAAGATCAAACCTTTTTACCATCTATGGAAAAGGAAATGCCAGACCTGTACTGGCAATGGCGTCATTGACAAAGTAATTCATTACTTAACTTTCGAAATCTACCTACCTGGTTATTATTTGTGTGGTCCTGGAACATATCTTGAAGAACCTTTGCAGTGTGGTGATATACCTATTAATCCTTTGGATCAAACATGCACCTTTCTTATCACCACAGTCATCCTGCATTGAGACGTGTAGCGGATAAAGTATCGTTGAAAAACTAAACAACGTTTGACATCCTGTGATGTCTCAGTGGGAGAGAGGTTGGCAGCCCTCATTGTGATTAGTGCTATATAAGGAAAGTTAATGATGAGTGGACATGAACATTGAAAAGGATCGAGGATTTTGTATTTCTTTGTATTCTATTTTTGTAAAGCTCAAATTGTTGTGAAATAAAAACAAGGTTTACAAGATCACAATGTCTTTTAATTTTAAAAATGGTGGTAGCCATTTCTTCATTTTCATTTTTTCTTACATGAATATTTACAATTTCCACTTCCCCTTTTTTACATTCCCCTTGTTTTGTTCACACATTCTGTACATTTTAGGGGCAGATGACCTCGTAGTTCCGACCCTTAAAACAACAATAACTAACTAACTCTGTACATTTTTTTTGTTGTGAAATAAAAATAAGGTTCACCAGATCACTATATCTTTTAATTCTAAAAATGGTGATAGCCATTTCTTCATTTTCATTTTTTCACACATGAATATTTACAATTTCCACTTTACATTTTTTACATTCCCCTTGTTTAGTTCACACATTCTGTACATTTTTTGTTGTGAAATAAAAATAAGGTTCACCAGATCACTATATCTTTTAATTTTTAAAAATGGTGATAGCCATTTCATTTTTTTTCACACATGAATATTTACAATTTCCACTTTTCATTTTTTTTACATTCCCCTTGTTTAGTTTACACATTCTGTACATTTTTGTTGTTGTGAAATAAAAACAAGGTTTACCAGATCACAATGTCTTTTTAATTTTAAAATGGTGATAGCCATTTCACTTTTTTCACACATGGATATTTACAATTTCCACTTTACATTTTTTACATTCCCCTTGTTTAATTCACACATTCTGTACATTTTTTAAAATCTTTTTCGTAATATACAAAAGCAAAACATTTTACACGAAAATGTATTACTTATCTTATTTTTACTAAATTACAGTAGCCTAACATTATACATTCTACTTCCAGTTTTTACAAAAAAATATTACAATATAAAACACACTACAAATATTACAATATAGTGATCATTAGACTCAAGTAAAGTAATAGTCGTCAATGAGACTGTTTCCCCAAGCAAGAGTATCAAATGTGTTGGGTATAATGAATCGTTTGTTGTCTCCATTACTTAAAGCAACTTTGTTCAGCAAATTGGTATGTTGTTGATGATTTTTACTTCTAAATACACACATTTTCTTATATAATACAGGTGGGTGACTAACTATACAGTTTTTATAATCACTTATGTCTAACTCTTTACTAACAACATTCTTTTTCACTCCTTTCAATTTCGTTACTACTACATCATCAATTGTCATATAGCTGTATGATTTAGATTTTGTAGCTACAAAGGTGTATATAATAACACCAGCACATTCATCCTTAAATTTCCCAAGAACCTTTTTGTTTACTAGAGGCAAATGGTAAATATTATCCTCGGGATAGTCACTTGTATAAAACCTATTTATCTCAGTTTTGATATCTTCATAAAAATCATCAGTTTTAAAATCATAAATAAAAGAATCTGTGTCTGTGTAAAGTAATTTAGCATTATCAAGATAGTTTTTCTTTACATAATCATAGTGAAATTCATACATAAGTGTTTTTGACAATTCCAGAATTGTGTAACCCACATATATGGGTTTGTTGTAAGTTACTTTAAGACGATTCATTTGTATTACAACTAAATCCTCATGAAGAATTGAACAGCTATGAAAGTTAGGCTTGCTTATTAAGTTGCTCGCACCATACCTATTACCATCATTCTCCCACTTTGTTATCAGCTTTACATCAAATCGTTTATCAACATTCTCCATAGTCTTTCCAAAAACACTATTATTCATGAGTTTATAAAAATCTTTTTCAAACGCGTTTGTTGACTGTGTTCTTAAATTATTGTTTAGATCAATATACGGTTTGAGCCGTGCTGACTGATAAAATTGTAATACGCGATGAATTTTAGTTAATTTCAATCCATGCTGTAGACACTGTTTCAAGTTTTGATAATGTATTACATATTTACATTTATCATTTACATTAGCAATTAACATTTTTGTTCGTGATGTGATGTATGGAGATTTCATATTCTCAGGACAAAATGGTAAATCATTATGATCATCATGTAACTCTTTAGGGTACTCAAGATTTACCTCTAAAATATATCCTTTATCATCGTTATCATTCAGAGTGTCAACATGTAAGACATCAATTTCAGGTTGTGTCAGCCAGCGAAAATCTTTCAGTGGTAGATATTGACTCATAGCCCAACCATATTGGTTATTTGCATCGAGGTAGACAATATACTTTGACTCATCACAAGGGTTGTAGCTAGGCATGTATTTATTATTTGCTTTAGAGTACTGTCCACTACATTGGCTTAATCCACCTCGAATTGATGATTTTATAAAATTGATCATGTCTATATCAGTCATGAATTCTAAATTTACTTTCGTTTTTTTTCAACATTGAACTGAAACTTTACACAGGAGCAGTGAAATACTGACAAGGATCAAGGTCATAAGTTTTCATACAAACATTCCGAAAATTTTCAAAAACATCTGCTAATAATAACACATCTGTCTTCAAATATATGTCTGAAAATTCTCCTAAAGTTTGAATGTGGAACTCTGTCCATACACGTTGTGCATGTAAATATTCCTGATCACTGATATGACTTGTGTTTAATGAACTGTAAAATGCATCTTTCGATGGTAAAGAACACTCCTCAAGACGTTCCACACAGTTAATATATTCATAAGGGAATATACCCTTTTGACGAATCAAATTAAAATCATCTTCTTTAGGAAAGACACGTTGAATTTCATGAAACTGATCTGATTTTAAATTAATAGCCAGCTTATCTAGACTACTCGCCATAAAGCGGAATGAATCTAAAGATCGCTGTTTTATAGTTTTTTTTATTGACAGTTTTGATGTATTTTGTGAACGATATGTAATGTTCCTTATTATTTGCAATCACATCAATTTTCACATCTGAAGCTCCAAATTCTTTAACGATAAAGTGGTTATCGTATTTGCTACCGTTATGTAGAATGACTGGAATGAATTTACTTACTCTCTAATTTAAATTACATTCTTGGTGAGCAGCACCACGATATTTTCCTGTTAAATGGTCATGATCGCGAACCCTGTCTGTATATAAACATTCACCACATACAAAACAATTAGTTTCAGTTTCAAATTTCATTTGCTCTGATGAAGATAGTGGCTCCATTGGAATGATCGTATTTAAAATAGAGGATATACGGATGGCATCTTTCTCAAGCCTTTCCATGAAAACTTTAGGTGCATCAGGTCCTCTACAGATCTCTAACTTATTTAACGAGTCATCGTAACTACATTTAATATAATATGCAAAGCTAAAAGGTTCATGAATGTGAGTAGTGTTGGTGAAAGGTTGGGCTGGATTCGATGAACATGTATTAAATGGTTTTAGCAAAGCCTCGAAGTCATCATATATAACAAATGGTACTCGAAGCTGTTTCTCATAATCCTTAAATTTTAGAATGTTATTTTTAGGAGTCGGTAATACCGTACACACATGATTACTTCCCCATTTTTGGTGTTGAGTTAGTTGATCCTCTTCTCTGAAATATAGCAAACAGCCATCACACAACCACTTGTTAGATTTATCTTTTGATATCTGACTACCGACAAGTCTACTTAAATGTTTTATCCAACAATAGTGGGCATTTTAACCTTTAGTTATGTATAGTAAATTTACATGAATATCCTTTTTTCCTGAGTATAATATAGAGGACCTGCTATTCTCTTATTTTCAATTCCATGAACATTAATACTTACATTGTTCAGCTTTTCAAGACGTTGAATCTTTTTTATCGCCATAGGAAATTCTATTTGTTTTAAATCTAACACTCAAGAATAGTGCGGATTAGATGACCTTCTCTTTTCATTTATCGCTGCTGGATGGAGAGCTGAGGTTACATCCCACGCAAAACATGCATGGTCACTATTCATAACGTTTACACAAGCTTTCTTCTGTTTAATCCATGCAGGTAAATCAATATATGATGATGCTCGAAGGGGATTATATTTATTCATGTTGGTTTCTAAATAAAGTACTTCAACCAATGCCCAGCCCGACTCCCTTTCCTGGAACTCTTCTCTCTTCACGATGATAGCACTTGAAATATTTTGGTACGTATCACTAATATTAGTTGATTCACTAACAATTACTTTTTTGTATTAAAAGATTTGATATCCGTAATTTCACCTTCGCTCCCAGTTTTTACATAGAGTCCAAAAATTTCAAAATTCATTTTAATTGTTTTATGCTCTAATAAAACATTACATACCAAGCCAAACACACTAGGTTGAACATTTTTTTGAAAATGATTCAATACTTAGAGTTTTCTCTGTACTATAAAGTCTATAACTGGCAGTTCGACTTTTAAATGCACTACCAATTTGTTGAATATTTCCAGAATTTCTTTCATGGCAAGCGTTGTTTTTATGATGAATACTGCGTAAATGTCCATGAATGATTGAAGAAGGAATATCAATATTACATACATCACAATGTGTTATCGAAGGTTCACCATTCTTCTTTCTTTTTGTTGCACAACCATTTTCACAATCTTGAGAACGTTTACGCTTTTGAGCATCACAGTCGTTTAAAGGTTCCGTGCAAGTTGTTGGTTTTACAGTTTTTAATTCTTGATGTTCACCATGAACTTTAACCATGTGGGATTGATATCGCTTTACAGCAGAAAACCCATGTTCGCAAACTGAACACGAAAATGGTGCTGAACTAACATGCATTAAATTTACATGACGTGCAAGATTATCTTGTCTGTTAAATGTGGTAACACAATGACTGCTCACAAACATTTTAATGTCATGTTTAACATTTGCGTGTCGTTGAAGGCTGTCAGGTCTTGAGAACTGTTTCTTACAGTCACCACACTTGAACATTATGATCACTTTCGAAATTACCTATAAAAGAAAGAAATCAAAAATGTTAATAAATGATAAAACAAAGTACAATATAAATAGTTTAATTACATTCCAGTCAATGGTTATAGCAGGGTATTTAAATCGATCATTTGTGAACTCCTAGCAAGTCAAACTTCATGTAGTTCTAACTGAGGGTTACTATATACCACTGTCACTGACACTTAGCGGTGAACATTGGAACTTGATAGAGTGGTAGAAACCAGCGGTCGCCAGTTAAGTGAGCTAGGTGTGACGTCATAGCCAGTCTTAAAGCAAGTCTAAACTTGTAGAACATGTCACGTGATAGAAACCAGCGATCGCCAGTTAAGTGAGCTAAGTGTGACGTCATAGCCAGTCTTAAAACAAGTCTAAACTTGTAGAATATGTCACGTGATAGAAACCAGCGATCGCCAGTTAACTGAGCTAAGTGTGAAGTCATAGCCAGTCTTAAAACAAGTCTAAACTTGTAGAACATATCACGTGATAGAAGCCAGCAGCCACCAGTTATGTGAGCTAAGTGTGACGTCATAGTCAGTTATAGAGCAAGTCTAAACTTGTAAAACATGTCACGTGACCAGGTTATGTTAGGTAAAGTTAGGTTATGTTAGGTGAACTGGGGTTAAGTCTTTAAATATTCCCTATGTCACTGACACCTAGCAATGAACGTTCAGACTTAATAGAGCGGTAATCAAAATCTAACCTACAAAATCAGCTTTACACACCATGGTCAAGTAGTTCCAACTTTCGACTGCTAAATATACCGTTTTCACTGACATGTAGTGGTGAACTTTGGAAAATATCACTCTAACTGATTAAAAGTTATTAGAGGAGCACTTACCTTTTTATAATTTATCAACTGCTGCCACTGAATGAACAGATTGTAGGAATCTGGTAACCTACAGGAACCCAATTATCTGTAAACAAATCAGTCAATAAATCAATCAATACATTCCAATCAATAACTTCAACATCAATTAGTAATAAAAGACTGCAATCCATTAATAATAAGTACTTACCTTGCAAAATAATTTAATGATTTTCTACCAAAAAGGCTTTTTTACAACTCTTGAGCAGTAATAGAGCACTGTCCACTCAAAGCGAGCAATAAATACTGACAGTAGGGAAATATATGACACCTCTCTTATATAATCTCTCATCGCTCGTGTCAGCAGTATATTTCAGATCATTGCAATTCCTTTCCCAATACAGCTGAGAGTCCAAAGTACACTAGGAACACCTGTGTGGTATCCAATAACTGCTGACTTTCCATGATCATCACCCATTGTCTTCATCAACACCTGGGGTTTCAAATTACTGCAGCGTCAGTCATAGCAACAGCAGTGTGCGCTCTCTGCCATGTCAGCAACATGACACCGCAAGGAACACCTGTGTAATATCCAATAACTGCTAACTTTGCATGATCATCACCCATTGTCTTCATGAACACTTGCGGTTTCAAATTACTGCAGCGTTAGTCATAGCAACAGATCTGCGCGCTCTCTGCCATGTCTGTAATATGACACAGGAAATCACAAGACGTCTTACTGCACGTACCATCTCCAAAGTTTTATCATTTTAAGAACATGTATTATTCTCTTTCAACTACAAAGGAATCGTTAGAACACACATCCATCCACCAAGTTAGATCCCTTGTATGTTCACATGTATTTCATCACTTTCCTTTCATATCGTTATCACATTATAGTAGTGGGGGATTAGTGAACAACGTCAGTTCAACACACTGCTTTACACGCAAAATGTAGTTAGGCCCTTTGACATAATTTAAATAAATTCATGGGCTAGTCCGTAGGAACCAGGCCAAAGGGACCCGTTCAAAGGGATCAGTCCAAAGGGACTCTTCCACAAGGACTCGTCCACAAGGACTCGTCCACATGGATCTGTCAACAAGGACTTGTCCACAAGGACTTGCCCAAAAGGACCTGTCAACAATGACCTGTCAACAATGACCCGTCAACAATTACCCGTCCACAGGGATCCGCTCCCCTACCCTCTTACAAAAGCCTTGAGTGGGCATGCGTAAAAACAAAAAACAAGCTTGTTAATTCATAGTGGCTATCCACCGTACACATTCACTTTATATGGAACAACGTTTAAATCCATATTGGCATTCAAACTCTAACATGTTGCACTTCGAAAGCGAGATTCTCTAAAAAAATTACAATTTAACCCCTAGTAGGGGTAGGTTTTATTTTTGGGGTGGAGATATGTTATCCATTGAAAAGGGGGTGTCAGTCCGAGTTCAACAACACCTCATTTGTTAAAATCCAACCATGAGTTCGAGAGATATCGCACCACCGCCATCTTGTGAGGTGGGGAGGTGGAGGTGGCTGTAGAACCCGTACAAAACCACTACTCTCAGATTAAATGTTATTGATTGTACACAATTATTCGATTATCAGTTTATGCCCTGATGGCTGTCCATTTGACAAATATAATCAGATTTATCCATAGCACAAGGATTCCCTTCACGGAACGTGTCCTTTTTTGTGCTTCACATTCACATAGATGTTGCTTCAGCAAACGATGAGTAAGTACTGGCTTCACAAAATATGGCGTTCACTCTGGACATGAGTTAGCCGCGTAAATTGACGGTTTCACTCACCAGCGTAGTATACCGTATTTTAAATAAGCAGAATTACGTTGATTAAATAATTGTGGATTTATGGAATGTCTGAAGTGCATAAAATGTAATTATAAGCGATAATGCTTCACCTTCTTCCCGCCGCTCGCAGGGTATGTTCAGTTACTTTTCAGCATGGATCTTGGTCTTTGTTAGCTGTGCAAACATGCGTCAACCATGCGTCAACATGCGTCAACGGGCGCAGTATTTTTATTACGGTTTTATTATTATTATTTTTACTATAATTATTATTAGTATAATGCACTTGCATCAAGAAACCGAGAGATCTGAACTGTATTGAATACACTTGAGAAGTGAGTGTTATGTGGGCGCACGTGCACATGGTCAGCTAGCAGGCGCTGACATTGATTGATGAACGACATAGCTTACATCTTAGCGAATTGGGTGCTCATTGGGGATGTAGCGCACGCAGAGAGCAATAGGGTGTACAAAACACTAGACTGAGATGCTAGGTACAGGCACCATCTGCAGGCTCAGTGGCAAAACAAGAACTTGAATGAATACCGCCGTATGAACTTTGTGATCAATACACGATTGCTGATCATCTCAAGCATTCTGTTCACTTCTAAAATAACCCCAAAGGAGCCTAGCACATTTCCCAGGCTCTCTATCTCCTGATGAAATATAACTGTCCTTCCAGAAAATTTAACTGATCTGAAGAAAGCACTGATATGACAGAGGTGTGGCTATTCCAGCCGTCCAATTGAGATGTCAGGGTCATGTACCGCACCAGTGGTTATTTGTGATACAGGGGCATCTGGTAGCCTTTCAGATTACCGTGGTTCCAACGATTTCCTGAGTTGAATATTAAAAGCATTCACTCCAATGAATGACTTGTCATCTTTGCTGTGATATGGGGCACATAGACCACCTTGCCATGTGTTGTATGTACCTGTAACAGCCACCTTCATACTGAACGGATCTTTGGATATTACAGTGTAAAGGCTGAGAACATTTTCAATTCTTTTGATAAAATCGTTCTTGTTGTTGTTGTTGTTGTTGTTGTTGTTTCATTTAGGGGCTTTGCAACATCATGGTCATCAGCCCCATGCATCTGTGTCATTATGGTGGCTGTAATAATGTGTGTTTTTTAAATTTTGTACATCATTCATCAATCTCCTGTAACACCACATTTTAAATGCTTCTATTCTCCTCCTTTCTACTGAGCCAATATTCCAAGTTTCTATACAACACAGCGACACGCTCCAGACAAAGGATTTCAAAAATGGCTTCCTAATACCGAAATGTATATTAGATGTTTACAGGTCCTTTTTCTTTACAAATGCTTCCCTTGCCCGAGCCAACCTAATATTCATATCCACTTTACTACGTACATCACGTGTAATTGTTTCCCTAAGTAACAGAAGTCTCCTACTTCGTTTAGATCTTCACCTGCCTATTTGATGTCCATAGAGGTTTCCGATTCATTTCGGCTGCATTCCATTATTTTTGTTAACAATTATTAATTTTGATCATGAATTCTTTCCTCAAGACGGAGTCCATTCCATTTAAAAACTCATTCAAATCCTTTGGTGAATGGACTAAGATGACGATGTCATCAGCAAATCTTAGAAATAATAAAAATAATACAGTATGTACACAATATATAGGCTACACTGACAGAAGTTTATATAAGTACACGTATTTATTCAATTACGCCAGTACCATATCTTGATCTAGAAATATCAGATGTCGGATTACTTTCCTATGATAATGTTACTGGATTCTAGTAATGCATCAGTCCAACCATGTCAAATCAATGCTCAATTAGGCAATCATTTAGGATCGCAGTTTGGTGTGTTAAAATAGGCTGGGGCAAGAGGACTCCAGAGAATTGACATGCATGGCAGACTGGACCTAATGAGGCATGAAACTTCATGTGACTGGAACTCCCCTGGGGCAACCCTAATCAGCCACCGATAGTATTGTTCGATGTAACTTACTCGAGGCCAAATTCTCTGATCGTTTCCAATTGCATGGTTTCGATTTTGTGATAAACTACTACAATGATACGGTTGTCACTTGTAAACTATGAAGTAGGATTATACTGAGTCTGAATTTATGATTTCAGAACAATATGTATCTTATGGTAGTCAACCTAATTGTCACGTTTCCTCACTGTCACTTAATTTCATGTTGAATGGAATATAACAGTTTATGTACTTAAGATAGTGGTGCTCATTAGTTTGTATCTGATATATCGAGAACTAAGCTGCATTATAGTAAATAATATGTGATGTATGCATTTCACATTTCATGTGGATGGATAGAAAGCTTCAGGCACACTGCGCTCATTATAATATTGATCTCACAAAAAACTTTTAACTCAATGTTTCACTTTTTGTATCCTTAGGCGGAATGGCTTCGGAGCTATGGTTGGCAGAACTGACGTAATTGAAAAGAGTAAAGGTATGATAAACTGAAACGGTACAGAATTTGATGAGTTATTCTACATTTAGTTAGTAAAATTACTTACTTGATTATTAATTATAATCTATTTAGTATTATTCAAATATCTTTCATCAACGGAATATGAATTATTTATCGAAATAATTTAATCTGATTAATAATAGGGAAGAAATTTCACCATTCACTAAATTTGAAATATCATGACAAGTAATTATGCTACGATGACGTTCGTTGGCTTAAGACAAGACACACGTCACGCATTGGCCTTTGAGACCAAACATATTTTATTGTCATCTGTGTATTAAAATAATTGCGAACTTTAATTTCACCCAGGTCGTTCGTCTGCGATAGCTGCGTAATGAAGTTTTAATTTCGACCGCCAGTCGGTACCTAACGCCCCTAGTGATAGAATGGCGTAGGAATGGCTTACTATCTACTGATTCCTGATAACTACTCATAAGCCGAAGAATGGTATAATACAGCAGCACAGCTATTACACTCAGATTTCGTTTGAAATTATCAAAGGAAAATGCTCAGTGACATTAGGGCCCGTACCTGAAGCGTATACAAGCTATCAAGTCACTTTACATAGGTACAAACAGGGTATTGGCAGTCTTGGGGGCAGCGTGCTTGACGTTTTAGGTAGTTTCGAATCCCACTACAGCAGGCCGTTGTTCCTGCAAATATTTGGTTAACTTTTACGCTTGGTGTTTCATTACTTCCTATTTAATTACAATACACAAATTCCTGTACTCGTGTTTATATTACGAACCATTCGTGTCCCAAATACTTGGTACCCGCACACTGCGCTCCGGCTATCGAATGGCGGCATCTTACGCATTAAAATAACTGGATGAAACTTCACCTCCACTAAAAATGAATTATCCTGACAAGTAATTATGCTACGACGACGTTTGTTGGCTTGAGACAGTGTGCACGTTACGATGCATTGTTAATTGAGCCCCAACTTACCTGATTGTGTTGTGTGTGTATTAAACAAATCGTGAATATCCATTTCACCAAGCTCATTCCTGTGGCTAAGCTTTGTGCCTGTCATAGTCAGGGGAAGGAGCAAGCAAACACGCAAGCACCCAGCAGCTAGATGGCTTGCCTCGCTGCTACATGCAAGCGTTGGCTGTCATTTTATTTGTTAGAGGTTGTGAGCGCCTTCAGTCGGATGCGAGTTCACTCACACGGCCATGTTATACAAATGAAAGGTGACGGTAACTGTCTAAGTCAGGGCCATTCAGTCATTGCGCTCTGAGAGCGCGGCCGCGCTCGGAGAGCACTGGGCAGTCAGAATAGCGCTCCTTCCCCTACCACCACTACACTGTGGCAGCGAGGAGACGGGCGATGTTCGGAGTTCGGACCACGCTGACTAGATACGTACGTACAGTCGTGTGGCCGACGGCTCTTGTGGGATTGTTGACATATTAATAGGGCTGTTTTGCCATAACAAATATACCGCATATACAAATCGAATGGTACTCCGATGGAATGTGCAGTAAATGAACACAAGTGTTCAGTAAAGAATATTGTGATTTGTTCCAAACTGAAATGTGAACATATTAGAGAATAAAATTCAACAACAAATTGTGTTCTTGTTAACACATTACATCTCTGTTGCACACTAAACATTTGGCATGCCCTTTGTAAGCTGTACAGAAAAATGAAATTTCCCATTCTGCTTTAAAGACTGCTGCTTCACCACTCCTTTCTTCGTATGTTGTTCAGTCATGATCACTGCTAAACTGATTTACTTACACGCTGTCAACAAAGCGCATTGGAATAGACTAGCCACTGATTGATCGTCTGCACACTTCAGCGTGCTCAGCCAGCCAAGCTCCTTCCACCACTTCTGAATCTCCTTGCACCAAAGCGCTGTCTGGATGGCCCTGGTTTAAGTCATTAGCAAAAGTGTTATGTTGTTTGATTCTTCAGTCTTTTGACTGGTTTGATGCAGCTGTCCATGCTAATCGTTTTATCTCTTCATAGCTAGCACACATGACATCGGAGGCAATCTGTTCAACATATTCTAATCTTGGTCTACCTCTATAGTTCTTATCCTCAACCCATCCTTCCAAAGCTATGTTTGCCATTCATTCTGTCCTGTCAACCTATCACTTCTCTTCATTAGCTCTCGCGAGAAACATCTCTCCTCTCCCACTCGTCTTAATACCCCTTCATTTGTTACTCCATCTACCCATCTAATTTGAATCATTCTCGTGTAACACCACATTTCAGACGCTTCTATTCTCCACCATTTTACTGCGTCAACAGTCCAAGTTTCACTTCCACAGAGCGCCACGCTCCAAACAAAGGCATTCAAAAATGACTTTCTAATACCAAGATCTATATTTGATGTCAACAGATATCTTTTCTGTAGAATTGCTTTCCTCGCCTGAGCCAGCCTGAAATGTGGTGTTACCAGCTGTCTGTATTGTGAACATTCCCCTTCGCATGTCCGGGAACACTATACAGGGAGAATCACTTACATAGAGGTCAGTGAGTTGGGCGGCTGAGAAGAGATCTGCACGTCTGTGATTGATGATCTGAAGGGACTACTATGATTGTGCGGATCAATATAGCCTACAGGGTGGGCGAAATAAAACCGGCCCGGGATTTCTTTTATGAATATTTATTCATACCGTATTTATAATTGCCCCTTGATACTGAACATCACAGTAAATGCTAGAAATGGTCACCATTGACGTCGATGCAGTGCTGTGCTTGATTTATCAAACTCTGAGACACGCGTAGCAGCTGTGCCTGCGGGAAAACAATAATATCGTTTTCAGTGTTCTGCTGTAGCTCTGCCAGTGTTTGAGGATTATTTGCGTACAGCTGATCCTTCGATTTGCCCCACAGGTAAAAATCACAGGGAGAGAGATCGGGCAGTTGAGGTGGCCAGGAGATTATGTGCTTTGTTGATTTTTCTCTCCTCACCGAACACCTCATGCACCCTTGCAAAGGTTGTGAAGGCGGTGTGTGTTGTTTGTCCGTCTTGCTGAAAATATCCATACAGTTATTCATCTTCTGTGAGTTGATCCACATATGGATTCAACAGATTCTGGACATATCAGGCCGCATTAACAGTTTGGTGAATGAATCGTGTCACGATGTAGACACCAGACATTGCGCACCAAACTCCAATCTTGCGATTATGCGACGGAGCTTCAAGGTACTGATGGTGATTTTCGGATTCATAATGGCGCATGTTATGAGAGTTCACATACCCTGACAAGCTGAACCAGGCCTCATCTGACGAAATGAAAAACGGAGGATCCAAAAGACCTGCTTCCATTTCACTCAGAAACCACCGGCAGAACTCAACACGTCAAGGTTTGTCTGGACGCTTTAACGCATGCACATAAGTAAATTTGTAAGGATGCAGATGCAGGTGCTTTCTGATAATGGTTAGACATGACGATCTCTTAATTCCCACTTGCACAGATATACGACGTTGAGAGTTCGTCAGTCTTTGTTCCAGGCTTTTCTTCACTCGTGCAATGTTTCCAGGTGTTCGATCTCTTTTCGGATAGTTACGGTGTTTATTCGCTACATTTCCCGTTGCGTGCCATTTCGCCACTGGGTCCTACATTGAACTCTTTGCTGGAGGTTTTGCCAAAACATGGCCAGTCTTAAACTCTTGCGAAAAATGTTCCGCACAGGTGTTCGACGAATTGTGTTTCATATAACACTCGACAGTAAATATGCGCTGTTTTATCGTGACCACCATTGTTGCACTCAACTGGTCACTAAACACGCCTGCTCCTCACACTCACTCCAACGTAATGACACAGTGAAGTACAGTACTAGGGATGTCCAAGCGCAGTCATTTGACAATAACTGCTTGTTGCAGCAAAATAAATAAATTAATAAAGAAATTGAATCTAAAGATAAATAAATAAAAGTATTACGGGCCGGTTTTATTTTGCCCACCCTGTATTACAGAAAAGGACAAAACGAGTGACGTCAATTGCTATTAAATATGGATTGGATGTCTCCAATCGGTCGGTTGGTTCACGTGCTATCCTCATTTTGTGTATGTTACAGCCATCATGTCTACAATAGGACAGTGACGAATATTACTGTTATGACTTTGTTTACCTCCGACTGAGTTCGGAGGGACCCCAGTTTAGTCTACGGAGAGTCATTGCAATGCCTAGGCATAGTTGTTTGAATGCGGAACTTACAGACATGATCCTAATTTATGGTGAATATCGTTGTTATCGAAGACAAGAAGCACAGTAATATGCTCGACTCTTTCCCGATAGGATACATCCACGTCATACGTATTTCCAGGTAGTTTGTGCACGACTCCGTAATGTTGGCGATTTACGCAATACGACCAGACAGCGTCGGCAGAGGAGAAGATCACGTGTGCAACTGATGGCTGTGGGGGAATCGTTGGAAGAAAACCCACATACGAGCACGAGACGCATTGTCACAGAAAGAGGTCAGTCGCAGTCGAAGGTGCATAGAATAAATTAACAGACACTGCAATGGCATCCACACAAACGCCATAACCCACAACGTCTGTATCCTGGAAGTCCACCCTGTCGGTTCACATTCTGTGATTGGATATTCAACCATGTCGCTGTAAGCAACGTGAAAATGATCCATTTCTCAAGAAAATTCTTTGGACGGACGAGTGCACGTTGTATAGCACATACTCGTACATCGACGGAGTGAACACTATTACGCACCATTTCACATCACAGGAAAGAGGTGCATATCCAGAACCCTGTACAATCATATCTTGTTGCCCGCGCGTCCTGATCGACTGTATCAGGATGGATGGATTGGTCTCCATGGCCCACAAGAATTTCCTCTGCGATCTCCTGATATGACTCCAATGGATTTCTACTTATGGGGTTGTGTACGAGATCGTAAATATCAGGACCTTCCAGTGGACAGAAATTACCTGATTCATAGAATTAGAGTTGAATTTGAATTAGTTACCCCAGAAACGCTTTCTCGAGTGCGTGAATCTTTCATTTGACGGATAACGATATGTACTGAGAGCGAAAGTGGATATTTTGAACTTTTAATGTAAATAAACAATCAACGGTACTGGTACTACCATAGGGCCGTAGATAACAATAATAACAAGAACTATGCCAACTACATTACTAACAATAATAATATTAGACTAATAATACGAAGAATAATACTGTGCTTAATACCAATAATCATAATAATACGAATGAGAATTATAAAATTAATAATAGGAATAATACGGCTAATTGGCTAATGATAATCATAATATTAATACGAATCTTAATAATAATATTAATAATAATCATCATAACATAATAACACTGTTTCGCATTTGCGAATGTATTTAGTCGTACCTTCCCTTCGGGTGTGAATACGTAATTTGCTATCCCTTCTTCGTTCCCTGCCTATCGCCGCTGAAGCGAATGAATTTCAATTTATGTTGTTGTTGTTCGATCCTTCAGTCTTTTGAACGGTTTGATGCAGCGATCCATGCCTCCCGATTATGCATACAGAGGTGCATATTGCCGGGAATTATATTACAGCTGTAGTTCCCCGTTGCTTTCAGACGTGCAGCAGTATGCAGATTAGCCATTAGTTGGCTAATGCAATCAATGTCTTCACCGTTTATAGGACAAGGAAAGAATTGATTAATTCTGAAACGCTACTACTCCCCTGCAGAATAATTTATATACTGTATCTATATAATCTTAAATTCATTACTCAACACTCTATTTAATACTTACATCTTTAACTCACTAAATATGTCATATAGACCTGTAGTCAAGTACTTGCTCTAGCACTGCTTCCTGCTTGTTACGCGAGCTTGTAACTCAAGATAGCTGCCTTCTCCCTTCGCCGTCACGTCTTGCTAATTGGTTACTTTTCCAATCCACCAATGCTTCCGCTGGATTTGACTGCCGCGTGCTACCAGCGACGTCATCTTTCTCTGGAACCTTCGGACCTGGTATGAATTGCCACGCTGCCTTCTGCTTGGTGTCTAACATTTTTACCATATCACACCACGGCAGAGGGGTCTCGATGACACTAGGTGTCCTTTTGAAAGTCGACACCAGACGGCATCACCATAATCATCTTATCTCTTCAGCATCTCAGACCACACTAGACGGGTCTCGATGACGACGCTAGGCTTCCTTTTTCACGTCGACGCCACAAGGCGTCGCCATCACCGTCGATTATCACTGCCAACATCTCAAACCACACCACAGGGGCTTTACGTGACATCACTGGGCGTCTATACCGCGACGCCGCTTGTTGTCCTACTTCACTTCGTTGCTAGAGGCGTCACTCTCTATCTTTTTGAACCCGCCATGTGGTTGGTTCCGTTTCTCATCTTGCGTCTACGCTGGGGAACGTAACTACGTCTACGCTTTCAACTCAGATGTGCCACCTTTTTCCTTCCAGGGCACGGCTTGGCGTCAGGATGGCCCCCAACTACTAGGACTGCTATCGAACGCTCTATTAGCCTCTGAACGGCTCACCGTCTAGTCAAAACGTGGTGTTCATTCAAAAGCAAGGATTTTATAATTGCTTTTCATCTATGTAGTTTATGTAGTGTATTCAAACCTTAAAACTGTCAAATCTGTTCAATATCATTTCTGTCAATTACAGTGTTAAACTGATTGGGCATTAACTCCTTCAGGCCCTGATAACATGCCTTACAATAATCTTGCTTCATTTAACAATAAGTAGGCTACTCATAGCTGCTTAACCTATCACTCTCTAGGCCCATGTGGTGCTCATTTCTTTTTTGATGTAATATCCTTTAATGTAAATTCTATATTTCAATTGTAAAGGTGTTAGTTCTCATAACCCATTCATATCCCATGATCCTTCTTCCCGCGTGTGGGCTCTTTCGTCATAGCGTCTGCCCCTGGACTCCCCACTGTAGTACTCCAATGCTAATAATAATATGTTTAATAACCATAATATTAAAACACTTATTACTACTACTTCTAATAATAATAATGTAACATTAATAAGTCGCAGCGTAATACTTGGCCTACTTATAATGACGATAATAACAATATCAATAACAATAATATTATAAATAAGAATACTATCACTAATACTACTACTACTAACAATAATAATAATTTTAACAATATTAATAATGCATTATAAGCATCAGAAACCACAGGCACCAAGGGAATGGCCAAAATTAAAGACATTGAAAGACAAGAAAGGAACATTCGGATAAGTATTTACGGCGCTGTTTTCAGAGATAATTTCTGGCCAAAGAGACCAACAGAAGAATTATACAGAAATACTGAATCTATCACGACACTCATCAAAAAACGAAGAGTGAAGTTCTTTACACTCATCGCCAGAATGAACGACACCAGCCTGACTAAAAGAATATTCAACATAATTTCTACGCCGAAATTGGGTACTTCTTGGTACAAAAAACTATGGAAGACTTACAACAATTACATATCACCATAGAAGACATTCTCAACCGCAGCATTTGTATACCTCATCCACGTAACCTGTGCAGTAGGTTTGCGCATGACATCACACAGAGGGAGTGAAAAGAGAATGCTATGGGTGGAGCTTGGCAACCCAGCCGTTGCGAGAGTTGGTTGAAGTCAAGGTCGCCCCTCCATCCTGCGCTTATTATTCAGTGGCATCGCACCTCATTGGCCAGTCAGCCGAGTCACTCCTGTGCGCAGACTATGTGCATTCACACTGGCTCTTCGCAGATTGCTTGGACGGAGTTTTGAGAAAAGATCAGAAACCAGAAATTTGAATTTAGATCACAACCCAAAATAAATAGGCGTAAATGGACAGATGAAGAGAAGAAGGCGCACAGTGAACGAATGAAAGGTTTTTGGGAAGATAAACAGAAGAAAAGAGCCAGTGCTATTAGCGCTCTCCTTAAAGGTGAATGTTCGCAAATAATAATAATCATACTAATACTAATAGGCCTAATGCATTTTTGAAGATGCTGTTGATGATAACTTTTATTTGTTTCCGTGCACTAAATAACGGCGAGTTTCTCTTGATTCTGAGTGTTTGCTTCAAACAAGTAGATTCGTCGCAACATCTGCCTGATTGCAACTGTTTGGAACAAACACGATTTGAGAGAGATGTTTGACGAACAGCGCATTCTCCTGCATTTCACGGTCTAACTGTGTGAGAAAAATAGTATGCGGATGTGGGAGACAATCTAAAACGGTTTGGTTAAATTGAGTAACAATAAGCATCCAAACACACTGCCCTATATTTAAGTTATTCAACCTGTACAGTACAGTCTTGGTCGTTTGTCCCAATGAAAGGTATTTCCACTTTTAGAATCTCTAATGTTGTTCTCTTTTGTTCACATTCTCGAAAATGCCAAAATTGTGAGCCACGCCTACTTGTAGCCTATCTGTTAACTACTGTCTGAGTATTTAAACACGACCTAGGAGAGTAGATAGTCAGACAATTAATGTTAGCCAAGCGCATCATTGATCACAGATAAGAGCGAAACACATCTACTTAAAAAGAAATATACTGTGATTATTTTGAAAACTGGACAAGTTCTTTCGGAGAAGAACGGTATTAAAACATGTGTAGTTAACTGATGTACCAGCTGGAAGAAAATATAGAATTGGTTTTCTTTCGTTCGGCAACGCTATTTACAGGAGGCCGTGACTAGAATGGCGCATATTGCGAGAATGTATGAGCCGTCAGTTCTTGATACACAATCACAAATGGAACGTACAAAGTTGGAGGTTAGGGTCCTTCTAAAGCACTACTGGGAACAAGATTACAAAGCTGCTGCCGCGGCTTTAAAAGAATGTGTAGGGGAAGGAGGAGGTATCGTTAGTACGCGTGTGGCACAACGATGGTTCCAACGTTTCAACACTGGAGAAGAAAACGCTACAGATTTACCGCGTTCTGGAAGACCTAAACTATGGGATATTGAGAATACACGCAGAGGTTTGGAAGAAGATCCGCTAAGAAGTACTCCTGTCAGAAGAACTTGGTGCATCAAAAGATACCATACATCGCCGGATTAAGATACTTGGAAAATCAAACAGTAACTGTAGATCTGTTCCTTATGAATTAACCCCCGAACAGGTCCAACGTAGAGTGGATATCTGTCGTCAGCTTATCGGTAACGCAATGGATGATAGATTTATCAGGAGAATTGTCACATGTGATGGAAATGGGTCTATTGCCGCAACGCTGACCCCTCGAAACAGTGGCTCGGTCCCCATCAACCTGCCAAAGTCATCGTTAAAAAGGATCGGTTCGGCCCCAAAATGATGTGTGCCTGGTGGAATTTTCAAGGAGAAATTCACTGGGAGTTTGTGCCAAACGGGCGTGCTTTATTCTCAACACCTGGAACAAGAGACGGAGATACCCAGCATTGTATGTCTACCCCTTATTATTCCCGTTTTCCAACGGGGTCGGGGATGAGATGCAATGAAAGTCATTGTGGCGATGGTTTTTACGGCCGGATGCCCTTCCTGACGCCAACCTCATGAGAGGAGTTAATGAGAGATGAAATGAATGATGGTGAATGAAACTGGGCAATGATGTGGAAGGAAGCGGCCGTGGCCTGTCAGAAGGTACCGTCCCAGCATTTGCCTGGTGTTGAAAATGGAAAACCACGGAAAATCATTTCAAGGACGGCCGACGGTGGGGCTCGAACCCACGTGTCTACCGAGTCAGCAGAGAGCTTGGCCCCATGACCTAAAGCTGCGCTTTAGCCAGCGTAGCCACTACTGTCGGTACGGAGATACCCAGCATTAGTTAATCAAAATAGAGTACTCTTGCAGTAGGAAAATGCGAGACCTCATACTGCACGAACAACCATGGCTAAAATACAGAAATTTGGAGGAGTCGAACTACCAAATCCAGCATACAGTCCTGATCTTGCTCCTTCAGATTGCCATCTTTCTCGATCCATGGCCCATTTATTGCGTGAAAGAAATTTAGAACACATTGAAGCTGTAGAAGTGGGTCTCGTGAATTCTTCGTATCAAACCCCGGAGACTGGTACCGTCGTGGGATAAGATATTTCACTGAACGATGGCTCAAGACCAAAGACTCTGATGGTCTCTACTTTGAAGAATACAGTAGTTTAATTTCTTGTCAGAAAAATTTCCATTTTTTTTTAATCAACATTACTTATGAGACATCCCCTGTAATACCAAGCTGGAGGCTGAAACCAGTATATTTCTATTTATAAAACTGTATCAGTTTCGAATGATGTCACATATGAAAGTAAATGTGATGAAAATGGGTCTATTAATCAAGATTTCCTCAGTTTGAAAACAGAATATTTTTACATCGATCAGATCAGGTGGTACAGTGTAGATACGAGTAAGTAGAAAATACATTTCGGTCATAGATCATGCCAGGCCACGCCAACCCGAGCACTTAGTGCTTGCGCGTCCCGGGCAGCACCGGTGTTTTCCCCTCCCATCTTTCCTCCCCGTGTAGTGGCGGTAGCACAGCCAGACTTGGATGATGAGCAATAGATCGCTGACCTAGCTTTCATGAAAGACATCACGGGGTATTTAAATGATTTAAATATCTCTTTTCAAGGCAAAAATAAATTAATCCGTAGACTACTATGTGTGACCGTATTGATAATTTCAAATATCAGCTTGTGCTTTTTAAAAGTCAGCTACAAGAAGGAAATTGCCACAATTTCCCCCCTCCAAAATCCTTGAATTTAAGTAGTTATGAACACATCAGTGAGTACACAAAACCGTGATAGTCATTGCATAACGAATTTGAAGATAGGTTTAAAGAAATAAAACAAGTAATACTGGTACTTTAAGTTTTAATGACGCCTTTTTCGGTGCGCCCAGAGGATGACCCATCATGTCTCCAAGTTGAGCTGATAAAACTACAGTGCGATTCAATTTTGACAGACCGCTATTACCATTACAATGGTGATTTGATATCATTTTATAAAGGCGTTGAGGAGCAAGAATTCTCGAGGAATCACGCCCTTGCCCTGAAATGTGTTGCTATTTTTGGAACAACGTTCGGATTGCAACTGCCAAAACGATTGTTCCAAATATCGAAAAATTAGTGGCTTCAAAGCGATGCCAAAGATAAACAAACAATGTTGAAAATGAGTGCAAATCAGGAGCACAATAAAACTATTATTTCTGCCTGTAAACAGAATTGACATTATTATTATTATTCGTTTTCATACCAGTACGCCGCCTGACGCGCGCTGTTTTGCCCAGCCCCATTCACCAAACATCAACAACAACAACAACACGACTCTCCCCTCGCTATGCGCTGCTACTACAGCAGAGCACGGTGCTTTTCCAGGTGCCGGCCAGTGCTCGCGGAGCACCTGAGTTGGCGTGGCCTTCATTATGCCGTCTCCGATTCAAGAATTGTACACGGAACAAATCATTAATGTTATCCATGTTATGCCTCGCTAATGAGACTTTTGAACACTTTGACTTGTGTCTTTTACTGAGTTAATATGTCGGCCATTCTTACCATACACCTTTTAGATGTTTTATTGTCCGAACCTATGCTGGCAATTGGACGCAAGACTGCAGGAGAGGATTCATCCTACAGGCAAACAAACAATCGCGAGCGCAGTACTGGAATTGTATTACGAATACAGCGTTAGTACAGTCACATGTGTCTAATAATGAAGCGATATTTCTCCGATTCAATTTTTGTAATTATATTCCAAGTTGCTAATCCTATTCTGTAACTCAAATATCAACTGTACACTCAAAGCATAAGGACTGATGCTTACCCCTCATGGGGCAAGGTGGCTCAGCGGTCATGCTGTCTTCCTCTCACCAAGGCGGACCTGGTCAATGCATGTGAGATTTACGAAGTGAAATGCCATGACCTGGGCTTCGGTCCCGTGGCTCATGATCGCCGTCACGCTAATCGACAATCTTCCTTCCTTCCTTCCCACTCGACATTGGGTGAGTTTAAACGTGAAACCAGCAACTGTTACTAATCGTTAAAATGGATTTTGTCGGAATCATCTTTGCAAAAATCCTGCTCGGTAATGTTTGCTGGAAATAAGCCATGGAAAAACTTGACGGAATTGTTAGAACTCCATCAACGTTGTTGACACACATTTTAAAGAGGGAATAGGTTGTTGTTGTTTCATTTAAGGGGCTTGGACATAGTGTACCCCCGTATAATTGGTTGTGTAGAGAATTTGCCTGATCGCTTCTGTTATCGTGATGTCAGTGTATGTCTACCCCTCATTATCCCCATATCCAACGGGGTCGGGGATGATATGCGATTTTTCGGATGTTATTTTACGGCAGGATGCCCTTCGTGACGTCAACCTCACGAGAGGAGTTAATGAGATATGAAATCAATGAAGATGAATGAAACTGGTAAAGGATGTGGAAGGAAGCGGCTATGGCCTGTCAGAAGTAACCGTCCTAACATTTGCCTGGAATTAAAAATGGGGAAACCACGGAAAACCATTTCAAGGATGGCCGACGATGGGAATTGAACCCACATGGCCTAGCGTTGCGGTTTAGCGTAGCTACCGCTGCCGGTTGTATCGTGATGTCTGTATTAGATGTATCTATAATTCATATGGGGATTGGGAAGGAGGTGGCCGTGGCCTTAAGGACAAATTGTTCTGAGCGCACCATGATAAAGTACTAGAACCTACCATAACACTTCTTGGTGTGTCTGCCATAATACGTAATCACTGCTACAGGTTAAATGCAAAGCGTTTATTATGTTGAGCCCAAGCCCTTCAGTTTCCAAAGAATTGAAATTTATTAGAATTAGGTTCCTCGTTTCCTCTAAGCATGTTTTTAAAATTGTGGAATATTGTTTGTTCTTTGAGTCTTCAGTCTTTTGTCTGGTTTGATGCAGCTCTCTACGCCTCCCTGTCCTGAGCTAATCGTTTCATCTCTACATAGCTACCACACCCTACATCCGAGGCAATCTGTTTAACATATGCCAACCTTGGTCTACCCCTACAGTTTTTGTCCTCGACCCTTCCTTCCATAACTAAGCATGCTATGCCTGGGTGTCTTAGTGTGTATCCTACCAACCTATCTCCTATCTTCATTAGCAGTCACCAGAAACATCTCTCCTCTCCTACCCGTCTTAATGCCTCTTCGTTTCTAACCCTATCTACCCATTTGTTCTTCATCATTCTCCTGTAACACCACATTTCAAACGCTTCAATTCTCCTCTTTTCTGCTGCACCAACAGTCCAAGTTTCACTTCCATAGAGCACCACGCTCCAGACTAAAAGGCTTTCAAAAATGACTTCCTAATACCTAAATATATATTCGATATCAACAGGTTCCGTTTTTGTAGAAATGCTTTCGTTGCCTGAGCCAGCCTACTTTTTATGTCCTCTTTGCTTCATCCATCACTGGCTATTTTGCTTCCTGAGTAACAGAAGTCTCCTACTTCCTTTAGCTTTTCACCTGCCAATTTGGTGTCCATAGAGGTTTCTGATTTACTTCGGCTGCATTCCAATATTTTTGTTTTACTATTATTAATTTTCATCATGTATTCTAGGTAATTTTTATACAATATTTAGATTACAAATGTTTGAAAAAACTTGTGGTACATGTCAATCTTATTTACAGATATTATTGCTCACTTCAATAGTTGTTGCGTTATTATTACTGTAGTTAAAGTTAAAAAAATATCTTTAAGAAACAAGGACTTAATATAGCTTTCAGAATAAACACCTCACTCGATAAGCATCTACATAATAGCAACTTAACAAAGGAAAACCCGCATTCAAAAGCAGGTGAGTATTTGATCGCATGCAGGGATGAAGAACGTAATGCTAACTATGCCGGACAAAGTGGAAGGCAGACCATTCCAGCCTCGGTTAGTTACAACTTCCGTTAACAGATGTCACGGGCAACGATATTCAGACTGATGCGCTCCATCGGGAGTAGACACGCGATGGCGTAACAACTGTACAACCAACGGCTCCGCTCAGTTGAATAACCATATTCATAATGGAATTCAAGTGAAACTGAAAATCCACAGCCTGCTTCCAGTCGACCGACCGGGTCAGGGAATGGATTGTATGAAGCCCCCATCTAGCGGCGAGGATATGAACTGTGCCAGCTGCCGAAGCCTGTCGCACTCCCCTGGGGCAATGATTAAATGAATAACAGATGAAATGAAATTACACTGGAGAGTGTGGTTGGAATGAAATTTGTGACAGGGAAAACCGGAGTACCCGGAGAAAAACCTGTTTGCCTCCGATTTGTCCAGCACAAAACTCACATGGACTGACCGGGATTTGAACCACGGACCCATCGGTGAGAGGCCAGCGTGCTTCCGCCTTAGCCACAGAGGCTCTAATACAATTCAAGTGCATGCTCTATTTTAATTTTATTTATTAAAATTATTGTGTTGTTCTATTTGTATAGGCTACACGTGCATAAAACCCACAAACCCTTTCTAAACAAAGACACCTTCTATAACAAGATTCAAACAGCAAATCGTAATATAAAATGCAACTAAACGCACTACACGTAATTGTAGTTAGAAAATACACTGGTCAAAACAATTAGGGGATCATTTGAGATATCTAGGTTCTGACGTATTGTCATCGGCAGAATGACCTAAAATTGTTCGACGTCTTTCTGACGGTTCTACGGAGTGGAGACAACAACATTACGGCAACCGAGATAGTGGTAATAACAGAAAGTTGCTGCAGAGGGGGTTGGAGTGGGTGTGTGTTTACTCGACCAAACGAATGACACAAGCAGTTGGGTTCAGATGGCGTAGTGAGCAGGTAGTGCAATGCAACAACAACGTGACTTACCCTATGGCATGGAGAGCCATAGGAAGGTTGGAAGCGGGACAGACACAGAGGGAGGTGGCTGCAGCTATTGGATTGCCCCAAAGTGTAATTTTCAGGACCTGGATGCGATTTCAGACAACAGGAACCGTTAAAAGAATGCCAGGCCAAGGTCATCCACGGGTAACATCAGCATGAGATGACCGTTATCTCCGGTTAACAGCCCGTCGAGACAGGAGGCTGAATGCAACTCAGCTGCAACGCACCCTCCAGGCGGCAACAGGACGCGCAATATCAACACAAACAGTCCGAAATCGCCTTCGGGAAAGTGGCCTCTACGCACGGAGGCCTATGGTGTGTGTCCCATTAAATCAACGCCACCGTTTAGCGCGCAGAAACTGGGCGGAGGAACATCAGGATGGGCATCGTAACGAATGGCGCCGGGTTCTGTTCACAAATGAGTCAAGATTTTGTGTTCAGCCGGACAATCGACGTTCCCTCATCTGGAGAAAACGTGGAACTTGGAACAATCCCACTTATGTGCGGGAAACAGCACCATATCGTGGTGGTGGACGAATGGTGTGGGCAGGAGTCAGTATTGGCGGACGTACGGACCTCTATGTCGTTCAGAATGGCGCTTTGACTGCTGAGAGGTATCGAGACGAGATCCTTCGACCGTTTGTTGTGCCCTACGCTGGTGCCATAGACGATGGGTTCATTCTGGTGGACGATAACTCAAGTCCCCACAGAGCTGCACTGGTGGACAACATGCTTGACGACGAGGGCATTGAATGAATGGAGTGGCCAGCTTGTTCACCGGACTTAAACCCGATTGAGCATGTCTGGGATGCACTTGGCAGACGCATTGCAGCCAGACAAGCACCTCCCACAACGGTTGCCGAGCTGGATATTTCACGCATGGAAGAATGGCCAAATATCCTTCAAGAGCTGATTGATAACCTCATACTGTCCATGCCACGCAGGTGTGCAACTGTCCTGGCCACCCGAGGTGATCACACACCATATTAGAGGGCAACGAGAGTGACTTTTTCACGATTATGGTAGCCCCATGGTGCCTCGCTCTAAGTAAACCTCCATTAAAAAGTTGAGACAGCACAATATCGTACTGTAGCACACACAAATTACAATTGTAACCGAACTCTGAATAAAAGACGTTACCATATGTATCTTGTGTATGATATCTCGCCTGATCCCCTAATTGTTTTGACCAGTGTAGGTTTAGGACGATCCGGCTGTGCGGAGTTTTGCTTTCACGCGTCCTCGGCGCTCGTTGCCGTCAGCCGCTATCATAGAAACCATATAACAGTTTTAAAATTACCTTTAAAGACTTTATGAGGGGAGATGCTGAAACTGGCCACCGTCGTTGTCGATACATTTTTGCCAACTCTTTAGAAATCTATCCATCACTCGCCATAGTTCACGTTGAGAAATTCCCGCAATTTCCTTCCAGGGTGTGTGGGTTTGTCTTGTACACTTTATTCTTTAAGTTACCCTAAGGATAGAAATCGCAGGGGGTTAGGTCGGGGGACCTAGTGGGCCACAAATATCTACTTTATCATTTCTGTCCTGAAATACACTTACATTGTTCTCATCCATAGATTTGCTGTATGAGCTGTTGCTGAGTCTTGTTTAAAATAGGCAAATTCACGCTCCCAGTCCGGTAATACTAAAAAATGGGGGCAAAATTCTATTCACGTATGTACCGGCATCAACTGTTCACTCGAAAACAATTTGCCCTGTAACTCTTTCTCCGCTAATGGCGCCCCATACACCAATTAATTCGTAATGAAGGGGTATTCCATATTAGGTTTCTCAGAGCTCCAATACGAGTTAAATGAGTTAACACAAACTAATCATACATAAGTACACGCTATGCAGTAGAATACATATATTGGGAATAGGTAAAGCTGACCTTGAATCCTAGCAGCACGCGATGGCTTCCGGTCTCCAGGCCATGCAGCGTTGCATTCCCCACCATCCACCTTCCCAATATCCGGTACTCCCTATCTGTTCGGTAGGGCTATGCAACACAAAAGTGATGTTTTGGATGAACAGGTCCCAAAACGTTTATTTTCAAACTGTACCAGACGACAGTGTTTAACTCTTAGATTCGTGGACAGCACACAGTGAAGCAAATATATTAGCGTCAAAACCCGCCAACAAAACTATTATTGTTAAGACTATTCTCCAGGGAACTTCTGGAATGATTCAGCCGTTAGTTGAGCTTCGTTTCCGGTTTTGGAAACAATTTGATCGTTGTACTGTGCAATTTCGATATTAACATTCATTTGCGCAACAATAGTTTAAAAACCCAATCATTGACCAACAATAAATATCTTCTCCTCGGTTTCGTAACATGTGGAAGTATAGTTGGTACAAATCCGGTTATGTTGAAACACAATTCGCTTGCTTTGTGAACCCCGTTCAGTTTTGTTTCAAGGATGGTGTTATCCGAAATACTTGCGATATGTTTAAAAAAGAAAGTGTTGCAAGGTGTGCGGTGTGCAACACTCTCTTTGCATTAACCACTTTTTTGAAAGCATAAACTATTACAAGGATTACAAAGAGTGAAATGAAAATCCACAGCCTGCTTCCAGTCGACCAACCGGGTCAGGGAATGGAATGAATGAAGCCCCCATCTAGCGGCGAGGATATGAACTGTGCCGGCTGCCAAAGCCTGTCGCACTCCCGTGGGGAAATGATTAAGTGAATGACAGATGAAATGAAATGATGGTGGAGAGTGTTGCTGGAATGAAATTTGTGACAAGGAAAACCAGAGTACCCGGAGAAAAACCTGTCTGCCTCCGTTTTGTCCAGCACAAATCTCACATGGAGTGACCGGGATTTGAACCACGGACCCAGTGGTGAGAGGTCGGCGTGAAGGTCGTTCTATTTATTTATTTACACTATGGCCAAGCGCAAAACAACACTATTATGTTGAATTGTATACTCTAATCGAGAGTGAAGAAGAGTGAGCTGAGGGGAAGGTGGAAGGTGGGGAATGCAACGAAGCACGGCAGGTCGCTGCCTGGTGGCCGGGATCCATCGCGTGCTGCTAGGATTCAAGGTCAGCTTTACCTCTTCCCACCTCCTCGCTCATGCCGTCGCCTGGCAGGTTTTTGTAGCTTATTATTGGCGTTCAAAATTAAAAGTGGCCCGTGCGGGTTTCACTACGTCATTGTAGAATTTTGTAGGAATATGAGGTACTGAATGTCAACGAGATTAGAATGTTACACCGCAATCCGTTCCCTTGCAAGTACAGGGCACAGTAATGAATCACACTGGTAATAACTGAACCAGGTTTTTCTCCGGGTACTCCGGTTTTCCCTGTCACATACTTCATTCCAGCAACACTCTCCACTATGATTTCATGTGTCATTCATTGGATCATTGCCTCAGAGGAGTGCGACAGGCTTCGGCAGCCAGTACAGTTCATATCCTCGCCGCTGGATGGGGGCTTCATTCATTCCATCCCTGAACCACATCATATTACCATCAACGCATTACTGATTGTCACACTGCAAATCAAAACATGTCAACAACGTGCCCTTAGCTACTACAGCTGTCTCTCCAATCGCGCACCTTAGTCGTTCCGGAGTTTATTGGCTCTTCCTGTATATGTACATAAATTTAAACATACCACTTGATCAGGACCTGATGATGACCACTCCATGGTCGAAACGCGTTATCCTGTAGTTGCCCCATTGTAACAGTGATCATAACTAATACATTGTTTACCAGAAGTGTTATTTACTTAAGTTATTATTCATATATTATATACAAGAGGTGATCAAAAAAATTCCGTTTGACAGCCGTACAGTCCAGCATTGAGGTACTCATCCCACAGGTCCGCCCCGTTGCGTACTGGCTAGCATTGAGGTACTCATCCCACCGGTCCGCCCCGTTGCGTAGTGGCTAGCTTTGAGGCACTTTTCCCACCAGTCCGCCCCGTTGCGTAGTGGCTAGCATTGGGGTACTCATCCCACCAGTCCGCCACGTTGTGTAGTGGCTAGCATTGTTGGCTGTCACCACGGAGGCCCAGGTTTGATTCCCGGATGTGTGAAGGAATTTAATTCTGGTCTGATGGCTTGAACGGGGTACACTCAGCCTCGTGAGGCAAATCTGAGAAGAGGTGGGTTCGATTCCTACCACAGCCATCTTGGAATTAGTTTTCCGCATTTTCCCACTTCTACTCCAGGCAAATGCAGGGATGGTACTTAATGTAAAGCCACGGCCGCGTCCTACCCAAATTGTACTCCGAATACAAGTACACACTAGTACAGACATCACAGTGACACAGGTTATCAACTCCTACACACACCCAAAAATACACGGGGCTACATGACCACGATGTCACAAAGCCCCTAAACGAATCAACATATAAACTCATCCCATAGAAGCGCCAGGTTGAAGATCCCAGTGTGATAAAACACCGTGTCTTGCTGCATGACGAAGTCAGCACAAGCTCGTCCGAAAGGAATCGTTGTCCCTTCAGGGCCTTTTAGAGGGACTAGTCGCATCATCCCAGGGGAGAGATCAGGTGTATAGGGCGGATTCTCGAATGTCTCTCACTTGTGTTGGAGTAACGTCTGCATTATGACCTGTGCGGTATGGGGCCGTGCATTATCATGAAAGAGCAGCACCCTTTGTCGGAGTTTTCTCGAATGTTTTGTCTAAGTTGCACGCCGTAATTTCTCCAGTGTTCTGCAGTAGCGTTCCCCAGTGGTGTGATTAGTTACCACGGACCACTGGATCAACCAGTTAAAGGTTTCCATTATCAGACAGAATTCTGAGTGTGCTCAGAATCGTACCAAATATGAGCATTAAGGAATATGAGGGAGATATTAGCATATCCAAAACAAGAAAAAGAGAGAGAGCAGGTTGCTTAAACATCTTAATATATTTAATTCTTGAAAAAAAAACGAATTAACCACATATTAATTTAGAAAATCATTTTTACAGGTTCTTGACAGTGCTTTGGGTGTTGAACACAGAACAATACAAACATATTTTTACATTGAGTAGGCTTTGCTCCATTAATATAACAAATGGCAAAGAAGAACTGGTATAGTCAACTTACATACTTTGAGCTCTTAACCCAAAATTGGTTTTAACATGAGAAAGTAAAAGGGTGAAACACCTACCTATAAAGAAAACCTTTGCGAAAGTTTCACATATCATTTGCTATGAAAGAAACGAATAGAAACATAGCCTATAGAAGGAGCTATGACGGTCAGGGCCTCACTCCTGCCGCACCTTATGAAAGAGAGAAAGTTATGAAAGCTATCAGGATTTAAATGAAAGCAAGCCATGGAGTGTTCCAAAAAGGAAAATGGCAAAAGCGAGCCGTTACGTTAATCTTTCCTCGGAAGGGAAGAAAATGGCAAAGGTGAGCCGCTACGTAAGTAGTTCCTGGGACAAAATAAAGAAGATTATTGTGAATATTCTAAGGCATGTAAATTTAGAAATATCATGATGCTTGTAAAGTACAAATTACACTGGACATAATACATAGCTTGTAGAAATACCCAGTTTACTTAGCTTTTTTGTTTTGAAGGTTAGCAACCTTAGAAGAGTTCCAAACAGCTGACGACATTAGACACATGTCACACGTGGTACACTTAAATACGCAGGAAGGTTGAAGCACTTGTAGAATGTTGTAGCATTCCCAAAAAGAATAGCTTTCTAGAGAAGCCATCGAAGACGAAAACATAGGTAATAAATCTGTTCACGTTGTAGAAGGTGCATAGCGAAACAGTTTCTCGTTGCACGAATGATGTGGAGTTCACACATGGAAAATGTTCATTTTTCAAACATGAGGTTGAAACACAAAAATTGCGATCAAGTATAGATCACGAAGTTATGATATCTTAAAGACATTGCGAAGTGTAGTTACGACTTCTTGATACTGAACTTAAGATGATACTTTACAATTAGATGAATTTTAAGTCCGGTGGTCAAGACTGGTGAGCAGCTCAAGTCTGCAAAAAAATCACAAAGATCTAGGCTGGCAAGCTGCTTAAATAGGCGGCCAACAAATATTCCAGGACATTCCATGGCACGCAATTGGGGAGGACGTGCTGTGATTGGCCGAAGATTGAAGGCCGACGAATGAGAGCGTAGCTATGGTAGCCAGTTCCTGTTCAGCTTTCTTGTCGTGCAGACTGAATGTAATGTTTCACTAAAACACTTGGAGAATTGTCTTAAAAGCGAGCATGGCTTATGAAATAATACGTAAGCAATTTACAACATACTTAATTTGAAATAGAAGAATTATTACAAAATCAAAAATCACGAACACGTGGTGACCGAATAGAGGTTATGAGAGAAAATTAATTCTGTCTGACTGACATAAATTACGTAAACTTGGAAAATTAATAAATTAATTTATTCGCAAATGCGAACACCCAGGGATGGAGACCCCCAGGGGCTCACATCTAGTGGGGCGTGGGTTGGCTACCACGGGACCCCAGCTGAGTCGGTATTGCTTCTACTTACTTGTGCCGGGCTCCTCTCCATCTTATTTCCTATCGACCTCTCTTGGTCAGATCTTGTCCTCTTCCAACCCCGACGGTATTAGTGTATCTGAGGCACAGGGAGTCTTCCACTTGCCTGTCTTAATTGGCCCTTGTCTCATCTTTCCTGATACTTTCAATCTTTGAGGGGTCAGCCTTCCTTTTCTTTTCATGTTATCACCTGCCTTCTGCACAAGGCCTTCAAGGAGGCAGGGTGTAGGTAGCCACACCATTTTTGGTGCACCCTGGATAGTTCTACATCCTCAAAGGCTCACGGCTGATGAGTTTGGGAGTTGGCGACCCCGAGGGATTCCTGCGCTGGGTCCGTTTTGTTCCCTTTTTCCTCTGACCTTGGGGTGAGCCCTCACCTCTTTCCCTTTCCTATATACGTTTCATGGCTCTCCTTCTTTCCAAGTCCCTCAATCCTCATTCTTTGAAGGTTGAGGGCATTTCTTTTCTTCCATTCCTTTATTTGGCTTATCCTTGATTTGTTTACAATTTCTTCTTCTAGTTTTCATTCATCTCATCTTTCGCTATCAGCCAAACCATTAGGGGCCATCGGCGTGGTGGCACAGCGGTTAAGCAGTAGGCCACTCACCAAAGTGGACTGAGTTCGATTCCCGGTCAATGCATGTGAGATTTCCGAAGTAAAATGCCATGTCCTGTGGTTCGGATTCCACGTAAAAAGGAGGTCCCGTGGCTCATAATCACAAGATTCACGGTCACGTTAAACTACAATCGTCCTTTTCATTAGGGGCCGATAACCTAGATGTTAGTCCCCTTAAAACAACAATTATCATCATCATCATCATCATCATCAGTAATGGAGACGGCAGGCTCCTTGTAATCAATAATCAATGGGCCCCGGTAATCAAAAAACAGGGTGAGCATCACCTTTCCTGCGAATAATTGGCTCTTGAACGTCTTGGGGACGATGGATGATCCACTGCATCGTCGACGCTTCCAATTCCGGTTCCCAGTGGAGGCACCAGCAACAAATGTCTCCAGGATCGTGTTGCCTTCAAGATTGACACGCGTCAGGTGCTGCAGGCAAAGTCACCCACCAGCGTTCAAAGCACTAGGTATCGCTTTTGCAACGCCCTCAAACGGAAACTAATTGATCACGCCTTATACATTGTACCCTCACGATGTATCCTCATCTTGACGTGATGTGGGGGCTGGAGAGTCCAAACGATCCTGTGAGCTATGCCGGTGGGAGCGTATGCTCCTGGTAGGCCCAGTCATCCCGGACAGGTCAAAGGCGATGGGCGAGACTAAGAATGATACCCTGGTCCTCCAGGTTGGGGGTTGGTCGTACGGTTACCTGTAAAAAAATTAAATGTTACGGATACCTTACAAATGCCTCGGAATGCTGATCACCCGATGACGAACCGGCAAAGGAAAAGGTTAATGAGAAGGAAAGCGGATATTATATTAGCGACATGGAATGTGAAGACCCTAAGGAGACCTAGGAAATTCACCGGATGGAAGAAGGAGAAGAGGAAGACCCAGGGGACAGTGGATAGATGACGTGGAGGACGACCTTAGGAGGCTGGGAATCAGGAACTGGAAAAGGAAGGCAGGAGATAGAGATGAATGGAGGCAGGTGATAAAGGAGGCCAAGGTTCTTCAGGGATTGTATCGCCGACCAGTAAGTAAGTTGTACATTGTTCCCCGCCCAGTCATTGGGAGATGTCGTGCTGATCGACTGAAGAGTTAGAACTGACGGTTTGTATAGGGAACACTGAAATAATAGCTTTAAAACTTCACATTACAGGATGACACTGTGACTCATGTACCCACCAGGGGCGTGGTGGAGCAGCAGTCAAGCTGCTTGCCTCTTACCACGGCGGACCGGGTTTGATTCCCGGTCAATGCATGTGAGATTTTGAAAGTGAAATGCCATGTCCTGTGGTTCGGATTCCATGTATAAAGCATGTCCCGTGGCTCATGATCGCGACATAATCGATCACGTAAAACTACAAACTTCCTTAACTTCATGTAACCATCGAACTGCCCATGTCCTTCACGACCTTAGTGGATTCCTTGTCTAAATATAGCGCACAGGTTTCGTTACGGTAGCATATTTCACTGGGGGCTGCGTGGCGCAGTCAGTAGAGGCGCTGAACTCCTAACAGAAAGGGAGTGGGTTCGATGCCCACCCAGGTAGTGGACTTTAGAAACAAAACTACCACTTTCGGAATCGCAAATAGCCCTGTGGTTCACACTGCCTACACCAGAAATGAGTACCAGGGTAATTCCTGGGAGCAAAGACGGCCGGGCGTGGAGCTGACAACTCCATCCCATCCAGTGCCTCTACCTTCCACTACTCCCAGGGCCTCCATGGCCTGTACGGAGTTGGCTTTGCTTTGCTTTGATTTCATTGTAGGTGGTGTTGTTGTCTTAACAACTTCTCTTTATTCTAGGGGCAAGGTTCACAACAGTCTCATTTACCACCTGGGCGATCACCTTATTTTTGTCTTGTGTGCCCATCTATATGCAGTATAGGGAGAGGAGAATCGAACATGTAGCCTGCCTCGGATTGATAGTAGGTAGCGTCCTATTATTTCCTTGGAGTAAGTGAGGGTTGACAATTTTAACTACAATAAACATGGGTGGCTTGAATCACCATAAACCCTATTCTACCCACACAAGGAAGGAAGGAAGGAAGGAAGGACGATTCTTGTTTCACGTGACCGTAAATCTCGCGATCATGAGTCACGGCACCTCCTTTTTGCGTGGAATCCGAACCACAGGAAATGGCATTTCAGTAGGGGAGAGCGAGGGGTTCTGCCCCCCCCCCACTACTCCCAATGCGAGCCGATAACTCCCGAACCCGTGGTCGGAGATCACGAATGAGGTGTCGTTGGACTCGAGCTGACGGGGCTTTCCTATGGACCACTCATTATATTTTTTTTTTGAATTTTTTTGTTTTCGAAAGTAGGTGATAGTTTGAAAACCAAACATGATAGAATGATGTGCTATAGCTTAAACGAACGGTCTGTATGTCCTTTATTTTTTATAATAAAAAGTTTTTATTTTTTATTTTTTTTTCGAAAAAAGTTCAATTTTTATTTTTTTTTATTTTGGAAACTAGGAATTTACAAATAGTTTGTTTGACGTAAATGAATGGTCCCTACCCCCTCTTACCCCCAAAATAAATTTCAAGCCTCTAGGACTAAAACTGTGGAGTAGTGGGAGGTTGTAGGTTCTGCCTCACCCCCTACTTTCATATGAACTTTGGGCGATATCTCCCGAACGCGTGGTCGGATTTTAACGAACGAGGTATTGTTGGCGTAGGGATGACGTTCTCTTGGCTAAGCATGAGTGTTGGTATTTAAAAAAATGAAAATTTTTGTTTTTTGGATTGGCACTATTTAGGAAACAGTGAATTTTGGGCCCTCTAGACGGACAGCAAGTTTCAAGGGTGTAGGAGGAAAAACAAATTGATAGCCTACTTTCTCGCGAACATTGGTGATCATTGGCGAACGGATGGTCGGATTTTAACAAACGAGGAGCCGTTGGACTCGAGCTGACGTCCTCTTTCCTATAGACTACTCGTTATATATTTTTTTTTTTTTTGAAAAATTTTGTTTTTAAAAGTAGGCGATAGTTTGGAAACCAAACATGATAAAATGTTGTGCCATAGTTCAAACCAATGGCCTCTATGACCTTTATTTTTTTATAATAAAACTTTTTCATATTTTGAAATTTTGTGAAAACCCTTAAATTTTGAATTTTTACTATTTTGGAAACTAACACGTTGACAAAAAATTTTGTTTGACATAAATGAAAGATCCCTATCCCCTCTACCATGAAAATAAATGTCAAATCTCTAGGACGAAAAAACTATGCATTTTAATGTTTTAATTTTTTTAAATAAAAGTGTGTTTGTAGACAGAGAGCCGGTAGCGCTTGACGTATGTTACAACGAGGCTATGATTGGCCATGGTGGATACTGGAAATGGCTATTTCGACGGGGGAGATGTATGGCAAAACGAGGGGTCGCTTTTCGATATATTTATTTTCCTATGGCGAACGAATGAAGGCGAATATTTCGAAAATCCCTCATGACGATCTTTAAACATGTTGGTAAACACTGACCAGTAACCAGACAAAATTCATAATGGTATGAGGGGAAGTTGTTAACAACAGAACATGTTTTTTCTATGTCTGACTGGCAGCCAGAATGGGAAAACAGAATATCTGCTTGTGAGGCCAGCTTGGAGCCTGGCTAGTTGGCTAAGAGAATGGAATGTGGGTGAGAGCTGACAACATTGCTGTAAAATGATAACAGGTTCCAACCATTTGACAACTCTGTAAAAAGGTGATAACGGCTAGCCAGGCGAGCAGCAGCAGCAGCAGCAGCAGCAGCAGGCAGGGGCCCCGCAGAGAGGAAAGGGGAAAGAGGGAAGGGTGATCACAAAGAGAGAACAGGAAATCACGTGACCACTGCAGAGCCTGCCAAGACCAGTGAGGGACGAGGCCAGAGGACCGCTGGGAGGTGAGGGGTTGGGTAAGAGAGTATTGAGCATGTCACTGTACATTGCGCGTCATTCCTATGGTAAACGTTACTGTGTTAACATAGGCTGTGTCTTATGTGTATAAAATTAATTGCATTCGTGTGCTCAACCCCAGTTGCTTACTATAGTGGATACATTATATATTTGAGGTAAGTGTTGGAATAACACTGTTTATTTTATTTTATGCTAATCAATGTTTACCATTTGATTGATGTATTGTTTGTTATTTTGTTTTGTTTTAGATAATTGGCATACCTGGTGTTGGGAGAGAGAAACCCCATTCCACTGTAGCCTAGGAGAAGGGAAAAACAGGGCTTTTTACAAAACAAGGTAAGATTTTTTGAAAATGAAATATATAAAACCTGTTTTTATATTTTATTTTATTTATTTTTTTGTTTATGAAAGATGCTATTGCGAAAGGATATACTCATGGTAGTTTGTTTTATTTCTTTTATAGAGTCTGAGCCTGACAACTGCTGTTGAGAACGTGTGTGTTTGGGGCCATTGCTGAAAAGTCTACGGCTGAAAACTGTAGTGAGATTGTTTCTTTTATAGAAATCATGTCTTTTGCCACTGCTACCGATAGCTTAACTTGGGAACCCCTTGACTCTTGTTTTAAAAAGCGTGTTTGCTCTGGCCGCGTAGTGAATGTTAGAGAGAGTTTAATCCCAAAAGACTTTGTCGAATCATGTTTAGACATTTTTAAAGAATAAATTTGTACAGCGCAAAGGTTGCATACGGCTTTAAAGGTCAATACACAACACGTGCGCGATTTCATTTACAAAAACAAGGACGGTGAGCATAAAAGCACATTTTATATTGGCAGTAAAATGCAAGAGCTTTTGATAGACGATAATCTGAACGAGTGGTATCAATCCCATGTGGTAAATGCCTTGCAATTAAAATTTGATAAACTGCAACAAGGACCAAGTGGTTTAGCGTTAGACAAAATCCATTACCTGCAAATCACTATTTGTCATTTCAACCCGGTGAATGCTGGGTCTAGCTATATTAAAACACCACAAGCAATAGCTTCGAAAAAGGCTGTGGTGAATATTGAAAATTTTGATGATGAATGTTTTCTGTGGGCTGTGGCTGCGTATTTGCAGCCAACTCAAAACCGTCATGTTAACAGACCAGCAAAGTACAAGGCCAAGTTTGATGAATTAAAACAAACGTTAAATTTAACTCGAGTGTCGTTCCCTATGGACTTAACCGAGATCCATAGGTTTGAACAAGATAACCAGGACTTTTCGTTCATGGTGTATGGCCTTGAGGGTGATGAGATTGTGGGTCCTCTTTATGCCACAAAAGAACCAAAACGGCATCACATTCATCTTTTAAATCTGTCTTAAGGAGAGGTGAATCACTATTGCCTGAGTAGATTGCAAAGCAGTCAAATGTCTAAGAGAAAGTGTGCAAAACATATTTGTGATCGTTGTCTGCAATACTTTTGGACGCCTACCTCTTTGGAACGTCATAGGGTAGATTGTGTTTCTCAGGAAGCGGTGAGACTGATATTGCCACAAGGGGACAAGGCTGTGTTAAAATTTAAGGACATTCATAAGCGTGACACTGTACCCTATGTGGTGTACGCAGATTTCGAAGCTCTCACCACACACATGGCGGGATGTGAACCAGATCCCACCATGAGCTCAACCACACCCATTCAAAAACATGAACCTTTTGCCATATGATTTAATTTGATGTTTGCCTATGACCCCACACAATCCGTTTACAAATACCGTAAGGGGCCAGATTGTGCCAGATGGTTTTTGGATGAACTTGTTAAGTTGGCCGACCATGTACAGGGATTACTGACCCACCCAGTACCCATGAGCCTAACGCCACAACAGCAGCAGCAGTATGAGCAAGCCACGACATGCCATATTTGCGAAAAGCCACTGATCAGTGCTGAAGACACCGTTCGTGATCACTCGCACTTTACGGGGGAGTTTCGTGGAGCTGCGCATAGTAAATGCAACTTGAACTTTCCAGCTCCTCGTTTCATCAGTGTCTTTTTCCACAATCTGGCAAATTATGACATTCAGTTTTTGATTCGTGAATTGGGTCATGTCAACAAGGGCTCGTTTACCATTATCCCCCAAAACCATGAGCGTTTTACAGCCCTGACATGGCGATTGAGCAACTTTAGCATTCCAGTTTTGGATTCCTTTAAGTTTATGGCATCCTCGCTAGACAGTTTTGTGAATGGCTTGATTGAGGAGGAATTAAAAAATACTAGAATGCATTTTAATGATCCTAAGCAATTTCAATTGTGCATTCGGAAAGGTATATTCCCGTATGATTTCTGCAACAGCTGGGACGGGTTAACGCAAACAATACTCCCACCACAAGAGAAATTTTACTCGAAACTAACACGTAGTACCGTTTCCGATGAAGACTATGCACATGCATGTCAAGTTTGGCGAGTGTTTGACATGAAGACGCTAAGTGAATATGCTATGCATTACCTAAAACTGGATGTATTGCTGCTCACCGATTTGTTTGAAAAATTTCGTGAGTTGTGTCAGAACATTTATGGTCTTGACCCGGCTCACTATTATATGAGTCCTGGGCTCTCGTTCGATGCCGCTTTGAAATACACTCAAGTGGAATTGGATTTACTCACTGATGTAGACATGGTTCAATTTTTTGAAAAGGGCATTCGTGGTGGTTTTGTGTCGCTTAACCAACGCCATGCCGAAGCGAACAATGTCTACATGCCTGATTATTCACCAGACAAACCGGAATCATACTTAATGTACTATGACGTGAATAATTTGTATGGTTACGCCATGAGTCAGCGTTTGCCCTATGGCAAGTTTGCTTGGCTGACAGACAAACAAGTGTCAGAATTTGATGTAAACATGGCTAGCCAAGAAATAGGCCGTGGATATGTCTTAGAAGTGGATATTGAATATTCCTCATTCTTGTATGATCAACATGCCGATTTCCCATTCCGCCTTGAGCAAATGGTCCCCCCCCCCCCCCCCCCCCCGACAGAAAAGTGAAAATTGAAAAACTTACGGGCACACTTTACAACAAAAATCGGTATGTGCTACATATCCAAATGTTGGTGCAATGCCTCGCCCAAGGCATAGTGTTGAAGAAAATCCATAGAGGTATTTCTTTTGCTCAAAAACCATGGCTCAAGCCATACATGCGACTCAACACAGTGCACCGACAAATGGCAACACAGCAGTTTGAAATTAATTTTTTTAAATTAATAAACAACTGCATCTATTGCAAGTCCATGGAGAATGTTCGCAAATACCGTGACATTAAATTGGTGAATGTCTGGGAGGGGCAGTGGGGTGCCCGGCGGTACATTGCCAAGCCAAATGTCAAATCGATCAACTTTATCGATGAGGATTTGGCCACTATTGAATTGAGTAGGACATGTGTGACCATGGATAAGCCCATTTACTTGGGCCAAGTCATTTTAGACTTTTCTAAATCGGTCATGTATCGATTCCACTATGAGTTCGCCAAACGCCATTTTGAGGACGTCTCTCTTTTGTATATGGACACGGGCTCATTCATTTACCACATTCGCCACTGCAACCCCTATGACGTCATATGGCAGCATAGTGACTGGTTCGACACCTCTTCGTATAGTGCTGACAACATGTTTCAGCTGCCCATTGAAAACAAGAAGGAAATGGGTGTTTTAAAAGATGAATGCGGTGATTCCATTATGACGGAATTCGTAGGTTTGGCTTCGAAAATGTATGCTTATCGCACACTAGACTGTAAGGAAGCCAAAAGAGCAAAAGGTTTAGGTAGGGCAGTGGTAAAATCGCTACGTGTAGACGATTACTTAGCGGTTTTACGCACTGGCAAAGCTATGTCCGATACACAGTGCAGGATACAATCCAGCAACCATCATTTGTATCTTGTAGAACAGAGAAAACGCACCCTCGCCTCCATGGATAACAAACGTGTGTGGGCTAATAACGTGCTCACGAGCCTGCCCTGGGGTTGACCGCAAGGAGGCGGAGGTGTGATTTTTCTCTTTGTTCGTTTAGGGACATGGCTTTTTGTAACTCGTTGATTTAGTATTTTGTAAATATTGGTTTTTGCCAATGTAAACAGTAGATGTTGTAAATAGTGGCAACCCACTTGAACCTTTTGCTCTTAAAAAAATGTTCTATGCTACCTTATTTTTATTTTTATTTTAAATTTAACCGATTTGGGAATTGGAAAATGGTATATAGTGTGATTCTTTTAAAGCTGTACAAAGTTTTAGTGTTTATAAATATGAAATGAGTAATAGTATTTTTTTAGTAACTTTAATGACTAGTATTTATATTGTTTTTTGTAATGTAAATCGTAAATGGAAAACAGAAAAAAGTCCTTTTGGGATGAGTGTGCATGTGGAGAATTTGCTTTTGGGGATAAATAAAGTGGTTGTGTTTGTTCCGAAAGACGGTATGGTTGTGTGAGTAGAGAGAAAGCTGGTGTGTGTGTATGACCAGAGCAAACACGGTGAGGTAGGTAGGGTGGGGAGGGGGAAATTTTACTTATATACTCATATTGTTTTGTCGATAGATTTTTTTTCTTTGAAATGTAGCGGTGAATAGAAATTATTTTTGTAAAAACAGTCTTACCTGCACTGGTCGTAGACCTCAATGTTTCTCAAAACACACATAAAAACATTGCAGCATTATCATGGTCAAGCACTCGCATCAACATCATTGACAAATCTCAACTTTCAACATACACCAAATGGAAAAATGTGAAAACAGCAAAATGAGAAATCCATGTTTCAAAAACACCAAAATTCAAAAAACGTAAATCAGTCATTTTAAAATCTGGAAATGGCCATGTGTGAAATATAAATATTCAAAAACATTAAACGGACATTTTTAAAAAGTGCCATAAAAAATGGAAAATCCATATCATCAAAAACGCAAAACTTGAAACAGACATTTTTTAAAAACTGTAAATTGCAAATTGGCAAATGACAATGTGTGAAAATGTGAAAATGAAAAATCAGCCCATCAACATCATGATTTTTTAAAATTAAAATGAAACATTGTGTTCTGGTAAACATTTGTTTTCTTTATTTCATAACCATAGGGATTGACAAAAGAAGAAATAGAATACAAACGCATCCCAATTCCTCACTCCTCAATTCTTTAATGTTCATGTCCATGCATCATCAACTTTCCTTTCATAGCACTCATCACAATCAGGGCTGCCATTCTTTCACCCACTGAGGCATCACAGGATGTGAAACGTTGTTTAGCTTTTTTCAATAACAATTTATCTGCCACATGTCTTAAACCAGGATGACTATGACGATAAGATAGGTCATGTTCTTTGCATGCTTGATCCAAAAGATTAATGGGTACATCACCACGCGGCAAAGTTTTTTAGATGAGTACCAGGGCCACAAAAACGATAACCTGGAAGATGGATTTCGAAAGGTAAGTATTGAATCACTTTGTCAATGACGCCACTGCCAGTACAATTCTGGCATATCCTTTTCCATTGATGGTGAAAAGGTTTGGTCTTCCTCTTCCTCTGTGGACGATGTTTGTGTTTGTTGTTGTTCCTTTTTATCGCCATGACACCCGTGGAACGATTCAACAAAGTCTTTACACGGACTTTTATGACCGTGATACAGTTTCACTAGCTGACAAGTAGCGAACTGACGCATAGAGAGTATTTTGGCCATGGCCATTTGCTTATGGTGATCGTAATCCGTACAGGGTTGCAATTCACTCAACACAGGGTCTTGAGTCCACGATTTTGTTACATGTTGCCAGATTTCTTTCACCGCATTGGCGGCCACATAATAAATGAACGACTTGGGCAGCGCCAATAGTTCCTCTTTGGTAAAACTCTCTAGTTTCTTTTTGCTCACAAAGAACATGCCGATGGCTTTGTCCGTAGCATTGGCTTTCTCCATGTTATCACGTTCTGTAGATGTTTACACCTCGCTTGTAGAAATCTCACTGGCGTCATTCACAGGTAAATCTTGATTTTAAATTTTGTTCAACAACTCCCAGCAGGCATGGGTGGTTAACCAATGAAAGAGATGCCACGTATGCGCTAGGGCTGTATGGGTAATGTTGCCACAGGATAAGTATCCATTAGCGTTTGCAGGGAGGGGCAGCCCAACTCCATTAGGCCGATACATTGTCAGTAAGACGCCAAAAATGGTTGCAACCATTCACGGTTTTCATTACCTTTCACAAATACTACATTGGCCGAGGACAAGTGTGCTTTCATGACCACGTCCAAATATTTATAGGAAATGGTTCCTTGATTCCAGTGTAGTTGTCTGTGATTTTCAATCCACTGGGTTTGTTGGCGGTATTTATCACACAACAAATCAAAAGCATGGGGCGGTTTAAATAGCTAATGCGTAGCTTACGATATCCAAAAAGTGGTACAATCGATAATGGTCACTTGTTTAAATATAAATTTGTTGTCACCAATTTTAAACCCTTGGCAATCCACAATGAGTGTGCGCAACATGTTGCCGCTTGCCTGGACCAAGTTCAACTGACGACTGACTGACAATCAATGACTAAGGTGTGGTCATGGCATGGACTTACCTGCCATACTAGTTTGAAAAAAAAATTGAGGTTAGGGTACGACAGGGGGACATGAAAAAAATAAGAATTTAAGAATTACATCATTTTATTATCATAACACGTCTTACAGGCTTTTGTCATTTTGGGATAAGGACGATACCAACTGATACAACAATATAGTCTCTTGTGTTTGTAACGTCCATAACACCGATGATGTCCCAATGTCTCTAAACTAGGCGTTTTCGATGGTGAGCTGCTTACTGAAGCACCATGGACACCATACGGTCCACACGTATCGTGACTTGTTTTTTCATCACTAAGGGAAACGAGTGAGGGATAACTTGAATGACAGGGTATATTTCCCACCTCCATTCTGCATAGGTAGGGGCAGGCAGGTGACCAGCGCTGATGTTCCTGCATGGGTTCATCGCCCTCCTGCCATTGGTCTATGATGATGGGACAAAAGGCACACTTCACTTCATCTCTTGTTTTTAAATAGTAGAATCCTGCGGCCGCCAAGGCTTGAGGGTTTATGAAAGGCACTGGCCATGTTGCAAAAGTCTTGAAACATTGTTCCTCAGAGTTTAAATTCATGGATGTGACTTCTCTTGATGCTTTAAAACAAGACATGACTGAGCGGCTTGACGTGGGTTGAACTGCTATTTATACACTCGTCACTTGGTTGGACAGTGGATAATAGTTGACTTGTTTGTGATGAATAATCAAACAGTAGGCTGTCGTATTGGCTGGTACATTGTCATGCGTTTCAAAATCTAGTCGAATGTCAATATTGGATGGCTTGACAGACTCTTCCAGGTAAGAACAGTCAAAAACAATCAGCGGCGCCCTTGCCTTAAACGCTTGGGGTAGCAGCATGGGGCCGTTCTCTTTTTGATAATACGACCATCGAAATTTAGAAAACAAGTCGTACAGGGGGCCAAACTTATTTTTTGAAAAATCCAAATCCAGTCCTTCATAGGGAAACACGGCTTCGTTGAGGAAAAGACGTGCATTTCTCAACTGCAGGTGATCAAATTGCGTGGCATCTTTGGTTTGTTGATATTTGCGATTCGTTTGAAAACCCACGATCATGTAGAGAGGTCTCCATGTATAGCGAGCTGTTTTACAGACCAACTGTGTGTGTTGGTGGTGGGCAATAGCGGGTACTCATGGAGTGCCCAGCTTCTAAATTCCATGGGTCGAGGCATATCTCTCTTTACCATTTTGAGTATGTCCAGTTTTTTGCTATCGTTAAGGGTCACATGGGGCACTTTCCATAGCAAGCGTTGTAGTTGAATTTTTGTATCTATGGGGGCATTGTCAGCTCCCTTGAGTGCATTATTATCACTCCTGTCTCTCACCAGATAAAGCACTTGCCTTGCGTTGACCACAATGCGCTGGTGGTCTTCAGCAAAGCCTAAAATTAGTTTAAGAGGTAAATATCCAGTAAAGGTCCCATCGGTGTGTACCATCCAGTCATTGGTCGAGTCAGGGCACCAACCTGCCATGCAAAGTGTTTTACCTTCTTCCTCACTGTAAGAGGGATATAGTTTCATGACACTGGAAACACCCACATTTCGAGTGCTATCCACCACGATATCGTTAATGACATAGCGTACTTCAGAAAACAGAAAGGCCAAACCATGGTTGGCCAACTTGGATGTGGTGGGTGTAGTGCCATCGGCTTTGGTGAGCCAACCTTCGATCTGAATGACACTTTCATGCGGTAGGGTGTAAATATCTTGGTTGTTGATTACAAATTGAATTTCATCATTGTTATTGAGTCCAGGTGTTAGAGCTTGATAGGAATGGAGATCAATTCTTACCACTCCTGGTTGCTCCTCGATGTGGTTCGCTACCTCTAGGATAGAATTTATCATGGGGGTTGACGTGGTAACACAAATGCTGTAAAATCTGCTTGTCCTGAGATGTTAACGTGTATTCACGTGGCAAACAACTAACACCATTCCTAGACGGTGCTGTTGCTTTATATACAAACTTCATAGTAGCTTTAGCACCAACTTGTAAGTCACCGGTGTGGTAGAATCTAGATCAATGAGTTGTTGCTCTCTATTGATTAGTCTTAATGTTATATTACTAATACCATCGAGAGCCACAGAATGAAAAAGCACCACTGGAGGGTTTTCACGAATAATATAGCCATTGGGCGATGTCACAATAAAGTCATAAAGCGAATGCGATGGTTCTTGATTGGTGTACACTTGGCTAATAATATTACACGTTACCGACATATGATGGTCCTCAATGAATTTCACTTCATGATGCGATTCATGTTTCTTGTTGGTCTCCAACACGCGTGGTTTAAATCCTAGTAATGGACCAAGGGAATCGGGGCGTGTTTTAAAGTCAAGGTTGAATGTGGAGAAAATACTGCAGCGATGAGTGTTGGTATTTCCTACAAGTTCAAAATTGTGCGTTCCATCGATAAATGACTTTAAACCATATTCATTGATCAACACCACATAAATGTGTTCATAAATGTCATCGATCGTGTATTCACCAGAGTTTAGGGTGAGCACAGAATCATCATAGTCAAACTTGTTGTTCACATTTTCACGTATGTTGTATATTCGATTGTACGTTTCAAGAGAAACAAGTCCCAAACCATTGGGTTTCTCACTCAATTCGATAGGCGGGTAAGAGTCTAGGCTGTCTTCAGGTCCACGTCAATGCAGTGTAAACGTTTTACTCTCTGCCGACATACTGTTGACGTTTTTGCCTATGCTTCGTCTTATATTAAAAAAATCATCACAAACGTCCACACTGTTGGCTGTTAAACGTTTGCTCACGTTTCACATTGTAATATATCTTGATCCTGTTTTCAAAATAGGTCACTAGTTCCATGGGCGGTGGCAAATTCCCAAAACTGTCAAAGTACCATACGGTGGATCCCTCTTTGACATAAGCTACATAATGCGTTCCTGGTCCTCGGTGATCATCCAAATTGACAACAGCACATTCCTGTTTCCAGGGTCGTGGGGGGTAACTGGTTTCGCATAAACTCACCTCGAAAATGAGAAAGCTTTAGTTGTTTAGCATAGCTTTCCACTTGTTGATGCTGTACCCGATACCTGGTTGAGGCTATCGGCTACGCCAGCAGACATTGAGCCGTAGTTGAGATTATAGGAAGAGTTATGAAAAGATAGCGCTCAGATCGAGTCAAGAGGAATGTCAGGATGACGTAGAAGGTCTAGGATCAAGAAGGCACTGACATCAGTCAGGCAGATGGAATTATGGATGGAATTATGAAGCTTTATTAAGATCTATATGGAACATGGTATTTAAACATCTCAGAAGAGAAGATATAACATGCATTATACATGGAAATAATTTGAAGGAAGTCAGATAACCCTTAAGTTATTTTATAACTTAATAGCCGAGATGATGGGGGTTCGAGATTGTATTTGTGACGCAAGACCACGGAGGTGGGGAGGACGTCACGTGACTGCGCCAGGCAGGTAAGGCTCAAGGCAGTCCAGAGACAGTCAGTCGAGCTCAGTGAGCCAAGCAGTCGAGATCTGTTAGCGAGAGAGTCCAGTACAGCGAGCAACGCAGTCGAGGTCAGACAGCGAGCTGAGTAGGACATGCCAAGCGTATGGTAAAGGTCGCGCAGCGAACAAGTTTTGTCACGGAAAGTGAAAGCGACAGTTTTAACTTCACCGAGCAGCGAACGAAAAGTAGGTCAGTGAGCCGGGCGGACATCCGCAGTAGGCAGCATGAAGACCGGTTATAGAACCAGCTGTACGAGCCAAGCAAGCATGAGAAGGCCGGTGTTTTAGAACAGCATTGCGAGTAGTTGGAGAACTTTATTCCAAGCTGCATTTCAACGCAGAACAGCATAGTAGAGCGACATGGCGAGGCCAGCTTTAGGCGGAGATTATTATAGCATTATGACCGAAGCTGAACTTCATTACAACATTGAGTTGGAACGTTTATTCAGCATTTGAATTGTACAGGCAGATGGTTACGAGATACTGCAACTGTGAACTTCAACTGAACATAGTTTTTCTTAATGACATTACGACTATGCATTTCATAACGCATTCCAAGTAACATTAACGATTATAGGCAAATGAAATGTTATAAGCATATGCACCTAAGAACATTAGCTCGTGCATTAATGCAATTCTTTCTTATGCAGTGTTATAAATTACCGAGTACGAACACAGCTACAGGGTGCTTCATAAACTTAGACACTCATATAAAATTTTATTTTATGAAAGTGAAACTTAGCAGTTATTGGAGATTGAACTTTCAACACTCAACCCGAACATTGTATGGAACAGTGGCGTATCGTAGAAGAGGAATAGGGGGTCCGCTGTTTCTATGAACATTTTCGTGAAGATTTGGACAATATCCGCTATGGATAACCAGAAGTTCATCATGTCGGAGTAAACGCAGACAGAGACGCGATGGCACCACAGAGCGATGGATTCGATTCCTGACGAGAAAGAGGTCCACCAGCTGATTCACTTGGGATTTGAAGGCAATCGTCATTGCATGGATGGAATGATATTCACGCCGATCTTTCGAGAAATTCATTACATAAGGAAAATCGACGATCTTTGAAATTTAATAACAGCTGATTATGAGAAGGTACTGTAAGAGTCATAACTTCCTGATATGATTATTTTCATGAATACTGGGCACACATGTATATTTTTCTAATAGGAGTGATACGATTATTTAGACATGGCTTTGAATTTATATGCTTCAAAATTTTGCTAGAATATGGCGTGACCATATGATATGGCAGGCATCATTATACGAAATTCTGACCATTGGTTGGCTTTATTAAGCAGATGTTAGGTCTTTTAGACATTTTTCCAACAATGATAGTTTTCATGAATAGTTTTTTTGTGTGACGAGTATTTCGAACTCGTGATCTGCAATTGATTATCTAAATTACTTCGTCAGTTCATTGCATACTAGCGAGTGTGTATTATTCATCAGTAGGGATTTTTTCCATTGGATTTATTGGAGATATTAAGATGTTATTCACTTTAGTGAATGAATATCGCTTTTATATGACAACTAGAGACTTGTTGATTCCTATCTGGTACATTCACTCATTTCAGTCTTCGAGATGGGGTCTTTCGTATTTATACGATTGTATGGTGGTTACTCATCTTACCCATCGTTTAGGGCACTATCATGTTAGTCGACGGGGCGAGGTCTTTCGTATTTATACGATTGTACGGTGGTTACTCATCTTACTTGCCATTGAGGGACTCATTTTTATCATCCGAGTGTATATGAGATTGTAAGAGAATCAAACAAGGAACTACTAGTCACATATCAGTCGAAATTTTGTTAAATAAAGTACAGATAAATGTCAGCAGGGTTACATTTGTAATTCTTGTTTGCCAATCCAATATTTTGTTGCTATACTCTTTTGAGAGCAATTTCAGTTTAACAGCTGGTACAGCTGATGCTTTTGATGATTTTTATAATTGTGTTTGATACCTTTGAGAAGGATTTAAAGTAATTGAATCTTGTAAGATGAATCATTAATGGTCAGATTTATTTTAAGGCAGATCAGTATTGCAGATTTTGATATGAGAAATTATAGCACATTGATGTTTTTCTGTGATGTGAATTATGAGAATTGTAAGAGAATTTATGCTATTTGAAAGCAGATCTTGAATTACTAAGGTAATATTTTTTTCAATTGTTTAAGAAGTTGTCTAGATGTGATCAGATTAATTACAGTTATTGGAGATTGTGTGCGTTGATAATTTGAAGCCAGTTATATATTTTTTTGTAGATCATGCAACATGGTTAAGTGAAGTTTGTGATAGGCATCTTGTGGAAGTTGCCAAGTTGTAGTTGCAATGTTGCTAATGTATTTTGAGGCAGACATGAGGTTGTCGAACCCAGTCTAGCGTAATTGTTGAAGATTCAGGCTGTATGCTGAATATTTATGGAGTTTTGTGGAATAATTGTGGTATTCAAATGTGATATTTGAAGAATTGAGGATATATAATGTCGTTGTGGATAGTCAGATCCAACGTGATGTCGTGAAGGCAATAATATTTTTTGGCATGATAATTAAATACGAGATATAACTTGGAAGTGATAAAACTGTAAGACAACGTTCTATAACCCATATTAAACAATTTGTTAGGAAATTAAACAAAAAAATAAAGTTGATAATACAAGATTTTCTGAGAATAATAATTAATGAAATAATAATCTGAAATTTAAGCATATTAATGATCTGACCTAATGAAATAAAAATCAGAATGACTAGATGAAATAATAAAATCTAAATAACCAGAAGAATAAAATTTAAATAAATTAATAAATTAAATTTTGGAATAAATCAATGAATTAGATAAATGGATAATTTAAAGATTGAATAAATAAACTGATTTAAGTAAATTAATAGATGATTGGATAGATGATGAATAACTGAATTAGAAGGTGATAATTAATTAAAGAAGCTGATGATTAATGGATTTATATGGATTAAAATAAATTTAATTGAGATATAATTTGAGGAATTGCAACTTGAGTTGATGAATTAAACAATTTATATTGATGATTTAAGATGATTTAATCTGAAGAAGATGATCAAATAAGATTGTGTGAATAATTAGAAAGTATAATGAAGTAATGATAATAATTTTCATTTAAATGATTTAATGGTGATGAGTTAATGATTCTGACAGGAATATGTTGAATTTTGAGATGAGAATTAATGTAAGAAATATTTAACTTTGATGATGATGATGATGATGACCAATGAGCAATGGATTTTCTGTAATTCACAAACAAGCGAATTGTAATGACAATGTAAATAGTGTAAATTAATTATTCGATGTTTAGGAGCATTTTACTAACATGTTCAACATTTAAATTATGCCATGCAAGCCATAAAATACGTGATATTTAAAATATGTGATTAATATGTGTATGTTTAGACAGATTAATAATTTTTTCAAATCCACATCCATGATGTTAATTAAAGAGAAATTAGGTCTCGGGTATCACAAATGTCAGTGACGAAAGACATAGTGCTACAGTGAACCTGAGAACCCAAGAGAACTTTAGAGATTTTTCACGTTTTATGTGGATGAAATATTTTTGATTAGAAAAGAGATGGTTCGATTTTTGGACAATGACAATTTAACGTTGGCATTCGACCATACTCTCAGGTAGGATGAATATTTAAAATGTCTGTCTGACTATCAAAGTGAAATAAATTTGTTTTTATCTTAGTTGTGATCTGATGATGATGTGATTTTCCTTTTTCTTTCCTTGTCTTGATTAAGGCTTAACCGGAAAGGATGTGGTTTGCTAGGAGTTCAGTTGATGGCGCCCATTTATATTTGCATTTTTTTTATTAAACTTAAGCCCGTAACGACCCTAGAGATACTTTGTCTCGTGTTACCCACTGCTTTTTCGATAACTCAGTTGAATTTCCGACACATTCCTTATTTGACTAGAGGTTCATTTAACTCCGCTCTGTTAAATGCGGAGTAATAGCAGAAGGGTCATCGCATCCCCAGGACGAACGGGTACAATGCGTCAGGACATGTCTTGCTATGGCTGAGTTTTTTTTTAATATTTCGAAACGGTGAAATCCCAAATCCTTGTTGATAAAACGCTGGCTTTTAATTGGCATTTCTAACCCCCATAGCAATCGCTTCCATCGTTTCATTATGTCGCTGACTTTCTTTGAGTTGTTGCTTGCCCTGCTGCGCGGCTTTAATGGTTTTCGCCACTCCACTGGCACCGCCCAAAAGTGAACCCAGAACAGCCAAACCAGCAAATAAAGCAAGTAAAAATCCATCTCGTTTGGGGACGGGAATCACTCGCCCTTGTTTTGAACCCTGTCGCCGACGTTTTGGAATAACATGTCTCTGTGCTGCTCGAAAGGCTTTCCTTATGGTCAATGCATTATTTTTTCTTATTTTCTTTCGTAAGGGCTTGTCCACGAATGTCTTAAGCCCAGGCTTTGCCAAGGACAAAGTCCTTTTTTTAGTCTTTCTCACCACATACCTTTGTTTCACCATGATGATGATGACCAACAACAACGTTTCACAAGAAAGTTTAAATCACAACTAACGTCAGATTGTTATTTCATGGCTGTATATTCCAATTCCACATAAAGTGGGAAATCGTTTATGGTTTTTCCCGCTAGCTTTTCATCCCATGTCAACATGAGATGTAAGGATAATTCGTCACCTGCATTGACCATTTCATGGTTATGGACCAACATCCTATGACCATTTATCTTTATTTGTAAATGGTTCTCATCAAGTATGGCATATTTAATGTGAATGTTTCCTTCATAGTGTAATCGATAGTGGCTTAAACCCGAAGCAAGCACATAGGTCAAGTGCTGATCATGGACTTACGATAAATGGTTTCTGTCATTCGTAGGTTTTTCATTTGTCAGATACACTAAAAATACAGATGGGATACATTTGTAAAGCCTTTTCATTTCATAGGTCATGTAACGCTTGGTACAAACATCGTCTTCGTCTTGTGGGTCTTCCACGTGAATAATCCGATGGTGATTAGCGCTATAGCCATTCACCGTAAGCTGAGGCACTTTGTCAAAAAACTCATACACTTTGTTATCCACATACTTTTTTGTAGTAATAATAATAATAATATCGTATGGCCTCGGGTGCCTGGTGCAAGCTTTTGCTATTTGACACCCATAGGGTAGCTTGCATGTCGAATTTCGTAGTTCCTTGACTATGAAAGTCAAGGAGGTTAGATGTTAGATATCTAATCTCCTTGAACACAATAGCGCTTTCTAGTAGAGAAATGAAGAACTTTGTGCTGGCGGAAACTCCCGAGATTAATTTTGCCATTATGAACTCGGCCTACTGAATTCAAATGGGTTCTTTGACATGCCAACATCGTATGACATGCGTATCGTATTTTTTCCGCCTTTCAAAAATCACTTACCACGATCAGGGGCGAACCTGCAATCTTGGGGTTAGTAGACCGACACGCTATCCACTCACCCACCGTCTGTAGACACTTGAGGATGTTTTACATGGGTTAAGCGCTTTCCCTTAAAGTCATAATCTCCCTGTTTAGTGCGTGGCACTACTGACCTTTCCACATAGTGTTTATTAGCAGGATCTGTTTCTTGTTTAGGATCATGTATGGGGACAGACCTAGCTTTGGCCATCAACGCACGTCCAAAGACATCCATCGCCAACCTGTAGTATGAGTCTACTGTTTCTATGACAAGGCTCGGTGTCCTGTATATAGACAGCCTGCTAGCCTGTCTAAGCCTTAGTTGATATGAAGATTATTAAGCAGCAAGAGTCATTCCCCGTGGGGAACATGATTTCCCATCTCTGGCCCACATCACGTGAACAACGCCATGGTTCACTGTTTCCATCTTCCATTCGCTACATCATTGTGGGACCTTCCGGCTGTGGAAAGACCAATCTTTTGCTAACGCTCATCACAGCGCCCAATGGTCTGCGTTTTCAAAATATTTATATTTTTGCAAAATCTCTCTACCAACACCTCTACGTGTTTCTGGATCAAGTCATGTCTGGATTACAAAAAGAGAATATGGGTTATTTCACATTTTCCACGCAAGAAAATGTTATTTCACCGGATGAGGTAAAGCCTGATTCACTCATGATTTTCGATGATGTATCCACTGAACGTCAAGGCATTATTCAAAGCTATTTCAGCATGGGTCGACACAAACATATCGATTGCTTTTATCTTGGACAAACGTATTCTAAAATGTCCAAACAGTTGATTCGTGACAATGCCAATGTCATTGTTTTATTTCGCCAGGACGAGAGGAACAGTCGTCACATTTATAATGAACATGTGAATCCGGATATGACCTTTCAAATGTTTACTGAATTGTGTGGCAAGTGCTGGAACACTCAACGTCATGCCTGTTTAGTGATTGACAAACAAAGTGAACTCAACCAAGGACGATATCGCTTAGGGTTTGATCATTTTATTGCTATTTAAGACCCTGTCTCATTCCCTCTCAAGACTTTTGTCAAGACACCATGGCGTTAGCAGGGAGTCAATTGAAAAAGCATATTATTAGAGCAAAGAATACTTTTTGCCAGAAGCCATGATGAAACCCTCTTTCAAGCCATCTGAAACGCTACCCACCGTTTGACATTCCACGCAGACGCTGCACGAGGACCCTGAGGAAGCGGAAGTGGAACATGAAGAGGAAGATTTGACTAGTGTTTGACTAGGATGACGAGGAACAAGTGTTTACGCCTCAAAAAAAGACCGCACCCCTTGCTGGTTTTTGGGAAAAAAGAAATCTTTGGCCATGGTCGAAACACCTTGCCCTTCCAGATCGTCTCCGTTTTCACAAGTCTTGGCCACTCCTCAAAATGAAGCTCAACTGAAAAACATTTTAATAAAATATTATGGATCAACACTAGAATCCTATCGCACTGATTTATTTATTGGAAACACAGATACCACGTATGGTGTTCGCTATGAGGATGATAGTTTTAAAATTGGGGATTCATCCATTAAATTTGCTCGTACTAAAGCTGTCATTAAAAACATCAACCATAAATTGACGCCAGGACTGTTAAAGCTGCTCTTTTCTCGAACACTCTCTTCCCATGATTATACGTCAGAAGACATTGGCAAATATAAATCCATTTAATTGGAAACCCATGCCCATAAAAGACAGTATGATCCAGCTCAACAAGTGAATGCCAACATATCTCAAAAATATAAAACCATCATTGCAAAAATGTTTCCCACCAGTCAAAGTACTCGTCGTAAAGTGTCCGCTTCGGGAGTGACATTTAAACCATTAAAACCTCTTGTGGATGTTGCCTACTGGCACAATCCAGATAAGATCGTCCAGCGGCTACAGTTGTTGCATGCTTCACGTCAAGCTGGCCACACCGGTCACGTTTGGGAAATTCAAGAAATTGAACAAGAACTTCGAAATGCCAAAATTATTGTTTAAGCCCTCACCCATTAAAATGGGTATTGCTCACGAGTAGCATCGCACAGCTAGGCGTCACTATCCGCGACTCAAGGTGATTTCACGGGGTGTGGATGAACTTTGGCAGGCTGACTTGGTTGAAATGATACCCTATGCTGGCCATAACGACGTTGTACGCTATGTGTTGACCGTCATTGATGTCTATTCCTAAATGGCCTTTGTTGAACCTGTGCGTCGCAAGTCTGGTCCACTGGTCACCAAGGCCTTTCAACATATTATTCAACACTCCAAACGTCAACCTCAGTTGCTACAAACCGACCAGGGGAAAGAATTTTTCAACAAGGATTTCTCCAGTTTTCTAAAATCTAAGGATATTCACCATTACACCGCATGCAGCAATCGCAAAGCCAGCGTGGTCGAACGGTTTAACCGAACATTGAAAATCCATATGTGGAAAGCGTGTTTACCGCTCAGGGCACTTATCGCTGGTTGGACATGTTACCTGAGCTAGTGTCACGTTACAATGACAGCAAACAAAGAACCATTGGGACCAAGCCACGTCTCGTAACCAAAAATATTCAGCGTCTGGATAAACTGTTTAACCCCATAAAAACAGCAGATCCTAAACGTCACCGACTGAAACTTGGGGATTTTGTTCGTGTGAGCAAATTTAAGTCTGCCTTCAATAAGGGCTACACGCCTCTGTGGGGGACTGAACTATTTCGAATTCGTCAAGTCAACTTGGACAGTCCAGTCACCTATTTACTCCAAGACCTCAACCATCAACCCATAAAAGGTAGATTATATCTCCAAGAACTTCAAAAAACAGCATTTCCGAAACATTACCTCGTGGAAAAAGTGTTGAAACGAAAAGGAAATAAACTATATGACAAATGGTTAGGATTTAACTCAACGTTTAATTCTTCGATCAATAAATTACATGTTGTATGAACCTGCGCACTTTTTTTACTGAATCAAGTTGTACGAGAGCTCTGTGTACGGCGCTCCACGATTCATGCATGTCCATACATGTTTCTCTTTCTCTCTCCACACCCGCGTCTCACTCCTTCACTCCATGATGACATACAACTCGTTCAGCTATTGGCTATCATGGGTTCTCTCACTCCTCTCCTCACCTCTCCTCCGGCTCTCTGGTTCCGCCCCCTCACCACTCTGCAGTGGTCACGTGAATTCCTGTTTTCTCTTTGTGTTCACCCTTCCCTCTTTCCCCTTTCCTCTCTGCGGGGCCCCTACAATCTGCTGCTGCTCGCCTGGCTAGCCGTTATCACCTTTTTACAGATTTGCCACATGGTACCAAACTGTTATCATTTTACACCAATGTTGTCAGCTCTCACCCACATTCCATTCTCTTAGCCAACTAGCCAGGCTCCAAGCTGGCCTCTCAGGCAGATATTCTGTTGTCCCATTCAGGCTGCCAGTCAGGCATAGAAAAAAACAAGTTCTGTTGTTAACAACTTCCCCTCATACCATTATGAATTTTGTCTGGTTACTGGTCAGTGTTTACCAACATGTTTAAAGATCGTCATGAGGGATTTTCGAAATATTCGCCTTCATTCGTTCGTCATAGGAAAAAAAATATCGATAAGCGACCCCTCGTTTTGCCATACATCTCCCCCGTCGAAATAGCCATTTCCAGTATCCACCATGGCCAATCATAGCCTCGTTGTAACATACGTCAAGCGCTACCGGCTCTCTGTCTACAAACACGCTTTTATTTAAAAAAATTAAAACATCAAAATGCATAGTTTTTTTCGTCCTAGAGATTTGACATTTATTTTCATGGTAGAGGGGATAGGGATCTTTCTGTTATGTTAAATAATTTTTTGTCAGCGTGTTAGTTTCCAAAATACTAAAAATTAAAAATTTAAGGGTTTTCAAAAAATCTCAAAATATAAAAAGTTTTATTACAAAAAATAAAGGTCATTGAGACCATTGGTTTGAACTATAGCACAACATTCTATCATGTTTGGTTTTCAAACTATCGCCTACTATTAAAAACAATTTTTTTCTAAAAAAAATTCAAAAATATAACGAGTGGTCTATAGGAAAGAGGACATCAGCTCGAGTCCAACGACACCTCATTTGTTATAATACGACCATCCGTTCGCCAATGATCACCAATGTTTGCGAGAAAGTAGGCTATCATTTTGTTTTTCCTCCTACACCCTTGAAACTTGCTGTCCTCCTAGAGGGCATATCCACCTTTCATTAACGTCAAACAAACTTTTTCCCAAAATTCACTGTTTTCAAAATAGTGCCAATCCAATAAACAAAAATTTTCAATTTTTTTAAATACCAACACACATGCTTAGCCAAGAGAACGTCATCCAACGCCAACAATACCTCGTTCGTTAAAATCCGACCACGCGTTCGGGAGATATCGCCCAAGGTTTATATGAAAGTAGGGGGGTGAGACAGAACCTACAACCTCCCACTACTCCACAGTTTTAGTCCTAGAGGCTTGAAATTTATTTTGGAGGTAGAGAGGGTAGGGACCATTCATTTACGCCAAACATACTTTTTTGTAAAATTCCTTGTTTCCAAAATATAAAAATTTCAAAATTGAACTTTTTTCAAAAAAATGTAAAAAATAAAAACTTTTTATTATAAAATAAAGGACATAGAGACCGTTCGTTTAAGCTATTGCACAACATTCTATCATGTTTAGTTTTCAAACTATCACCTACTTTCGGAAACATAAATTTTCAAAACAAATTTTAAAATATAATGAGTGGTCCATAGGAAAGCCCCCGTCAGCTCGAGTCCAACGACACCTCATTCGTGAATCTCCGACCACGGGTTCGGGAGTTATCGGCTCGCATTGGGAGTAGTGGGGGGGGGGGGCAGTACCCCTCGCTCTCCCCTACTCATTTCACTTCGAAAATCTCAAATGCATTGACCGGGAATTGAACCTGGTCTACCTTGGTGAGAAGCTATCGTCTTCACCGCTGTGCCGCCACGCCCCTGAGGGAAAAACCTATGGCTATGAAAGTTATAAATTGTGTTGCATATAATTTCCCTTAATATATTATGGCGTTTGAAAACATTTTCAGTGTTGCCTTAGTAAACAAAAGTTTGATGCTTTTCGGTCGGTCAACACGATTGTACCCAAATGAGATGGGATATTCCCTAATCCATTTATTAATCTCATGTACATTTTTTCTTCAGGATTAGGGATTAACCCATCTCATTTGGGTACAATCGTGTTGATCGACTGAAAAGCATCAAACTTTCGTTCCCTTAATACATGTGCTCAAACTGTGGAGAGACCTCGTATGTTTGCATAGTTCAGTCACCAATTTACACGTTTCAGGGGTTTGGGATATATTTGTCCAACAGCCCCCATGTGGTCTACTGGTGGGTGTATTGTATTTTTCTCATAATCTATGTTTTTGTGATGACTGTAGTCGTGTATTTCACTGTAATTATTTGGGTCTATGATTGGTACAGGTGCTCTGGGACCTGAAGTAAATTACCATTTCCGTATTTTTCTGGAGGAAATGTGGAAAACCCCTAGAAGAAAACCCCAAACTCAGAGTGACCTTTAGTGTTGGATATGAGCCTCTAATCTCGAAACTTGGCATTGTTCCTCAAAGCAGTCTTGGAGCGTAACTTAATGCCCATGGCTAAGCTGCTGGCTACAATACCAGTAGAGCTACAGACCGTGGACTCAACAGGTCAAACTAATGAGGTGGACCTGTTAGCGAGACTCCTTATTAAAATGAAAGGTAGTGTGCAATATTTAACAGCCTATCCATACGCCTGTTCTAGCAAAGAGGCATTAAAAGTGACTGTCTGCATGCTCATTTACTTTGCAGGGACAGGAAGAGTGAGTCAGCGAGTCAGCGAAGGGAAAAGTTCGTTGCGAGTCAAGTTAAGTGCTTTTAATTCCCTCGCGAATCTCAGAAAACATCTTAGCGTGATGTTGGTGGGGGGACTACTTCAGTTAGGAGATTAAGAAACTACATATTTAAATGCGCTCTCAGACTGTTATTTCTCCAAAGCCTTCACTGGAGTATTTTGACTATTGGACATTTTACTGTATTTTCGGCAAGCAAGAACACGCGCAAGTAGTCGATGGTGGAATTCCAAGCTGCAGGCACGCATATCCCAACTTCTGGTTAAAACGATATTGCAGTTTAAACCGGGAACTGACAAATGATTAAAGCTAATTACACAAGTTAACAAGGTTTTTGCCACATGGTTGGAACTACGTGTATCATATCAATTTTTAGGTGCTACCATTTACGAATATGAACATGAAATTGTTCCATCACCATCAATGGTTTAGAAAACCACTAAATTATATCTAAATATGAATAAAAAGAAACATTAGTAGTAATAATTAATACAGACTGTTTATTATAATTGTAATTATAGTTATAATTACGAAGTGTAGACTTTCATGATGTCTCTTAAAGCTAGTTTGCAGAAATTTGTGTTCAGGGACGTGTGATAGCTCTTACGAAAGGGATAAGTGAGATGTATTGCTTTATTGCTGCAAGAGCACGGCCGACAGGAAATGGCTGTGTACGGGGTGAGGTGGGTTCTCAATATGAACCATTGAAATGCAATGTTTAATTTGAGTTTGGTTGTGCCTCCAATAAGTGTGTAAGTTATTATGTCTGTGGACAGTTAACTCTGAAAATTCAACGTCGATCTTTAACAGAGACATTAAAATAGGCTTATTACAGTTATTTTGGATGTCATTTTGGTTATGAAGGTAAAGTGTGGGATCACGGGTTCGAGTCCTGCTGTAGGTTTATGTATTAGAAAAATATTTTTGAAAGCCTTTGTCTCGAGCGTGGCGCTCTATGGAAGTGAAACTTGGACTATTGGCGCAGCAGAAAAGAGGAGAATAGATGCGTTTGAAATGTGGTGTTACAGGAGAATGATGGGTAGATACAGTACCAGATGAATAGATATTATGACTAGCGGGAGAGGAAAGATGCTCCTAGCTTCTGCTGATGAAGAGGAGATGGAGATTGGCAGGGCAAGTACTTTCTTCTTTATTCGTGTCAGAAGTATCAATATGAATATTGAATATTGAATACAGACTATCTACATTTCTACCATATATACAGGTATATTATACAAAACAAATCAAATATTGAAGCAACAAATTTCAGCTAGATGATTTTTGCCCAGTATTGGGCGACGTCAATCAAATATTTCATAGTGCACTTTAACGGTCATAAGTCACACTGACATAAATAAAGGATTGTCTGCAGCTCTCCACAGTCACAGAGTGATGAGTCGCTTGAGAAACCCCACTTCCGCAGATTTACTTTTGTTCTGCCGACTCCTGTACGGGGTCTGTTAAGGGCTTTCCAGGTTGTCCAATTCTCCTGGTGTCCGCATGGAAGACTTTCTTCGGCTCCATCTAGTTGGAAAGGTGGTTAGTTCATTCTTTCCACATCTTGATCCTAGCATTCTATGCTTTCCCATGAAGCTTAACTGTTGTGCGGAGACAACACTTTCTAGATTTCAGCCCCCGTGTGGCAGGATGGTCTCCATAGAGGGGATGTTCTTCTGAAGTAGGGCAAGTACTAAGACACCCAGGAATACCAAACTTAGTTATGCAAGTAAGGGTCGGTAACAAGAACTGTAGGGATAGACCAATATAAGAATATGCAAAACAGATAGCCTCGGATGTAAGGTGTGGTAGCTTTATAAAGATGAAACGATTAGCTCAGGACAGGGAGGTGTGGAGGGCTGCATCAAAACAGTCAAAAGAATGAAAAATCAAAAGACAACAGTTTATTTTCCGATAGATTTGGGTTCCTATGTTAATTTAATAGAGTGATGTAGACTACTTATGTCTTGGAGTATTGTTTCATCGCTTAATAATTCAGTGTGGAAGACACATATTACATCGTCCACGTATATTTTCCACTTTGCTATACCCATTGTCGAGTTATCTCGACATAACCATCTAACGTAAAGATAATGAACTATCATACTCACTCTTTCGGATACCTACACAAACATCGCATGCAATTGACAATCAGTCCAACCATCCCAGTGCTCACAAGTTAAAGGGTTTCAATTCAATGGTCCACGGGGTGTTAAATATACCTATGTCAAAATATAACTATAACAAGGAAATCAGAATAATTAAGCAAAAAGCTGAAGAATATAATTTTCCACCCTGCAAAATACATGTAGATCAAATTGTAACCAGGCACAGATACAAAAGAACTCAAAATTCCCGACAATAACGAGTACAAATTCGCGCGTTTTAACTACCTGAAAGCGAATACACAAAAAATCACCAATTTATTGAAGAAACAAGGCATCAAAATAGCATTCACAACAAACAACACAACCGGAAGGCACCTAAAACAGTAATCTAAATAATCTACACCCGTTCTCAAACTATATTGGACAAAGTTGTAGAAGAATAGACACGCGATTTGTGAAGAACATAGAAATTCGATAAAATACGGGACACACTCAGCGGTATGCAATCACATGTTCGACGCAGGACACAGTTTCACTAACACTGATACTGACTTAAAAATCACACATCTTGAACCGAAAGGAAGAGCCCTTGATATAATTGAGACAATCGAGATACTCTTAGCTAAAATAAGTAACCCTAATAACTTAAACCAACACACATTCATGGAGAGTTCACCCCTCTTTACAACACTAGAAAGCAGCCCCCGTTGGAAACAAAAAACAACATAACGTTGCAGCCAAGCTAGATAAGAGAGCTACAAGGGAAACATGTTATTGGATCAGGATGTACTTTGTACCATATCTTCAATAAACCAAGGCCAGCATTGACGGCAATATTAATGGTTCCGGGAAATTCTCACGAGACCTGGTAGCGCTTATATGGCTGATCAATTTACGCGTGGCGAGAATGTAAACTGGCCTTTATTAGTTGATGATGTCCAGTATACAGTAACATGCACCATATTAGGAGGTTCTTGACTTGGAGGCACACATATGCCACAATATTCGACGAACACAGATAGGAATGCGAGTAGGCTGAATCCTAGGTGGATAAGAGATACCAAGCTCACTGGAAATTTCTCCCAGTTCAGTGCAGGCAGTGACGAGGAGAGCAGCTCGCATCCGCACCGCTAACCACTCAAGCAGCTAAGTTCACAATCCACTCTAACCTGACTATTATACAGCAATCGCATAAATACACTAAACAAAGAAATTTCAGAATCAATCGCTACTTTCAGTATCTTAACAAGGAATCACATTCAACTAATATACATGGATTGTTTTTTTAGTTTTGGCACCAATGCTTCAGTGCCAAGTTGCAACAATGTTGGGCGCTGGAAATTTTACCGACGGTTGCTGCCCTGCATCCCCTCCCGCAGAGCACATGACCTCGCTCGTCCTCACCACCGCTCGTGCGCAGTCGCGCCTGTTAGATGAGTAGTATGAGACCAGCGCTCGCGAAAGACAGTCGCAATGTTTTCCAAGCAGGAGCAGAGAACGTGGATAAAAATTCAGTGTGTTAGGGGTCGCAGTGCTAAACAGTGTCACCGAGGATTGCAGGAAGCGTGCGGTGCAGCTGCGTTACCGTTCAGAACGGTAGCAAGATGGGTTGCAGCCTTTCGAGATGGGCGCGAACGTGTAGAGCACATGCCTCGATCTTAACCGACATGCACAAATGGCTGCGATATGACGCTTGTCGTATGCACTTGCAGCGTTATGAGCGTGAAGGAGAGGCCTTCTTAAGGCGTATCATAACCATTGACGAGACGTGGGCCAGATCTTATGAGCCACAGTTAAAACGCCAAACGAACGCGTGGCGGCACCACGGATCACGACGGAAACAAACAGTTCGACCAACCCCCACCAATGTGAAGGTAGTATTGATTTTTGCCTATGATTGGGATGGTGTGATCATTCACCATATTGTTCCCCGAGGGCAAACCGTTAATGCGGAGTACTATTGTTCGTTTCTGCAAGACCTAGGAGCTCTGAGAAGCAAGCGGCGCCACCACATGGTTACACCGCCCATCGTTCTGCATGACAATGCTAGGGCACACACAGCAGGCGTTGTGTGGGCATTGTTGGATCGCTGGGGCTGGGAGGTCCTATATCACCCCCCCTCCCCCATATTCTCCCGACATCAGTCCCTGCGACTATGATCTCATCCCGAAGATGAAGATGACAATGCGCGGGGAGCGCTTCCGTACCATTGAAGACGTTAAGCTTATATTGGCTAGTTGTGTTAAGTTAGCCTAACTCTTACTGCAACTAAAAATTGTACGCATTGTATATACTATCACTCATACTTGTACTTATATATTTAATAGGCTAAGTGTAATGGATCTGATGATGATCGCTTGACGTTCAAAACTGGTCATCCAAATGTGTTTATTAATCTCTCGTGTTGACAGACTGAAAGCATTAAATTTCGATAACTAAGGCAACCCTGAACAATATCTTCAAACACAAAATTATTGTACTGATATTATTGTATATTGTATCACGTTACAACAACAACAGCTGCAGATGCGAGGGTGTGGTTCAGTATGTGCCAACATTCAAATCTATAGGGAATTGTAGGGGAAATTCTACCCATCTAGGGACATTTTGGCAGTCAAAATCAGTCAACAACAGACGTGAGGACGAGGGACATAGCGCGTTATCATTCAAATCTAGGGGAATTTTAGGGGAATTTCAACCCATCTAGGGACATCTTGTCAGTCAAAATCAAGCAACAACAACAATTTCAGACGCGTTCAACCAACAACAACGCGCCAACATTCAAATCTAGGGGTATTCTAGGTGAATTTTGACCCATTTAGGGACATTTTGGCAGTCTAAATCAATCAACAACAGCAACTGCAAACACCAGGATGGGGTGCTCAACCCGCCAAAATTTATAGAATTCTAGGGGGAAACATGGGGGCATTTCCATGGGCAATAACAACAACCATGGAAGAAGTAAAGCATCAAAACACGGGGGCATTTCCTAACACGGGAGCATTTCCATGATCAAAATCATGCAGACGCGAAAAGGCTCTTTTATTACTATTATTATTATTCCAACAAGACGCCAACATTCAAATCAAGGGGATTCTAGGGGAATATCAACCCATCTAGGGACATTTCACAATTACAGGGCGGGATGAAATCAAGCAACAAAACACGGGGACATGGGCGCCATCAGGCCGACATAAAAATGCACAAGTTTTGTTATTATTATTGGTATTTTTATTCTTAATATCAGTAATAATAATATTAATAATAATACTAATAATAATTATAGTAGTATTCTTATTCCAACAACGCACCAAGATTCAAATCTAGAGAATTCTAGGGGAATTTTAGGGGAATTTCAACCCATCTAGGGACATTTCACAATTACAGGGATGGGTGAAATTAAGCAACAAACACGGGGACTTGGGCGACATCAGGCCGACGTAAAAAGCACAATTTGTATTATTTTATTAGTAGGAGAATTATTTGAATTTTATTCTTAATATCAGTAATTATTATTATTATTATTATCACAATAATAATTATTAGTAATCTTAATCCAACAACGCGCCATAATTGAAATCTAGGGAATTCTAGGGAATTTTCAACCCATCTAGGGACATTTTACAAAAAACATGAGGAATCCCCCACGCCAACATGGCATCACCAGTTCCATGAAACCAACACTCCAGTCCTAGTAGACCATGACGTCACCCATTCCAAGAATCAACATGCCAACCCCAACAAATCACACCCCAATTCCAAGAAACTAAGACCAAATTCGTGGAAGTGCATTAGAAAGAACCCAGCCAGACTACTGATATAGTCAATTATTGACCTGATTCCTCTACCCTCCCATGTGTATCTATGAATCCTCTTATGCTTCGAGAATGAGTTCGCAACAGATAACCCCATGTTGGCATATAAGTCCAATAAGCATTTCGCATTGTTGTTCGCTTCCCTTTCTTCACCCGACTTACCCATTCATTACCTTCTCATACCGCACAGTTCTTAGTATTGAAATTTCCCATCATGTACACATCATAATTATTGTTAATCCTCACTACCACACCTCGCAGTGCCTCATAAACTATGTTCTCTTCGTCCTGATCAGCCCCTTCAGTTGGAGCGAACAGTGAAACAATACTGACCCGATTTCCTGACATTTCCATATCTACCCACATTAATCGTTCATTTACGCACCTCACAGGAACTATGTTACACTCTAAGGCTCTCTTGACATACAGCCCTACTCTCCACTTTGCCCTGCCTCGTATTACACCTGACAGGTATACTTCGCAATCTCCTACTTTCTCCTCTCCATCTCCCTTTATCTGAACTTCACTAATCCCCAGAATATCCATTCTCATCCTACTTGCTGACCCAGCTAGCTCTACTTTCTTCCTTCCACAGCCCCCCTTGATATCAATAGCTCCCCATTGAATACCAGCTCGATTGCATGTTCGTTTCCAAGGAGTCCCTTATCTGCCAGATGGGAGTGGGACTCCACCACTCCCATTGCTCCCAGGCTTGCTAATGAAATCATTAGCAGGTTTAGGGTGTACAAATGAACCAGGTTGCTAGCCTTACTTGCACAGTGCCCTAAGAATTTCACCTCAGGGAACAAACAAGTGAGTTGAGTAATCCTAGCCGCCTAAGCACAAGGAGGACCACGACTCAGAATATGTCCAAGATGCCCACTTCTATTCCATAGTAACTGTTATCCTGACTGTCAGGACCACTTATTAGGCCACTCAGCCGTTGCCCATGGTTCATGACCTAGGGCGTGACTACACTATGAAACACTATTTATTTAATTATTTATTTATTTATATATTTTTATTTATACAGAGAGACATCTATTAATTTAATAATATATTAGCCTATTTACATTTATGAAAAAGAAAAAAAGATAGGCTTATGAGATCACGATTTGTCAGTGTGTGTGTGTGAGTGTGTATGTGTGTGTTGCGTATGTCCGAAATAAAATCTAAACGGCTGGAGCGATTTCAATGAAACTCGGCAAGATCATAGAACTATTTTCTCCAACGCCAACAGTGCCCTTCAAATTTTATTTCGTCTCACCAATGCAACATGGTGGCTGTGCGAATTATTTCACTGGCATACCATATCTCCGAAACTATTACTCATATCTCCTTAAAATTTTGTACGGTGATAAAGGGCACTACTAGACATTCACCTATGTGACTTTAAAAATTTGTTAACTAAAAATCGTGCATAGCGGCCAAGCAAAGTCGAATCATTTAAATAGACGATTCTCGCGATTTAACCATCCGAACGTAGTGAAACTTGGTACAGAAAATGACTATACAAATTACAATGCATTGACATCTAACTTAGTTCAATTATTTACATAACCTCAAGATGGCGGCTGTGCGATATTTTTTAATTGGGTTGTTATTCCTTCTGTTCTAATCATGCGTTAGAAATCAACGTTTGAATAATGAACGTACACAATAATCGTCATCTAAATAGTACATAGTTCTATGGCCTACATATATTAAAGTCCAACAGGGCGACCATCCGAAATACTGTATTTAGACGGTTCTCAAGATCTATTAATCTATGACAGCAATATTACTCACATTTTGTATGCACATACTGTAGAGGCTATTAACACATGTTCATCTATGAGACGTTCAATAACCTGATGAGCACAAATCCAACAGGGTGGCGACGCGAAGTATAAATATTCAAATGGTTGTTTCTGGCGATTTAACCATAAGAGCGCAGTGAAACTTGGTTCGGTATATGCCTATATAAATTTTAAACCACTGGCATCTAATTAATTCAAATTATTTTGATGGCGGCTTAGCGAAATTTTCAAACCTCGTTTTTATTTCTTATGTCCTAATCATGCGATTGAAGTTTGAATAAATCACCTACAGAATAATCATGTAATAATACATAATTTTAAGGCCTATATATAAAACATGGTGACCATCCGAAATATTTAGACGGTTCTTAATATCTACGAATCTATTACAGCAATCAAACTGAAAATTTGTATGTTGATATAGGCAATTGATATACGTAGGATATATGGAAATAGGCTATTTAGTTCTTCACGGAAATACTTGTTTATTTATTCATTTATTATTAGGTGATTGAAAATTATTTGTATCTAATTGCTAGCGTCATTGGCTCCTGCTGACAAGCTGTAGCATGGCGGCACCTGCTGACAAGCTGTAGCATGGCGGCACCTGCAGACAAGCTGTAGCATGGCGGCACCTGCTGACAAGCTGTAGCATGGCGGCACCTGCTGACAAGCTGTAGCATGGCAGGATCAACAATTGCTAGCGTCATTGGCTCCTGCTGACAAGCTGTAGCATGGCGGCACCTGCTGACAAGCTGTAGCATGGCGGCACCTGCAGACAAGCTATAGCATGGCGGCACCTGCTGACAAGCTGTAGCATGGCGGCACCTGCTGACAAGCTGTAGCATGGCGGCTCCTGCTGACAAGCTGTAGCATGGCGGCACCTGCTGACAAGCTGTAGCATGGCGGCTCCTGCTGACAAGCTGTAGCATGGCGGCACCTGCTGACAAGCTGTAGCATGGCGGCTCCTGCTGACAAGCTGTAGCATGGCGGCACCTGCTGACAAGCTGTAGCATGGCGGCACCTGCTGACAAGCTGTAGCATGGCGGCTCCTGCTGACAAGCTGTAGCATGGTGGTACCTGCTGACAAGCTGTAGCATGGCGGCTCCTGCTGACAAGCTGTAGCATGGCGGCTCCTGCTGACAAGCTGTAGCATGGCAGCACCTGCTGACAAGCTGTAGCATGGCGGCTCCTGCTGACAAGCTGTAGCATGGTGGTACCTGCTGACAAGCTGTAGCATGGCGGCACCTGCTGACAAGCTGTAGCATGGCGGCTCCTGCTGACAAGCTGTAGCATGGCGGCACCTGCTGACAAGCTGTAGCATGGCGGCTCCTGCTGACAAGCTGTAGCATGGCGGCACCTGCTGACAAGCTGTAGCATGGCGGCTCCTGCTGACAAGCTGTAGCATGGCGGCACCTGCAGACAAGCTGTAGCATGGCGGCACCTGCTGACAAGCTGTAGCATGGCGGCTCCTGCTGACAAGCTGTAGCATTGGCACCTGCTGACAAGCTGTAGCATGGCGGCACCTGCAGACAAGCTGTAGCATGGCGGCTCCTGCTGACAAGCTGTAGCATTGGCACCTGCTGACAAGCTGTAGCATGGCGGCACCTGCTGACAAGCTGTAGCATGGCGGCACCTGCAGACAAGCTGTAGCATGGCGGCACCTGCTGACAAGCTGTAGCATGGCAGGATCAACAATTGCTAGCGACATTGGCTCCTGCTGACAAGCTGTAGCATGGCGGCACCTGCTGACAAGCTGTAGCATGGCGGCACCTGCTGACAAGCTGTAGCATGGCGGCTCCTGCTGACAAGCTGTAGCATGGCGGCACCTGCAGACAAGCTGTAGCATGGCGGCTCCTGCTGACAAGCTGTAGCATGTCGGCACCTGCAGACAAGCTGTAGCATGGCGGCACCTGCTGACAAGCTGTAGCATGGCAGGATCAACAATTCCTAGCGACATTGGCTCCTGCTGACAAGCTGTAGCATGGCGGCACCTGCTGACAAGCTGTAGCATGGCGGCACCTGCTGACAAGCTGTAGCATGGCAGGATCAACAATTGCTAGCGACATTGGCTCCTGCTGACAAGCTGTAGCATGGCGGCACCTGCTGACAAGCTGTAGCATGGCGGCACCTGCTGACAAGCTGTAGCATGGCGGCACCTGCAGACAAGCTGTAGCATGGCGGCACCTGCTGACAAGCTGTAGCATGGCGGCACCTGCTGACAAGCTGTAGCATGGCGGCACCTGCTGACAAGCTGTAGCATGGCAGGATCAACAATTGCTAGCGACATTGGCTCCTGCTGACAAGCTGTAGCATGGCGGCACCTGCTGACAAGCTGTAGCATGGCGGCACCTGCTGACAAGCTGTAGCATGGCGGCTCCTGCTGACAAGCTGTAGCATTGGCACCTGCTGACAAGCTGTAGCATGGCGGCACCTGCTGACAAGCTGTAGCATGGCGGCACCTGCAGACAAGCTGTAGCATGGCGGCAACTGCTGACAAGCTGTAGCATGGCAGGATCAACAATTGCTAGCGACATTGGCTCCTGCTGACAAGCTGTAGCATGGCGGCACCTGCTGACAAGCTGTAGCATGGCGGCACCTGCTGACAAGCTGTAGCATGGCGGCTCCTGCTGACAAGCTGTAGCATGGCGGCACCTGCAGACAAGCTGAAGCATGGCGGCTCCTGCTGACAAGCTGTAGCATGGCGGCACCTGCAGACAAGCTGTAGCATGGCGGCACCTGCTGACAAGCTGTAGCATGGCAGGATCAACAATTGCTAGCGACATTGGCTCCTGCTGACAAGCTGTAGCATGGCGGCACCTGCTGACAAGCTGTAGCATGGCGGCACCTGCTGACAAGCTGTAGCATGGCAGGATCAACAATTGCTAGCGACATTGGCTCCTGCTGACAAGCTGTAGCATGGCGGCACCTGCTGACAAGCTGTAGCATGGTGGTACCTGCTGACAAGCTGTAGCATGGCGGCACCTGCAGACAAGCTGTAGCATGGCGGCACCTGCTGACAAGCTGTAGCATGGCGGCACCTGCTGACAAGCTGTAGCATGGCGGCACCTGCTGACAAGCTGTAGCATGGCAGGATCAACAATTGCTAGCGACATTGGCTCCTGCTGACAAGCTGTAGCATGGCGGCACCTGCTGACAAGCTGTAGCATGGCGGAACCTGCAGACAAGCTGTAGCATGGCGGCACCTGCTGACAAGCTGTAGCATGGCGGCACCTGCTGACAAGCTGTAGCATGGCGGCACCTGCTGACAAGCTGTAGCATGGCGGCACCTGCTGACAAGCTGTAGCATGGCGGCTCCTGCTGACAAGCTGTAGCATGGCGGCACCTGCTGACAAGCTGTAGCATGGCGGCACCTGCTGACAAGCTGTAGCATGGCGGCACCTGCTGACAAGCTGTAGCATGGCGGCACCTGCAGACAAGCTGTAGCATGGCGGCTCCTGCTGACAAGCTGTAGCATGGCGGCACCTGCTGACAAGCTGTAGCATGGCGGCACCTGCTGACAAGCTGTAGCATGGCGGCACCTGCTGACAAGCTGTAGCATGGCGGCACCTGCTGACAAGCTGTAGCATGGCGGCTCCTGCTGACAAGCTGTAGCATGGCGGCACCTGCTGACAAGCTGTAGCATGGCGGCACCTGCTGACAAGCTGTAGCATGGCGGCACCTGCTGACAAGCTGTAGCATGGCGGCACCTGCTGACAAGCTGTAGCATGGCGGCACCTGCTGACAAGCTGTAGCATGGCGGCACCTGCTGACAAGCTGTAGCATGGCGGCTCCTGCTGACAAGCTGTAGCATGGCGGCACCTGCTGACAAGCTGTAGCATGGCAGGATCAACAATTGCTAGCGACATTGGCAACTGCTGACAAGCTGTAGCATGGCGGCACCTGCAGACAAGCTGTAGCATGGCAGGATCAACAATTGCTAGCGACATTGGCACCTGCTGACAAGCTGTAGCATGGCGGCACCTGCAGACAAGCTGTAGCATGGCAGGATCAACAATTGCTAGCGACATTGGCACCTGCTGACAAGCTGTAGCATGGCGGCACCTGCAGACAAGCTGTAGCATGGCGGCACCTGCTGACAAGCTGTAGCATGGCAGGATCAACAATTGCTAGCGACATTGGCACCTGCTGACAAGCTGTAGCATGGCGGCACCTGCAGACAAGCTGTAGCATGGCGGCACCTGCTGACAAGCTGTAGCATGGCAGGATCAACAATTGCTAGCGACATTGGCACCTGCTGACAAGCTGTAGCATGGCGGCACCTGCAGACAAGCTGTAGCATGGCAGGATCAACAATTGCTAGCGACATTGGCACCTGCTGACAAGCTGTAGCATGGCGGCACCTGCAGACAAGCTGTAGCATGGCGGCACCTGCTGACAAGCTGTAGCATGGCAGGATCAACAATTGCTAGCGACATTGGCACCTGCTGACAAGCTGTAGCATGGCGGCACCTGCAGACAAGCTGTAGCATGGCAGGATCAACAATTGCTAGCGACATTGGCACCTGCTGACAAGCTGTAGCATGGCGGCACCTGCAGACAAGCTGTAGCATGGCGGCACCTGCTGACAAGCTGTAGCAGTGCGGCACCTGCTGACAAGCTGTAGCATGGCGGCACCTGCTGACAAGCTGTAGCATGGCGGCACCTGCTGACAAGCTGTAGCATGGCGGCACCTGCTGACAAGCTGTAGCATGGCGGCACCTGCTGACAAGCTGTAGCATGGCGGCACCTGCTGACAAGCTGTAGCATGGCGGCACCTGCTGACAAGCTGTAGCAAGGCGGCACCTGCTGACAAGCTGTAGCATGGCGGCACCTGCTGACAAGCTGTAGCATGGCGGCACCTGCTGACAAGCTGTAGCATGGCGGCACCTGCTGACAAGCTGTAGCATGGCGGCACCTGCTGACAAGCTGTAGCATGGCGGCACCTGCTGACAAGCTGTAGCATGGCGGCTCCTGCTGACAAGCTGTAGCATGGCGGCACCTGCTGACAAGCTGTAGCATGGCGGCACCTGCTGACAAGCTGTAGCATGGCGGCACCTGCTGACAAGCTGTAGCATGGCGGCACCTGCTGACAAGCTGTAGCATGGCGGCACCTGCTGACAAGCTGTAGCATGGCGGCACCTGCTGACAAGCTGTAGCATGGCGGCACCTGCTGACAAGCTGTAGCATGGCGGCACCTGCTGACAAGCTGTAGCATGGCGGCACCTGCTGACAAGCTGTAGCATGGCGGCACCTGCTGACAAGCTGTAGCATGGCGGCACCTGCTGACAAGCTGTAGCATGGCGGCACCTGCTGACAAGCTGTAGCATGGCGGCACCTGCTGACAAGCTGTAGCATGGCGGCACCTGCTGACAAGCTGTAGCATGGCGGCACCTGCTGACAAGCTGTAGCATGGCGGCACCTGCTGACAAGCTGTAGCATGGCGGCACCTGCTGACAAGCTGTAGCATGGCGGCACCTGCTGACAAGCTGTAGCATGGCGGCACCTGCTGACAAGCTGTAGCATGGCGGCACCTGCTGACAAGCTGTAGCATGGCGGCACCTGCTGACAAGCTGTAGCATGGCGGCACCTGCTGACAAGCTGTAGCATGGCGGCACCTGCTGACAAGCTGTAGCATGGCGGCACCTGCTGACAAGCTGTAGCATGGCGGCTCCTGCTGACAAGCTGTAGCATGGCGGCACCTGCTGACAAGCTGTAGCATGGCGGCACCTGCTGACAAGCTGTAGCATGGCGGCACCTGCTGACAAGCTGTAGCATGGCAGGATCAACAATTGCTAGCGTCATTGGCACCTGCTGACAAGCTGTAGCATGGCGGCACCTGCTGACAAGCTGTAGCATGGCGGCACCTGCTGACAAGCTGTAGCATGGCGGCACCTGCTGACAAGCTGTAGCATGGCGGCACCTGCTGACAAGCTGTAGCACGGCGGCTCCTGCTGACAAGCTGTAGCATGGCGGCACCTGCTGACAAGCTGTAGCCTGGCAGGATCAACAATTGCTAGCGACATTGGCTCCTGCTGACAAGCTGTAGCATGGCGGCACCTGCTGACAAGCTGTAGCATGGCGGCACCTGCTGACAAGCTGTAGCATGGCGGCTCCTGCTGACAAGCTGTAGCATGGCGGCACCTGCAGACAAGCTGTAGCATGGCGGCTCCTGCTGACAAGCTGTAGCATGTCGGCACCTGCAGACAAGCTGTAGCATGGCGGCACCTGCTGACAAGCTGTAGCATGGCAGGATCAACAATTGCTAGCGACATTGGCTCCTGCTGACAAGCTGTAGCATGGCGGCACCTGCTGACAAGCTGTAGCATGGCGGCACCTGCTGACAAGCTGTAGCATGGCGGCACCTGCAGACAAGCTGTAGCATGGCGGCACCTGCTGACAAGCTGTAGCATGGCGGCACCTGCTGACAAGCTGTAGCATGGCGGCACCTGCTGACAAGCTGTAGCATGGCAGGATCAACAATTGCTAGCGACATTGGCTCCTGCTGACAAGCTGTAGCATGGCGGCACCTGCTGACAAGCTGTAGCATGGCGGCACCTGCTGACAAGCTGTAGCATGGCGGCTCCTGCTGACAAGCTGTAGCATTGGCACCTGCTGACAAGCTGTAGCATGGCGGCACCTGCTGACAAGCTGTAGCATGGCGGCACCTGCAGACAAGCTGTAGCATGGCGGCAACTGCTGACAAGCTGTAGCATGGCAGGATCAACAATTGCTAGCGACATTGGCTCCTGCTGACAAGCTGTAGCATGGCGGCACCTGCTGACAAGCTGTAGCATGGCGGCACCTGCTGACAAGCTGTAGCATGGCGGCTCCTGCTGACAAGCTGTAGCATGGCGGCACCTGCAGACAAGCTGAAGCATGGCGGCTCCTGCTGACAAGCTGTAGCATGGCGGCACCTGCAGACAAGCTGTAGCATGGCGGCACCTGCTGACAAGCTGTAGCATGGCAGGATCAACAATTGCTAGCGACATTGGCTCCTGCTGACAAGCTGTAGCATGGCGGCACCTGCTGACAAGCTGTAGCATGGCGGCACCTGCTGACAAGCTGTAGCATGGCAGGATCAACAATTGCTAGCGACATTGGCACCTGCTGACAAGCTGTAGCATGGCGGCACCTGCAGACAAGCTGTAGCATGGCGGCACCTGCTGACAAGCTGTAGCATGGCAGGATCAACAATTGCTAGCGACATTGGCACCTGCTGACAAGCTGTAGCATGGCGGCACCTGCAGACAAGCTGTAGCATGGCAGGATCAACAATTGCTAGCGACATTGGCACCTGCTGACAAGCTGTAGCATGGCGGCACCTGCTGACAAGCTGTAGCATGGCGGCACCTGCTGACAAGCTGTAGCATGGCGGCACCTGCTGACAAGCTGTAGCGTGGCGGCACCTGCTGACAAGCTGTAGCATGGCGGCACCTGCTGACAAGCTGTAGCATGGCGGAACCTGCTGACAAGCTGTAGCATGGCGGCACCTGCTGACAAGCTGTAGCATGGCGGCTCCTGCTGACAAGCTGTAGCATGGCGGCACCTGCTGACAAGCTGTAGCATGGCGGCACCTGCTGACAAGCTGTAGCATGGCAGGATCAACAATTGCTAGCGATATTGGCACCTGCTAACAAGCTGTAGCATGGCGGCACCTGCTGACAAGCTGTAGCATGGCGGCACCTGCTGACAAGCTGTAGCATGGCGGCACCTGCTGACAAGCTGTAGCATGGCGGCACCTGCTGACAAGCTGTAGCATGGCGGCACCTGCTGACAAGCTGTAGCATGGCGGCACCTGCTGACAAGCTGTAGCATGGCGGCACCTGCTGACAAGCTGTAGCATGGCGGCACCTGCTGACAAGCTGTAGCATGGCGGCACCTGCTGACAAGCTGTAGCATGGCGGCACCTGCTGACAAGCTGTAGCATGGCGGCACCTGCTGACAAGCTGTAGCATGGCGGCACCTGCTGACAAGCTGTAGCATGGCGGCACCTGCTGACAAGCTGTAGCATGGCGGCACCTGCTGACAAGCTGTAGCATGGCGGCACCTGCTGACAAGCTGTAGCATGGCGGCACCTGCTGACAAGCTGTAGCATGGCGGCACCTGCTGACAAGCTGTAGCATGGCGGCACCTGCTGACAAGCTGTAGCATGGCGGCACCTGCTGACAAGCTGTAGCATGGCGGCACCTGCTGACAAGCTGTAGCATGGCGGCACCTGCTGACAAGCTGTAGCATGGCGGCACCTGCTGACAAGCTGTAGCATGGCGGCACCTGCTGACAAGCTGTAGCATGGCGGCACCTGCTGACAAGCTGTAGCATGGCGGCTCCTGCTGACAAGCTGTAGCATGGCGGCACCTGCTGACAAGCTGTAGCATGGCGGCACCTGCTGACAAGCTGTAGCATGGCGGCACCTGCTGACAAGCTGTAGCATGGCAGGATCAACAATTGCTAGCGTCATTGGCACCTGCTGACAAGCTGTAGCATGGCGGCACCTGCTGACAAGCTGTAGCATGGCGGCACCTGCTGACAAGCTGTAGCATGGCGGCACCTGCTGACAAGCTGTAGCATGGCGGCACCTGCTGACAAGCTGTAGCACGGCGGCTCCTGCTGACAAGCTGTAGCATGGCGGCACCTGCTGACAAGCTGTAGCATGGCAGGATCAACAATTGCTAGCGACATTGGCTCCTGCTGACAAGCTGTAGCATGGCGGCACCTGCTGACAAGCTGTAGCATGGCGGCACCTGCTGACAAGCTGTAGCATGGCGGCTCCTGCTGACAAGCTGTAGCATGGCGGCACCTGCAGACAAGCTGTAGCATGGCGGCTCCTGCTGACAAGCTGTAGCATGTCGGCACCTGCAGACAAGCTGTAGCATGGCGGCACCTGCTGACAAGCTGTAGCATGGCAGGATCAACAATTGCTAGCGACATTGGCTCCTGCTGACAAGCTGTAGCATGGCGGCACCTGCTGACAAGCTGTAGCATGGCGGCACCTGCTGACAAGCTGTAGCATGGCAGGATCAACAATTGCTAGCGACATTGGCTCCTGCTGACAAGCTGTAGCATGGCGGCACCTGCTGACAAGCTGTAGCATGGCGGCACCTGCTGACAAGCTGTAGCATGGCGGCACCTGCAGACAAGCTGTAGCATGGCGGCACCTGCTGACAAGCTGTAGCATGGCGGCACCTGCTGACAAGCTGTAGCATGGCGGCACCTGCTGACAAGCTGTAGCATGGCAGGATCAACAATTGCTAGCGACATTGGCTCCTGCTGACAAGCTGTAGCATGGCGGCACCTGCTGACAAGCTGTAGCATGGCGGCACCTGCTGACAAGCTGTAGCATGGCGGCTCCTGCTGACAAGCTGTAGCATTGGCACCTGCTGACAAGCTGTAGCATGGCGGCACCTGCTGACAAGCTGTAGCATGGCGGCACCTGCAGACAAGCTGTAGCATGGCGGCAACTGCTGACAAGCTGTAGCATGGCAGGATCAACAATTGCTAGCGACATTGGCTCCTGCTGACAAGCTGTAGCATGGCGGCACCTGCTGACAAGCTGTAGCATGTCGGCACCTGCTGACAAGCTGTAGCATGGCGGCTCCTGCTGACAAGCTGTAGCATGGCGGCACCTGCAGACAAGCTGAAGCATGGCGGCTCCTGCTGACAAGCTGTAGCATGGCGGCACCTGCAGACAAGCTGTAGCATGGCGGCACCTGCTGACAAGCTGTAGCATGGCAGGATCAACAATTGCTAGCGACATTGGCTCCTGCTGACAAGCTGTAGCATGGCGGCACCTGCTGACAAGCTGTAGCATGGCGGCACCTGCTGACAAGCTGTAGCATGGCAGGATCAACAATTGCTAGCGACATTGGCTCCTGCTGACAAGCTGTAGCATGGCGGCACCTGCTGACAAGCTGTAGCATGGTGGTACCTGCTGACAAGCTGTAGCATGGCGGCACCTGCAGACAAGCTGTAGCATGGCGGCACCTGCTGACAAGCTGTAGCATGGCGGCACCTGCTGACAAGCTGTAGCATGGCGGCACCTGCTGACAAGCTGTAGCATGGCAGGATCAACAATTGCTAGCGACATTGGCACCTGCTGACAAGCTGTAGCATGGCGGCACCTGCTGACAAGCTGTAGCATGGCGGCACCTACTGACAAGCTGTAGCATGGCAGGATCAACAATTGCTAGCGACATTGGCACCTGCTGACAAGCTGTAGCATGGCGGCACCTGCTGACAAGCTGTAGCATGGCAGGATCAACAATTGCTAGCGACATTGGCACCTGCTGACAAGCTGTAGCATGGCAGGATCAACAATTGCTAGCGACATTGGCACCTGCTGACAAGCTGTAGCATGGCAGGATCAACAATTGCTAGCGACATTGGCTCTTGCTGACAAGCTGTAGCATGGCAGGATCAACAATTGCTAGCGACATTGGCACCTGCTGACAAGCTGTAGCATGGCGGCACCTGCTGACAAGCTGTAGCATGGCAGGATCAACAATTGCTAGCGACATTGGCTCCTGCTGACAAGCTGTAGCATGGCAGGATCAACAATTGCTAGCGACATTGGCACCTGCTGACAAGCTGTAGCATGGCGGCACCTGCTGACAAGCTGTAGCATGGCAGGATCAACAATTGCTAGCGACATTGGCACCTGCTGACAAGCTGTAGCATGGCGGCACATGCTGACAAGCTGTAGCATGGCGGCACCTGCTGACAAGCTGTAGCATGGCGGCACCTGCTGACAAGCTGTAGCATGGCGGCACCTGCTGACAAGCTGTAGCATGGCGGCACCTGCTGACAAGCTGTAGCATGGCAGGATCAACAATTGCTAGCGACATTGGCACCTGCTGACAAGCTGTAGCATGGCGGCACCTGCTGACAAGCTGTAGCATGGCGGCACCTGCTGACAAGCTGTAGCATGGCAGCACCTGCTGACAAGCTGTAGCATGGCGGCACCTGCTGACAAGCTGTAGCATGGCGGCACCTGCTGACAAGCTGTAGCATGGCAGGATCAACAATTGCTAGCGACATTGGCACCTGCTGACAAGCTGTAGCATGACAGGATCAACAATTGCTAGCGACATTGGCACCTGCTGACAAGCTGTAGCATGGCAGGATCAACAATTGCTAGCGACATTGGCTCTTGCTGACAAGCTGTAGCATGGCAGGATCAACAATTGCTAGCGACATTGGCACCTGCTGACAAGCTGTAGCATGGCAGGATCAACAATTGCTAGCGACATTGGCTCCTGCTGACAAGCTGTAGCATGGCAGGATCAACAATTGCTAGCGACATTGGCACCTGCTGACAAGCTGTAGCATGGCAGGATCAACAATTGCTAGCGACATTGGCTCCTGCTGACAAGCTGTAGCATGGCAGGATCAACAATTGCTAGCGACATTGGCACCTGCTGACAAGCTGTAGCATGGCAGGATCAACAATTGCTAGCGACTTTGGCTCCTGCTGACAATCTGTAGCATGGCAGGATCAACAATTGCTAGCGACATTGGCACCTGCTGACAAGCTGTAGCATGGCAGGATCAACAATTGCTAGCGACATTGGCTCCTGCTGACAAGCTGTAGCATGGCAGGATCAACAATTGCTAGCGACATTGGCACCTGCTGACAAGCTGTAGCATGGCAGGATCAACAATTGCTAGCGACATTGGCTCCTGCTGACAAGCTGTAGCATGGCAGGATCAACAATTGCTAGCGACATTGGCACCTGCTGACAAGCTGTAGCATGGCAGGATCAACAATTGCTAGCGACATTGGCTCCTGCTGACAAGCTGTAGCATGGCAGGATCAACAATTGCTAGCGACATTGGCACCTGCTGACAAGCTGTAGCATGGCAGGATCAACAATTGCTAGCGACATTGGCTCCTGCTGACAAGCTGTAGCATGGCAGGATCAACAATTGCTAGCGACATTGGCACCTGCTGACAAGCTGTAGCATGACAGGATCAACAATTGCTAGCGACATTGGCTCCTGCTGACAAGCTGTAGCATGGCAGGATCAACAATTGCTAGCGACATTGGCACCTGCTGACAAGCTGTAGCATGGCAGGATCAACAATTGCTAGCGACATTGGCTCCTGCTGACAAGCTGTAGCATGGCAGGATCAACAATTGCTAGCGACATTGGCACCTGCTGACAAGCTGTAGCATGGCAGGATCAACAATTGTATACATTGGCACCTGCTGACAAGCTGTAGCATGGCAGGATCAACAATTGCTAGCGACATTGGCACCTGCTGACAAGCTGTAATATGGCAGGATCAACAATTGCTAGCGACATTGGCACCTGCTGACAAGCTGTAGCATGGCAGGATCAAGAATTGCTAGCGACATTGGCACCTGCTGACAAGCTGTAGCATGGCAGGATCAACAATTGCTAGCGACATTGGCACCTGCTGACAAGCTGTAGCATGGCGGCACCTGCTGACAAGCTGTAGCATGGCAGGATCAACAATTGCTAGCGTCATTGGCACCTGCTGACAAGCTGTAGCATGGCAGGATCAACAATTGCTAGCGACATTGGCACCTGCTGACAAGCTGTAGCATGGCAGGATCAACAATTGCTAGCGACATTGGCACCTGCTGACAAGCTGTAGCATGGCAGGATCAACAATTGCTAGCGACATTGGCACCTGCTGACAAGCTGTAGCATGGCAGGATCAACAATTGCTAGCGACATTGGCACCTGCTGACAAGCTGTAGCATGGCAGGATCAACAATTGCTAGCGTCATTGGCACCTGCTGACAAGCTGTAGCATGGCAGGATCAACAATTGCTAGCGTCATTGGCACCTGCTGACAAGCTGTAGCATGGCAGGATCAACAATTGTATACATTGGCACCTGCTGACAAGCTGTAGCATGGCAGGATCAACAATTGCTAGCGACATTGGCACCTGCTGACAAGCTGTAGCATGGCAGGATCAACAATTGCTAGCGACATTGGCACCTGCTGACAAGCTGTAGCATGGCAGGATCAACAATTGCTAGCGACATTGGCACCTGCTGACAAGCTGTAGCATGGCAGGATCAACAATTGCTAGCGACATTGGCACCTGCTGACAAGCTGTAGCATGGCAGGATCAACAATTGCTAGCGTCATTGGCACCTGCTGACAAGCTGTAGCATGGCAGGATCAACAATTGCTAGCGTCATTGGCACCTGCTGACAAGCTGTAGCATGGCAGGATCAACAACTGCTAGCGTCATTGGCACCTGCTGACAAGCTGTAGCATGGCAGGATCAACAATTGCTAGCGACATTGGCACCTGCTGACAAGCTGTAGCATGGCAGGATCAACAATTGCTAGCGTCATTGGCACCTGCTGACAAGCTGTAGCATGGCAGGATCAACAATTGCTAGCGACATTGGCACCTGCTGACAAGCTGTAGCATGGCAGGATCAACAATTGCTAGCGACATTGGCACCTGCTGACAAGCTGTAGCATGGCAGGATCAACAATTGCTAGCGTCATTGGCACCTGCTGACAAGCTGTAGCATGGCAGGATCAACAATTGCTAGCGTCATTGGCACCTGCTGACAAGCTGTAGCATGGCAGGATCAACAATTGTATACATTGGCACCTGCTGACAAGCTGTAGCATGGCAGGATCAACAATTGCTAGCGACATTGGCACCTGCTGACAAGCTGTAGCATGGCAGGATCAACAATTGCTAGCGACATTGGCACCTGCTGACAAGCTGTAGCATGGCAGGATCAACAATTGCTAGCGACATTGGCACCTGCTGACAAGCTGTAGCATGGCAGGATCAACAATTGCTAGCGACATTGGCACCTGCTGACAAGCTGTAGCATGGCAGGATCAACAATTGCTAGCGACATTGGCACCTGCTGACAAGCTGTAGCATGGCAGGATCAACAATTGCTAGCGACATTGGCACCTGCTGACAAGCTGTAGCATGGCAGGATCAACAATTGCTAGCGTCATTGGCACCTGCTGACAAGCTGTAGCATGGCAGGATCAACAATTGCTAGCGTCATTGGCACCTGCTGACAAGCTGTAGCATGGCAGGATCAACAATTGCTAGCGTCATTGGCACCTGCTGACAAGCTGTAGCATGGCAGGATCAACAATTGCTAGCGACATTGGCACCTGCTGACAAGCTGTAGCATGGCAGGATCAACAATTGCTAGCGACATTGGCACCTGCTGACAAGCTGTAGCATGGCAGGATCAACAATTGCTAGCGACATTGGCACCTGCTGACAAGCTGTAGCATGGCAGGATCAACAATTGCTAGCGTCATTGGCACCTGCTGACAAGCTGTAGCATGGCAGGATCAACAATTGCTAGCGACATTGGCACCTGCTGACAAGCTGTAGCATGGCAGGATCAACAATTGCTAGCGACATTGGCACCTGCTGACAAGCTGTAGCATGGCAGGATCAACAATTGCTAGCGACATTGGCACCTGCTGACAAGCTGTAGCATGGCAGGATCAACAATTGCTAGCGACATTGGCACCTGCTGACAAGCTGTAGCATGGCAGGATCAACAATTGCTAGCGACATTGCCACCTGCTGACAAGCTGTAGCATGGCAGGATCAACAATTGCTAGCGTCATTGGCACCTGCTGACAAGCTGTAGCATGGCAGGATCAACAATTGCTAGCGACATTGGCTCCTGCTGACAAGCTGTAGCATGGCAGGATCAACAATTGCTAGCGACATTGCCACCTGCTGACAAGCTGTAGCATGGCAGGATCAACAATTGCTAGCGACATTGGCACCTGCTGACAAGCTGTAGCATGGCAGGATCAACAATTGCTAGCGACATTGCCACCTGCTGACAAGCTGTAGCATGGCAGGATCAACAATTGCTAGCGACATTGGCACCTGCTGACAAGCTGTAGCATGGCAGGATCAACAATTGCTAGCGACATTACCACCTGCTGACAAGCTGTAGCATGGCAGGATCAACAATTCAGTTATGTACCGGAAGAACAGATGTACAAAAAGGGAGAGAGTAAGAAAATACCTCTAACTCTCAAATAATGAGAATTGAGGAAATTACGTAGAACTATAAAATTCAGATAGAAAATGGAAATTGGAGAGGACACATCCCAAAATCAAAGGGCAACTGGAAACGGACCCAACTCCTGGAGTTGCCAATTTCATATCTCACCAACCGCGAGACTCTCAGAGTAGAGACCTTAGTGATAGCCAAGGTATAACATGCGTGGTGGCATCTACACACCTTGACCCTTGAATAGACGTGACGGGACTGATGGCCAAAATGTCACAAGCCTCTACAACGAATTAGGAACAGCAATAGTTAAATAGACCAAAGATGCTGTGAAAAAGGTCAGACCCCACTAATAATGCGTACAGCAAAGACAAGGTGTATCACGGCATGGAAATGAAAGATACCCTTTGTCTCGGATTCTCCCAATACCATCGAGGCCTTGGAGAACAAAAGTTGACCAAAGGAGGTCGACAGGAAGGATGTAAATGACGATCCCAGCAATGGAAGCAATGTCGTGCACAAGTGGAGCATCTTGATTGTGAGTCCCTGGGGCACAGTTCTGTTCCTGGGCCTGATAACCACAATGCCCTTGATGAAGCATCAATAAAATAATCAGTTCATTCAAGTAAATAAAGGGAAAGAATGATAGGCCTACATTTATATTAACATCCGCCTCGTGGCTGCCACCCCTAAGGTCCAGGTTCAATTCCCGACTCTGCCAAGGAATTTAATTCTCGTCTGAGAGAAGGAATTTCAAAAATACACACACTCCTGCAGACATCACAAAGCCACAGGTTACTAGACAAATTCAACACACACCCAAATAAACGGAGCTAAATGACCACGACGCCCAAGCCTCTCAAATGAAACAAGGGGTATGGTGGCACAGCGGTCAAGCTGTTTGCCTCTCACCACGCTGGACTGGGTTTGATTCCCGGTCAATGCATGTGAAATTTTCAAAGTGAAATGCCATGTCCTGTGGTTCGGATTCCACGTAAATTGTAGGTCCCGTGGGTCATGATCGCGAGATTAACGTTCACGTAAAACTACAAACTTCCTTCAAATGAAACAACCACTTCTGTTTAAGGTCGAACCACCAGAGTCAGCGAAGGTCGAGGGAGCATTTTCTACAAGAATGTCGAAGGCGGATTTATCGCACAGTACATCGAGTTCAGCCCACAATAGGACAGGGAAAGAAAGGATCGGGAGAGAAAGGAAAGAGGAGAGGCAGAGTGCAGATAAGAAAACTGTTGAACGACACAATAAGGGCACGGGCTCCCCTCCTCGCAAATCACGGAAAGTAGAGCATGGCAGGAATTAAAAGCGCAGTGGCTCTTTGTCTTCAGAGCCGGAGATAAGGGAGGGATTCGTAGTCCTCAAGAGTGCTCCTAATGCTGTTTTATAATTGGCTCGTCAATGTTTCTAGGCCCGTAACAGCTGTCTCAGTCCAATCTTACTAATTAAATTCTATGTTACCTTTTCACCATTACATTGCAAACTGTTAGGCTTTTCAGTGTTCAATGTCTTCAAGACTTCAGCCGTAGTCTGTGGTTAGAGGGTTTTAGGCTCTGCATCCCAAGGTCCTGGGTTCGATTTGTGGGTCCACCAAGGAATTTAATTCTGATCTGAGGGTTGGTATGAGGTACACTCAGCCTCATGAGGCAAAAATGAGAAGATATGACTTCGATTTCTACCTCAGCTGCCCTAGGAATCATTTCTCGTGGTTTCCTTCACTCCCACGCAATGCATATGCTAGGATGGTTCCTAACATGAAGTCACAGCTGCCTCCAGACAAATCATGCTTTCAGTTACAAATACACACACTAGTGAAGCCATTACTATAACACATGGTATCAGGCAGATTCAACACAAACCCAAGTACGCGGGGCTATATTACCACAATGATGCAATGTCCTAAATCAAGGAACAACTATAACAAGCCGCTGTGAGCAAACCACAGTCTTCTTATAATCACAGAATATTATGGTCTCCCCTTTCTTTCCAACTGTTCCCTGAAACTGTTCAACACCAAGCCTAATCATCGTTGCCCAGAGGCATATCTTGGGTATGGCAGACATGGAATGTGCCATGGGCGCTAATTAACTTGCCACATTTGAGAAAAATGTTGAATGAATTTTTCAATTAAGGAAATAAACTTTACACGAAATATGAAAGTGTGAGGGCGGGAATGGAGTCCACTCAGCCTCGTGAGGCAAAACTGGGAAGAGGAGGGTTCTACCCTACCTCAGCTGTCATGCAAGTGGTTATCCGTTGCTTACCGCTAGTTTGACTGCCCAGTGCTCCCGGAGCGCGGCCGCGATCTCGGAGCGCAATGACTGGATGGCCCTGCTCTAGATTAATTTGGAGTAATTTTTTGCCTTGTGGACACATGATAGCCTGTGTCAAGTGTGCATTAGAACTCAACACTTGTGCTATATGCAGAAAAGCAGTATCTGCTACAGTTAGGGCATTTCTTGCATAAATAGTATAATTTATTAGCCATACATAGTGCAAAATCCCTAATTGCACAATATTATTAAAGCTGTTTTAGAGTGTATTTTGTAAGTATTTTTATTCTCAATTGCATTTTGTGACTATTTTGAATCTAAATTACATTTTGTAAGTATTTTCTATCTAAATTGCATTTTGTAATTATTGTCGATTCAAATAACAGTACAGTAAGTATGTAGTTAGTTTTAGTTGTAAGTAGGTAGTTAGTTTGTCTATTAGATATATGTCATTGTTCTATTAGACTGTGGTGTGTGAGTGTGTCTGGTAGCAGTTGCATTGTTTATTAGTTATAGTTCATTGTTTCAGTAGACTGTGATGTGTGAGGGTGCATGTTAGTGTGCCTGGTGACACTCTGTTTTAGTGGTAGTATTTGTTGTTGGTGGAACTTTAGTATTTTTTTCGTTAGTAGAATTTTGGTGTGTAATTGTTAGTACGGTAGAAGATTAGTATTTTTGTTAGTTGAATTGCTCTTTACTTATTCTGAAAGGGAGTAGCAGCCTTTCAGAATAAATCAATTCTTTACTAGTCTTATAGACGGTTAATATATTGATAATATAAGCCAAATAATGGCTACACTGCGTCCTGCTGCACGGCTGAAAGCAACGGGAAACTACAGCCGTATGCTATTCCCGAGGATATGCACCTCTCTATGCATAATTACATGTGATGGTGGCCTCCTCCCTTGTAAAATTTCAATCCGGAGGTAAACTAGTCCCCCGTTCGGATCTCCGGGTGGGGACTACTCGAGAGGGGGTTAACATCACAGAAGTGACAAAGAGGAAATCTCACATTCTACTGATCGGAGCGTGGAATGTTAGAAGTCTGCTAGGAACTGGAAGGTTAGAAAACTTAGAAATGGAAATGGATAGGTTGAGGTTGGATTTGGTTGGGATTAGTGAAATGCGCTGGCAGGAAAAACAGGACTTCTGGTTAGGAGACTATAGGGTCATTAGCACTAAATCAAACAATGGCCAAGCAGGGGTTGGCCTTATATTGAGTAGGAAACTTGGACAGCGGGTGGAATATTATGAGGAATATAGTGAACGGATTATTGTAGCAAAAATCAATACTAAACCTACCTGCACCACAGTGGTACAAGTCTATATGCCTACCAGTGAAGCTGATGATGAGGATGTTGAAAAGGTCTACGAAGAAATAGACGAAATTCTGAGGTATATCAAGGGTGATGAAAATGTTATAGTAATGGGAGATTGGAATGCTGTGGTAGGAAAAGGGAGAGAAGGGAAGATAGTAGGAGATTTCGGATTGGGTGAAAGGAATGATCGAGGAAGCAGGCTGGTAGAATTGTGCACCGAGCATGAATTGGTCATAGCTAACACTTTATTCAATAACCACAATAGAAGAATATACACATGGATGAGACCAGGAGATACAGGGCGTTACCAAATCGACTTCATTATGGTCAAGCAGAGGTTTCGAAACCAGATTTTGGATTGTAAAACATATCCTGGTGCTGACATAAACTCTGACCACGATCTGGTTGTAATGAAATGCAGATTAAAGTTGAAGAAACTGAAGAAAAGTCAAAAGCCAAAAAGGAGGGCAATAGACAGACTGAAAGGGAAGGATGTAAACGAAAGATTCAAGAAGAGTATAAAGGAAGGACTAATGAAAAACCCTAAACAAACTTCAATTGCAGACGAATGGGCACTTTTGAAGAATGAAATAACAAAATCCGCAGAAGAAAACATTAGTAGGAAAGAAAGAATAGGTAGAAAACCGTGGATCACTCAGGATATACTAGAATTGATGGATGAAAGGCGGAAACACAAGAATGTAAGAGATGAAAAGGGGAAAGCAGAACACAGACGTCTGAGAAATGAGGTTAACAAGAAGTGCAAGGAAGCGAAAGAAGAATGGTTGAAAGTGAAATGTGCAGGTATAGAAAATTGTCTGAAATTAGGAAAAGTAGACACAGCTTATCGAAGGATTAAGAATATTTTTGCGGAAAAGAAGACTAAGTGCTGTAATATTAAGGACACAAATGGAAAGCCTCTAACAGTTAGGGAAGAAAAGGTTGAGAGATGGAAAGCTTACATAGAGAGTTTTTATAAGGGAAAGGAGATTGAGAAACGTGTAATGGAAAGGGAGGAGGAAATTGATGAGGTTGCGAAAGGAGATTTAATATTGAGATCAGAATTTGTTAGAGCTTTGGAAGACTTAAGCAGGAACAAAGCACCAGGCATAGATGATATACCGATTGAGTTGCTACGCTGCATAGGAGATGAAGGTCTGATCAGGTTATTTCACTTGGCGTGTAGGATTTATGAGACAGGTGAGGTACCCCCTGATTTCAAGAAGAATATAATCATCCCTATACCAAAGAAAGTGGGAGCTGACAGATCTGAAGATTACCGTACAATCAGCTTGAAAACTCATGCTTCAAAGATCCTGTCTAGAATAATTTACAAGATGATTGAAAGCCAGATAGAAACGGAGTTGGGTGAAGACCAGTTTGGTTTCAGGAGAATGTAGGAACAAGGGAAGCTGTACTAAGTCTTAGGCTGATTTTGGAAGGTAGAATAAGGAAAGATAAGAGAACGTTCATGGCTTTTGTAGACTTAGAAAAGGCTTTTGATAACGTTGATTGGACTAAATTGTTTGACATTTTGAAATCTATTGGAATAAAGTACAGGGATAGGAGGGTGATATACAATCTATACAGAAACCAGACAGCAGTCATTCGAGTTGAAGGACATGAGAGGGAAGCTGGTATTCAGAAAGGTGTAAGGCAAGGCTGCAACTAATCACCCATACTTTTCAATCTTTACATTGAACAAGCAATGAAGGAAATTAGAGAAAAATTTAAAGTGGGAGTGAAGATTCAAGGAGAAATAATTTCAACTCTGAGATTTACTGATGACATCGTCATCTTGGCCGACAAGCCTGAGGATTTGAATGAGTTTTTGAATGGTATGGACTCCGTCTTACGGAAAGAATTCATGATGAAAATGAATAAATGTAAAACATAACTACTGGAATGCAGCCGAAATAAATCAGAAACCTCTATGGAGATCAAATTGGCAGGTGAAAAGCTGAAGGATGTAGGAGACTTCTGTTACTTAGGAAGCAGAATAACCAGTGATGGACGAAGCAAAGAGGATATAAAAAGTAGGTTGGCTCAGGCAAAGAAAGCATTTCTAGAAAAAAGGAATCTGCTGACATCGAATATAGATTTAGGTATTAGGTAGCCATTTTTGAAAGCCTTTGTCTGGAGCGTGGCGCTCTATGGAAGTGAAACTTGGACCATTGGTGCAGCAGAAAAGAGGAAAATTGAAGCATTTGAAATGTGGTGTTACAGGAGAATGATGAAGATCAGATGGGTAGATAGGGTTACAAACAAAGAGGTATTAAGACGAGTGGGAGAGGAGAGATGTTTCTGGCGACTGCTAATGAAGAGAAGAGATAGGTTGGTAGGACACATACTAAGACACCCAGGAATAACAAGCTTAGTTATGGAAGGAAGGGTCGAGGACAAGGACTGTAGGGGTAGACCAAGGTTAGAATATGTTAAACAGATTGCCTCGGATGTAGGGTGTCGGAGCTATGTAGAGATGAAACGATTAGCTCAGGATAGGGAGGCATGGAGAACTGCATCAAACCAGTCAAAAGACTGAAGACTCAAACAACAACTACCACTTCTAGGCCTACTCGAGACGAATAGGCGATTATCGGGATGATCCCTGACTTTATGTCACAGTTGCCTCCTTTCCAATCCTCGCCTGAATGACAAATACACACATTAAAACAACCATCACTATGAGACAGGCAGACAAAAATTCCACACACACCGAAGTGAATGGGGCTAAATGACCACGATGTCCAAGGCCCTTGAATGAAACAGGAAGAACAACTCTTGTTGGGAGCCAAGTTACGGTGAGGAGCACCAGGACATAACACCAAAGCGAAGCACCTCACATTCCGCTATCTGCACGGATAAGTTACTAACATAGAGGATACAGGTAGCCTATCCCTCGATTTACGCGATGAATTCGTTCCGAGTATTCATCGTGTAATACGAAAACGCGTTAAGTGAATGTATTATAATATGGGTTAGATAGGAGATAGGGACTAATTCAAGGAAAAAATTAAAAGCCGATAGCCTAAGTGTTAAACAAATGCAACTCCAGAGTCTGGATAGGATGCTTCCAGTCCTTTAAACAAATCTTTTGCTTCGGCCTGAATAACCATGGTAGATATCGCGATCGAACTTTTAGTTTGATGTTCAATTGGGCCAACATTCGTTCCATTTTCTCCATAATTGGCACCCTTATTTGTGTTATCTTGGATGACGTTATTCTGGGCGCACTTTTGCAGCTTTTTTTTAAATATTTTCTGCTTGACTTCCTATGGTTCTCCGAGTTGATTTTCAGATTCCTGTAGCTCGGAAAATGTCCACAGTGCGCTCAATGCGTTCTTATCGCTTTATACCTTCCAGCTTTTCTTCAAGTGTTATTGATTTCTTTTGCTTTTCGTTTTTGAAGTATTTTGATCACACTTTATTTTCTCCATAACGTTTTTAGAAACAATAAAACACAGCTTGTTAACTCGATGCTCTCTTTAATAATGAACCCATGTCACCAGTCAACACTGAACAACGCGACACCGCTACTCTTTGGGACTGCAGCCTTGCAGTGCTGCACACTCGATCACGGGGAATTGTGAATCCACAAACTAATTTGTATATATATATTTTTATTGATGTGTAACATCTTTCCGCTCGGTTGCTGGATAGTTTTGTGGGAGTGATTTTGAAAATAGGGGACGGAAGTGGATCGGAACGATCGAGCTGGCAGTGGTGGATCGAACGGAAGTATGCACTGCCCGCTCGATCGATAGAACGGAAGTGTAATAGCTGGCAGTGGTGGAAAACCGAAGTATGGCCTGCCCGTTCGATCGATCGAACGGAAGTGTACTAGCTGGCAGTGGTGGAAAACGGAAGTATGCACTGCCCGTTTGATCGATCGAACGGAAGTGTGCCCTAGCTGGCAGTGGTGGATCGAACGGAAGTTTAAGATGCACTGCCAACTCGATTGATCGATCCAGCTGACACTGGTAAGAGAAACAATCAGCGCGCGGTGTTGGAAATTGATACCATGACGCACTCTCGACCATGTGGAATGTATGTGACATACTGAACGGAAAACGCTCATGCGTACTCTGGTGTCAAGTGATTGAAACAAATGACATGGTACATGTTCGAAGTCGTCGTATCTGTATTTAAATGGTAAAATGCCTTAATATTAAACATTGTAAGTAGTCGGCATTGCCGGTTATGTTTCTGCACAATGGCTATTAAAATTTTTACCCACATAACGGCAATGCAGTCATCAATATAATATAATCGTTGTGGTTATACGAGAATTGAGCAAGCCTTCATGAACTATTACTCAATACATTCTCTTTACTCACAAGAGGGCTTATTCATAAGGCATTTTAAACTCAATTTCACGCAGGAACATTCTCGAAAGAAGCAAAATATAAATGAAACTCAATTCCGTAATGCAGCATTATTGGAACGTGGAAATAAGTCACCATCTTGTGCACAATAGTTGCGTAGTCGAAATAGCCGTGGGGTTAGTGCGTATGACTGTGAATCTAGAGACCTTGTGTTCGAATCCTGGGCGGGGTAGATATTTTTGCTACCAGATTATCATTTTAAACGATATTTATCATATCAATATGATTCATTTTAACAGAATGCATATGAAATTACGTGTTGGTCTGTGAATGAAGAGCACCTGTTTATAAGGAATTTAAGGTTATGAGCGGTGTCGCGTCTATTAATCTAGTTGATCCATATCGTATTCTTTATTTAGGCTAGTGCTGGTGGAATCTACAAATCATCTAATAAAATGAGTTCCGTATTATAAACTACAATATCTGTAAAACACTCCCTTTTACAATAGATTAATATTTGTGCCAATAATACTATAAAATACCTGTGTTTCAACAATTATTTCACGTGAGGTTTCTTCTATGTCAGATGTTACACATCATATGCGACTACTGTAAGGCTCGTAATTTTTTTAAATATAATTTGTGCATTTTTTTTTAAATCGTGTTATAGCGAAAATGCTTAGAGTGCAAACGCGTATAACGAGGGATGACTGTATAGGGACACGATCACAAGATAACACTTCTGAGCAACACCGTGATGTCACATAGCTGCAGGGAAGGATTCAACACTGTTGACTGCAGCTGTCACCAAGATAGTGTATCCTACTCGTACTCATGATAAACTGTATCATATTATGGTTAGGCGTTATTTGAAATCCTGGGTGACAATCGTAGCAACCATTAACTATCAGCATGACACTCACCACTGTGCATGAAAGAAACTGTATGGTTGAATAAATGTACGTCACCTTGAATATCATTCGTTTCTTGCTGAACCCGCGAATGAACTGGGCACGTTTAATCGCGCAACACGACTGCAATGCAGAAAATCCGGAGAATGGAGGTTCGAATCCCGGTGTTGAAACCATCCATTCTGAATTTGGATTTTCTGTCATTTGTTTGCACACTCTCTCCAGAATAATGATGGATCACCTACTCCAATTACTTACTCTAATAATAACAGTTACATAGAACCAAAGGTTAACGGACTAATCAAACACACAACAAAGTACCTGGTGCTGACGACCAAGAAGATCCTATTCCATAAACCTTGTTAACAAGAACAGCTAAAATCTGTCTCTATTGTGATAAAATATAACAGGAGTGAGCCTAGTATCGCTGAACTAATTAATATATTTCCACAACGGTGTCACGAGGCGACTTCTTCAGGAGTTTTCACAGTGGGCCCTTAAATCATTTCCCATTCTACATATCCACGACATAGACTCAAATAACTCCAATTCCAAGCGCTTGTCATCAAAGTAAAACAAGGGGCTGATGAACTCGATGTTAAACATTCCTAAATGAAAGCAACAAAGTGATGCAACAAAATTGTTGTAACCAATTTATGGGATAAGTATATCACCACCATTGAGTTTGTATGTAAACATGTGTGGTGAGCGTAGCCGAGTGTGTAACTGACAATGGAGTTAAGATAACTTTAAAGACATTTTTCATTGTTACCTTATTAACAATAATATATTAACTTTCAGTCGGTCAATTCAAACATCATTCCAAATACTGGAATATGTGAAAAATAACATGAAATAAATTCCATGTGATTATGGACTGTATATTGTGCCCGTCAGACAAAGTCACCAGGAGATTATCTGCCGCAGATAACCTTACTGACTTCCTTATCCTTCGAACCCACACGCGGAGAGGATCGGGTATCTCTTCAGGTTAGCTCCGGCAGGGTGTATCAGGTAAAGTGAGAAGAAAATGGGCATGCTCAAGAATCACAGCCCACAAAATCACAAACCAAGGAATGAAAATTTAAGATTTAGTTGAAAATCGTAGAGAATTCATGTAAGAATCACAAGCCCCCCTAACCTGCTTCGGTGGGTTAAAAGTCTCGGCTAGTCAGCAAGTCTAACAAGCAATAATAATAAAATTAAAAATTCGATTCCCTAAACTGAATTTAAATTAAACCCTCACGATAGATCGTCTTACAAGAAAAATTATCAAACAGCAATAAAGCTAAGAATGTGACACGTAAACCGTTCGCTAAGCAAATACAAACATTGCGAAGAATATGAATAGTCACATCTAGCGAATATACGGCAAAGCAAAAACACTAATCGTCAACCTGTCATAAAATGGAACTTACATTTACTGCACCTTGAGAGATAAGCTGAGTTATGTTGGTGTGAATTCTAACATTTACTTTTATGATAAGTAGATAGATAATCCCTAATTTACGTTAATTACAGATGTGATGCTTTTGCGGCAAGACAAATTCAAAGCTTAATAGAAACTTAATTAATACACACATGGGTACAGGTTTAGAAAAATGATACACTCTAAAAGTAACACATGAAATAATCACACTCCTGCCTGCGCTAATCAGATCGCTGTTTGCGCCCGATCGTCACCTATGTGAGTAGATAGCCACTAGGGTGTCTGCTTCACCCATTTTATTTGAACGCGACTGTACCTTGCGTTTGTTTTTCCGATATTTTCCGAACCAATCATCCTAGATGGGCGTGTCAAATTACTCGAGATGAATCCCCCTTTACTGTAGACCGTTTATTTTATAGATTTAGCCAAACATCGGCAAACTACTGTCGACCAAAGTATTATGTGTACACGAGTTTGAAGGTTGTTTGTTAAGTAACCAATAGACCTACATAAAATCCAATACCTTCAACATTTTTGTCGTTCTATTGTACGTTAGTTCATGTAGGTTGGGATTTTCTAATTTATATTTTAAGATTTTTTATCGCAGTTGGAACACAAAAAGTGCAGGTTTTTAAGCGTGTTTCAACCATGCGTCATATTTAAGAATTATTATCTCAAAAGCCCGTCATCAGATCGAATCCAAATTTTAACACAATATACAATGGATTGTTGTATAACTGGTTTATTAATTTCACAATTGTGTGTGTCCAAGAAACAAAGTGGTTACCATTTTTGTAAGGTAACTTTTTCTCGGCTCGGGGTGGTTGGAAAATGTAGTTCTTGGTTGCATTGTAATCGTTATACATCAAAAAGTTATGCTATATGACTGTGATATACGTAAATTAATTCACTTATTTTATATCGGTTAGTATTTGTACTAGGAAATAACACATGGTTCTCCAGCTAACCGCTCCGAGATAAGCTGTACAGCGTTGTTTTGGTGGAGCCCATCACTTCCGAGCGAGACGCGCCATGAAGCGTGTGGGCACCATTTCGGCAACGCTGTACAGCTTTTCCCAGAGCGGCTAGCTAGTGAAACATGTGTTATTTCCCCGTAGAAATACAAACCGATATAAAATAAGTGAATTAATTTACGTATTTCACAGTCATACAGCATAACGTTTCGATGAATAAGGATTATAATACAACCAAGAACTACATTTTCCAACCACCCCGAGCCGAGTAAAAGTTACCTTACAAAAATGATAACAACTTCGTTTCTTGAACACACACAATTTTGAAATTAATAAACCATTTATACAACATTCCAATGTATATTGTGTAAAAATTTGGGTTCTATCTGATGACGGGTTTTTGATATAATAATTCTTAAATGTGACGCATGGTTGAAACACGCTTAAAAACGTGCATTTTGCGTTCCATCTGTGATAAAAATATTAAAATATAAATTAAAAATTACAAACCTACATGACCTAACGTAGAATAGAACGATGAAAATGATGATGTTATTGGATTTTATGTGGGTCTATTGGTTACTTCACAAACAACCTTAAAACTCGAGTGCCCATAATATTGTACAGCCCAGGGGCAGTACCCCTCCATCTTTCATCAAAACCACGCTCATAGGCATACCATAACCCTCACATACTTCTTTAACACAAGCAGGCCCAGCAATACTGCTGACAGCCACGCTTACATAATACACACATAAACACACTAACTGGAGCAGCGACGGTGAGGAAACGCTGACCGAGCAGTGGGGGAAGGCCTTAAAAGCTAGACCAGAAGAGCCCTGCTCCTCCGAGGTCCGTTCCAGCTCTTCACCAAGTGAGAACTAGCCGTGTGCTCAGATTCCTTATCATTGTAACACCTACCCTGAACACTTTTGTATTTTACATCTTGTACTTTACTTTATACCTGTCCAGCACCTAAAAGGGACAGTACATCACAGCTACTGGCCAATAAATACTTGGTCAGTAAACACATACATTTATTACTCATTTTACCCCGTTTTACATCCTTACACCCAACCTGACCTTAGCCCTAATTGCCCCTGACCGTGAAGGCCAGGAACTGCATCGTCAGGAATCCTATTGTACTCGAGCAAGCAGCCAGACCGCAGCGTGTCCAATTGTCGACTCTGCACGTGAGTTTGCTAAACGCTCGCTCTACTTAATCGGCAGGCTAGGTCATTAGCTCACTCTTAGACGTTCATCCCCTAAACAGGTAGACTAGACGCACCCTGTAGAAACACCCCCAACAGATCACATCCTCACATCAACACATTACACTGGTAGTCTCCCCCCAATCACGGGAAACTACCCTTTTTCGGAAACATCCCTTAAATTAATACATCTACACTACCCTGTTTATCCCACCCCCAACAGAGGGATAAAACATATTGGTGGAGGCGCGTCTACCACGCAAAATAAGGGTAAGGTACTCAAACAACGAGCTCTCGTGGTAGAGCGATCCATACCGAAAGCAGCCAAGCGAAATTTGAATTTCTTTTTCTATGAGAGAAAGCATTATTTTTTCCCTCCTCCCTGGGAACACGAGGGAAATTTTAGCCAACCCCCCCCCCCCGGGGAAGAATCAGCAGATTTAATACATTAAAAGCCACACACATTTTTAAAATACACACACGTAGTTGAGGATGGCCCCCCTATACCGTTTAGCTGTGTTAAGGAACATTGGGGAATGCCAGGAATTAATTGCCTGGCATAAGGTCTTTGAGACAAGGCAGGACTACCTCAGGAGGTATCAGCAGCTCCTGCACGCTCAGAATATGAGAATTATAAGGGCACTTGTCCGGCCACGCCGCAGCGCCAAGAATCGAAAGACTAGGGCGAAAATCCCCATCCTCCGTACACAACTCAACAAAGCACACTGGAAACTACACTGCCGACACGAGGTCATATTCCGGCAATGGGAGGCACTCATCCAAGAACATAAACAAATAGGAACTAGCGGTACCAAAGTTGCCGAACAGGCCATATGCCACAATAGGCAGTATGCTCAAATTTGGGCCGAATATCGGGAACTCCAGGCCAACAATGCCATCTTTGAGTTCATGGTAGGGCCACCAACGAAGCCAAGAGAGGACATAGGCGTAGATACACTAACACAGCAATTCGCGAAGATGTCCCTCTCGACACGTACCGCCACACAAGGGAAGGAGTCTGCCGTGGCCATAGGCCAGAAATCGGTCAGGCTAGCCTCCAATACATTACAGGGCCAAACTCACATAGACACACGTCCCTCAGCTCCGGTCCAGGAGGCAATTTTGCTAGACTGAGGGGCGAAACTTACGCCTGCCCCCTCAGAACGAATGAACGAGAGGGAGTTGACGCCAGGGCTCTCAAACACACACGATAACACAGAGAAGGACCTGGAGGAAACTATATTATGGGCTGGGGACGTAGAGAACGTACCACAGCACGATAAGCCCATACCGACCTACACACATAGACAGACACGAAGGAAGGAGTCTGCCGTGGCCATAGCCCAGAAAACGGCTAGACTGCCCTCCAATACATTAGAGGGGCGCTCACAGACAACTACACGACCCCTACCGCCAGTTCAAAGGGCGATTTCGCCAGAATGGAGGCGGACACGCACATGTGCACCCCCGAGACAAAGAAATACAGGGGGATTGCTCACAATTCACCAGGGTGTAACACACACGCCTGCACGCACTATCATGCCTCCAAAACAGAGTACACGGGGTATAAGGGAAGTTTTACCGCCCACCCCACGAGGCCAGGCAGACAGGAGGGCATACACCCCACAGACACTGATAGGGTAGCGCGGAACCAACGCAGCCCTTCAGGCGCGAGCACACCTACGCCTATTAACAGGCACTACGGTGAACGTAGGCTTAGGCTTACTTTACTTAAAACACTCCAGAAAAATGGTAAAGAAGCACCCCAATGGGAAGCGGAGGCCTATACCCTCATAACAGGGCGAAGGTATTCACCCCGTCGGGCAACAACGCTCGGGCGAGGATAAACACATTTACAGGGGAAAACCCACTCCCAACTAGACAAAAACTGGCCAGAACTAAGGCAATTCGTAAGTACATTAAAATTAAACCAGGAATATGGACACGGGGACAGACAATCACACGGACGGCCTCGCACAGACAGCATGATTACACAATCCCATAGAAAGGCCATAGGATCCCATATAGACACTGTGCCCCATAGAGTTATAGCTAAGAATTAATGCATGCATAAGAAGGTTTATATTATATGTATATGACAGGCATATTATCATTGTGTACACATCTTAAATATACACCAGGGATGGCATATGAATTGCACTAATGCCATTCACAGCACAGACATAAACACGGGGAGGTTCTTTTACAAGGTAGATACAACGACACGGGAGTATACAGCAACAGCTACTGCCCAGAGTCAGCCTCAAGGGCGCGACATGGCAACTAAGGGCCACAACACACAAGCACAAGAACCATTGAGCCACACAAGCATGAACACAGGAAGGTTCTTTTACATACAGGGAATACATGTACAAACACATAAATTACACAGGCAGAGACACTAACACAGATATTGTCATCACGATAGTAGGGCCAAAAGATAAGGCGCGGTCATCATGAAAAACGTAGGGCCTCGTGAAAACATATTTTAGAAACACTCACACCATTTTTGACAAGGTCGCAATATAAATGCTGTACACTTCAAATGTTAACTGCCGGACAGGAAATACGGTCCCGGCAGCGCTGTTATCACATGAAGTAACCCAACACTTTGCATGCTCAGCGCGAATACGTGACACACTCGTCGGCTGAAGGCACTCACAGACATCACAGTATTACAATCGACAGAGTATCATCCACTAGGGATTCAAAACCACACTACGCCCACAAATTAAGACCAGGGTTAACCAAAATTCGCACAGACGACATACATGGGTCATACTTACAGGGGCGTAGGCCCGTTCCAAGGTATTCGCTATAGCAACCTACTTAGGGCATTAGCGACCCCAGGACTACCAATAGGGGACGTACCGGGAACACCAGGCCTCTACGGAGACCACAAAATACTCTTTTGGACCATAACGCCCGAAATCCGAATGCGGGAGACGCCACGAGCACAGACAAACGCTCACACAAAGTAGGGAACACCACATCTCTACGGCCAAAAATCATGGCAATGTAGATTACCCCGGACATAAAATAATAGAGCAAGACACAAAGGGGAAGTAATCACGGAAACGAATTCCCAACAAGCTTGTGAGCGAAAAAAAATTACAAGTTAACACGTTGGCCTTTCTAGACTGCAAACACATGTCGACACACGGACAGTGGCGGAAGTCACATTTTGTTAGCCTTCCTGCATATCATTGAAGACTTTCCGTACACAAGGACACTAAATAAATATACAAAAAACACTGCGCTGCAAATAATCGAATTCCAGCGTGTTGCCACACACTGTTGACGGAAGAAATTCTTGTAGCAGCAGGACGTGACAATGACATACAGACATGATGACACTAACATAAAAACAAGAACAGTAAAGGTATACAGTGACAACACGGATGTTGATACAGGAAGTGAGAGCGGCATCACATTAGGCTTCGCACCCAATATTACACAAATATTGTAGACCGGATTGATCTGGGAAGACAGACTATTTTTACGCCTACCAGTGACAGGACTGGCACATGTTTACAAAGGTGATAACAGACAGTACATGGCGCGTGACAGGTAGCCACGCGGAACAAGATAAGTTCTCTCAGATAACAGCACACGCGCCGGTAGGAGTTAGCAGAAGGCAGCTCCATACATACAAGAGCGCATCAATTACAGCCACGACCGCTTCCCTTCTACACGCGCCCAACACTTAGGGGCAGACAGTCAATTACACGCGAACATACAAACTAATTAGGGGCGGATACAGACAGATTCCATGGAGGAACAACCCCCCCTAATAATTTCTTTTCTTGTTTTTATTTTCTAAAATCCATTACAGGCAATTATGCTATGCCGATTTATACTCACTGCCACATGCTACCCTATCCCATATTATGAACAGGGGACCATATAGGGCCGTGAACGACACAGCATCACCACACTTAGACATCATAGGGGCAGTCAAAGGCGGGGCCCACAGACATAAACATTTTACACGACGTGGGAATGACAGACCCACGGGCACTGCACAGACTAGTATTTTAGGACACACTAGGTGCTATATGGCATCTCAACTCAGCCAGCGTAAATTCCAAGGAGCGGGAGGACAACGCATAACGACCAAGAGAGGATGACACACTACAATAGGAGTAGAGGTGGATAATACCATCAGGATGGCCATGGTACCAGCTACGGGCTACCATCCCCATACCCTTCCTCCTACATTCCCCATTACCTACAACACTATCCAACACAGACATACAGATACATAAAAACACCTACACTGCATTGCAAAATTTACTGAGGGATTGATAGATTTCATGCTTTTCATAAATTAAGGTTTGCTACACCTTGGAACCGAACGCCTACACCTGAGTATTAGAGGTGATTCGGAAACAAATATTAAGCGGCGATGCACATCTCTATATAGAGAGATGAGGCCATACGGATACTAACAAATATTTTATTAAATAATCCCGCATGCAAGGGACATAAACATATTGTATCCTAGCAACACGCCTTATCCTCAAATGAGAGCAGATACGCCTCATATCCATTTCACTGCATGGGATATCCCACCCACACACCAGGGGTTGTATTACTATCACACCCGCATGATATTTGCAAATTTTGCACACCTGGGAAAAGCCCACCCCATCCACTCAGAGTAAATACCTCCTAAAATCATCATCGGCTCCCGGCCACCATAAACATGGAGTCCAACGATGCACGACCCCCTCCCACCACGCTTTAACCCCATTCAACAAATAACACCCCCGGATCCTAATAACAAGAGACCAAACGCCCTATAAACCTACTAATACCTCCAGAAAATCACCAAGGCATCAACGCTGGAAATCCGATACGGCAATAACAGGCCTAAAGTAGTCACGGCATTTCGAAGATTCTACAACCCCAGAACACTAGAAATTTTACATAATTACATAATTATACAGTATCACACTTATTTTCAAAGGAATCTGAAGTCACACTAGATGGTGACGAGAAGGTAAACGGACGAGGAGCAGAAGCTCCATGGAGGGGCAGAGTCGGGGAAAAACGGCAACGGATCCTGACCCAGACTAAAGACGGAATAACGAAAGGTCGAAGCGACGATGACTCAGTGCGGGCAAACGTCGGAATCCTGGGAGACCTAGCCTGTCCCTGGGACGAAGAAACTTATACCCATTATGCACTACTGTCGTCGAAGCCAGACCTGCAGGGGAGACTTTTGACGTCTAGTAGGAGAATTAGCCAGCTCAATATTAGACTCAGGTGACGAACCTAGAGACGACCAACTTGGACTAGACTGTTAGTTAGTTTGTAACATAGGTAGCGTTCATAAGGCGGGGAACGAGCCTTCCAATCGTGTGAAGTGAAGAAGTGCCTCAGGATTCAACGGGACCAATCCTAGGGACGCCAAGTCCTCATTCCGGACAGTGAGGTGAAGATGATTTAACAAATGATATATAATAACCAATGAATGATAAATAATGCGTATGGAATGAATGCGGTCATTCGGACTCGTGCCCACATAAATGGATGGCAGTGGGTCTCCAGAGCTTAAATGGTAACGCAGCGAGCGGCCAGAGATATAAATGAGGAATGCGGCGAGCACCTCACAGCGGCCTGGGCCACCGATTAATAAATATAAAATGGCGAATAATGCCAATATAAGCATATATAAATACCAACAAAAAGGATATCCGCGCGAAGCGTTAGCTCCCTAGCAACGCAGTCACACAGGCCTATATTAGTTATTAAGAGGGGAAGTCGACAATTAGCATTAAGGGCGCGGAATGCAAAAGGGTTTTTAACCATGCAGTTTTGGAGGCAACCAGTGTTTCCAAAACATGCACGTTTGGTGCCCTGAGGGTGGCGACATACCTCTGGCGATCGCGCCGATCAAAATTCTGGTATGTAAGGCAGTTGCATTTGAAAGGCAACTTAGATTTAAGCAAATTTAACAAGCACTGTTGTAAAATGGTAGCTACAACATATTTCGGCATTAGGTTAAGGACTATTTTGGCATGTATATACAAACATTTTTATAGCATTAATTAATATAATCTAGGTTAAGCACTTTTACTTACCGACAGGGAGTTCGACACCGTATAGGGTAAGAGCGACACAATATAGATTTAAATGAGGGTACCGAGCGAGACGCGCCATGATGCGTGTGGGCACCATTTCGGCAACGCTGTACAGCTTTTCCCGGAGCGGCTAGCTAGTGAAACATGTGTTATTTCCCCGTAGAAATACAAACCGATATAAAATAAGTGAATTAATTTACGTATTTCACAGTCATACAGCATAACGTTTCGACGTATAAGGATTACAATGCAACCAAGAACTACATTTTCCAACCTCCCCGAGCCGAGAAAAAGTTACCTTACAAAAATGATAACAACTTTGTTTCTTGAACACACACAATTTTGAAATTAATAAACCAGTTATAAAACATTCCATTGTATATTGTGTAAAAATTTGGGTTCGATCTGATGAAGGGTTTTTGATATAATAATTCTTAACTGTGACGCATGGTTGAAACACGCTTAAAAACGTGCACTTTTTGTGTTCCAACTGTGATAAAAAATATTAAATTATAAACTATAAATTCCAAACCTACATGACCTAACGTAAAATAGAACGATGAAAATGATGATGTTATTGGATTTTCTATAGGTCTATTGGTTACTTCACAAACAACCTTCAAACTCGAGTGCACATAATACTTTGATCGACAGTAGTAGATCATTTGTTCATTATATATCGCGAACAAGTAAACGTACAGACTTACCGGTATGTGAAGTGTCAAATGAATTGTCATATTACCCTCTGTGCCATGGACCATTGATTCAGCCAAATTTTGACCAAATGGCCTAACTACATGGCAGGGCACCCATTTTATTTATACGCGACTATACCTTGCTCTGGGCACGTGACTAGTGCTGAGACTTTCGCGGGCTTTTTAAATGATTATTTAGGGATTATTGACTGTAAATTATTAATTATGTATTTATTTAATTATTATTATATATTAAATTATTTATTTTTATCATTCAATTTTTATTAAATATATATTATTATTATTATTATTATCATTATTATTATTATTATTATTATTATTATTATTATTATTATTATTAAGGGATTAAACAAGAATTTTACCCCAACGAGCAAGACGTCGGCCACGGTGATCGTGCCTCAAACCCGTAATCGGAGGGGGTCATGTAAGGTGTTAAATTGCTCAGGATGAAGCCCTCTTTACCGTGGATTATTTAGTTTTTACACTTTTGTCCAAAAGGGCCTAAATACATGAGAAGACATTAATTTATTTGTACCCGACTATACCTTACTCTTTGTTTTTTTGTTGATATCTCGCGAAGCAATTATTGTAAAAGGTTGTCTAAGAGGTCGTATTAAATGGCGTAACAGCCCCATTGCTACGGTTAAGAATACAAATCCTTAAATACTGTATAGGGAATTTACGGCAAAGCAAAAATACTAATCGTCCACATGCCACAAAATGGAATATACATTTACTGCACCAATAGAGGTAAACTGAGTTTTGTTCGTATCACTTCTAGCAATTAATTTTACGTTATGTACTGTAGTTAGTTAATCCCTAATTTACGTTAATTACATTACAGATGAGGCGCAACTGCGGCAAGAAAAAATCAAATCTAAATAACAGCCAAGCACTGTCCATAAACGCCTGAATTAATACACACATGGGTACAGTTAAAAAAACGATACACACTAAAAGTAGTTCATAAAATAATCACACTTCGGACTGCGCTAATCAGATCGCTGTTTGTGTCCAATCGTCGTCACCATTGTGCATGAATTTAGAATGGTGACAGCACAGATATAACTGTGACTTAAGTCACATAGTCACTAAGTGTCCCGCCTTACGCGGGTTGCCATGGCTTTTACAACATCGTCAACTCACAAATAGTATCAGCTCGCTCTAAGGTATTGTTCATAAATATCAGCTGTTCCACAGTGTCGGTCATTCAATAAAAATATCATCTGAAGTTTTGAATCATTCATCATCCTATTTAGTTGCGTGATTTAGAAAATATTTTATAGAATAGTAACGTTTATGACTTAATTTCAGTTTAATTTCACATTTAATCCCTTTCAGTGCGGTTTAATGCCCCTAATGACCATAGTGACACACGACAACAACTGTAAAAACACTGCTATGTTGATGTCCATTCAAACAGGAAAAATACCTCTCCGATAGGTAACACAATAACACTCGCTGAAAAGGGCTTAAACGTGAGGCTCTCCAGGTTCGCTATACCTTCGGTTGATGAGTTCCAAACAATCTCCATCACCGGTAACTCCATAAGTTATGTGGGTGGCCAACGCCCATCCCATCTTCCAATCGTCTCAACAGACTCAACAATAACATCGTGACCAAATGTATACATGATCTGATCTGCAAAGTTGCATTGCCTCGCAGTCCAGTTCTGATACAATGAGCTGTAAAATAATTTCTACAGTCCTATCTGCAAGCTCACGTCTTATTCACTTCACACATCATGTAACCAAAAACACCTACAGAGATATTCTATGTCACACTCGTAGAAAATGAGAGCTTTAGCAAAGAGCACTAAAATTAAACTATTCCACTCCTCCCAATTTCTTTGCTTGGCGTCAGCTATTACAGGGCTGCCCGTGCTCTCTCCACCATAGGCTAATGAACCTTGTAGAATTGACTCAGTTACACTCGACGTATACTAGAAAACAGTGTACACCATGGGCACTTGGAAACATATAATACAACAACACTCACACCTTATGTGCTGTCAATTGATACGAGAATATGCTGTTTAGATTACAGAGGTCCTGGAGCCTGTGTTATCCTAACACTTGTTAAGGCTTGTTAAGGCGATAGTATAGTCCTAACACCTGTTAACTGATACGTTAATGTGTTGTATAGTTGAGTCACAAAAGACAATAAAATCGCAGACATGCTGCATCGTGGAAATAAAATATGTACAATAATGAATATGTAGGAGTTTAGTAACAACGCCTCCTAGTATCAGGTTGTCTAGCGTACACGTGGCACTCGTCGTCATACCCATTAGCGTCATACAAATAGTGATTTGACCAGAATAAGTCAAGAAAACTCAGGGCAATAAAGCTGTAAAACATCTTGGAAAATAGTGGAGTCCTACCAAGGCTGGTTGCAATAAAAGTGCGGCATTAATCCTACTCAACATGATATTGAACCCTTGACATTTTGCACAAAGACTCACATCATCGACGTTCTGGAACCATCTTGGCCCTCGAGCAGTGGCCTGTGCTCGATCCTCGGTTCCAAAATAATCCATTGCCTTTATCTTCTCATTATGCGGGCTGTAACTTCGGCTGCTCGCTCTCCATGGGTGATTTTTACTGCATGACTATCATCTCCTCAGGACAGGTAAGGATCGTCTCCACGTGGTCGTTCTAATTAACCATGAACAACAAGTGCTCTGGTGTGATGAATAGAAGCTAAATCTACAACATAAAATATTGTTTGCCAACTACTAATGTGTAACATGGCGGTGACGCGAAATTTAAATAGTTGTACGAATTTTTCTCGCGACCTAATCACCCGAGTGCAGTACAAACGTAGCACGGATAATCTTCAAATAAGGCTCAATATACAAGCGTCTAATTAACAGGGATTTCTATGAGAACTTCAAAATGACAGCCGTGTTATTTTTTAATACGTTTATATTTCTCGTATCCTAAACAAGCGATAGAAACGCAGGTTGGTATAATGAGTCATTATTATAATATTCATCTGTGGGCACATAATTCTAAAGCATATATATATATATATATATATATATATATATATATAAACCAATCCAACATGCCGTCCATACGATACATTTCAGCGGTTCTCAATATCTCAGAAACTATTTAAGCAATGCAACTGGAAATTTTTATGCTGTTAAAGGACTATTATGTAATGCACCCTTGCAAAGAAGCATATGAGACTCAGTTTTGGGGGGTGTAACAGTCCATTTCGTAAAGTTGTTGTTAAGCGCTTCTTATAACCTGCAGGGTAACATATGGCAAAATAACATGCAGGAAAAAGTGAATACCAGGATTAAAACATATGAATTTAATAACAGATCAACAAATTTACACTATTTACAATAAAACAAAACAAGGTCTCCCAAATGACTCCCACTTGAATTAATAAAATGCCAATCTAGGCCTGATCTCAGGAGAGATCATAAACATCTGGACCAAATGTCCCAAATTACTACAATGACAATGTGCGTGTGCGGCTGTTCTATATGCGACACGATGTGTAAAAATTAATGCGAGATACGTTACCATCCAGTAAACCTTCAGGGGACGAATCTGCATTGTCTTAGAGCTAGACAGACACGAGGAACCAACTAAACACTAATTAAACTAATCCGACACTTCCTACACTAAATTAAACAAAATAATTTCCGCAATGAAATTGGAATCAAAGAATTGCCGAAGCAAACAACATTAACGCCTAAAATTAGGACTTTTCAAATCAACACAAGTAAATCAACACGTGACCAATCAAGAAAATACACATATGGCCGCTTGCCATTTTTACAAGAAAAATACAAAATACACCTAACAGTGTCACATAGACAAAATCTAACAATGAAATGAGTCATAGAAATCACTAGGCTCAAAGCCAACATTTTCATCATAAAACAAATATTTTATTTCATACGATATGCGGTAATTCGTAATGGACATGGCGAACTCCCAATTTAATTATGGTCCAATGACCATTAAAAGAACAGGTTTGCTACAGATAGCTTACAGGGGTCAGTCGGTTAGCTGGACTGCCTAAACGATGAATCACCAGACATAGACGGGCGCAAAGTGGAATCTGCACATTTGTCAACCCAAGTGTCAATAACCTCGACCTGCCGTGGCACTGGTTCGAATCTCGAAGGAGCGAGCTCCCAAAAGCACATAATATACGTGTGTGTGTGTCAAAATAAAATATCTCAGCATTTCCCAAGGAAATCCAAGAATCAGTACTGGACAAGGTACAGTAGCCTCTGAGAGCGCCCTGCCTTTCCAATAAAATACAACCACAATATTTGAGGGCGGTAGGCACATTCTACCCCTCATCACGAAGAATCAATACACACACCTTGACACAATACACACACCAGAATCACACGTATGGGTTTGACAGAAACCTGAAATAAAGGACATAAAATATTTTCCACCGACTTGCGCTCCCAATCTAGTCCGTGACTAAAGCACCTGAAAAGGACTCAAAAAAAATCAAAAATAGAGAACTAAGGTGTTCTACAGTGACATCTTAACTTGTTGCGCTCGGCAACCCTAGTATGAATAAAAACCTGTTCGTAAAACATCTAACAAACTTTACCCCCCTTCTCCTACTAAAAATGAACTTTAATAAAGCACCACTTGTCGACCACGACGAATTTCGTATTCGCATGAATAAACCCAAAATACACACGCCGTGCATACTAATAATGACTCATAAGAAAAAAATAAAATCGAGCACTTTGGCCACGTGCCAACGTACATTTAAATATAACAGTGTTGGCGTACAAAAAATCTAAATACAAGAAAAGCAATGAATAAAATATTTACAACGTTCCCGCGTCTAATCTAGCTACATATTGAATAAATCAATGGTTTGCACATCACCGTGCAGCTTGTAGAACTCAACCTCTATCCCAAGGCATTTCCCTACGGGAAGTCTACTCGTCCATCGTCGACGTATTGGTAGATGCGTAGCACTTCATTCCACCACTCGACCTTCCAGGAGACATCTTGGCGTTGCTTCTTGGAAAGAAATGTTCAAAGTTATTAGTTTGCCTAGCTAGAATCGCTATGAGCTACTGACTTTCACTCATATAATGTCCTAGGCGATTACGCAACGTTGGACTGGCCCTATCTCAGCATTTGCTTATATCACACGCACATATATCACATAAAATATAATACAAAATTTACATAAAATTACACTCTTCGTTCACCACGCAACTGGCTTTTAACGAGTCTGTCAAATTATGTCTACCGCGTAGAGCTTATCTCGACTAGAGATCTCCCTCCGCTAATCGTGAACTCTGCTCCCTTGAGCACAAAATAAAATGTTTGTCAAACAGGCGTGAAATATGCTCACTAGAGCTTGATAAATCGTGACTCAAACTGGCGTGAACGATGCTCACCAGAGCTTGATAAAGTTGTGTCTCAAACAGCTCACCACCGGTCAATTTATTGGAAACTGACAGAAAGGAGTGGAGTGGGGGCAATCTGTGAAAATAATCTGTAGTTTTCAACTCACAGTCTTGGGACTAGTATCAATCTTCTTCTTTTCATCCAAACGTCTCAACGGACTTATGCGGAATTATATCGCATCGGCGGTTCTTCATCCACATGTTTTAGCGCCCTTTTTAAGGTACGCGACTCATCGCGTGGTTTAGGCGACCTCTCCCCTAATTTGCTGATTCAATCGTGTATCGGTTGGACCTTCTCTTCTGGCACGCCCATAATGACGCCGTCTCAGATGCGCGTTCGTACTGAATTTGTCCTTGAACTCGGCTTAGCTGGTCATCGTCAGGAATAACTACCACGCTACTCCTGTTGCAATAGTTGCAACACACTATCTGTCTCCCCTTTGTCAACCTCAACACGTACTGCCTGGGCATCAGTAATAATAATCATAATAAAAATCATGAAGACTTATTGATCGGCAAATCAATAAGGGTTCATTTATCCTCAGCAAGGTTTTGAAGTTAGAAGCAAGTGATTGATTTGGATTTCAAAAACAAAATCCACAGTAGTATAGATAACATCACTTCAGTACCTCACTCGTCTGCCCGTGTGTGCACTCCACAGTCCCAATTAGTGTGTGCGCTTCTCGCTGCAATGTGATTCACACGTCTCGCTAGACCTTTCCCCTCTCTCTCACACAATTACAACTTTGGCCAGACCAGCCGTCTTGTTCACAAACATTGCTCGCTCTCCCAGGTACCACGTAGCCACGTACATTTGAATGTGGGTCCTCAAATTAATTTTTGCAAAATGATTCTGCAATCCTTGACCTTATTATTCATCAAATGGTTCCCTTCTTTAATAAGGCTTGAGATTAGCACTATTGAAATCAGATTTAGTGCCAGTGCTCAATTCTTCAAGTCTATAAGCGTTATTAACCATATTTTTGATAATACGGAACGGGCCGATACATTTTGGACAGAATTTGGCATATATTTTGTTCTTAGGATCTGATACCGGTGGTCTCCGTACAAGCACTAGTTCCTGTTCCTGAAGTTCACGATGAAATTTCTTCCCTCTGTATCTCCTCAGTCTTCGGTCCGCTTGGCTCCTCATGTGTTCTCTGGTTCTCTGAATATGCAGCTCATGTGTTAACAATGGATCCCTTGGGCATGGAATAATCTTATTCCAAGATCTTTCAGGCATCCTGTTGTGGTGTACAACTAGTGGGACTTGACCTGTCGACTCGTGCTTCGTAGTATTCATGCACATCTCAATATCTCCTACTCTGTCGACCCACTTATTATGATCATTTGGAATCATGACGCGGTAATATTTGGCAACACAGCGAATCGTTCTTTCGCTCGGATTTTCACAAAGATGGCGAATGCTAGATAGAACATGCTTTATTCCTAGGTTCTCTAGACCTTGTCTAAAAACATTGCTTGTAAAATATGTTCCATGGTCCGATAAAATGAATTCCGGCTTCCCAAGCGTCGGAATGACTTTGTTCTGGATTCTACTGAGGACTAGCTTTGATGTCGTCTTCTGGATAGGACATAATACCACCATCTTGGAAAATACATCGACACATACAAGAAGGTGTCGGCATCCTCGTGTTCCCTTAACTAGAGGACCAAAACAGTCAATAGCGACCAGTTCGCACGGTTTCTGTGGTAATAAAGGTTTTGGAAGCTGTTTCAGTATAAAATTATTGGGCTTAGTACGCTGACACGCTTCACAAGTCCTAATTACTTCAACAATGGTGTATCGCATCTTTGGCCAAGTAAAAGTTTCTCGTATTGTTGCTTCAGTTTTGTCAGTGCCGATATGTGCTAAGCTTTCGTGGACATGCCATGTCAGTCCTCTCTGTAACGATGCTGGAACTAGAATTCGAAGTTTGGTGTGATCATCATCCACGAACTTGTGAAGAAGATTATTGAGGTAGTGGAATTTTGCTTCCTTTGCACGGGCTTCTCGATAATCAGGTGAATCTGGCTGTAGTTCCTTCTTGTAAAACTTGATCATCATCATCATCCATGGGTCCTTTTCTTGTTCCTTCAGAATTTCTTTCAACTTATCCAAAAATTCGCGAGCCTCAGGTGTTAATGCTATGTGTTGTACATCTACTGCTGTCTCGTTCTCATCTTCAGGGTTCCTGCTTAACGCATCTGGTATGATGTTCATCCTTCCAGGGCAGTGTTCTATGGTAATATCGAACTGCTGTATATAAATGGACCAACGCGTAACTCTTTCGCTTGCCATCGTTGTTTTGAATAAGAAGGTCAGTGCATGGTGGTCAGTTCTGACAACAATGGAGTACCCAAAGACCATCTTGCGCCATTGTTGCAACGAATACAAAATTGCTAACAACTCAAGTTCTGTTCTCTCATGCTTCCTAAGTTTACGACTAGTAAATGCCAAATATGATCGATTCTTGGGTTCATCAGCGTCCTCTTGGTAAAGCATGGCGCCTATCCCAATCAACGAAGCGTCTGCCTGGATCAGAAATGTATTCGTGAAGTCTGGGTATCCTAACTTCACACAATTCTCCAGTAGGTCTTTCGTGGCTCTAAAGGACCTGTCGCATTCCTCATTCCATAACCATCGATTAGATTTCTTCAGCATCTCTTGCATCGGTGCTACTGTTTCCGTTTACTCAGGACAATTCTCCTTAAAGAAACCTGTCACTCCCAAAAATGCTCTAACTTGTTTCACTTTAGTTGGTGTGGGGAATTTCTTAATTGCGTCTACTTTTGCCGGATTTGGTCTCACGCCTTCAACATCAATTATGTGACCCAAATACAGAATCTCGCTCTGGCAAAAGTGCGATTTCTTCAAATTAATTTTGAAATTCATGGTTCTCAAATTATCCAAAATTTTGTTTAGGGTTTCCAAATGTTCCTCCATTGTTTCCGATGCTATGAGTATGTCATCAACATATCTTGTAGTGAAGCTTTTGACCTCTTCAGTTAGATACTTGTCTAGTGCTCTTATCAATGCACATCCTGCTGTCTTTACACCAAAGCGCATGCGAGACCAGATATGGCTTTGTTTATCAAATAAAAACCCCGTCAATAACTGGGATTTTTCCTCAAGTTCCAGGTGGTGGAAACTATTCGTTAAATCGACGCTAGAATATATCTTCTCTCCACGGAAGCCCTTCAATACATCCTTTATTCTTGGTGCTTGGTCGTGCTCGACTAACAGTTTGCTATTTAAAACCCGTGCGTCTAGGCATAATCTGATTGATCCATTGGGTTTGGCCACAGCCAATATTGCATTTAAATATGGGGTTGCTGCTTTTCTAATCATTCCAAAATCTAATAGGTTAGTAATAATGTCCTTGACCTGAGCAAAATGTTTCTCTGGGATCGGGTACAATTTACTCTTAAATGGGGTCCAATCGGTAATTTGCATGGCATACTGAAAATTTAATACTTTTCCAGGGATTGTGTCGAAAACTCCCTTATGATGTCTCAAAATCTCTTCTAATTTGCTTCTGTCAGGTTCCCCTACTATTGCCTCCTTAAGTCGCTCCTGAAGTAAAATTTCAAATTTGGACCCGCTAATGTCTTCCTCCGCCAAATGTATCCAAAGTTCCTGCGAAATATCTTGACAGTCAATTTCAATAACTGCTGTCTCGTTTACTCGTTCCTCCGTCGAGTCCTTATCTTCGATAGCCTCATTAGTGCATTCTTCAATGACCCAAGTATTCGCCTCTCTCTCTAGTGGACTTTCTTCCATGTTCAGACCAACGTGACTCAACCCATCAACTTGTTTAAAACTCACAGTATTATTATGTAGGTCAATAAAAGCGTGGAAATCACAAATGAAGTTGGCTCCCAGAATGACATTATTAATATCTCCAGATTTAAATATGCTTGGTGCTTGCAAACTATGGTCTTGTCAGGAATGACTCCTCGGACTTTCATTAATTGTACAGGCATAATTGGAATGGTTTGTTTATTTCCAATTTCTTTCAACAATGCTTCCGTGACTAAACTCACTTGGCTACCCGTGTCGATCAGGCACCTCACTCTAAGACCTCCAATATGAGCATAAATAATTGGTAATTGTCTGATTACATTTTCTCGGTCCTTCACCACTCCCTCCAGGCAATCGTCCGGGAATGCTACCCACTCTTCAATGCTCGCAACAATCAGCTCCTCCCGTTCCCTGGTTTCCTCCGTTCTCAGGCTATCTAATCATGATGTAATCGTTATTTTTATCCTGCGACCCATCTGTTGAGTTTCGCCGGTTGTCATCGCGTCTCTCCTGCTGACGTAATAAACTTTCCGCCCCCGCATCCTGGTGATTATCTGGACTTTTTCTATTAGCCATCGCGCGCCCCCACTTCTCTTTCTCTGTTTCTTCTTCTGCATTTAATTCATCCAAATATTTCTGTGACTCAGCGTAACGCTCGTTCCAGTCATTACGATAATCTCCCTGGTTATCTTGCCGATAATTCCTCTGATTATTCCATCCGCCGTCCCCGTTCCTTTGGTATGGTCTACCCTGCCTTTGGTTGCCCCTCCAGTTAGTATATTCTCGCTGGTACGTCCTCTGATTGTGATTGTTATTCTGATTACTGTAATTATCACGGCGATTTTGGAAGTTCCTATTGTTATTATTATTATATTGGTTTCGACCGTCGAACTCCTGCCGTCTGGGCGTAAATTGTGTGCTGGTGGATTGTGTCTTCGTCTGATTGTTTTGATTTTGACCGTTTTGATGCCCTTGAACTACTTCTGCAGTGTTCACGCACTCCATATTCTGTCTCCCGGTCTGCGGACTGACCATACTCGTCTCATCCAAGTGGCGGAGTATCTCCTCGGCCTGAACTGCGGTTTTGATATTTCCTGCCGCTAAAAATTGCTGTATGCTCATCGGAAGCTGCTTGCCGATAGTTAAAACCATGTTTTCTTCAGATGGCGGCTCGTCAAAATCGCGGAATTTCACTAGCTGTTGGCTAAATAATTCAGAAAACCTTGTAGGGTGTGTGCTATGGTATTTTCTGGTATATAAGTCCATCCTCAACCCCTGCTGCAGTGAAGGACTCCAAAACTTCCTCAAAAATGTCTCTTTAAACTGGGCCATGTCATTAAACGTATACTTGAAGCTTTGAAACCAGATTAAACTTGGGCCCTCTAAAAATTTTTCCACCAGACGAAGCTGTTTTGCGGGACTGACGTGTTGGTCATTGAAGTAATCATCCAGCTGGCGCAAAAATGCTTTTGGAGTAGATCCAGAATTTTCCCTGAATTTGTCGGGTTTAAAATCATTTCCCCTAATTACTTGTATGACTTGGGCAGGTGCCAGACCAGGTTGTGGAGTTGAAGTCTCCCCTCTGTAATTTTGGAATGTGTCGCACGTTATCTTTGGACTCTGACCTCGGCTCGTATCCTCAGCTAGCTTCGTGCCCTCCGGACTTCCAATACTTCCATGTTTCCCTCCTGCATTTTCTGAAGAGAATAAAGTGGCATTCTCTAAAGATCTTATCTCATTCTTAACGATGAGTTCTGCGTGTTCTTGGAGCTTGGACTTAATGCTTTCCTCCAGAGCCTGCATTCTAGAGTTATACTCGCCTAGCCGCTTTAATATCGTCAGCCTATCTCCTTTAGTCTCATTCACCTGCTGTTCCCAATCTTTCCGGATCCTACTCTTCAAATTATTATTATTTTCTTCGTTGCTTTCCTGATTCTTCTCAAGCTGTTCCCCTATTTGCTCTTGAATCAGCTGCTGAGTTTTAATTAATTGTTCTCCCATTTCTTTCTGATTCTTATTTAACTGTTCTCCTATTTCGTCTCGTAGCTGTTCCCCTATTTGATCTTGTATCAGCTGATGAGTTTTAATTAATTGTTCTCCTATCTCTTGTATCTGCTATTGATTTTTACTTAACTGGTCTTCCAAGTTTTCGCGCAAGTGCATCCGTTTTTTCTCCGTTTTAATCTCAAGTTTGTCAAGTTCCTTTATTAATCCTAACACATTGATGTCGACTGAATTAATCTGCTTCTGTATGTTTACATTTTTCACCTCTATTCTGTTGAATTGCCCCTGTAATTCATCCTGCGTGCTTTTGATCCCTTTCGTATTGTTCACGCATGCTGTCTCGATTTGTTTCAGTTTGGCGGCTACCATTCAATCTAACTGTACTAGTTTATCGTCGAATTTAGATTCTAGTTTCTTAATTTCTCCTAATTGCCTCGAATAATTTTCTGCCACCTCTCCTGCCAGTTTCTCTAATTCTACTTTAGTACTCTGATTTATTTCAAGGGTGACCCTCTCTAATTGAACTGTTTGTAATGTTGCCTGCTCCGATAACTTGTGGTTTAGTTCCGCTAGCTGTTTATTATTATTATTATCACTCTGTTCACATAACTCGTGTAATTGTTTGTCACTATCCAATATCTGAATTTGCAATTGTACCGTAATGTTACTGTTCACGTCCTGTAATTGTTTATCACTGTGTTCACGCAACTCGTGTAATTGTTTATCACTATGTTCACGCAACTCGTGTATTTGTTTATCACTATGTTCACGCAACTCGTGTGATTGTTTATCATTCTGTTCACTCATGCTTTTTAACTGTTCTTCCGTCTTTGCAGACATTTGCACAGACATCTGCTCCAACAACACTTTAATCTCCTCGATGCTAGCCATCGCAAAACACACAAATATATTCTGAGAAAAATAGAGTCATGCAATGGGATTTCAGTCGTACACACACACATATCTTGATATTTAAAATTACATTGATTCTAATTTAAATAAATCTTCAGTAATCAAAATCTTACTGAATAATGACTCTTATTTCCAAACAACAAATAACTCCCTTGTGCTCTGCTTTTAAATTCCTAACTAACAGAATTTACAAAAGACACTTTAATTAACGGAAGTTAATTAAATGTAAAGTAAGGCAACACCTTCCTGCTTTTGACTGAGTTCACTAAATATGCAAATTTTCTAATTTTAAGCCGGGCGCCAGAACAAGTTACCAACAAATATAATATCAATTTCTAACCTTGTTGAACATTTCTAACTTTAAGAACTCAGTGATTTTACAAAAACACATGGCGGTACAACTTCGCCACAATTTACTGAATTTACTCTTGTCCTGCTGACCTGGCATCATTTCTCAGCGAAATAAGTATGAGGTCAAAAAAGCAACAACAACAACAATCCCCACTTGGGCAGCCAATTTTGTTATATGAACCCTTGCAAAGAAGCATATGAGACTCAGTTTCGGGGGGTGTAACAGTCCATTTCGTAAAGTTGTTGTTAAGCGCTTCTTATAACATGCAGGGTAACATATAGCAAAATAAAATGCAGGAAAAAGTGAATACCAGGATGAAAACGTATGAATTTGATAACAGATCAACAAATTTACACTATTTACAATAAAACAAAACAAGGTCTCCCGAATGACTCCCAGTTGAATTAATAAAATGCCAATCTAGGCCTGATCTCAGGAGAGATCGTAAACATCTGGACCAAATGTCCCAAATTACTACAATGACAATGTGCGTGTGCGGCTGTTCTACATGCGACACGATGTGTACAAATTAATGCGAGATTCGTTACCATCCAGTAACCCTTCAGGGGACGAATCTGAATTGTCTTAGAGCTAGACAGACACGAGGAACCAACTAAACACTAATTAAACTAATCCGACACTTCCTACACTAAATTAAACAAAATAATTTCCGCAATGAAATTGGAATCAAAGAATTGCCGAAGCAAACAACATTAACGCCTAAAATTAGGACTTTTCAAATCAACACAAGTAAATCAACACGTGACCAATCAAGAAAATACACATATGACCACCTGCCATTTTTACAAGAAAAATACACAATACACCCAATAGTACCACACAGACAAAATATAACAATGAAATGAGTCATAGAAATCACTAGGCTCGAAGCCAACATTTACATCATAAAACAAATATTTTATTTCATACGATATGCGGTAATTCGAAACGGACATGGCGAACTCCCGCTTTAATTATGGTCCAATGACCATTAAAAGAACAGGTTTGCTACAGATAGCTTACAGGGGTCAGTCGGTCAGCTGGACTGCCTAAACGATGAATCACCAGACATAGACGGGCGCAAAGTGGAATCTGCACATCTGTCAACCCACGTGTCAATAACCTCGACCTGCCGTAGCACTGGTTCGAGTCTCGAAGAAGCGTGCTCCCAAAAGCACATAATATACGTGTGTGTGTGTCAAAATAAAATATCTCAGCATTTCCCAAGGAAATCCAAGAATCAGCACTGGACAAGGTACAGTAGCCTCTGAGAGCGCTCTGCCTTTCCAATAAAATACAACCACAATATTTGAGGGCGGTAGGCACATTCTACCCCTCATCACGAAGAATCAATACACACACCTTGACACAATACACACACCAGAATCACACGTATGGGTTTGACAGAAACCTGAAATAAAGGTCATAAAATATTTTCCACCGACTTGCGCTTCCAATCTAGTCCGTGACTAAAGAACCTGAAAAGGACTAAAGAAACTCAAAAATATAGAACTAAGGTGTTCTACAGTGACATCTTAACTTGTTGCGCTCGGCAACCCTAGTATGAATAAAAACCTGTTCGTAAAACATCTAACGACCTTTACCCCCCTTCTCCTACCAAAAATGAACTTGAATAAAGCACCACTTGTCGACCACGGCGAATTTCGCATTCGCATGAATAAACCCAAAATACACACGCCGTGCATACTAATAATGACTCATAAGAAAAAAATACAATCGAGCACTTTGGCCATGTGCCAACGTACATTTAAATATAACAGTGTTGGCGCACAAAAAAATCTAAATACAAGAAAAACAATGAATAATATATTTACAACGTTCCCGCGTCTAATCTAGCTACATATTGAATAAATCAATGGTTTGCACATCACCGTGCGATTACTCAACGTTGAACTGGCCCTATCTCAGCATTTGCTTATATCACACGCACATATATCACATAAAATATAATACAAAATTTACATAAAATTACACTCTTCGTTCACCACGCAACTGGCTTTTAACGAGTCTCTCAAATTATGTCTACCGCGTAGCGCTTATATCGACTAGAGATCTCCCTCCGCTAAGCGTGAACTCTGCTCCCTTGAGCACAAAATAAAATGTTTGTCAAACAGACGTGAAGTATGCTCACTAGAGCTTGATAAATCGTGACTCAAACTGGCGTGAACGATGCTCACCAGAGTTCGATAAAGTTGTGTCTCAAACAGCTCACCACCGGTCAATTTATTGGAAACTGACAGAAAGGAGTGGAGTGGGGGCAATCTGAGAAAATAATCCGTAGTTTTCAACTCACAGACTTGGGACTAGTATCAATCTTCTTCTTTTCATCCAAACGTCCCAACGGACTTATGCGGAATTATATCGCATCGGCGGTTCTTCATCCACATGTTTTAGTGCCCTTTTTTAAGGTACGCGACTCATCGCGTGGTTTAGGCGTCCTCTCCCCTGATTTGCTGATTCAATCGTGTATCGGTTGGAACTTCTCTTCTGGCACGCCCATAATGACGCCGTCTCGGATGCGCGTTCGTACTGAATTTGTCCTTGAACTCGGCTTAGCTGGTCATAGTCAGGAATAACTACCACGCTACTCCTGTTGCAATAGTTTGCAACACACTATCTGTCTCACCTTTGTCAACCTCAACACGTACTGCCTGGCTATCAGTAATAATAATAATAAAAATCATGAAGACTTATTGATCGGCAAATCAATAAGGGTTCAGTAATGACAAATGTGTGATTTTCAACATCCTGAGAAATACAAAAACATCATGGCGGCCAAGTAATTTTCATATACTCAAAATAACATTTCAAGTGATCGTGCAATGAATCTTGGCAGAGCGGATCTTTATTTAGAGCTTAGTGTAGAGACATCTAGTGATGTTCAATTGTTTTCAGAATTTCAAGATGGCGTCTGTTCGAAATGTAAAAACCTATTTTCTTATTTCCCGGATCTTATTCAGGTGATCAAATAGTTGATAATAAACATTATACAATACAAGGGCACTAAATTCAATAGCTTACTTTTCGTTACTCATAGAAGCCATGCATTTGATTTTTTTTTCTAAAAATTAATACCATTGGGTCGTCACAGAATGATGCCACCTTGCGGGAGGAGCATTTATCACCGATATTGAATCAATATATTCTAGCACATAACTTCTCATTGTAATGGTGTTGGCGAAGACATATGTTATGAACCAGAAGCTATTTAGCATAGGCCTATCACATGGAAAATCGTTTTAATTGTGAGGAGTGTTTTAATGTAAAGGACCAGTTCTTCACGGAACTACTTGTCGTTGAAAGGGATCGTCATTTCTAGGTTTAGCAACATTAAAATAAATAGTTCTTTTTACGGTGCTTAATGCCTCGATATTTATCGGTAATATTACCGGTACCACACTTACCAAGGTATCTTGTATTTTGACTTTTGGAGGAGAGAGAAAGTGTGTAGTTGTCAGTGTAGGTTTTGTGGAGCAATTTGTCTTGCATATTTGAATATGACGATGCTCGCTTTACCAGCGAAACAAGTCATCCCTTAGTTTTCCTCTTCTTCTTCTTCTACTTCGTCAATAGTCCGCAACATCTCTACCTACTGTCGAACAAAGTATTATATGTTCTCGAGTTTGAAGGTTGTTTGTGAAGTAACCAATAGACCTACATAAAATCCAATACCATTAACATTTTTGTCGATCTATTGGACGTTAGGTCATGTGGATTGGGATTTTCTAATTTATATTTTAAGATTTTTTATCGCAGTTGGAACACAAAAAGTGCACGTTTTTAAGCGTGTTTCAACCATGCGTCATATTTAAGAATTGTTATCTCAAAAGCCCGTCATCAGATCGAATCCAAATTTTAACACAATATACATTGGAATGTTGTATAACTGGTTTATTAATTTCACAATTGTGTGTGTCCAAGAAACAAAGTTGTTATCATTTTTGTGAGGTAACTTTTTCTTGGCTCGGGGTGGTTGGAAAATGTAGTTCTTGGTTGCGTTGTAATCGTTATACATCAAAAAGTTATGCTATATGACTGTGAAATACGTAAATTAATTCACTTATTTTATATCGGTTTGTATTTGTACGAGGATATAACACATGGTTCTCCAGCTAGCCGCTCCGGGAAAAGCTGTACAGTGTTGCTGAGATGGAGCCCATCACTTCCGAGCGAGACGCGCCATGATGCGTGTGGGCACCATTTCGGCAACGCTGTACAACTTTTCCCGGAGTGGCTAGCTAGTGAAACATGTGTTATTTCCCCGTAGAAATACAAACCGATATAAAATAAGTGAATTAATTTACGTATTTCACAGTCATACAGCATAACGTTTCGATGTATAAGGATTACAATGCAACCTAGAACTACATTTTCCAACCACCCCGAGCAAAGAAAACGTTACCTTATAAAAATGATAACAACATTGTTTCTTGAACACACACAATTTTAAAAATAATAAACCAGTTATACAACATTCCAATGTATATTGTGTAAAAATTTGGGTTCGATCTGATGACGGGTTTTTGATATAATAATTCTTAAATGTGACGCATGGTTGAAACACGCTTAAAAGCGTGCACTTTTTGTGTTCCAACTGTGATAAAAAAATATTAAAATATAAATTAAAAATTCCAAACCTACATGACCTAACGTAAAATAGAACGATGAAAATGATGATGCTATTGGATTTTATGTAGGTCTATTGGTTACTTCACAATCAACCTTCAAACTCGAGTGCACATAATACTTTGGTCGACAGTAGTAGATCATTTGTTCATTATATATCGCGAACAGGTAAACGTACAGACTTACCGGTATGTGAAGTGTCAAATGAATTGTAATATTACCCTCTGTGCCATGGACCATTGATTCAGCCAAATTTTGCCCAAAAGGCCTAACTACATGGCAGGGGACTCATTTTATTTATACACGACTATACCTTGCTCTGGACACGTGACTAGTGCTGAGACTTTCGCGGGCTTTTTAAATGATTATTTATGTATTATTGACTGAAAATTATTAATTATGTATTTATTTAATTATTATTGTATATTAAATTATTTATTTTTATTATTCAATTTTTATTAATTATATATTATTATTATTATTATTATTATTATTATTATTATTATAAATAAGTGATTAAACAAGAATTTTACCCCCAACGAGCATGAAGCCGGCCACGGTGATCGTGCCTCAAACTCGTAATCGGAGGGGGCCATGTAAGGTGTTAAATTGCCCAGGATGAAGCCCTCTTTACCGTGGATTATTTAGTTTTTACACTTTTGCCCAAAAGGGCCTAACTACATGAGAAGACATTACTTTATTTGTACCCGACCATACCTTACTCTTTGTTTTTTGTTGATATCTCGCGAAGCAATTATTGTACAAGGTTGTCTAAGAGGTCGTATTAAATGGCGTAACAGCCCCATTGCTACGGTTAAGAATACAAATATTTAAATACTGTATAGGGAATTTACGGCAAAGCAAAAATACTAATCGTCCACATGCCACAAAATGGAATATACATTTACTGCACCAATAGAGGTAAACTGAGGTTTGTTCGTATCACTTCTAGCAATTAATTTTACGTTATGTACTGTAGTTAGTTAATCCCTAATTTACGTTAAATACAATACAGATGAGGTGCATCTGTGGCAAGAAAAAATCAAATCTAAATAACAGCCAAGCACTGTCCATAAAATCCTGAATTAATACACACATGGGTACAGTTAAAAAAACGATACACACTAAAAGTAGTTCATAAAATAATCACACTTCGGACTGCGCTAATCAGATCGCTGTTTGTGTCCAATCGTCGTCACCACTGTGCATGAATTTAGATTGGTGACAGCACAGATATAACTGTGACTTAAGTCACATTGTCACTAAGTGTCCCGCCTAACGGGGGTTGCCATGGCTTTTGCAACATCGTCATCTCACAAATAGTATCAGCTCGCTTTAAGGTATTGTTTATAAATATCAGCTGTTCCACAGTGTCGGTCATTCAATAAAAATATCATCTGAAGTTTGGAATCATTCATCATCCTATTTAGTTGCGTGATTTAGAAAATATTTTTAGAATAGTTACGTTTATGATTTAATTTCAGTTTAATTTCATATTTAATCCCTTTCAGTGTGGTTTAATGCCCCTAATGACCATAGTGACACATGACAACAACAGTAAAAACACTGCTATGTTGATGTCCACTCAAACAGGAAAAATATCTCTCCAATAGGTAAGACAATAACACTCGCTGGAAATAGCGTAAACGTGCGGCTCTGCAGGCTCGCTATACCTTCGGTTGATGAAATCCAAACAATCTCCATCACCGGTAACTCCATAAGTAATGTGGGTGGCCAACGTCCATCCCATCTTCCAATCGTCTCAACAGACTAAACAATAACATAGTGACCAAATGTATACATGATCTGATCTGCCATGTTGCATTGCCTCGCAGTTCAGTTCTGATACAATGAGCTGTAAAATAATTTCTACAGTCCTATCTGCAAGCTCACGTCTTATTCACTTCACACATCATGTAACCAAAAACACCTACAGAGATATTCTCTGTCACACTCGTAGAAAATGAGAGCTTTAGCAAAGGGCACTAAAATTAAACTATTCCACTCCTCCCAAGTTCTTTGCATGGCATCAGCTATTACAGGGTTGCCCGTGCTCTCTCCACCATAGGCTATTTAACCTCGTAGGCCTACCATTGACTCAGGTACACTCGAAGTATACTAGAGAACAGTGTACACCATGGGCACTTGGAAACATATAATACAACAGCACTCACACCTTATGTTCTGTCAATTGATACGAGAATATGGTGTTTAGATTACAGAGGTCCTGGAGCCTGTGTTATCCTAACACTTGTTAAGGCTTGTTAAGGCGATAGTGTAGTCCTAACACCTGTCAAACGATACGTTAATGTGTTGTATAGTTGAGTCACAAAAGACAATAAAATCGCAGACATGCTGCATCGTGGAAATAAAATATGTACAATAATGAGTATGTAGGAGTTTAGTAACAACTCCTCCTAATATCAGGTTGTCTAGCGTACACGTGGCACTCGTCGTCATACCCATGAGCGTCATCCAAATAGTGATTTGACCAGAATAAGTCAAGAAAACTCAGGGCAATAAAGCTGTAAAACATCTTGGAAAATAGTGGAGTCCTACCAAGGCTGGTTGCAATAAAAGTGCGGCATTAATCCTACTCAACATGATATTGAACCCTTGATATTTTGCATAAAGACTCACATCATCGACGTTCTGGAACCATCTTGGCCCGCAAGCTGTGGCCAGTGCTCGATCCTCGGTTCCAAAATAATCCATTGCCTTCATCTTCTTATTATGCGGGCTGTAACTTCGGCTGCTCGCTCTCCATGGGTGGTTTTTACTGCATGATTATCATCTCTTCAGGACAAGTGAGGATCGTCTCCACGTGGTCGTTCATATTAACCATGAACAACAAGTGCTCTGGTGTGATGATTAGAAGCTAAAACTACAACATACAATATTGTTTGCCAACTACTAATGTGTAACATGGCGGTGACGCGAAATTTAAATAGTTGTATGAATTTTTCTCGCGACCTAATCACCCGAGTGCAGTACAAACGTAGCACGGATAATCTTCAAATAAGGCTCAATATATAAGCGTCTAATTAACTGGGATTTCTATGAGAACTTCAAAATGACAGCCGTGTTATTTTTTTAATACGTTTATATTTCTCGTATCCTAAACAAGCGATAGAAACGCAGGTTGGTATAATGAGTCATTATTATAATATTCATCTGTGGGCACATAATTCTAAAGCATATATATATATATATAAACCAATCCAAAATGCCGTCCATACGATACATTTCAGCGGTTCTCAATATCTCAGAAACTATTTAAGCAATGCAACTGGAAATTTTTATGCTGTTAAAGGACTACTATGTAACGACAAATGTGTGATTTTCAACATCCTGAGAAATACAAAAACATCATGGCGGACAAGTAATTTTCATATATTAAAAATAACATTTCAAGCGATCGTGCAATGAAACTTGGCAGAGCGGATCTTAGAGCTTAGTGTAGAGACATCTAGTGATGTTCAATTGTTTTCAGAAATTCAAGATGGCGTCTGTTCGAAATGTAAAAATCTATTTTTTTATTTCCCGGATCTTATTCAGGTGATCAAATAGTTGATAATGAACATTATACAATACAAGGGCACTAAATTCAGTAGCTTTCTTCATTTCACCTGTGAACTTTTCGTTCCGCAAAATTCACAGTCAAGTTGAGATTGGACGGAAGTGGGATTTGTGTTTCATGCACCTCGCTAGTCTTAAATTACGTCTGACAAGAATTTGTTGCACTTGCATCTCCATGATAATATTCACATGTAACTTAGTTCAGGTTATTTTTCACAGATTCCAGTAATGTGTTGACCGACTGAAAGCTACAAAGTTTCTGGAATGAGAGCGCAATCACTCGGGCAAAATCTCACTGATACCACCGGGAACTGAACCTGACACGATCTACGAAAGTGGATTAGCCTCTTCGACTGGCAAATGGTACATCAAGAGCCGGAGTAAATTTTGCACAGCATTCAGCAATCAGCAATCACCAACGATCGAGATCGCTGAAAAGAAACGAGGATCAAAGTCAATTACCCTCCACAGCCTTCAAGTCTTCATGTCGACAGGAAATGAGGGCGTGACTGGGAGTCGTTTCAACACACGTAACGGGCAGATGAAGTCCGTCAGGAGCCATTGACGGCGAGATGAGGGGACGGGCGTTCACTACAACAGAGTTCACCAACTCCTACAGCCAGTACTTAACTTACATAGGACATCAGTCTTATGATCAACGGTTAGAATTTCATTGAGGCTCTTTTTATAGCGTGTATACTATGGTCCTCTAGCACCAAGAGATACATAAGATGTCTCATTAGTTCTAATGTCTGGGCACTGCTCGGTGCACTATAAGCAATTTATCTTCATTTCTCGATTATAACGCCTTTGGCCTCTGCCTAACTTTGAACGATTTCCGGCTAATTGTACTGTGTCGTCAAAGCATTAAAAACAGGTCATCCATTCACAGAGAGCTCTTCTGACTACATAACATTGAATTAAATTACAGCATGTATATAAGGTCCAATTAACTTTTGTTACTACCAAACGCTGGAGTGTCTGATTTCTTTCCCGGTGTGGATATCTTAAATATTCCAGTAAATCCTTTGATACGAGCCAATGTCAACATTGTACTAGCATTGTATTCCATTAAGATATGGTTCCCTAAATGTGACGATGAGAGTTACATGACTCGATTTCACTCCTCGCTGATGCTCCAAGCTTTCTCCCGCCACATATTGCGGCCAGAAGCCTCTGCTTATTTCCTCTCACGGCGTGCACTGAGCTGTTGCTTCGTTCACTCTGTCATTATATTGCGTTTACACAAATTATGGATATGGAATTTTTAGAAACCATTTTTCAGTGTTGCTCTCGTAAACAAGTGAAACAATGGCTTTTTGGTCAGTACGTCGACGTCAACTTCAACTGAAAAGCAATTTTGACAACAAATTATGGACGAAGAAAAGAAAAACAGAAGGTAACCTGCTGTTTGATCCACATTGAAACTTCAAGTAACCTATTTGTTCATTGAAACTACAAATTTCCCGAAGTACGTATCAAACCACGTTGTGTAATATGTGCCCAAAAAATGTAACATTATAACATTCCGAGTGAGGTATGCAAACCTTACCAATTGGGACAGAGGGAATACCATAAAAGAATTGATGATGATGATAATTCTGGATTTAAGGAGCCTAACTTCTAGGTTATCGGCCCCTAATGACATTAAATTGTACGGAATGAAAGAATTAAGATAAAAATCAGCCCACTGCCAGAGATGAAATGAAAATGGGTTTTATAAAACAGACAGTGAGCCCCAACAATTATGCCTTATTTGAATAAAAATAGTAAAAGGGGGGTGGTTAAAAACAATAAAACAAATAAGGCATAGTGAACAGTAAAATATTTAAATGCGATAAGAAACATGAAACAGACTAAAACTGAATTAAATATCTTAACCTACATTAAAACTTTAAGAAGTAATCACTCGCCCTCATGAACCGTATGACGAGGTCTACTGACGGCCCGTCATCACGTAGAATAAGATAGAGGGTGTTAGGCGGTTTGAGAGTCCTTCGCAGATCGGCCAGGTCCACGGTTAGGTATGTACACGATGACCTCTGAGACAGTGACCAATTCCCGATCTTTCTTAATCTCCTAAACCAGAAGCCGGTTGAGGTGGGCGCAGCAAGTACACACAGGGGGATCTTCTTTCTTGAGCAAGTGGGAGTGCGTAGCAATCCCATGACCGATCCGGAGTCGACAGAGTACCACAGCTTCCTTTTCTTCTTGATGCCTCTGAGTTTCTTGCGCAGAGGCGTGGCACGCCAGGGCAGTGTGACTGCTTCTCACGCCGCCTGATCAGCAAGCTCGTTTCCCGCAATACCCGTGTGGCTGGGAAGCCAGACAAAGTTCACCCCAGTTCCAGCGTTACACGCACTGACTAGAAGGTCATGCATACGCTGGACCAGCGGGTGCTTCAAGAAGCACACATCAATTTCTAGCAGCGCACTAAGAATGTCAGTAAACACAAGAAAGTGCTGGTGTTCGTCTGATAACGTGTACCGCAGAGCCTCTATGATGACATGGAGCTCCGCTGTGTACACGCTACAAGCCTCGGGAAGTGGAAAGAGAAACCGACGATCCTCAACCACAAATGCACAGCCTACTTTCTCGTTTACCCTCGAACCGACCGTGAATAGAAGCCCTGATTCTGGATACTGGTCCACCACGGACTGGAACAGCCTCAGATGGACGGAGGTATCCGTCTCCGACTTAGGGCCGGTGTCCAGATCCAGGATGATATCAGGGTGAGAGACCATCCACGGAAGGGCCTTGCTAGGTACTCGGATGATACAGAAGACAGAAGAAAATCGGAACTGCCCATATAAGTCATGGAAGCTTATCCCTGCCAGCCGAGTGGCTCTGGTGAGCGCACCATACAGCCGAGGATTCAGGCTGTGGAACAAATGAGGCTATTAGTATCAAAAGGAACAATCTCCATATTTCATCGAAATTGAGTTACTGACACCGTTGTATTGTGCAACTAGCCCTCTACCACACTATGCTGTTTGTTTCTTTCAAAAAGAACAAAATCCCATCGTTTCAGGGCATGAAAATACAATGTTGCTTTCAAACAGAACAATCTCCGCCATCTGTTGGAATCAAGTGGGACAATCTCCACTACCACCTATCAGCTTCGTCCGTTCCGGTCATGTGAGTGCTGCCATGTTGGTTCAATGGAGTGATAAGAGAGACTGTCCTGCTCACGTGTGCCAATTTATCATGTTTTGCGGTTATATTGCAGGAATTTTTTGTGTTTTAAGACTATATGAATGTGGACTAACATATTATGCTATCAAAACAAACTGTAACTTTCTTCTACGTGTTCTGTGATGGATACGGTACCGCAAAACGTGACACCTGTCTCACCCACAAAAGCGAGGAATCGGAGTCGAGATCCAAGGAAATGGAAATCAGTTGTTGTGAAGGAAGATTTCGTGAACTACTACCCTGTCAGGGAAATTATTGTTACCCCTAGACGTAGAGCGGGGCTGTTGTGTATACATTACGTCAGCTCACCAAGTTACGGCTGCCACGGGCAGGTGCGGGGCAAGAATGGGAACACATGTACAGTCATACAATGTGAATACACCGCACAGCACACGACCCAGCTCGAACCATGCACACACAAGACATGCGATGAGGTTTCGCTGGCAACAACTGCTGCACGTCTATCGCTGACGTGTGGCTGTGCGGAGCGCATTAGTTCCGATTTCCACCACTGGCAACAATTCACTGGTAGGGTAGTACATACAACAAAGGATGTGGTCTAATGCTTAGACATAACTACGAGCGCTTGAGTCAACACATACATGGTTAAATCAAAATCGAAATATCTACTTCCGATTTTAGAAATTCGAAAATCTGCTTCCCACAATTTGAAGTTAAAGAATATATTAAAACAATCTAACCTTAATTTCATTTGAATCTGTAGAACAAGTTCTTTTTAAAAAACAAGCGTTTTGAGCAAGGTTTCTCAAAAATATCATTTAATCTGGAAGTAATTTTCACAATTTTGCAAAATGATAGAGATATTCAATAAATACATTTTGACACTTTTCCGGGTCTTCTAGCTTTTCAACTTGTCGCACAATTATCAAATTAGCCTAACTTAACTTTTTTGTTAAACTGGACCTGAATAGCCTGAGTGCCCTTAGTGTCATTAAAATATTTTCAACATTAAAATAAGTAGAAATGAGGATTATTAGATCAATCACGGAGTGATTTTGTCCAGTGTTCTCATTAGCTTCGGTGCTGTAATTCAAATCAAGGAATGGTGTGTTCTTAATTTACATATGAGTTTTGTTTAATCGGAAAATTTGTGTTGAAAATTAAAGGGCACTTCATTACAACAGTTATCCTTAGTTTAAAAATTTCTCCTCTTTTTTGTTACCGTAAATGACATTTATGCTAATAGAAGGAGTGTAGGTATCACATATTTCTATGTCAATAACAGAAAGAGCAATCTCCATGCATGTTGATATCAAATAGAGCAATGTCCACAAAAATCTTACAGTTAGTATCAAAAGGGACAATCTCCAAAATAAAATGTAAAATATCTCATTAACTATTAATCATATGGTTGGTTTTCTTTGGCTACTCGCATACAACCGCTTACTTTATGTATGAGACAAAAACCATCCAGATAGAGTGGATACAAATGCATTAGATAAAAAATTACTCCTACTGTAAAATGTAGAGAGGTGGAGATTGTTCCTTTTGATACTAATAGCCTCAAATATGGATAGCTCTGATGAAGTGGCATCTGTCGGATAGTTGCAGCATAGGTCAGCAGTACATGTTGGCGCCACATTTGCCTCGGCGAGCAGACTCACGACTGGGCTTGTCCAAAAAGCTCCAGTTGGCAGCCTCAAACCGCTGTGGTGGACGCTGTTCAGTTTACCAAGTACTGACTTACGTGCCGAACCATATGCTACACTGCCATACTCGAGCCGTGATACATTCAGTGTCCCTAACATGTTGAGTTTCTTAGCACAGGCAGCTTTCAAAGACCGCACGTGTGGCTCTCACGTTAACATCTTGTCAAAAAGGAGCCCAAGGAACCGGTGCGTAGGAACAACAGGTAAAGCTTTTCTTCCCACATAGAGCTCGGGATCGGAATGGACAGTGCGCTTTCGTCAGAAATGGACAGCTGAAGTTTTAGAGGTTGAGAACCGAAAGCCATGTTATAGTGTCCACCGTTCCACTCTCCCAATAGATTGTTCTAGCTGTCGTTCAGCGAATGCCATATTTTGTGCACTATAATGTAGAGCAAAACTGTCTACATATAGCGACGATACAACTGCTGGACCAGCGGCAGATACTATACCGTTTTTTGCAATCGCAAATAATGTTGCACTAAGCACCGATCCCTGTAGGACTCCGTTTTCCTGTACATGATATTGCGAATTTGTCCTTCCTATTCGGGCACGGAATAGGCGGAGGGACAGAAAATTCGCAATAAAGACTGGCAAACCTAGGAGTTTCCAATGATGTAGGGAGGATGCCGTAATGCCACGTGGGGTCATAGGCCTTCTTGAGGTCAAAGAAAATAGCGACTAGGTGCTGTTTCCGGAGAAAAGCGTGTTGTATGGCGGTCTCCAGGCGTACCAGATGGTCTTTGGTACACCAAGACAACCTGAAACCACACTCGTGTTCAGACATGAGTCCTCGTTTCTCCAAAAGACACACCAGTCGCCGAATGACCATCCTCGCAAAGAGCTTGCACAGACCATTTGTAAGTCAATTAGGCCTGTAACTCCCTGTCAAATTGGGATCCTTATCGGGCTTCAGGATAGGTATAATTATACCTTCCTGCCATAGCGCTGGAAACACACCTTCCAACCAGATACGATTAAACACCCTGGGCAAATAACAAATGCTCTCATCGTGAAGGTGTTTAAGCATCTGGTTGTCAATGTTATCCGGGCCGGGAGACGTGTCCTTGCAGAGCACAGCGCTCTGCGGAGTTCCCACTTCATAAAGGGCACGTTGTACTCATCCGAAGTGTAGGAAGCAAAACAGAGCTGAGAGCGTTCTGCCTCACGATTCAAAGCAACGAAAACACGATCGTAGTTGTCGGAACCGGATATATCCGCATAATACGATGCGAGTTGGTTTGCAACGCGATAAGGATCTGTAACCAATTCATTATCAATGGAAATTCCAGGTACAGTACTTGATGTCTAAGTTCCCGAAATGCGTCGTAGTGTAGTCCATACTTGAGAGGAGGGGGTATGTGCCCTGATAGACGACACATAACGTTCCCATGATTGTTTCTTACTCTGGCGGATAAGAATCCGTGCTGTGGCACGACATTCCTTAAACGTCACCAAATTGGCCATGATTGGGCGCCGACGATAGTGCTTATGGGCGCGACGATGGTCTCTTATTGCCACTGCAATATCTTCAGTCCGCCAGGGGACGAGCTTGCAACGAGGAACCCCAGAAAAGGATGGAATAGACTCCTCGGCGGCAGCAAGAAGCACATCAGTGATGTGCTGTACCTCGTCATCGACAATTCGTCAACCAAGAACATCGAACCCAGCTCGTTCTTGAAACTAGGGCCAAATTGCCCGCTTAAGTATCCAGCGACTGAGGAACTCAACCGGCTTCTGGTTTAGGAGATTAAGAAAGATCGGGAATTGGTCACTGTCTCAGAGGTCATCGTGTACGTACCGACCAAACAGGGGAACTAGCGCACGGCTACACACACTCAGATCGATGTGCGAGTACGTGATGTGCGCTAAGCCAAAATTGGTGGCTTCCCTTGGTATTTAATAGCGAAATATCCAACCCTTGAGTTGAGCCCTCCACGTGCCTTCCTCTGGAGCATGAAGATGGTGATCCCCATTGTGGATTATGGTCGTTGAAATCGCCCACGATAAAGGAGAGGTACCGGAAGTTGATCAACATTATCAAAAACGTCATTAATATCAAGGGGCTGGTTCGGAGGAAGGTACACGTTGCATACAGTCGTCATAACAGGCAAAGACACGGGAACTGCAATAGCTTCCAGAGGAGTGGTTAGTGGAAACTCTTCACTGTAGCAGTCAGACCGAAGCAAAGTGCAAAAGCCCGTTCGGCGTCAGTTCGCTCCTCAGAGTATAGTTGGGAACTTCTCATGACCGTCTGATGGTCAGGACTAAGATTTGATTCCTGTAAACAGTCTATACTCTCTGCGTGCTGGGCAAGGAGCTGACGTAGCTCAGTCAAATGCCTGCCATAACTGTTGCAATTCCACTATAACAGTGCCATAGTGTGAACTTCTAAACTAGGGAATAAGTTGGAGCAGCAAGCTACAAGTTAATCCCTGGCGGATCATCAGCCACTACGTCGACCATAATCTCCATGTCCTCATTCGAGGGAGTGGAGTGGGTTGACTCAACGGAAGATTTCCGGGACGCATTTCGGCGGCGGGGAGACCTCCAAGAGGAGTGCGTGGACTTGGGGACCGGAACGTCCCCAGGCGCAGAAACATCCGCAGCTGCTGCGGCGGATGGCTTCCCCTTTTCAGGAGGAGTGAGGTAACGTGCAGTGCGCTCACCCTTCTTCCCCGTCTCTCGTACAATCATCGGAGTTGAACTCCTGACCGTGATCGACGATGCCGCTTTCGCTGGCTTGGACGTGGCTTTCGCCGACCGTTTGAGCGGGGAGGAAGTCTTGGACTCCCCACCCCCGTGCTGTGCGGGCGGAGCTGGCTTCACCCGCACAGACTTCTTGTTGGCCGAAGGTGAGGGTGGTGGCAACTTCGGGCTTTTGTTCATTTTCATGGGTGCTGGTTTCAAGACAATCTTGCAGGTTTCACAGCTGGTACAAAAGATCAGGGGCACGGAACCAAAGTTGGTATTATAACGCTATAATCAAACGTAGGAGCAGAAGCGTTCGTGGTATGGTTCTTCTTGCGAGCATCCTGATAGGTGAGAGCATCCTGGGTTTTGATCTCCTGGGTTTTCCTCTCACTCTGGAATACAGGGCAGTCCCTGTCTCGAGGAGGATGAAATCCGGGGCAATTAGTGCACTGGTATGGTTTTGTGCACTCTTCCGCTTTGTGGGGTTCCTTACCGCATGTTCCACGGATTGCAGAGTTTGAGCAACGGGCTAACATGTGCCCGAACGTCAGGCAGTTATAACACCTCATAGATGGAGGAATGTAGGGCCTTACGTCACAACGGTAACTTGTGACCTTGGCTTTCTCCGAAAGCTCAAAGGAAATAATGAAAGCACCCGTGTCCACGATCCGACGGTTGACTTTGCGCGTAATGCGCCGGATATCGATCACGTGACGGTGCTGCATATCCTCGATGAGCTCCTCGACAGTGTTCGGAATCAGTTCCAGGTGGAAGATAACTCCTCGGACCTGATTCAGAAACTTGTGTGTTTCCACTTTGACGGGAAGATCGCCAAAGTGGTCACACTTCAGAAGTCGGTCAACTTGCTCAGCTGTTCTTGTCCTGAGAAACAAACTACCGTTCTTCATCTCTTGCACTTTCTAAAGCACACCATAGACTCCTACCATGTGGCGAGAAAACAAAATGGATTTAACCAGCTTGAAATCACCCCCATCTGTTCTGGTTGCATTCAGAAACTTGGGGGTGTTAGCACCCAGATCTTCGCGAACAGTCTGTTCCCAGGGCGTTGATCCCCATAGGGAATCAAAAGTTAAAGACTTGGGTTTTGGACCACCCTGTTGTGGGTTTTTGCGTTAATAACCCATGGCCAGGTCTTCCTCCCCGAATGCCACCGACTTCCGATCATGCCCCGTCACAGTAGGGGCTACCCAGCCAGGGCAAGGCCCATCTACAGTAACTTGGAAGGCATTGCCCGGGAATCCGATGATTTACGATGCCTTATCGGCATGTATCCCTCGGGATATACTGCATTATTCAGCTCTGACATTCGGTTGTGTGGGGACCTGAGTAGTCAGGCGGATACATGGGTACGGGTACATGGCACACCCACCTGTTGGCATGGCCAAGACCGAATTGGCTTTCGAGCGTAGTCACACACGTAAGCAGCCCATTCCCTAACATCACGCACGTAAAGTTATTTTGAGTGCCAGACCCTGAAAGCATTAATGGAAAGAAGATCAATATAACCCAATGAGAGTTATATCGCACGAAAGCATGTCTTTTTGAGCTGGCGGTCAAACCCTCGAAAGGGGACCTATCCAAGAAACCCTTTTAGTCGCCTTTTTCGACTGCCAGGGATTACCTTGGGTGTATTCGCTCCCTCCCACAAACCAACGCGGAGTCAAGGCCTCCTCTTTTACTCGCCTCTTGACAGGCAGGGAATACCGTGGGTGTATTCAAAACCCCCACCCACAGGGGGTTACAAGAATTGAAAGATGCTGTTCCTCACAGGCATAATGTTGAGAACGATCGCTCTCCCTTCCGTCATTCCGGCCCCTGGATACAGCAATCTCCACCACCACCGAACTCAATAATATCTGAAAATTATTTATTATTATTATTGTGCCTAGAGTCCTTGCTGAGTGGGTAAGCCCTAAAGGAATTAACGAAACGGAGTTTAAAACCCACGATCTGCGGCGGAATCCATCCCAGTGCCTTTCTGGTCGTACCCAACTTACAGAACGATAGAAATTAACCAACCGAGCTAAGAATACGTGAAAGGCTGCATTAACATACGCATACAGTACTTGATTCATATTGCAACTTGTGTACGAACACATTGTTAAGCTGGGAGACCACTGACATGGTGTGTTCTAATTTCACCGAAATTGACTTGATTGAATCTGCTTGGTAACCCTTGATACCCTTGTGGTTTAAGGTAGCAACAAGGCCTACAATTGGCATAGTGGCCATGCCCCTCTGCTAATCATGCTCATATTTACATCCTCAGAAGATTCCGAACATACTGGATATAACGTTCATTCACTGTGGTGTTATTGAAGCATGCTCTAATGAAACAACCATACTACATTCAAGACAACGACCAATGTTCAAAGCTGGACCTTAACGAATCGTTTGTCACCGCTCACTAACCCTGTGCTTCGTTTATTGGTTCCTGCCTGACAAGTTGTCTGTTCCAGAATACTGGTTAGAATATTTCATACACACCCGGTACACTGTATATGTAAAATTAAGATGCACTTTTCCTTTCAACAGTGGCGTTAACAAATGTGACACATATGAATGAATCGTGGAACAACGTAGGCCTAAATTGTAGAAAATAATTGTGGTGTACACCAAACTGTTACAATATTTATCTCTAAGTCGGTTTGATTTAACGTAGTGTTCTTGATGGGTAATAATTCAGATGTTATAAAATCTGTCCAGAATATTGCACTGTATTCCAAGTTTAAAAGTTATGAATTTCTGCTCGCCTTAAATTTGTCTAAAATGTATTTTAAATCATCTCTTATGAACTTCTCTCATAAGATGGCTGCCCAAATATGATGATCATTCCTAACGTGCATGATTAGTGATCACGTCGAACCACTTGTTGGTAAAAACATTATGTTTAGCATATTTTTGATTTAATGAGTAACAATTGATTTTTCCACAGTTCTACAATCATAATATATTTTCATAGATGACTCATTACACATGTCTCAATGGTCTTGGTTGGAATCCAACATTAAATAATACAAATACCAAATGGCATTAGTGAGTACATTCTGTTTCCTTAAAGCGTGACCATGCATCTACTAAAAAAGTGCAGGCGTCCTTCCCGGATGAGGAAGGAGTATGGTAGACAGGGCGGGAAGGAGAGAGAGGAAGGAAGAAAGGGAAGGATGGCGGGAGGGAAGATGGGGGGAAGGAAGCAAAGAGGGAGGGAAGAAGGAGGGAGGGAAGAAAGGAGAGAGGGGCAAGGTAGGAGATAGGGAGGGTCGGTAGAAGAGAGATATGGAAGTAGGGTGTGAAGGAAATAGGGAAGGAATGGGGGCAGGAAGGAGGGAAAAATGGTGGGAAGGGAGGTAGGGGCGAGGGAGGGACGGTAGGAGACAGGGAGGGAAGGAGGGAGGGAAGGATAGAAGGAATGTAGGAGAGAGGGAGGAACGGTAGGAGGGAGTGATGGAAGGAGAGGAGGAGTGATGATGATGATGATGATGTTAATTGTTGTTTTAAGGGGCCTAACATCTAGGTTATCGGCCCCTAATGGTTTGGCTGCTCGTGAAGATGAAATTGAAATGTAAACTATAACAAAAAATAACTTCTTACTTATAAACTAGAAGAAGAAATGGAACACAAAAGGCGAATAAGGCAAATAAAGGACAGGAGGAAAAGAAATGCCCTCAACCCTCAAAGAATGCGGATTGAGGGACTTCGAAGGAAGGAGAGAATGAAAGGCAGATAGGAAAGTGAAAGACGAGAGGTAATGGATAATAGGGGGAAAACCGGACCCAGCTCAGGAATCCCTCGCGGTCGCCCGAACCCACCAGCTGTGAGCCCCTGAGGGTGTAGCAATATCTAGGGTGCACCAGAAGTGGTGGGGCTACATACACCCTGCCTCCTTGAGGGCCTTGAGCAGAAGGCAGGAGATAACATCAAAAGCAAAAGAAGGCTGACCCCTCGCAGAAGGAGGGTATCAGAGAAGATGAGACAAGGGCCAATTAAGGTGGGAAAGGAAGAGACTCCCTAGGTCTCGGTTACCCTAATACCGGGGTCGGAAGAGAAAAAGAGTTGACCAAGTGAGGTCGACAGGAAAGAAGACGGAGAGGAGCCCGGCACAAGTACAATAAGTGGAAGCAGTGCCGGACTCATCTGGGGCCCCGTGGTCACTAACCCACGTCCCACTTGATGTGAGGCCTTGGGGGGAGGAGGAGTGAGGGAAGGATGGAAGGAGGGAAGGAGTGAGAAGGGTGAAGGAGTGAGGGATGGAGAGAGGGAAGATATCGTTTTGCCCGCACTACTGTAAATACAGCATTTGCAGGTCAATCTGAGAAGTGTGTTCAGCAAGATGGGCCGAATAGTAGGCCTATCTGATACCCAAAAAATGATGTCTTACGCATTGGTCTACTATTAAAATCGTAAAGCCAACATTATAATCAAGGTATATTTTCACTTAACATGAAATCATACATTTGCCCTTCTTGCTTCACGATCCAATCAAAGGTGAACATCACATGCGCTGTTTTAACAATAGGCTATGTGTTCCATGTTGGTGGCTGATGCATACAACAAATAAAGCCTGCAGCCAATCCATCAGCTCACGCGCCACTGATCACAGAGTGGCCTGCACGCGACATATTCTGATACAGCTTCTGACATTTCATGCTCCCAAACAATAGTTTCATAACATGCTGAATGTATCTGTCACTAAGTTTGAAATTTGAACATAACCATTCCCATGAGTTCTGCAGCTGCTGAGCTACCGTCTACCAGTATTGTCACACAGATAGTTGGTAGACCATATAACAGTAGTTGTGGTGGAGACATTTTGAAGCTCGCTACATATTTTCAATGCTAGATATCACTGGATCGATATCATCGAAGGATGCCGGGTGAGTTAGCCGTAATCGTTACGGTGTGGATGCAGGCAGCCGCTCACATCCGGGAGGCGAGGAGGTTCGAATCCCTCCGCTGGCAACCTTGAAGATGGTCTTCTGTGGTTTCCCATCTTCCTTCCAGGCAAATGCCGGGGTTGGTCCCTAACTATAGGCCACAGCCGCTACCTTCCAATTCCTAGTCCTTACATTCAAACGTTCTTCCCCAGACAACACTCCACACGCGACGGTAGTTGTAGCTCACCCCATGTGTGTCTGTCTAGAAGCAGCTACAAACTCTGGCGAGCCGAACATGTCCTCGGACACTCCCGGCACTAAAAGCCATACGCTAAAAAATAAAAAAAAATCGAAGGATTTTAAAGGCTCTTTCAACGAAGGACGTGGAGGAATTTATTTTCCGTAGAAATAAGCTACTTTCCTGGCATGAGCGAACCTAAGCTACTTTTATTGCTGTACATCCTCTATGCACACGTTTCCTACTTCCTTCAGCTTTTCGCCTGCCATTTTGACGTCAAGAAAGGTTTGCTCAAAACTGAGTTATTACAAAATTACAAAATTTGTTTCCCTCGAATCCATTCCTTTTTGATGTCGTACTGACTACCCAGAGCTCCTGTTCTCAACTGAAACGCAATAACGTGGGCGAGTAGTGTTCACAGAAAACCCACGTGCTTCAATGTGCCGTTTGTTTGAGTGGAATTCCGAACACATCTCCCACCCCACTCTTCTTGGAGGGGTGTATTTAGGTATTTGACATGCATTTGGGAATGGCGCGAGGGAGAGGAGAAGCACGCTGGGATAGAAATGTGAACGAGTTTAGCGCAGCACAAAATCAACTGCTTTGTGCATCCGTGACATAGACGACTGTTACCTCCTTGCAGCATTCGTAAGTAGAGCCTTGCGCGGATAAATCAAACGTTATCCGCATCCGCCCCGCATCCGCACGACTATTAACCGCATCCGCACGACTGTTATCCGCATCCGCTGACATTACAATTATATGTTTAATTTATTAGGTAAAGTATTAAAGCAACAGGCTATGTGGGAATCGCAAGACCATAATGAATGAGTTTTGTCCCTCTGAGTAACGGCAAGTGAAACAGCAGGTGGCTAATTATAGCACTTACTTCGCCGTCGGATATACCCTCGTAGGCAAGCGCTGGTACAAAGGACTTTTTACTTTTGGCAAAAGTCAACAGTAATTGAGGGTATTTCCATGACTGGCTTCTCTCACTCCTCTATTATCCTCGTACAATCCAAGCGAGAGCAAATAGCGAAATAACAAGAAACGTGAAAGACGCAGATTTTAAGCAAAAATATAATTATTTAACACTAGCAGTAGTGCCCGGCTTGGCCCGGTAGATTTATTTGTTTTATGGATGATAATGAATACTACTACAGAACTGGCACATGATACTTAAACTACCAGAAAATAAATATATTTAAATACAACTTTTTGTGGTGATGGTGGTGGTGGTGGTTGTAGTGGGGGTGATAAGTAGTACAGTATGAAAATGGAAATCCACAGCCTGCTTCCAGTCTCCGACCGGGTCAGGAATGGAATGAATGAAGCCCCCATCTAGCGGCGAGGATATGAACTGTGCCGGCTGCCGAGGCCTGACGCACTCCTCTGGGGCAATGATTAAATGAATGACAGATGAAATGAAATGATAGTGGAGAGTGTTGCTGGAATGAAATTTTGACAGGGAAAACCGGAGTACCCGGAGAAAAACCTGTCTGCCTCCGTTTTGTCCAGCACAGATCTCACATATGACCGGGATTTGAACCACGGACCCAGCGGTGAGAGGCCGGCGTGCTGCCGCCTAAGCCACGGAGGCTCGATAAGTAGTACAGTATAATGGACGTAATATTTAGGTCATTTTCCCGTAATGATAGTAATGAATAGAGAAACGGCTATTTACTAACTACAGCACTGACACATGTAATTTACAAACAAATTTCTAAAAATGATTAGAAAGAGGAATAAGTGAAATAAAAGACACTTCCTATGGCCTATATCTCATTGTCTGTCACAAATGTAGAGACCAATAGTGTCGTCGTCGCATAGCGCCGTAGGAAAGTAATCAGAACACTTTGGAAAACTTCGGCTGTCCCGAGCTCCTGAGGTAGCAATAGTATCATTTATCGCCACATAGCCCTCAACGATAAGTTTCGGAATAAATGAAGGTAAATTTGAAAGCACCAACGCTTATTGGAGCTGATAACCTCAATGTATTTCACCAACACCATTGAACTTATACAGATGCATTATATGTTCATGATGATAACTGATTTAAGGGGACTAAGAAATCTTTTTGCACTAATTACTCCCTGTGACTGCAATTTATAAGCAGCGCAAGATTTAACTATTTTCCCAATTCTGCACCAGAACACTGGTAGGGGCGACAAGATGCAGCCCGAATTGCCAGTTAACAATAGACTTAGTTAAATACTCTTACAGTTACACTACTACTGACATGAATGGTTCTAGAGCCTTAATACGTGGTTTTCAAGTTCAGTTTGTTTTTTATTCTAAATGTAGGGAATGGTGAGTGTTGTCCAAAATATCAAGTGAACAGTGTTACCAGCAGGGTTTCAAAGTGTATGTAAAACTTGGTGCAATTAGGAGGAACGGTGTAGATTTGTGATAAAGGGCCTAAATGCAGCGAATGGAGTGGTCTGTCTGAAATTTAAAGTGGACATTGTAACCTGCAGGGTTTCAAAGGGTAAGTGTACAAAATGTGGTTCAGATCGGTGAAACGAAGTAGATTTGTGCCAAAGGACCTAAATGCACGGAATGGAGTGGTCTGTCCAAAATTTCAAGCAGACTGTGTTACTCGCAGGGTTCCAAAGGGTAAGTATACACATTTTGGTTCAGATCGATGAAACGGTTTAGATTTGTGACAAAGAGCCTATATGCAGGGAATGGAGTGGTCTGTCCGAAATTTAACATAGCCTAAACTATTCCTCTTCAATCTGTCTATCATATACAAAAATAACTTTTCTAATCCGACTGGAAGTTCCCGAGATTAGCGCGTTTAAACACACAAACTCACAAACACACAAACACACAAACTCTTCAGCTTTATTACACACATCAAAAAAAGTTTTGCATCACCTCGGTTCCCAGATCTCCGGCATATAGACGTTGACTGTGTATATTGTATCCAAGATACAGTCCCTTTGACTGTTCATAGATGTCACTAAAACTGCTCAAAGATGTAAACAACCATGCATGAGCAGGGCCTATTAGACGGAGGGGGTACGACAGCCGATCAGTTCCAGTCATTCCACCAGGACGAAGGTACGCTGCTCATGTTGTCTGTAGTTCTACCATGCCTAGAAGGTCAATACCGCCGTTCGATCGCGTCCGCATTGTTACTTTGTGTCAAGAAGGGCTCTCAACAAGGGAAGTTTCCAGGCGTCTCAGAGTGAACCAAAGCGATGTTGTTCGGACATGGAGGAGGTACAGAGATACAGGAACTGTCGATGACAGGCCTCGCTCAGGCCGCCCAAGGGCTACTACTGTAGTGGATGACCGCTACTTACGGATTGCCGCTCGGAGGAACCCTGACAGCAATGCCACCATGTTGAATAATGCGTTTCGTTCAGCCACAGGACGTCGTGTTTCAACTCAAACTGTGCGCAATAGGCTGCATGATGCGCAACTTCACTCCCGACGTCCATGGCGAGGTCCAGCTTTGCAACCCCGACACCATGCAGTGCGGTACAGATGGGCCCAAGAACATGCTGAATGGACCCCACGGAATTGGCATGACATTCTCTTCACCGATGAGTGTCGCATATGCCTTCAACCAGACAATCGTCGGAGACGTGTTTGGAGGCACCCTGGTCAGGCTGAACGTCTTAGACACACTGTCCAGCGAGTGCAGCAAGGTGGTGGTTCCCTGATGTTTTGGGGTGGCATTATGTGGGGCCGACGTACGCCACTGGTGGTCATGGAAGGCTCCGAAACGGCTTTACGATACCTGAATGACATCCTCCGACCCATAGTGCAACCATATCGGCAGAATATTGGAGAGGCATTTGTCTTCATGGACGACAATTCTCGACCTCATCGTGCACATCTTGTGAATGCGTTCCTTCAAGATAACGACATCGCTCGACTACAGTGGCCAGCATGTTCGCCAGACACGAACCCTATCGAACATGCCTGGGATATGTTGAAAAGGGCTGTTTATGGACGTCTTGACCCACCAACCACTCTGAGAGATTTACGCCGAATTGTCGTTGAGGAGTGGGACAATTTGGACCAACAGTGTCTTGATGAACTTGTGGATAGTATGCCACGGCGAATACAGGCATGCATCAATGCAAGAGGACATGCTACTGGGTATTAGAGGTAGTGGTGTGTACTGCAATCTGGACCACAAATGCTGAAAGTCTAGCTGTATGATGGTACAACATGCAATGTGTGGGTCTCATGAGCAATAAAACGAGCTGAAATGTTGTTTGTGTTGATCTCTATTCCCTTTGTATTTAACGGTTCCGGAACTCTTGGAACCGAGGTGATGCAAAACTTTTTTTGATGTGTGTATATTAGTATAGGCTAAATAAATCCAGTTCAAAATTGTATTCTAAAAACTATCCGCAAATTTACTCCAAATATTATCCGCAGCTTATCTGCTATCCGCACAGCCATGCTAACTATATCCGCATGGCGAAAAATTTTGCGGATATCCGCGGGTATCCACACCCACGCAGGGCTTTATTCATAAGCACACGTGATCTGCTATGTTGCTTCGTTCCCTCTAGTTCCATGTTTAATTCGATCGCACAGCAGCAGTTGTCTTGCTGTCTAATGACGCATGTGAAATATTGCCCGCAAGCCCACGAGCGCTGTGCTTATCACTGGAGGCTCCAGCTAATAAATCTTGCATCCACGATGCTTCTCTCCACAGCGTGACGACCAGCTTTCTCCAGCGAACCTTGGTGCACATTGAAAATTGCGCCTCTGCGAAGACCAGAAAGACCTTACTCCAGCTTTGCTCAGGGAAACTTCGCGTGATGACTAGCCACCACTTATCGATGTTCAAATTAGAACCTGGCATTACCACTTACCTTTCATGGCTTCGAGTTCAATGGTTATCCACATGCCAATTGTAGCCTACTGAAGGCCAACGCTGTGCCACTTAACTAGACAATATGATCTACCCCTATGGATTTTGATAGTGTTCATCTCACGAGCCATTTCTTTTTCTGATACTGGCCCTAACCAACATCAAGTTGAATCTCCAAATCTACCATCACATCTTATTTTTCATATTTAAATGTTAAGCTTTCCAGAGTGTCTTTAAAAGTAAGAAATATGTTACCGAATATTTTTAAATTAATAAAGAATAATGCAAAATTCATGGCACTCACGCATGCGCACAATCGCCTTGGCTTATAACAGACATGGCGGTTAGAAATCCCCCGCGTATTAATGTGATAGTTATTTGTATGAGAATTTTAAATAAGGGGAATATTTTCTATAATGTTTCCACGATATATACACTGGAATAGAATTATAAAAGAAGGGAAATTATGAAGACCTTTAACTGACTGTTGAATGCGTATGTTGTTTATGTAGCTTAACATTGCGTATCCTTTTCATTGGTTCGGTAGCCCTGGTGGTAGCGTTGCAGACTATCAAATATATTATGCATCGTCGAAAAAGTTCGAATTCCACCTCCAATATGATTTTTTTATTTCCTTATCCTTCTCTCTTGCTATTGGTATCCTATTGTCAAATTATACTTTACTTTCATCATGGCCGTGAAGTAAAGAAATCTCCGCGATTTACGATTCTATATACTTGGAAATTAGTAAACAACAAGACGTTCCGTGACGAAATAAGAGCCTACTTTTCTTAAAATTTAAGATTCATGCCAATAATTAATCTATATGGATTTATCTAGAATAATGACGAAATTGAGTTGGTAATATCGAAATTTCTAATTAGTTCGAAATACTGTATACCTGGCATAATGTAGCCTAATAGAGAATTGCAGTTGGCAGCCCTAGTGACTGAATATATTCTTAGTTCTATCTCTTAAGGTACAGAATACAAAATTTGGTTGAAGTCCAATGGATAGCATGGACGTTACATGCAGTTAAACATTGGATATAACAGCGCGCGTAAAATCATGTTGGCAACAATGACATACATGTATTGGTCCGAAATAATCTGCAATAATATGATCTATTGTTGTGTCAATTTTGAATGAAATCCATTAGTTAGTATAGAAGTTACATGCATTTTAAAATTGGACCTATCAGCAGGCTTAGAATCACGTTGCAGCACTGGCGTAGGCCTATATTAGTTACTCCAAATTAATCTAGAATGCCAGGTACTATACGTGTGCAAAGTTTAGAGCTATTGGCTTGCATACTTTCTGATATATTGATATTAGTCTAACAAAAATAGAGACAGCATTTATTAACAGTTGGAAGCCCTGGTTACTCTTAAGAATCGGCATAGTCATATTTGCTATGGTACACATAGCACACACGAAATTTGGTTGAAATCCAAATGATAGTATAGAAGTTACATGTATTTAAATTTGGGCCTCTCAGCAGGCTTAGAATCATGTTGGTAGCACGGACGTACTGTATATAAGATACTCCAAATTAATATAGAATGTCAGGTATTATACGTGTGCATAGTTTAAAGCTGTCGGCTTGCATACTTTCTGATATATGGGTATTTGGATTTTTTAAAAATGAGAGCATTTATTAACAGTTGGCAGCCCTGGTGGCTCTTAAGAATACGCTCAGTCATATCTGTTTATGTACACGTAGCACATACGAAATTTGGTTGACATCCAGTTGATAGTGTAGAAGTTATATGCATTTAAGATTTGGACTTATCAGCAGGCTTATAATCATTTTAGTAACACTGCCATGTATGGCCTCCTGGAAATTAAACTGCAATATTATCATCTATACGTGTGCCAATTTTGAAATAGCTCCCATTCATACCTTCCAAGATATCCAACATGGAGCTGACATTTCAATTCCGATTTTTCAACAGTTGGTAGCACTGACATCATTTTCAAATATGGCCGTGAGATATTCAGGTATAGATCTTTACTCCTACCAAATTTTGTTTCGATTGCTCCAGCCGTTTAGGAGTTGATAGGGGGGGGGGGGCACACACAGCCAGACAGACAGACAGACAGAAGGACAGACAGACAGACACACATTTTCCCGGATCGATCTCATAAGTCTACTTTTTCCTCATTTTTGCAAAATGTGAAAAGTAGGCTAAAAATGTAGTATACCAGGCACTTGCGCAATCACCCAATCACTTTCGCCATGAGAGATAATTGGCGAGCATAATTCTTTTGAAGGGATCGGACATCGTGGTCACTTATCCCCATGTACTCTGGTGTGTGTGTGAGTGTGAATTTTTTGTGATAACCTGTGTTAATATGATGGTTGTATTAAGTGTGTATTTGTAATTAAGGTAGGGAATAACAAGGAGACGGCCGAGGCCTTAAGTTGGGAACCATCCCGGTAATTGCCTCGAGTGTAAATGAGAAACCAAGGAAAACCACATCCAAGATGGTTGGGGTTGGAATAGATTACACCTCCCCTCAGTTTTATCTCTCGATGCTGAGGACGCCCCGATCCCCGTTTCAGACCAGAATTAAATTTCTTGGCAGAGCAGGGAATCAAACCCGGACCTCCGGGGAAATAGCCAAGAATGTGGCCTTAAGAGTGAGCTTCCTTGTGTTAATAGGATTTTTGACATGCACGGGACATATAACTCTAAAACTGCCTCCACAACAGTGCCAGAGGATGTGAGTCATTGATCATTTGAGTAGTTGGCGAAGTGATTTCAAGCTCTCCTACATAATTTATTGTCACGGAAGCGCTATGGTTTGTACCTATAACAGGTGATGGAAATAGCTTGTTAAGATCAGTTTCGTACTGTTTATATCAAAATAAAGAATGTCATACTGAGGTGCGTTTGCAAGCTATTGCAAAGATGGTTCCTGGCAGGGATAATTGTAAGGATGTTATAATTGGCGATCAGTCTCATCGCATTCTCCTCAGCAACCAACTGGAGTATGAAAGTGTCCGGACGGTGAATACACAGGTCATGTCCAATTTCATTGCAAAAGCTATTTGTTTATTGATTATTTGTGTAGAGTAGGCTACATTACAATGAGTCGAACCACGCTGTTGATTTTTGGAATGGAAGTACAGTATTATGTGCCATTTATTATTTATTGACTACATTGATGCAAGACACTCTAGTGTTATCGAATAAGACGTAAGTTTGGAGAGAAGTTACTGTAAACTATAAATAAACCCGTTTGACAAGAAAGAACATTGGCCGCAAAAACGGTGAGAAATCGGAGCAAATACGATGTCACTTTTAAAATCCAATATAAGTATGCCATTTCAGAAACAATTCCAGATATTATCCAGTAGTCTACAGTGTTGGGTCCTTGACGAACAAATGTAAACATTGGTCTGCATTGTATTTCTCTTGCAAGAAATCTACGCTTGGTTAATTTGGCCTTTGTTTTTGTAATGGTAAAAGTTTTCGGTCGGAATATAAAATAGGCTATATCACAAGCTGCAACAATTTTTCACTGAGATAATATCTCAACGAATGTCAGAGAGAATATTCGGCAGTTCAACAATGCTATGTCCCTCGTTTCGTTAGGTGCCAATGTTGCCGTGCCACATGAGTACGGTCGATATTCTTTAAAAATATATGGTATTGCACATCATCGCATTTCCTCCTGATATTCCAAAAACGCTAGCGACGGTTCTTCCGGCCAGTTGTATTTATTAGACTCCTCAGAAGCCAATCAAAACAGATCTGCAAATCATGTGAATTCTTACATCAGGGAGGGCACACTTCATGTTTTAAACAATACTTTGCATGTGCAAAATTCGAACATTCAACATTCAAAATACCTCTAAATCAATTAGGAATCTAGCTGACGATATTGGATTAGCATGGCTCATAAAATGGGATGAAGCCCCAATGGAAAATATTCATTAATTAATGTGTGTGAATCAACTTTTAAAACATATTGACCGAAACGTTATAATTCCTTTTCGTGGGATAGTTATTATTCTTGGAGGAGACTTCAGGTAGGCTTTGCCTGTTGTACCGCACGCTTCTCGACAAATGGTTACATTATTCACAATTGTATCAATTTCTCTTCTCTCTGACCCTTCTCCACACTACTCCGCTTACTTAAAAACAAGCGATCGGAACCAGATGAAATGGAATCTTCTGATTTACTTTTGCTACAAGTTAACGGCAACTACCCCTCTGCCGATGGTGATGAATCAAATGTTATTGAATTACCAGCCAGACATGATAATAACGTGACTGAGATTTACGACGAAACATTCACTTCTGCGAAGGATATAATACATTCCTCGCAAGTTCGCTTTCTTCCACCAAAAAATTAACACTGTAATGAAATTAATTTAAAAGTCATTGAACTAATATTCGTTAGTTCAAAATCATACACCAGCGTTATCAGACTTAACACTGAAGATAAAACCCAGCTACTTCAGGTTCCTAGAGAATTCATGAATTCCTTGGAATTAAGTGATTTGCCTCCACATATTCTTACTCCACGCGTTTGAGTCATAGTTAGTTATGCTGCTTTGAAACCTGAACGTTTCCCAAGGACTCTTATATGGAACCAGATTAATTATAAGATATATGTATGAAAAATGCTTGGATTTGGAAATAATAAGTGCAGTTAAAATTAGGATTTACCTCATCAAGTTTTTAGTCATGGCCAGCAGTATGTAGCAATAATAATAATAATATCGTATGGCCTCGGGTGCCTGGTGCAAGCTTTGTTAATTGACACCCAGAGGGTAGCTTGCATGTCGTATTTCGTCGTTCCTTTGAACGCTATGAAAGTCAAGGAGGTTAGATATCTAAACTCCTTGACACTACAGCGCTTTCAAGTAGAGAATGGAGGAACTTTGTGTTGGCGGAAAATCCCGAGATTAATTTTGCCATTGAACACGGCCTACTGAATTCAAATGGGTTCTTTAACATGCCAACAACGTATGACATGAGTGTCGTGATTTTTGTCGCCTTCAAAAATCACTTACCATGGCCAGGGGCGAACCTGCAATCTTGGGGTTGGTAGTCCGACACTATAACCACTCACCCACCGTGGCCAGCAGTATGTAGCAATGTTGAGAGTGCAATCTTTCGACGCCCTTTAAGTTGCAACAGTGCCAAAAACTATATGGTACAAAGAATGTATATAAGAAAATTCTTCAGTAAATATTTTCCCATTGACCGTCATGTTTTTAGAGGTATCAACCAGTTAATTATTAAATGTGAAATGGTATTATTATTAAAGCCGCTCTTACTACAAATGTTGTGTTATCGGTTGCGATAGCTCAAGTCTCTGGACACATAAGCAGGTTGGAATCATGCTAAGGTCCCATTTTTAAAGTAAAATCATATGCAAGGACGGTCCATCCATCGCCATTTCCCGTTTGCGATACTTCACAGAACACTCCTGGTGGCTATTTCAAATAGTAGTTTTGTGCATACTCCAACCTCATCATGCGAGATAAAAAGAGAGTGAGGCAGAATAAAATAGGGCATGACCTCTTCCAGCGCCTAGCTTTAACAATTTAAATACTCAAACACTTCAAATTGTTAACATTTAATAATATTTTTATACTTGTAACAATTATAATAAACTAGCTGCTTTGAAACGTTCAATAGTGATAAATCGCTCAACTGAGAAATTGTAGTCTCGCGCTGAAAACCCTAAAATTTTTGCACCCCTAACCTCCACTGATCGTTGTCATCATCACCTGCCTCTCTTGGTTCCGTGTTCAATGAGCCGTCACATGACACCTCTAGTATGAAAACAAAAAGCGTATTTTTGAAAAAGGTCTTAACCAATATCAAGTTAAACATCTAAGAGTATTATCACCTCCTTCTTTTAATTTCCCCACACCAAACGAGCCTCTAGCATAAGAATTTTGAAGAAAGGTACCCTATAACTATATCCACTACCTAACACTGATAAACTCAGATCGCAAGCCAAACGCGATTGGTGTCCAATGTATTGGAACAATCCTCTGGTAACGTCAATGCCGGGTATCCAATGGCATAATATGAGTCAGGGTTATCTCCAAAAGGAACGACGGGCTGCAGAAAGAGGTGAGGAGTCCCCAAAATGATATTGTGCATTGTGACAAATTGGTATTATAATATGAGAATTCCTCTGGAGTCTTTGTACAGTTCGGAGGTGGAGAATTCATTAGAATCTAGATACCACGAGTTCCCGAGCTAAGCAGTATCCAGCAAAGGAATTAGCCATTTGACTATTCACTAGCTGTCGTAGTTAGTGCTGGTTATTTCTACGGTCAGATTCATAAGTGCATATTACCTGAGTAATTTTGGATTTTTTCTTAGTCGATTTGCAGTAGGTTATTAAGATCGTTAATGAATCGTGAAGAGTTCAAACTTGCAGTTGTTGTTTAAGTTCAACGTTGTTATTTGAAATAACGATATGTTAATTTTACAACATTGGTCACGAATATTTTCGTGGCGACAAGTTTCGACCGGTTATTGAAGCTGGTGACTACAGTTATCAAAAAAAAATTAAACCTCTTGGCTATGATTCTTGTCAATTATTTAAAGATTAGATGCATTTCATTGAATAATTAGACTGACAATCAAGTCGATGCTAAAATTTTGATGATATTCGTCTAAAATATCTGATCACAGGTAAGTACAAGTACATTGTTAATAGAATAAGTTAGATGTTACTTGATTAGGTAATTATATCATGTCATTATTTTATAAATTGAATTACAAATACATGATGTGATTATGGTTAATCATTATAATGAATCAATAATTATTGATAATTAAGAATAATTGTTAACAAAATACTGACATGATCTAAAGGTACTTTTACAGGATCGCAATTTGATGTGCTCAGTCGGTCAACACGATTGCACCCAACTGAGATGGGTTGTTCCCTAATCCTGAATAAAATTTACATGAGTTAATAATGTGCCCGTTTATACGGAGGATGGTTAGTCAGCACTCGGCTTTTTTCTGCTACGGCATCGGGGCGTGTAACGTACCCTCCACCTCTGACTTAACATCCGATATGGAATACTCAAGGTTCACAAGGATTTGAGGAAAAACTCAACATATAATTTTACATTATTTATTTCATAGAAGAAAAATAGGTTCACTCAAAACATGTCAAAAATCAATCACTTGGCATAGTCTCTTCAAGTGTCACTCAAAACTAAAAATCACTTTGTTAAAAATTCATCAAAATTCACTATAATGTCACTTCATTATTCCACGAACTTTGTAACTATTTTGTCTTGCTTAAATTAAATTATTACTATTTGTAGTATATTTTACTCAGGCGTCGAGCGCGCCTATCATTTAAGTCATATAATCTCTCCAAGGTTTTGGACATTTACATTCATTTCAATCTTTACCCCTCAGGGTTTCCTTTATGTTTAAATAAACATTATTTATTTATCATTTATTTAGTCCTTTGGACCTTAATAAGAATTCTTCACAAAGCCTTAGATTTTAAACATTTAAAATACTGTACAAGAACATGCCATGTCTGTGGATCAAACCCTTATTCCACCAGTTACTCTCCATGCATCAGGTGATCTTTCTCAGCAGCGTACCATGCACTGTGTTATTTATTATAGTGGGATCTTTATTCATATTAAAACTACATTGTTTCATAACCCGTTATTTCATTCTTTTTAGGAAGGAATCCTTTTATCAAAAATAATAGTATTTGACAAAATCCGTCAAAATCTATATAAATGCTTCAAACTTATATTCTGGAGAATTGTCTCCATCCCAGCATTATGATTTTATAGGTTATTTTGAGCTTGCATCTTTTAATAAAAACTTTCATATAGTGGCCTTTTTATTATTAGTAATTGCTAGACCCTAATTGACCGCGGAACTCGTTAAAATTTATCTCTTACTCCCTCACTATGGTAGGTCAGGTTCTAAAAGGCGACCCCCTTCTTCCTGTAAAACTTCACTTGATTTATGTCGTCTCGCCGACCGCCTTGCTTTACAATGTTATTTACTATTTAACCATATGATCCCCAAGACTTACATTTCACTTCTAAAGCAGCTATTTGTTCCTGCTTTCAATATTATTATTATTATCATTAACATCTCGTGTTTACAGGATATTTATTATTTATTTCGGAGAGGATGTATAATAGTTAACTACACCAACTTTAATAATAACTTTTATGACGTCCTATCACAACACTATATTTATAACAATGCCTTTTTGGACTTACTTGCATATTTCACATACGACACTTTATTTCGACGATTATTGCCTACATTATTTTATTTATAACAATGCCTTCACGGTCTTACTTGCGCATTCACATACGACGCTTTATTTCGACGATTATTGCCTACAATACTTTATTATAACAATGCCTGATCGGCCTTACAATGTAACTATTATTTTCGACGCTTCACTATGGCAATACCTTTATGGGAAATTCACCTAACCAATATAATACGACGTTTTCATACAACAACAATACATTAATGGGAATCTTTCATCCACAATATTTAGACGATACATTCCATCTCCCGAATAAAAATATCCTGATTAACGCATATTTATTAGCATGAAGCTACATTTATTTTATTATTAGGCCTTTTCGGCAACACCATTTCTTGCTTGGATATTCGCGGTTTATTTAATATCTTATATTATCTTTCCATTTATAGGGGTAAGACCTCGGTCTTCCTATTATTTTATTCTCATACTTTGGCTTGATAGCCTGCAATAATACATTTTTCCTTGGGCGTTTTATTCACCAATTACTTTAGAGATTTACAAATTGATCATTTGACAACAATGCGTCAAGATATTATTTATTTCGTTCCGTTTTATTACTTGAGTTCCTTATTATGATTTTTACTACCACTTTATTTCTAGAGTATAACAACTCGATAATAGTTATTTTTATTATTATCATCTCAGATTTCAATTATTTTTATTACAAATTTTGTTATTTGCCATTTAATTATATGGTATAAAATCAACCTATTCTTATTTTTCGTTATCATATCGACTTTTAACGATTTCATTATGATGCGTATTTATTTCATAACCTGATTTTACTGTGGCAAAATTTTAAGCCATTTAGGTTATTATTTTCGATTCCTTCCTCCAAATCATTTATTACTTATTATTTTCATTTCTTGGGTTTCCATTACTTTATATTACTGATCCCATTTTTATATTTATTGTGCGAGGTCATTCTCGCAGTCATTTATTATTATCCCAACATTTCAATCACATTAGTGCATTCAACTACCCGGTGAATCAATCGTTAAACTCCCTAGTCACGACTGATTTCACCGGGTCAGTGCATCGTACGGCTGCAAATTTTAATGAAAAATCATGACTCACCAGTGTGCTTCTCCTGCTTCATCCTTAGAAGGATTCACCCATCTACGGCGCACTTAACACTTTCCACGGCACTTTCTTTCGTGAATTGCATTTCACTTAGGCCCAATTGACCTTCACTTATATTTAAACACATTATTATTCTATCATAACACCGTATTAACACTAAACACATATATCTTTTTAAATTATTTACACTGCACTATTTTTCCACCATATTTCAGTGATCTTCGGCACTTCCTATCGGTGATCGACGCCCTGATGAGATCCTAAGACCCTGCATTGGACGCGTGATAACTCGAACGGCTCCTAGTTCTTCACTGGATATAGTCTCTGCCCTGTCCTTTTAACAGTCTATTTCGGCTTTCTTTATGGTCTTTTTATAAGCGATTTGCATTTTTCACTTGCCCTACGCTTATGTAGCGGTCTATCGAACCTATGACCCGCTTACTTCTTGACCGTAATCTGTCCTTTTATATCTGCGACAAGCTTTTTCTTCTTTCTCCTACGAGAATGTTTTTCTGGCTACGTCCCTGTTTGACACACTGAAGCTTCGCTAAAGTTCACTGAATTTGCTTTGGGTCTCGAACCCGTGTCCATTTAATTGAATTTTTGTATTTCGTTCCAATATCTGACCCTTAATACTGTGGTCTTTCACTTGACATTCACGAAGACCTATCTATAGTCTCGAACCGATGATTGCCAGCGTAATGTCTCTACTGATCTGGACTGATGTTTTCTAGCTAATTAATGTTCTAGAATTTGACGCGGCGCAACTTATTTTGTCACGGTTTCCGTGTAGCGTACAATTTTATTTGATCTAGCACAAGTGCTTTAGTGATCATTTACAAACAACAGTACTTTTTTGACGTGACGTATTTATATTACCACGAACATACAAACTTTTGTTGAAAACTGCGGATACTGACGATTTGTTAATTTGTCTTAACACGATCCACTTTAGCGGTTCGTAACGAACTGAGTTACTCGCTGTGACATCTCCATACAGGAGTGTGATGAGTTTTTACTAACGTGAGGACGAACTTCCGTCCAGGCAGCCTGATAATACTGCGTACTGTATACTTATGTACTGTGCGAATTTGCGCTGAGCCTCTCCGGGCTTGACTGAACTGCGACTGATATGATGCAGCGTTTCTGCATTTTATGAGACAGCGTGTAGCGCCTCTAGGCTTACTGATGGGCAAACTGCTTCTGATACAGCCTAATGCCTCGCTGGGCTGACGAATACTGCATTCGATACAGCCTGACGACCCCTCTCGGGCTGTCGGAAAACTGCAACTGGCGATGCAGCACCTCCTTACGAGGTCTGTAGTAGACTGCATGCTCTCTGGTTGAAACCTCGGCTATATATTGGGAACTTGTAAAAATAAAATGTTTTTGTCTTCTTCTTGGAACTATCTTTTGAAATAGACGTCGCACGTTTTTGAAAAATATATCATTATGTTCCCTATAATCCAAACGTTACATTATCATTTCGTTTCCTGAAAATCGATCGTCTATTTATTTTAAATAAAATCTACAAGACTCCTCAGCTATGTGGGCGAATGGGTTTTATTTTCTCCTTCCCAAGACCTCCTCTTAGCTCCGCCTAATGACGTAACTGCTTCGTAAGTGCTTTTTCCCTGGGCCTAAATTATTCGATTTTAATCTTGATTAATTCATAATTCCCTGGAGTATTCAGATCTACGTAAACATATTTATGTAATTTTGCGTTGTTTCCGCGAAAACGGGTTATTTCACAATTTTGCGGTGTTGGGAGGCAATCCAGGGTTGTCATAAAGATGCTGACATTAACACTCCGCGGTGGTTCCCCTGCCAATCTGCTCTGGTTGATTCATCACAGCGCGACTGTCCTCATGATTCACACACAGCTTGCATCCTGTGACGTCAGATAAGGCTGTCAATGCTCTGCGTCATTGCCTGAATCACTTCTTATTTCCTCATGGCTAGCTTGTAACTGAACGTCTTTTCATCTCAGAGATCCGAAGTTCATATCCTGTACCAACCCCAGTTGGGTACAATAAATACAATTGTATCTCATGTAATGGTTTTTCAAGATTAGGGAACAACGCATCACAGAAGGGTACTATCGGGTTGACCGACTGAAAAGCATAACATTTCGATAGCTATGTCAACACAGAAAAACGGCTTCAAACGCCATATTAATCTTTTACAGTAGTCTATTATTATTTTGATGTTTAAAGAAGATATGATTCAAATTTCAGATTGTTTTCTTTAAAAATACATTGGGTATTAAAATGTATAAAGAATCATCGAAGAAGGTTGCAGCAATTTCAAGAAATCATATCTCCCATTATAAGTGAGATGAATCAATAACTTGACCTGAAAACTAATCAGGAACTTATTAAGTTTTAGTTTTAGATGTGACTGTACTCCACCCGTGACCTTCAGCCGATGCGGAGAAATAGTGCGACAGGAAGCTGCCACGCCACTGTTTCTGTAGAGAGTGGGATTGCAATGGTAACAATTCAGCAGAAAGCACAGTGTGTTATGTGGTTAGTGGAGTTTAAATCTGTTATAACTGTTCAGCGCACTTTCCGACGTGTTTATGGTAGGGATATGATAATGATCGAAACGCTCTGAACGCAAGATTCCCTGATCGTTGGTTTCGTAGGACCGGTCCTATTCAATTTCCTCCTAGAAGCCCCGACTTGAAGCCCCTAGACTTCATTTTATGGGGATACGTAATGAACATTGTATTCAGTGACCCGGTCGGAGATCTGAAACATTTAAGACAACGCATCACCGCTGCTGTCGCTACAATCACGTCTGAGATGATCCAGCGCACTTAGGCCAAAATGGACTATCGACTGGATGTTTGCAGAGCCACCAAGGGAGCGCACATAGAAACAATATTATAAGATTAAAAAAACATCTTTAATTGGTGAATTAAACAAAAAAATACACATTTTATTATCTCAAATAGTTCCTGATCTATGCTCTATTGAAATTGCTGCAAACTTTTCGATGACCCTGTTTAAATACTAGAAAATGTGAATTTTTAACATACGGGTTCCTTTATACTTGGGTTATCCCGAACTTATGCTTTCGAGACACAATTTTATAGGTATGCATCAATTGGCTTACCCTTACTTAGATTATATTACATCTGCAATATTTTCTCGAAGCCAACTTCGTCTAAAGAACTGGTGATTTATTTTGAATAAATGTCTCTCTATTTTGCATATCGAGAAGAAGATGGAATATTGGAGAGGAAAATTAAAATCAAGGATGGAAGGGAAGGGAAAAAGCATGAATCCTTATAAAATCAGTATTCAATCTTGTAAATGAACGAAGGAAAGACGATACAATGTTAAAGCCTCTCAGAACGATAGATCACACGACCAAGTTTCAAATGCCGGCATCACACATCCAAGCTCCATAAATGAGTAGTGTGTCTGGTCCTGAAGGAATAGTAGATGCACTATTCCATAAACAGGGAAACACTGTTATATAGGAGACGAGCTCAGAAGTGAAAATACACGCTCTGTCAGAGCTGCTTGACAGATCCTCATTGTCATGTGTCACTTTTCATTATGTCTGCGAGGGAATTGGAGCAGGATATTGGTTATTTATAAGATCCATGCTGCGTCACTAGACCAATGACAAGCGAGAATTGTATCATATCAGATGAAAACCGAGTAACAATCTCATTGGCACTTAGTGAATAATGCAAACCAACACGGGCGTTACAGGCAAATTATTTAATCTGATATGACACGCGAGTGTCCTGCAGCTTAAGCAGCGACACCCATTTTAAGGACAATTCAGTTAACTCTATTCAAATGATTACCTTTCAGCTAGAGTTTTCCGATTAGCGTCTAATTTAATTGACGTGTTGACCGACTCAAGGTCTAATCATTTTATTGTTAATGGGCAACACTGAAGAATGCTTCAAAGCTCTCTGTTCACTTGATACCAATCATTTCCAGTTCAGTGACCTTGCCGCTTCAAATCCTGAGAATCATTCACAGAGTTAATTGAAAGTCGTCAACTGGCTTCTTAAGTTTCACTCTGTTTGAGCACGTGGGAACATCCCTTAATTGTTGGTTGTTTACCCGCATTACTGGTGCCATGCGCAGCCATTGTGGTTACTCTTCCAAAAAAAAAAATCTCGCCCTTAGATGTAAAAAGCAACAGAAATTAGGAGAGACATTCCAACATTGCACGTGGTATCAAATAAATACATATATATTTATGGCATTCAATCAAATGAACAGATGATTCAGTTTCAATAGAGGCCTACTGATCTAGTTAGTTAGTTATTGTGGTTTTAAGGGGCGGAAGTACGAGGTCATCTGCCCCTACCAACTGATCTAAAGCAGGGATAAAATCTAGTTTGGATACAATGAAAGTCACATACACAATAATGACTTGAAACACTTGCAGTATTTTCTTTCCTGAGCATGGAAATGTAACTCTAAATCAGCATACAGTAGGTGCGTGTCGCGCCATGTTCAGAACAAGTATAGGAACTTGTACCGAACAGAATATTGACAAATATTTTTAAAATTTCGTGATGGTACTAAGAAGTGTACCGAACGTACGGTAACATGGAGTCACTGTTAAATGTTAGTTGTGTACATCGCGGTTGCTAGCAGTGCGCTTGAACTTACCAAAGAAATGCCAATTGATGGATGTCATGAAGGTTTGAGAACCTTTGAAGACAAGGAATGGGCGTCTGATATCATTCCTTAGGTATTGTCGGATATAACGCGGTAATGTCACGAGGTTCCCTCGACAGCAGAGGCGTGGCTCACATTCACTTGAGTCAGATTTCTAACGGTTAAATACGATAATAGTGACGAAGTATTAATAGGAGATGCGTTTTCAATATAATTATCGCTAGTTGTTATTGGAACATAATATTTTGATAATTTATTAAACCTAAATATCAACAAAGAAGAATAGAATTAAACTTATTTCAATATTATTAACGATGTGAAAATCAATTCCATTTTAGTTTTGGAAAGACCGCTATCGTTGTCTAGCGGAAAGTAGAAGGGCTTTCCAAACGTAAGGCCCGGGTTCCGATAGACGTTGATGTACATCAAGCACTGCAATATAATTTGATTTCAATATCATTAGCCTGAAGAATATTAGTTTACACCTTTTGAGGGATTTTAACAAGCAACACAACAAAATAGATAGAACAGGTGGATCATTATTTACCTAATAAGTGCCATAATAATAGTCTACTGCCCCCATGAGTTCCCCTCCCCCTATTTATATATAATTTCTAAGATGAATAACCGTAGTACCTGCAACCCCTGGTTGCAGTTCTTCAATCTTCACCAGAGACTGTGCATTTCCAAATTCTCTACCTTTAATGCTAATGATGGAACATTTCTACAGTCCAAATGACATCATAAGTTGCCCTTATTTCAGATTGCGACGTGATGGCAATTGAAATCTAAATTTAAACTTGGGGATTGTGTACTGCGATAATTGTGGCGATAAAACGCCGAGAAAGTATCATCATAAACAAGATAGATGATCGAGAGAGCAGTGAACTTGCAGAGTAACAGGACTGTGAAACGATTGGGAAAGTAGTCGACTCAAAGGCATCTATATTATTCTTGAATTTTGAACGATTTTACTATGGACAGTTCACGCATAATCACTTGTAAATTTAAGACATTCTAAACACTTTTAGAATATTCGGAGCAACGGAACCTTTTCTTCGGCTTGACGCGTGGGAAGCGGGGAAATCTGGATGAAAGCCATCACAACCTATCGAGCGCTTGAATTGTGAATTGACCTAAAATAGAGAGGAATAGTGAAAAGTATTTTTCATACCTGCGCGGAATGAATATCTGTAGCAAAATACGTATACGAATTTGTTACGACTCGAAAAACATTGGAATTATCCATTAGAGTTGATGTGGGCCAGACCACGTAGGCTACTAACATGTTTTGCTTAATAATTGAGAATTGCAGTGAAACAGTACGAATTTGTGAGGAAGTGTTATTAGTGCATGTGCGCGAACGAAATAATAATTTAAGTTCGCGTACGGAGAACAATTGGTCTGATATAAGCAGATTACGTGAGATGGAAGTCGAACCAGAACTAGTGTGAAAATCACGATGATTTGTTGTGAAAACCAAGTAATTGGTGCAGGGAAAATCTTCGAAGTTCATAGGAAAAGTGTGCAAGTGCATTTAGTGAGAGGCAGAAGTGAATGAACATATTTGGAATATCTGTCAAAATTAAATAGAGTGCAGTGCAAAATGGTGGAAGTTAGAAGCTTGGAGGACTTCAACATTACAACCATTGTACGAGCCAGTAAGATGAAAGGGTAAATCATAATCTTGGAGGAGAAAGAGTGCAGATAGGCATAATTAGGATAATATAATAGGTCTACATGATCCTAAAGGGAGGAGAGAGGACGGATGTTGAGCAGGAGAACCTCAAATGGATGAATCTAGATCTTAAGGTAGATCCAAATTGTAGTAGTTGATGTTGAAGTGACGATTCTATTGTATGCTGAATTGCATTTGTTTATCTGTGCAGATTTAAGACAGGCAGGTTGATATTGCGTGTGAAACATTAATAACCGCTAAGATTTGTATACGAAAATTACATGAGAAAGAGTGGAGCATTTCATGTCTCAGATTAAAGATGTGTTAGTCTAGGCAGGCAGCAGATGTGAACAGTGTAAAATTGCTAGCATTTGTTTTATTGTGAAGGTCAAGTTTATGTGACAATGGAGAGCCATGTTATAAGATAGAAACAGGTAATAAAAAATCCACGAGCAAACAGAGAGAGAAGAGTGCGACACAGCGACTCTTCCGGCACTTGTGGGAAGACGAGAATATAACCATCGGTCAGTTATTAGCGAGCTGGCAAATATAATACGGCAGAGAACTTTATGAAAGATGCTATGTTGAGAAACAGTCACACGAGGAGTGACTTCATGGTATTGGTGATGGAAGTGTTGATGTATTTCAAAGTCAAGCAAATAAAATAATTATCTTAGGGAGTGAAATGAGGTAGGGAACAACATAATGAAGCATGATTGTATGATTTCTACACAATTGGAACTAAATAAGAGCAAGAAATTATAACAGCATTATTAACAAAAAGTCCATTAAATGACTGAAGTTATAGGCTATTAGCAACTTAAAGATGAAACTTATCGGAAATGAGACGACAATTTTCTGACATCCTACGAGAAGTGATAAATCATAATAGTAATATGAACATTGTCCAGTGTGGATCTCACGAATGCCAATAAACCTACTAACACGACGAGCGCAGGCAGCTATCAGTTGCTATTCCGACACATAAAATATTACATACCAAGACACCATTATATCTCTACAATGCCTTTACACCAATGCATTCTATTCATAATCGAGAAAATAGATAGGCTACACAAAATTAACACTCCAGATTCCTATACACCGGACCATAAGGTTCAATGAATCATTTGTTTGCACCGCCGCACGCCTCATCAACACCTTGGATTTATATAAGTTCGTCAACATTGCAAGCACTGCAGCTCTCAAAAGACATCTTTCATCCTGCTTCTTGGAGCAGTATACATCTCACATCTGATTACTGCATTATGTTAAAATCCTTTTTTTTTTCTTTTTTATGTAAATTATAACATCAGGGCAATAGCTGACAACCTGCCTACTTTAATAGCTTTTCTTGTATAAGGTGTTTGCTTCTCGGGCTGATAGTCTGTATGCACTCTTTTCTATATAATTTTTCCATTATCATTACTATTAGTATTATTATTGTATTATTACTGTCTTTTTGTTACTATAATTGTTAGACTTATTATTTATATTGTGGATGTAAGTGAAATGTTTTTATTTTTATATGACCTAATCTTATTGTATGTAGGGCGCTACTGTAAAGGAGCTTTTAAGCTGTAAGTGTAGCCGTGAAAATAAAATCAATCAATCAATCAACACGAGTCCATCGCATTTAAATAGCCCAATATTTCATCGAATTAAGCCAGGATCAAACTCACTTGCGTGGGTTTAAACCAACCAGACATTTATCTTATTGCTGCTTCCATTCCAGTCAGATTTGCCTCCACTTCTGTTTTAGAGCCATCCTCAAATTAGAACAATCTTTACTCATCCCACTTCCATTCCAACTTCATTTTGTACATTTTCCTCACTCTACTAGGCTCCCTATGACTGGAGGAACACAGTCCAGAAGTTGCGGCGAGCTCAACGCCATTCCTGAATGCTAAACACGAGGACGATTCTGTAAAAGAGGCTACGAGAGGGTCGAGATGCTAGTTACTCGTGTTGTATATGGCCTACATTTATGACCGCACTAAACTCATTAGCTGCCTGCAATAACCGGCGAGTCGTCCGCCACAAGAACAATTGGAGCGGGTCAATCTGCACAGTGTACACGAGAAACAAGAAATGTAAACATCTCTTTATGGGGCCCTCCCCTCTCCTCTTCACGTACCACAGTAACATACATCATTGCTGTCTACTGAAAACATACCACAGTAGGTTTATTATCGTTCATCGTAATGTAATTTGTTTATGTTCATTATCGTGTTGGAAGCCAATTTTCAGTGTTGCCTTAGTATATGAAATTTAAATGTTTTTCAGTCATTCAACGTGATTGTACCTTAATTGTTCGTTTTTTTAAATCGTAGTCAGTTTACCCTCCAGGTAGGCTTTTTCACGGACTCAGTGGGGGATCCCACCTTTACCGCCTCTACGGGCAGTGTCCTGGAGCTTGACATCGAAACGGGCGATACACCTGGGGAGGTGGTGTATTCCTTGGAATACACGTTCTGTTAGAGTTAGCTCTTGCTGCTCTTTGCTTTTTCTCCTTAGATTTATTTATTTGATTTCCTTTCTTACAGACACCATCAGCGACCCTCTGTATTACATCTTTCTCAAACCATGTGCCTAAGTTGTTTTTTATGTTTGTTATAGATGTGTATCTTCTATGAAATCTACCAAGCGGTATCTCGCGGCAACCCGCCTAAGCTCAAGAGGACATTCATACCGCTCCAACAGGCGTCGTCCTCATCACCAGCTATCATTTCCACGAAGACCCTACTCTATGAAGAAATAATTTTATGCACAGAGTTTTAATTGTTCTTATGTTTCATATTCTGCTATGTGTTCCTTTGTTCTCAACCCTCTCCTCCTTGCCCACCTTGTTCCCTCGTGTGCTGCTTTTGCTCGCTGTCACTTCTAGTCCAGTCGTCAAGTGAACAGTTTGGTGCTCCCTCTTAGAGGCCAGCCTCCTGTCTCCATGAGGCAATTTTAAAATCGACGCCATGTCTGAATTTGAATATAACGGTTACAAGGAACCATCGCCTGCTCAACATGCAAAGTTAAGTACAGTGATTTTAAACAATTTTGAATGAGTTTTTAATCTAAACTGCAAAGCTTCAATGGGTTTACAAGAAATATTCTGATTTTCTAATATTGCATAATAACTGCCACCGCGGGATTTTCTGTCATGCTCAAGATAACTGAAGTTTATTTCTAAACATGAAATTGAGTACTTCTTGTACGATATACAAAGGGATTCTTTCTCTCACCGTGGGTTTTTGCCAAAATTCATTAATAACTTTCTAAAACTTAACTTGCCTTCGAGAGATTTTTACCGCTCCATTTAACTGTCATTACAGTTCTGGAATTGTCCATTCTCAATAAACTTCAAACCGTGAAGAACTACGCTCAATACAGTCAAATTGCCGAAAGCCTCAAGTTAGCTGGAACTATCAATTGCAACTTAAAACTTGCACAACGCACAAAACATGTTCAAATTCAACCAAGTATTTCCATAAACTGCAATAACTTTTCTCTTGTTCTATGAACTTTCAGTGCTACAATAGTGAAATCTTAACACCTATCAACACACTTTAGTGCAAAACAGTGTCCGTTCAACTATCTACCGCGTCGCGATTCGTTCGTATTATTAAAACTGGCCAGGACTTTATCCTACAATTCCTATCTCCTGATCCCCTTTGGTTACTAATAATTTAGCGTACTTATTTAGTCATTTTCAACGAGGCCTCGCTTAAAGTTAAGAGACCTCCCTACTTTTCTCCATGTCGCATTTATTCACTCTGCATAAATATGTAATCTTTCCTGTTGTAATCAGGAACCTCTAGTTTTCTAATTGTTAAATTGTCTAATCCAGGCTTCACAAAAGGTGACCTGCCCCATTTAAATGTATCATATATTCAATTCTGCGTTAATAGAAGAAGTTATAGAAACTTCTCATTAATCTCTTTCTTTTTATCCTGCTTGCTCAGGAATTTATGGCCTTTTCGCTAAAAATAAAGGCATTTTCTAAGTAATTGGTATCTTAAAGCCCAATACAAAGAAATATTAGTTTAAGTGTAATTCATCTGCTATTCTCCATATTGAACCCTTCAGAATAGCAGTGTTTATATGCAAGAATCTTGATCAAGGGGTCGCGCTCAGTTCATAGTGTGATGTTTACGTCCGCCAAACAACATGCTCTACTGAGGCAAGAGTCATAGGATTAAAACTATAATTAAGAAAGTAAGGAGACAAGACGTAAAATAATAACATGATTTAATGACTAATGTGCATAAAAAGAAAATAAACAACAATAATAAAAAAATATCCTCCCTGAATTTTTCCATGATAGGAACATCTAACACTTTGAGGAGTCAGACGGATCTCCCCCTTTATAAAAATGTGGATCCTAGTTCCACTACCTTGCATTTGGATTTTATGTACGCGTGATGACTAACTACGAGAAATGAGTACTTGGATGACTGTTCGTTTACAACGGGTTAACAGCCACGGTGCTCACGAACAATCATCGCCTAAATCAACGTTTATGGATATGGGCATGACACTAATAAAAAAAACTTAAAAATCTAATGCTGACACACACACTAAACATCTACTATTTACAGGAATCTCCCTGAGACCCTCATTAGTGCGATGACGCACTTGACAATGAGCCGCCAACACCGGCCAATTGCTCAATACACACAAGGAAATACAGCATTGCACGTGACTTCACGGGTCACTGATATGGAATATAAACATGGAATAAAACCAACAACAACAAAAGCCTGACCGGCTAAGATTACTTTATATGAAAAAACTGCATGTTAAGGTAACGCTTCGGAGATTATCGTGATTCGTAGGCAACTCCCATATATTTCAATAATTTTACCATTGATCAGTTCTTATTCTGTATTTCAAGTAATTACGGAGTCAACAAGCACTCCTCACTAATGACATCGCTTGCAACGTTCAGACCGTCTTGTGAAACATCTCCCCCTTCCTCAATACTTGTCATGTCCCAACTCCAGTGTATATAAATAACTGACCAGCTGTGCCGTTATCTCAAGGAATCGACAGCAACAAAATCTCAACCACCTCAACATATGGTCAGACATTAATCAAAATATCCACAATTGCCCTCGCAAGGTTACAATATGGACCTGGCACCAAGCTGACAGAAATCAGTCTACGCTGAATATCCCGCTTGTAATGACCATAAAGTACACACAATCACACATCTGGGAATGACATCACGTTTCTCACACAGATCGGCTGAATAGGTGCTCGCAAACATTTAAAAAAAATATTAAAACCTACGATAGAGCTGATTGCTCTTCGTCACAAATTAAATTGCTCCAAAGGCAATAATCTCATTGAATCTGATCAATAATAAACCTTAAACAATTTTAATTACCCTCCAATCTATTGTATAATTATATTACTTCAGTCCTACTTCTGAAACACAACATATCTCCGAGAGACGTTTTTAACCGCATTGCGTAACATATGCAAACACGGCCGTTCACATAGCCACGTTAGTTAAAACAACACAAAAACAAGAACCTTCTACTAATAACATTCGTGCGAGCTGCTTCCATACAAAAGTGTGTCAGACCAAAACTAAATATACTGCGTTAATCACACAAGCAAAGTATTTACAAAAATATGTCCCATAAACCATAAGTTAATTTATCAAATAATAAAGAATATTATATTGTACTCATCTCTCGTTCAGTCACCCGTCAAAGAACATCAGCTGCCATCTCCCAACTGAATGCTTCTTATCTCATCTCAGCCATCTGGACGGAGTGTTGAGAATTCCAAACTTCTTCTATGGTAATCGATGTCATCTCTCGTGCTGATTCAGAAAGTTAGATTATTATACACTTGATGTCTGACTACTAAATTCGCCGTTTCAGGTACTACTTTCCCCGTAACAGTTTGTTGGCGAATTGTCGACGATACTGCCCCTACAAAATATAGTACTGTGACTATCTATCACTGAATTTAACATATTTACAATAACTTCTGTGTCCTCATGACACGCAATGTATAACAGCCTACGTCCTTAGACGCACAAAATAAAGTCACAAACTTGTGTCTTCGACACACAAAATATAATACGTTCCGTCCTCAGACGAACACAAGTAAAAGTCATGTTTCTTGGCTCTTCACGCCACTTATAAATGAACTGGCCCTAGGTCTTGATGGGGGGGGGAAATTATATAAAAATTTCTTGAAATAATGGTGGTACAGGAATGAAATAAATATCACTGAACTCGTAATATTGCACAGGTCAAGAATATGCCCATTAATCCTAGAATCGATCGTAGAGATTTTGTCTGGGCGATTTCCCGCGTGAATGCTAGCCACCGCGTACCCAAGCTGGACTTGCCGCACTCGTAGGCATTCATTTCTCATTGGTTCCACATTTTCTGTAACTTGGCGGTTTTTAGCAGATCTTGGCCTCGTAGGAGTGTCTATTTTCTTCATCAGCCACTCACGTTACTGCATCATATTTCTTCTAGGCGCGAATATTACAATGAACATACCAGAACCATGTCTCACTGCGCGTCGCTTCTATTTTGAGGTGGCCAACACCTGTCCTTCTGACACATCGCTAGGCTATTTCCTTTCACAGCTAAAGTATTTAGCCTTTTGTCAAACTGCTACAGGTATGTCCCCACTGTCTTCAACAAATGCTTGAAATTTCCTCATCACTGTCTGGCTATTTTCATGATGCTGATGGAAATATTTATTAATTGAAGAAATAAAACCTAGAATCATTTATCCAACAGAGGATAAAGGGTTCACAACTCTCCCACTCACAAAATTTCGAACTTAGGAATAATGTCGACAATTTTAAAAGACTTCCGTAGGCCAATTTGTTTTATTTCAGAATCACCCCTTTTCTATTACTTGGTCTAGCCGCTCCTGTCTTGAATGGCATTTACTCGTTTTATTTTCCTGCTTGGACCTCGCCTCTCCAACTGCTTGCATGACGCGCTGGTGCCTTAGGCAACACTCTGCTCGTCTCGTTAATGTTTGTCAACACCAACTCTACTTCCTCCTTCACGTGCCGTACTCAACTGCTCCCCGTCCACTTGGTTGATATTAGGACGTCCATATATTTAAACTGCGTCATTATTTTGGCGCTCCCATGGCTCACTTCTACGATACTTTTTTAAGTTGGCAGCGTTGTAGACTGACATTGTTCCTGTACTCAACTCTTTCACTCTGTAAGCATTATTTCCAAGGTTTCTTACGATAGAATAGGGTCCTATGAACTTCTCGCAGAATTTACTGAAGATCTTCTTCTCTGGGTCCGATGTAGCGGGTCGTTTCACCAAAACGAGCTGGTTGATTTCAAGATCACTGTGAAACCTCTTATTTCTTACTCGCCGTAATCTGCGGTCTGCTTGTTTTCTCATGTAGGCTCTCGTTCTCTCAATTCGCAGGTCAGGTGCTATCATGGGATCTTGTGGACAGTTAATGATGTTTTTCCACGTTCTCACTGGATACTGGTTCTTGTGTAGGACCATAGGGATTTGTCCTGCTGACTCGTGCCTGGTAGAATTCATGCATGTCTCCACGTCCTTAATTTTATCCACCCATTTGTGATGTTCATTGGGAATGAAGATTCTCAAGTATGATGTTACACATTTTATTGCTCTCACACTTGGATTAGCTTGGGCATGTCGGATACTGCTTAAAACGTGTTTTATACCCATGTCCTCCATACCTTTCTTGAATTCGGCGCTTGTAAAATAACTGCCATGATCTGATAATATAAATTCTGGTTTTCCAAGGATTGGAATAACTCTATTTCGAATACGACTGAGTACTCGTTTCGATGTAGTTTTCTGAATGGGGCATAATTCTGCGAACTTAGAAAATACATCAATGCACACTAGCAAGTGACGGCAACCTCGCCTTCCTTTTGGAATTGGCCCGAAACAGTCCAGTGCCAGTAGCTCGCATGGTTTCTGAGGTAGCAATGGTCTAGGATACTGCCTCATTAAATAATTATTGGGCTTTGTCCTCTGATACGGATCACAAGTTGTAATGACGTCACATATAGTTGTTCTCATACGTGGCCATGTAAATGTCTCTCCTATTGTCGCTTCGCACTTGTCTACGCCCACGTGACCGTAACTTTCGTGCGTATGCCATGTCAATCCTCGTTGTAATGATGCAGGTACTAATATGCGTAACTTGGTGTGGTCATTATCTACCCATTTGTGCAGCAAATTGTTGACATAAACATATCTTCCTTCTTTGGCTCTCGCTTCTCGAAATGCAGGTGTTCCTGTAGGTAGTTGCTTTCTGAAGTATTTAATTAATAGCATCATCCATGGTTCCGCTTCCTGTTCTCGCTGTATCTCACGTAACTCCTCCAAGAATTCCCGGTCCTTCGGTGTTAACTCCAAGTGTTGTACCATCGCTGTTTTTTCATTATCAGGCTCTGGGTTCCTGCTGAGTGCATCCGGAATCACGTTCATCTTCCCTGGGCAATGTTCAATCTCAATGCTAAACTGCCGAATATATATAGACCAACGTGTCACACGTTCGCTTGCCATCGACGTCTTAAACAAGAATGTTAGTGCCTTGTGATCAGTCCTGACAACAATAGGGTAACCATAGATTATTCGTTTCCATTGTTGAAGCGCATGAAGAATGGCCAACAATTCTAGCTCGGTTACAGTATAATTGCGCTCGTGCTTACGCAATTTTCGGCTGACAAATGCCAAATATGTTTTGTGTTGCAGGTTAGCTGGATCTTCTTGGTAGAGCATAGCACCTATACCAATTAGTGAAGCATCCGCTTGGATTATAAATGTGTGCTTGAATTCTGGATATCCTAATTTAATGCAGTTTTCCAATAGCTGTTTTGTTGCTTGGAACGCCTTCTCACACTCCGCATTCCATAACCATTTATTATTCTTCTTTAACATTTCCTGCATGGGAGCTACAGTCTCCGTATAACCTGGACAGTTTTCTTTAAAGAATCCCGTTACGCCTAAGAAAGCCCGAATGTGCTTGACTCTCGTTGGTGTAGGGAAATTCTTTATCGCTTCGATCTCAGCTAGATTTGGCTTCACCCCCTCCTTTTCAATGATGTGACCCAAATATAAGATCTCGCTCTTGAAGAAATGCGATTTCTTCAGGTTTACTTTGAAATTCGATGCATTCAGGTTGCCCAATACTTTATCTAAATTTTCCATGTGAGTTTCAATGTTGTCGGATGCCAGCAAAATGTCGTCAATATAGCGCACCGTCATCTCCTTAACTTCCTCGGTTAGATTCCGGTCCAGGGCTCGGATTAAAGCACAGCCCGCTGTTTTGACTCCAAAAGGCATTCGGACGAAGCAAAACGTTTGGTTATCGAATAAGAAACCAGTTAGAAGCTGTGACTTCTCATCCAATTCAATATGGTGGAACGAGCTCGTCAGGTCAACTGATGAATAAATGCTCTTGTTTTTAAAGCCTTTTAGTACGTCTCTGATAACTGGCGCTCTGTCATACTCAGGAAAAATGAGTCTCATGTTGAGATTTCTGGCATCTAAACAAAGTCTAATAGATCCATTTGGTTTTGTGACTGCCAAAATCGCATTTAGATAAGGTGTAGGTGTCTTCCTTATCACTCCAGCTTGTAACATCTCATCTATAATGACCTTAACTTGACCACGATATTTTTCCGGGATTGGGTACAATCTGCTTTTGAAAGGTGACCAGTCCTCGACTTGCATTGAATATTTGAAATTTAATATTTTTCCAGGTACTGTATCAAATACTGCTTTGTGCTTCCTTCAAATCTCTTCCAATTGTTTTCTGTGTTCAGTCCCAAGTTGAATGTCATTGAGCCGCTCCTGTAGTAACTCTTCAAATTGTGCATCACTATCGTCTCCTTCTGTTAATAAAGACCATATCTCCTGGGATTCAATCTCCTCATCCAGTTCCACAACAGCCCCTTCTATGATGTTATCTTCTGCCTTTCGTATCTCCTCTTCCGTCTCTTCCGATATTGCTTCCAATGCCCAAGAATTTACATCTCTTCCGGTAGTGATTTCATCCATATGCAATCCCACATTCTTTAGTTGATCATATTCTCTAAAACTGACTGTATTCTTGTGCAAATCTATCACTGCTTGATAGTCACAAATAAAATTTGCACCAAGAATTATATTGAAATTCATCTTTGCCATGATAATGAATGTTTGCTCAAAAGTGTGTTCCAATATGTTCAGCTCTAAGTATGCCTGACGTTTACAAGTGACGGTGCGTTCAGGAATAACACCCCTCACTTTGAGTTGTGGTACCGGAATTACAGGAATATTCTGACTCCGTCCCAACTCTCGAACTAAGGCCTCCGATACCAGACTGATCTGCGACCCCGTATCCAATAAACATCGTATATTAATTCCACCAATCCTCGCGTAAATAATGGGTAATTGCCTAATTTCATCGTTCCGTGGTTTCACCGTCTCCTCCAGGCAGTCTTCTGGCAAAGCAATCCATTCTTGTATGTTCGCTACTATCCATCCATCTTCAACTTCCGACTGTTGCGTTTGTAGACTGTCTCCTTTATCCAAATTTAGCATTTTTTTTAGCTCCATTGCGACTCCCGTCATCATTCTGTCGCTTATGCCCTTGATATTCCTCTTGTCTCAGTAGACTTCCAGCTTCCTCAGTATGCGTGTCTGGATTCTTCATGTTCCCAATGGCCTTTTCCCATCTTCCAAGCTCTCCACCTTGACTAGCGTGTAACTCCTCTAGGTAATTTTGCGATTGAGCGGGCCTATCATCCCAGTCATTTCGATAGTTACGTGGCTCTCCTTGATTTTGATCTCTCCTTCCTTTCCATCTTTGATTGGCATTGTAATCACCGTATCTTCCATAAGGCCTGTCATTCCTTCGATTTTCACGCCATTGCTGATATCCTCTCTGTTGATATCTATTGTTGCCTTGGTATGATCTATTGTTATAGTTATTTTCGTTACGCTGGTATGGTCTGTTTTCTCCTTCTTCCTGGTTTCGCCCAGGTGTGGAGGTGCTTGTATTAGTACCCTGCGTTTTGGTGTTTGCCTGTTTCGGTTTTATGACCTCTGTGGTATTGACTAACTCCAGCTGTCTTCCTCCTCTATAATGACTATGAGATGTAGTCTCATCTATCTGACGTAATATCTGCTCGGCATGTAAGGCCGTACTAACGTTCGCTGCGACTAGTACTTGTTGCACGTTGACTGGTAATTGCCTCGCTATTGTCATCACCAGATCCGCTTCATTTAAAGGGTAATCCAGGTCGCGAAATTTTAGCATTTGCATGTTAAAGAAATCTGAGTATTTCGTTTGCTGGGTGGTTTGGTATTTTCTAGAGTAAAGCTCCATCCTTAGACTCTGTTGTAATGCCGGCGACCAGTACTTGCGCAGAAACGCTAATTTAAAATCTGACATGGTTCCAAATGTATATTTGAAGCTTAAAAACCATGTAAGGACATTTCCTGATAAAAATCTCTCCATCATCCTCAATCTACGTGCTTCAGGTACCCCAGTGTCATTGTAATGGTCTTCAATTTCTTTAATAAATGCTTTAGGTGTCACCCCTGAATTTTCCGTGTACTTCTGCGGTTTGTAATCGTTTGAGCGAATTACTTGAATAAGTTGTGTGGGCTGATGACCGTCTTGTGGTGTGGAGCTCCTTTCTATATTCTTGCGAAACCCTTCCGTGTTTGTTGTTAATGGGCTCTCCGCCTGAGTCTGACTTCCTGCTATGCTAGTACCCTCCGGGCTATTTGAGTCGTCCTGCTTGTCTTTCAATGTTCCCGTTCTAAATATCGATGATTGCTCTAATGACTTCAGTTCGGCTTTAATGATCCCGTCCGTCTGTTCTTTAAGCTTGCTCTTCATTTCTTGCTCTAATGCTTGAATACGAGTGTGATTATCGCCTACTGTCTTAAGGATGGTGGATCTTTCCTCTTTAGAATCGATATTCATTTTTTGCCAATCTTTTCTTATCTGTTCTTTAATCGTGCTTACTTTCTCTTCAATCTGTTTTTTAGCGTCATCCTGATTACTTTCTATCTGGCTCTGCCTTTCGTCCAAGGTACTCTTTAATTGCTCCTGATCCGCTTCTAGGCTTTTCCATTGTTCCGCTGATTTTATTTCGAGACGGTCCATATCTTTAATTATGCCGGATATGTTTTCATCTACTGCTGATAATTGTTGTTGAATGACCCTGCCGCTTTTCTCCATCTCCTTAAATCGTCCTTCCAACTTATCCTGAGCTATCTTGACCTCGCTTGTATTCATAGTGCATGCTATTTCAATTTGCCCTAATTTAGCTAACACCGTTTCATCCAGAATGCTAAGTTTTTGATCAAAAATACTTTCCATTTTCTTAATCTGATCTAATTGTTTCTCATTATTTTTACTAACATCTAGGGCCAGCAATACCATCTGTTGATTAGTGTGATCTTTCATCTCTGCGGTTAACGAAGCTAATTGGTTCGTGTTTTTAATATTCTGCGCCTCTAACTGCGAATTGATAGTGTCATTAATTTCACTTTTAATAACCTAGCTTGTTCCGCCTGATATTCATTTTGTTCAATCCTACTGTTATTTAATTGTGTCCGCAATGATTCACTTTGTTCTAACAGTTTAGTATTTAATGATTCACTTTGTTCCGATAGTTTAGTGTTTATAGCTTCACTTTGTTCTAGCCTACTACTGTTTAATTGTTCAGATAACTTCGCGTTTAATGCTTCACTTTGTTCTGATAGTTTAGTGTTTAATTGTTCAGATAATTTCGTGTTTAGCGCTTCACTTTGCTCTAACATACTAGTGTTTAATGATTGACTCTGTTCTGATAGTTTATTGATTAGTGATTCACTTTGTTCTGCCAATTTATTGTCCAACAATTTCTGTGTTCTCCTAGCCGCACTCTCAATGATTTCTTGAATCTGTTCCACCGTTGCCATGTTATACAATTTATATGAGACATTAGGGAAATGGCATAAAGCAATGCCCTTTGACACACACATACAATCCAATGCACATTTAATTTCTTTATCCAACTCAGTTCATTTATTTTTACATTTAATCCCACTAGTCGATTTCATCTCTGAGTGGTTCTAGTTTTACTCAATTTAATTTTAAACCCAAGCACATATTTAGTCATTAAATTGTTATCCTGATCTGATATTAACACTGACTAATTAACAAAGTATTAATTGTCATTTAAGGCTACCAGCCTCCTAATATTTCCATGAGTTTGACTTTCTAAACAAATCTAGTTTTAACTTTAATCATTGGGCACCCCGTATCACATATACCTTTTACTTTAATTCAATAGACAAAAACGTGAACCGTATTTTACATTGCAAACTCCTGATTTTAATTTACATTTCACACATTTGGCGGTATCCACTTCGCCTCAATTACTTTTAATAAAATATCACTTTCCGGTGATTAAATACTGTCCTATCTGCCTGCACTTGCGGCATGTCAGTTTTACTCAAATACGCCAATATTGATATGTGTAATTTCTCCGCCGTTACACCACAGTGAATGGCCCCACGCTTGGCCGCGCCAGTTTTATCCCTATGAACCCTTCAGAATAGCAGTGTTTATATGCAAGAATCTTGATCAAGGGGTCGCGCTCAGTTCATAGTGAGATGTTTACGTCCGCCAAGCAACATGCTCTACTGAGGCAAGAGTCATAGGATTAAAACTATAATTAAGAAAGTAAGGAGACAAGACGTAAAATAATAACATGATTTAATGACTAATGTGCATAAAAAGAAAATAAACAACAATAATAAAAAATTATCCTCCCTAAATTTTTCCATGATAGGAACATCTAACACTTTGAGGAGTCAGACGGATCTCCCCCTTTATAAAAATGTGGATCCTAGTTCCACTACCTTGCATTTGGATTTTATGTACGCGTGATGACTAACTACGAGAAATGAGTACTTGGATGACTGTTCGTTTACAACGGGTTAACAGCCACGGTGCTCACGAACAATCATCGCCTAAATCAACGTTTATGGATATGGACATGACACTAATAAAAAAATACTTAAAAATCTAATGCTGACACACACACTAAACATCTACTATTTACAGGAATCTCCCTGAGACCCTCATTAGTGCGATGACGCACTTGACAATGAGCCGCCAACACCGGCCAATTGCTCAATACACACAAGGAAAGACAGCATTGCACGTGACTTCACGGGTCACTGATATGGAATATAAACATGGAATAAAACCAACAACAACAAAAGCCTGACCGGCTAAGATTACTTGAGGAGCCTATTTCCAAAAGTCGACATCTGACATTTTTTACAAAAAGTAGATTTTTTTATTTCATATTCCTCTTGGAGTAACGCATCAAATGGATGGTGGAAGATGTTCCAAAACACGATATCTGTGGTTAAAAATCAATATTAAAGTTTGACTTTATTTCCAAATCTCGACATCTGCTTTGTTAAGTTATTTCCATAATCCGACATCTGCACTTCGTTCCTAAATCCGACATTTTGCAGAAGAAATTTGATGCAACTTCCAAAGTGTGTTCCAATACTCGACATTCCTGTTGCATTACTTTGAGGCAGTGTTTCCCGCGAACTTTTGATTGTAGTACTTAGCAATGTCCGGCGCCAATTAACTTCTTTCTATCTGTTCCCGCCAAGTTTGTTCTAATGCGACAATGCACTGTTTCAACGCAGTATTTGTTGGCTCTATACTTCAGTCACCAGTTGGCATCTGATTAGTTTGGTGCTGTTCTACAAAGCAATGGATAATTCCTTAAAAGTATCTCCTTCTGTACCTGGACGTGGGAGGAAACATTCCCGTGACCCCGAAAACTGGGCTAAGAATAAGGAGAAAAAAGAAAGGTGAGCATTTCGTTACTAATTCGTTTAGAAATAATTATCATATAATCGTTACAGATAATGCGTTCTTGAAGCAGAATCTAGATAAATATTATATTTTCAGATACTCTGCTTCACAACCCCCAAAAGTACCAATATGCAGTCACAAGAAGGGAGCATTTCAGTGCCAGACGCTGACAACTAGAGACATCAAACATTTTCATAACATATTCTACAGCACGCCAAAGAAGCTTATCCGGGACGCACTTATAATCAAGTATACAGCGGCAGCACTTTCGAGGAGAACCGTGAGTAATGGCAGTAACAAGAATAAGAACATATCGATAAAATATTTTGTGAAAAAGGGAACAAAGCGACCCGGTAAAGAACCTGTTGTACCCGTATGCAGGGCACCTTTTCTAGGTATCTTGCAGATATCAAAAGACAGGGTGGGTCTGGCTTGTAAGCGTCACTTTGAGACTGGTCTTCTGCCTATAGATAAACGAGGAGGAGATACTCGTAGCAAGTACAGTGAAAATAAAAGGCTAGCTATGAGCATTTTCATAGAGAAATTAAATGTTGTTAGTGAATTACACTATTGTAGAGGACAAGTGAAAGGTCGCCAGTATTTATCAAGTGAGCTGAACATTAGTAAATTGTGGAGAAGTTACAACCAGTCAGTATCAACTGAGCTACGAGTTAAGGCAGCTTACTTTAGGCATTATTTCTGTCGGAACTATAATATTGGATTTGGCACTCCAGCGACTGATGCTTGCTCGAAATGTTTGTTGCTGAAAGCTAAACTGAAGCACTGCAAGATTCCTCAAGAAAAGAATAATATAATAACTGAGTTAAGAGTACATAAATTAAGAGCACAAGCGTTTTATGATGTTCTACGTAATCAGGAATATAATGAAGTGATATTAAGTTACGATTGCCAGAAAAATTTACCCCTTCCAAAATTACCTGATCAAGCCACGTATTACTCCAGACAATTGTATATGTACAATTTTACAATCTGTGTAGGAACATCGCGTGATCGTCAAACTACACGGGACACTTTTGTATACCAGTGGCTGGAATCTTCTCGTCCAAAAGGATCTAACGAAATAGCTTCCTGTGTTTATGACAGACTTAATCATCTTGATCTTACAGGTATCACAAAAGTTAATTTGGTTTCTGACAGCTGTGGGGGTCAAAATAAAAATAGTATTATGATTGGAATGGTTTCCTATTGGCTGTATAATGATTCCCCCGCACAAGTTAAAGAAGTGGAGATGGTATTTTCCGTTGTAGGCCACTCCTTCATACCCCCAGACCGAGTCTTCGGGAGAATTGAAAAGGAGTTTAAAGTGCGAGACACTATTGTAAAACCAGAAACCTACACTCAAATTTTCAAGCAGTTTGGAACAGTGAACACGTTAGGTGTTGATTGTCCGGTGTATGACTGGAAAGGTAGCGTCCAATCTTCTTATAAAGCACCAGGGTCATGGCATTTCAGAATTCAATCCTGCAAGAGATTCGTGTTTAAGAAAGTAAAATCCTCTACACTTCTTCGTGGAGAGCAAAATTATAGGAGTGACTTAACTGATTTCAAAGGGATAACTAAAAAGGGAAAAACGGTAACTTTTGAGAAAGTTCAGTTGCCTCTTGGAGTAGCCGTCAAAGAAGAGAAGATGAATGATGTGAACAAACTACTAACACTTCACTACGGGGAAGAGTGGAAAAGTATTGAAGAACTTCATAATTATAAGAAAGTCTTGGTTCCAGAAAACCTGACAATTGATGTGGAAGACGATCTTGTTTGTGAACCCCAGGAGGAGGATGACGACTTGAGAATCTAAACTGTGTGACTTATTGCTCCTTGTGTATTATTATGTTAGTGCATACTATTTTTTATATAATTTACTAGAAACTTGTGTTCACTGTAAATTTTGTGTGCTTATTAAATAAGGAGTGCATAACAACATTATGTGGCTTAAAATCCTTGCTAAGCAAAATCCATGTTTTGTTCCAAAACTCGTCATATGCTAGAAGTTCGTTCCAAAATACGATTTTCCATTAACGTACTTCCAAAATCCCACATCTGCGAATTTTAATGCTAAATATCTCCTAAACGCATTGCTGAATCTAACTCTGGAGCTATTTTTAGGTTTATGGTATGTTTATGTTAGAGTTAGTACCAAGAATAACATAAAATGTCCTGAATTTTACCGTTTAAGCGTTTTTTTTCGTTTTTCTCAATAACTTCAAAAAGTCAGATGTCGACTTTTGGAAATAGGCTCCTCACTTTATATGAACAAAACTGCATGTTAAGGTAACGCTTCGGAGATTATCGTGCTTCGTAGGCAACTCCCATTTATTTCAATAATTTTGCCATTGATCAGTTCTTATTCTGTATTTCAAGTAATTACGGAGTCAACAAGCACTCCTCACTAATGACCTCGCTTGCAACGTTCAGACCGCCTTGTGAAACATCTCCCCCTTCCTCAATACTTGTCATGTCCCAACTCCAGTGTATATAAATAACTGACCAGCTGTGCCGTTATCTCAAGGAATCAACAGCAACAAAATCTCAACCACCTCGACATATGGTCAGACATTAATCAAAATATCCACAATTGCCCTCGCAAGGTTACAATATGGAACTGGCACCAAGCTGACAGAAATCAGTCTACGCTGAAAATCCCGCTTGTAATGACCATAAAATACACACAATCACCCATCTGGGAGTGACATCACGTTTCTCACACAGATCGGCTGAATAGGTGCTCGCAAACATTTTAAAAAAATATTAAAACCTACGATAGAGCTGATTGCTCTTCGTCACAAATTACATTGCTCCAAAGGCAATAATATCATTGAATCTCATCAATAATAAACCTTAAACAATTTTAATTACCCTCCAATCTATTGTATAATTATATTACTTCAGTCCTACTTCTGAAACACAACATATCTCCGAGAGACGTTTTTAACCACATTGCGTAACATATGCAAACACGGCCGTTCACATAGCCACGTTAGTTAAAACAACACAAAAACAAGAACCTTCTACTAATAACATTCGTGCGAGCTGCTTCCATACAAAAGTGTGTCAGACCAAAACTAAATATACTACGTTAATCACACAAGCAAAGTATTTACAAAAATATGTCCCTTAAACCATAATTTAATTTATCAAATAATAAAGAATATTATATTGTACTCATCTCTCGTTCAGTCACCCGTCAAAGAACATCAGCTGCCATCTCACAACTGAATGCTTCTTATCTCATCTCAGCCATCTGGACGGAGTGTTGAGAATTCCAAACTTCTTCTATGGTAATCGATGTCATCTCTCGTGCTGATTCAGAAAGTTAGATTATTATACACTTGATGTCTGACTACTAAATTCGCCGTTTCAGGTACTACTTTCCCCGTAACAGTTTGTTGGCGAATTGTCGACGATACTGCCCCTACAAAATATAGTACTGTGACTATCTATCACTGAATTTAACACATTTACAATAACTTCTGTGTCCTCATGACACGCAAAGTATAACAGCCTACGTCCTTAGACGCACAAAATAAAGTCACAAACTTGTGTCTTCGACACACAAAATATAATACGTTCCGTCCTCAGACGAACACAAGTAAAAGTCATGTTTCTTGGCTCTTCACGCCACTTATAAATGAACTGGCCCTAGGTCTTGATGGGGGGGGGGGGGGGAAATTATATAAAAATTTCTCGAAATAATGGTGGTACAGGAATGAAATAAATATCACTGAACTCGTAATATTGCACAGGTCAAGAATATGCCCATTAATCCTAGAATCGATCGTAGAGATTTTGTCTGGGCGATTTCCCGCGTGAATGCTAGCCACCGCGTACCCAAGCTGGACTTGCCGCACTCGTAGGCATTCATTTCTCATTGGTTCCACATTTTCTGTAACTTGGCGGTTTTTAGCAGATCTTGGCCTCGTAGGAGTGTCTGTTTTCTTCATCAGCCACTCACGTTACTGCATCATATTTCTTCTAGGCGCGAATATTACAATGAACATACCAGAACCATGTCTCACTGCGCGTCGCTTCTATTTTGAGGTGGCCAACACCTGTCCTTCTGACACATCGCTAGGCTATTTCCTTTCACAGCTAAAGTATTTAGCCTTTTGTCAAACTGCTACAGGTATGTCCCCACTGTCTTCAACAAATGCTTGAAATTTCCTCATCACTGTCTGGCTATTTTCATGATGCTGATGGAAATATTTATTAATTGAAGAAATAAAACCTAGAATCATTTATCCAACAGAGGATAAAGGGTTCACAACTCTCCCACTCACAAAATTTCGAACTTAGGAATAATGTCGACAATTTTAAAAGACTTCCGTAGGCCAATTTGTTTTATTTCAGAATCACCCCTTTTCTATTACTTGGTCTAGCCGCTCCTGTCTTGAATGGCATTTACTCGTTTTATTTTCCTGCTTGGACCTCGCCTCTCCAACTGCTTGCATGACGCGCTGGTGCCTTAGGCAACACTCTGCTCGTCTCGTTAATGTTTGTCAACACCAACTCTACTTCCTCCTTCACGTGCCGTACTCAACTGCTCCCCGTCCACTTGGTTGATATTAGGACGTCCATATATTTAAACTGCGTCATTATTTTGGCGCTCCCATGGCTCACTTCTACGATACTTTTTTAAGTTGGCAGCGTTGTAGACTGACATTGTTCCTGTACTCAACTCTTTCACTCTGTAAGCATTATTTCCAAGGTTTCTTACGATAGAATAGGGTCCTATGAACTTCTCGCAGAATTTACTGAAGATCTTCTTCTCTGGGTCCGATGTAGCGGGTCGTTTCACCAAAACGAGCTGGTTGATTTCAAGATCACTGTGAAACCTCTTATTTCTTACTCGCCGTAATCTGCGGTCTGCTTGTTTTCTCATGTAGGCTCTCGTTCTCTCAATTCGCAGGTCAGGTGCTATCATGGGATCTTGTGGACAGTTAATGATGTTTTTCCACGTTCTCACTGGATACTGGTTCTTGTGTAGGACCATAGGGATTTGTCCTGCTGACTCGTGCCTGGTAGAATTCATGCATGTCTCCACGTCCTTAATTTTATCCACCCATTTGTGATGTTCATTGGGAATGAAGATTCTCAAGTATGATGTTACACATTTTATTGCTCTCACACTTGGATTAGCTTGGGCATGTCGGATACTGCTTAAAACGTGTTTTATACCCATGTCCTCCATACCTTTCTTGAATTCGGCGCTTGTAAAATAACTGCCATGATCTGATAATATAAATTCTGGTTTTCCAAGGATTGGAATAACTCTATTTCGAATACGACTGAGTACTCGTTTCGATGTAGTTTTCTGAATGGGGCATAATTCTGCGAACTTAGAAAATACATCAATGCACACTAGCAAGTGACGGCAACCTCGCCTTCCTTTTGGAATTGGCCCGAAACAGTCCAGTGCCAGTAGCTCGCATGGTTTCTGAGGTAGCAATGGTCTAGGATACTGCCTCATTAAATAATTATTGGGCTTTGTCCTCTGATACGGATCACAAGTTGTAATGACGTCACATATAGTTGTTCTCATACGTGGCCATGTAAATGTCTCTCCTATTGTCGCTTCGCACTTGTCTACGCCCACGTGACCGTAACTTTCGTGCGTATGCCATGTCAATCCTCGTTGTAATGATGCAGGTACTAATATGCGTAACTTGGTGTGGTCATTATCTACCCATTTGTGCAGCAAATTGTTGACATAAACATATCTTCCTTCTTTGGCTCTCGCTTCTCGAAATGCAGGTGTTCCTGTAGGTAGTTGCTTTCTGAAGTATTTAATTAATAGCATCATCCATGGTTCCGCTTCCTGTTCTCGCTGTATCTCACGTAACTCCTCCAAGAATTCCCGGTCCTTCGGTGTTAACTCCAAGTGTTGTACCATCGCTGTTTTTTCATTATCAGGCTCTGGGTTCCTGCTGAGTGCATCCGGAATCACGTTCATCTTCCCTGGGCAATGTTCAATCTCAATGCTAAACTGCCGAATATATATAGACCAACGTGTCACACGTTCGCTTGCCATCGACGTCTTAAACAAGAATGTTAGTGCCTTGTGATCAGTCCTGACAACAATAGGGTAACCATAGATTATTCGTTTCCATTGTTGAAGCGCATGAAGAATGGCCAACAATTCTAGCTCGGTTACAGTATAATTGCGCTCGTGCTTACGAAATTTTCGGCTGACAAATGCCAAATATGTTTTGTGTTGCAGGTTAGCTGGATCTTCTTGGTAGAGCATAGCACCTATACCAATTAGTGAAGCATCCGCTTGGATTATAAATGTGTGCTTGAATTCTGGATATCCTAATTTAATGCAGTTTTCCAATAGCTGTTTTGTTGCTTGGAACGCCTTCTCACACTCCGCATTCCATAACCATTTATTATTCTTCTTTAACATTTCCTGCATGGGAGCTACAGTCTCCGTATAACCTGGACAGTTTTCTTTAAAGAATCCCGTTACGCCTAAGAAAGCCCGAATGTGCTTGACTCTCGTTGGTGTAGGGAAATTCTTTATCGCTTCGATCTCAGCTAGATTTGGCTTCACCCCCTCCTTTTCAATGATGTGACCCAAATATAAGATCTCGCTCTTGAAGAAATGCGATTTCTTCAGGTTTACTTTGAAATTCGATGCATTCAGGTTGCCCAATACTTTATCTAAATTTTCCATGTGAGTTTCAATGTTGTCGGATGCCAGCAAAATGTCGTCAATATAGCGCACCGTCATCTCCTTAACTTCCTCGGTTAGATTCCGGTCCAGGGCTCGGATTAAAGCACAGCCCGCTGTTTTGACTCCAAAAGGCATTCGGACGAAGCAAAACGTTTGGTTATCGAATAAGAAACCAGTTAGAAGCTGTGACTTCTCATCCAATTCAATATGGTGGAACGAGCTCGTCAGGTCAACTGATGAATAAATGCTCTTGTTTTTAAAGCCTTTTAGTACGTCTCTGATAACTGGCGCTCTATCATACTCAGGAAAAATGAGTCTCATGTTGAGATTTCTGGCATCTAAACAAAGTCTAATAGATCCATTTGGTTTTGTGACTGCCAAAATCGCATTTAGATAAGGTGTAGGTGTCTTCCTTATCACTCCAGCTTGTAACATCTCATCTATAATGACCTTAACTTGACCACGATATTTTTCCGGGATTGGGTACAATCTGCTTTTGAAAGGTGACCAGTCCTCGACTTGCATTGAATATTTGAAATTTAATATTTTTCCAGGTACTGTATCAAATACTGCTTTGTGCTTCCTTCAAATCTCTTCCAATTGTTTTCTGTGTTCAGTCCCAAGTTGAATGTCATTGAGCCGCTCCTGTAGTAACTCTTCAAATTGTGCATCACTATCGTCTCCTTCTGTTAATAAAGACCATATCTCCTGGGATTCAATCTCCTCATCCAGTTCCACAACAGCCCCTTCTATGATGTTATCTTCTGCCTTTCGTATCTCCTCTTCCGTCTCTTCCGATATTGCTTCCAATGCCCAAGAATTTACATCTCTTCCGGTAGTGATTTCATCCATATGCAATCCCACATTCTTTAGTTGATCATATTCTCTAAAACTGACTGTATTCTTGTGCAAATCTATCACTGCTTGATAGAGGTTTTCCTCTGTTCTAAACTTTTAGTCAGCACCCTGCTGGGTACGAGTTTAGCCTGCTTTGGATGCAACAATTGGTACTTTCTTGAAGTTTCCATTATTAATAATAAAACGATTGCTAAAAGCAATAAAGTTGCTTTATCGCTTTCCACTCTGGGGTCATTCGGCCGTTCTGTCAGGGATCCAACAGTGTCTAGAAACAAAATTATCACTACAAATTCAAATTCTTCTAGCATTTCAGAAGGCTTTCCAAAATTTTACCCTTTTGAAGTAAAAGTGTCTAGGTCCTTTTCTTTTGTCATACCTGGCCTTGCTAGAGTATCACACTTCCCCATAATACCAGAATATCTGCTCGGGAGGGAAAGAACACTTAGCGATTGCTCGCAGGCGGCCCCAGCTCCCGCTGCACTCCCCGTTAGCCGTAGACAGGTCCCCGCACATTTTAGGTACTTCACTAGCTTTGTGAAGTGGAACCTTTCGCTAAATCGGTATTTTCTTTCTGTTTTGTGTTGGATTCTCTTCCTCTCTACCGATACTTATTTCCACTCCTGAACCCACCTCCTTTTCTCTCTCATCATCTTCCCTTAGGTAGGGTTAGCACTCCGTATTAACCTACCAGGAGGCGGTACTAGCGCCTCGTCCAGGCAGCCTCACCCGCAAGGAGAACACGGGACCTCATGAGACATGGGAAGAATGGAAAGGATAGACAAGGAAGAGGGAAGGAGGCGGCCGTGGCCAGACGGTAGGGACCTTCCCGGCATTTGCCCGAAGCCGAAGTGGAAAACCATGGAAAATCACTTCGAGGATGGCTGAGGTGGGAATCGAACCCCCTCTACTCATTTGGACCACTCAAGGCTGAGTAGACCCCGTTCCAGTCCTCATACCACTTTTCAAATTTCGTGGCAGAGCCGGGAATTGAACCTCGGACCTCCGGGGTGGAAGATAAGCTCGCTGACCACTACGTAACGGAGGCGACATACCTTAATTGTATTGAGTGTTATTTCCTAAATCTGAAAAAAAAAGATTTTCGAATTTATTAATCTCGTGTTTTTTATTTCATGTTTAGGGAATTACACCTATTATAATTGGGAACAATCGTGTTGATCGACTGAAAAGCACCAAACTTTTGTTTACTTAGGCAACACTGAAAAAATGGCTTCAAATCTCACAAAAATTCTGTGAGATTTAAACGTGGTATCAGTTATTAGTGGCGTAGTTGATAGCATGCTGTACTGTTGTACCCAAGATCGTGAGTTCAAACCGAGCCGATTCGTCGGATTTTTAAGAGTGTTCAAAATCCCTCAGTATGCCTTCTTTCGGAGGGGAAGTAAAGCCGGTGGTCCCATGTGATAGATTTATGGCATGTAAAAGATCCTTCCATTAACTAAGCTCGTGTGAAGCTAAATTTCTATGTTGGATTTCGTTGTAACGCTCCTTCAAAGTTCCAAGGTTCACCACTATGTGTCAGTGACATCTGATAGCGAAAGTTGGAACTACTTGTAATTGAACGGAACTTGTAGCTCACCTCATGGGTGTCCGCTTGAAGCACCTACAGCCTCTGGCGAGCCGAACCTGTCCTCGGACACTCCCGGCATTAAAAGCCATACGCTAAATAAATAAGTATAACAAATATAAAAACGCATTTCTCCACTAAAGTAACAGCTAATACTGTACATTGAACACGGCTGAACATCTGGCCCTACATTATCTTGAGGCCTATAATTGGTGATGATGAACACGGCTGAACATCTGGCCCTACATTACCTTGAGGCCTATAATTGATGATGATGAACACGGCTGAACATCTGGCACTACATTATCTTGAGGCCTATAATTGATGATGATGAACACGGCTGAACATCTGGCCCTACATTACCTTGAGGCCTATAATTGATGATGATGAACACGGCTGAACATCTGGCCCTACATTATCTTGAGGCCTATAATTGATGATGATGAACACGGCTGAACATCTGGCCCTACATTATCTTGAGGCCTATAATTGATGATGAAGAACACGGCTGAACATCTGGCCCTACATTATCTTGAGGCCTATAATTGATGATGATGAACACGGCTGAACATCTGGCCCTACATTATCTTGAGGCCTATAATTAAAATATTTAAAAATGTGTCCTTCTCTTTAAGAATTAAGATTTTATGTAGAAATATCAGCCGATATATTCCAAGAGAAGTAGCCTATGCCACGTATCTTAATACTGTCTTGTTTAACTCCGTCCGCCTCGTTGGAGGCCCGGCTCTGTCAAGAAATTCAATTCTGGTCTGAGGGCTGGAACGTGGTACAGTCAGTCTTGTGAGACGAAACTGAGAAATGGCGGGTTCGATTCCTACCGCAGCCATCCTGGAAATGGTTTTCCGTGGTTTCCCACATTTTCTCGAGGAAAATGCCGGAATGGTTCCTAACTTAAGACTACGGCCACTTTCCCAATCCTCACCTGAATGACAAATACGCGCTCTAATACATCCATCCCAATAACACAGGTTATCAGATAAATTCCACATACACCCAAGTACACGGAAAGTCCCTAAATCATTCAACAAGAAACAACATCGTTTAACTCCAGCTCTACGGTCAGTAACAATCAATATGTAATTATAATCTCGGTAGCCTATAGCCTAATGTGTTACATACCTGCAGAGCTGGCGGGAACCTGTCCACTACCTCCCCCCCCCCCTCCCCCTCCAGAAGCTCACATCTTGTGGGACGTGGGTTGGCGACCACGGGAGCCCAGCTGAGTCCAGCATTGCTTCCTCTTACATTGCCGGGCTCCTCTCAGTCTTCTTTCCTGTCAATCCATTCTTGGTCAACTCTTGTTCTCCTCCGACCCCGACGGTGTTAGGGTAACCGAGGCCTTCATTGGCCCTTGTCTCATCTTTCCTGGTACCCTCCTTCTGCGAGGGGTCAGCCTTTTTTTCTTTTCCTATTATCTCCTGCCTTCTGCACAAGACCCTCAAGGAGGCAGGGTGTATGTAGCCCCACCAATTCTGGTACACTCTGGATATTGCTACACCCTCAGGGGCTCACGGCTGGTGAGTTCGGGAGTTGGCGATCCCGGGGAATTCCTGAGCTGGGTCCGTTTTTCTCCCTTTTTTCCACTGAATTTGGGGCGGGCCCTCTCCTCTTTCCCTTTCCTATCTGCCTTTCATGGCTCCCTTTCCTTACAAGTCCCTCATTCCTCATTCTTCGAAGGTTGAGGGCATTTCTTTTCTTCCTGTCCTTTATTTGCCTTATCCTTTATTTGTTTACCATTTCTTCTTCTAGTAAGTAAGTCTGTAAATAATATTAGTTATAGTTTTTATTCTCATCTCATCCTTCACTATCACCCACTCCATTAGGGGCCGATAACCTAGATGTTAGCCCCTTAAAACAACAATTGTCATCATCATCCTCACCACTGCGACACGCAGCCATCAGAAACAAGCAAACCATTAGCAAAATAGGCCTACTGTATATTAGTTTCTTGACCTTGCAATGTTGCTGGATTCATGGCATTGATATTGTTACACAACATAGCCTAATTTAGCAAACTGAACCTTCAAAGAACTTCAGAGAAATTAACAGTTGGTGTTTCAACCCACCTTTGGTCGTTATACGAAATTTTGATTCAAATTATATTCAATGAATTGTAGCGGCTTCGGTGGCGTAGTTGGTAGCATGCTGAGCTTCTATGCCCAAGGTCGCGGGTTCAAACCCAGCCGAAGTCGTCGGATTCTTTAAGAGCGTTTAAATCCCTCAGTATGCCTTCCTTCGGAGGGAAGTAAAGCCGGCGGGCCCATGTCATCGATTTATGGCATGTAAAAGAACCTTCTGCTAACTATACTTGTGTGAAACTAAATTTGTAGGTTAGATTTGGTAAATGCTCTTAAGTTCCAACGTTCGTCACCGGATGCTGGTTGCGATGGCATCGAGTAGTAGCCAAGTTCACAGCTAGCTGTCGTGGACGGTATGATTTGGTAGCGAAAGTAGGAACTACTTGAAAGTATCGTCTGCAGTCCTTACATGAATTAAAAACAGATAAAACACACTAATTCAGTCATCAACATTAACACCGGTTATCAGACAGATTCTACACACACCCAAAGTACACGGGGCTACATGACCACGGTGTCTCAGCCCCTAAACTGAGGAACCAACCAACCTCAATGAATTATGTATTTTTTAACAACATGAGCTTTGTGGCTCTTCCTCCCTCTCGTTTAATTTATAAGGTGATTAACGTGTAGCCTGGAAATAACGCCACCTATAGTGTGTCCGTGCGCCACGCGTGAGTGTTTCACTCATCATGCGACCACTAGGGGTCGTGTACAGGTGCTGGAGCCCAAGTGGTTTCATCATACTTAGTAGGGGATGTAGAATTAGTCACTGGGTGGAGTTACGTTTTGTTGTTTCATTTAGGGGCTTACAACATCGTGGTTATCAGCCCCGTGTGGATTTTTCTGATTTTCTGCGATAACACTAGCAATGTTCAAAATTGTACTAATTAGGGCCTAGAACAGGGCTCGGTGCCCCGTGACCTAAAACAAGGAACCATCCTGGTGTTGGCTGGAAGAGAACGGGCACCCCTATTAGTGCAGGGATTTAAATCCTGGATCCCCATCACCAGCAAAAAAGCTACTGTACCTCAAATCTCAGGACTTGCAGCACCTTCCCATAGCGGTAGTTGTGAGCGATTTAACACGCACAGCTATGCCGTGGGGTGCCCGTTTTATGAATTATCCAGAGTAGAATGATATACAGGAACAAATTGGAACTTAGAATTGTGTTAGGCTATGTACTGTAGTCCTTGGCACCTTAACCATCAGCCCCCACCACCCCCACACGCTACAGCGAACCCAACGATGGAAGCAAGGTTACACGAAATTAAATCATGGCAATTATTCTCCGTCAGTTGGTGGAGTAGGACTGCGAGCGAGGCGTGCCATGAATATTCAACGCAGCTGACAGCCAAGGAACCTGCTTTACCCATTAAAATAACGTTTGCTTAGTATACTGGCAGTTGCTAACTGCGATAGCAAATTTCAAAAAATACAAGGACAAGTTGTATGGTGCTAACTGTAACTCGCATCTGTTATTCTATCAAGGATGGACGGACGGACGGAAGGATGTATGGATGGACGGATGGATGTATGGATGGACGGATGGATGTATGGATGGATAGATGGATGGATGGAGTGTTGGATGGATGGATGGACGGATGGATGTTTGGATGGAGTGTTGGATGGATGGATGGATGGATGGATGGAGGGATGGATAGATGGATGGAGGGATGGATGGATGGAGGGATGGATGGATGGATGGACGGATGGATGGACGGATGGATGTATGGATGGACGGATGGATGTATGGATGGATAGATGGATGGATGGAGTGTTGGATGGATGGATGGACGGATGGATGTTTGGATGGAGTGTTGGATGGATGGATGGTTGGATGGATGGATGGATGGATGGATGGACGGATGGATGGATGGATGGATAGATGGATGGATGGATGGATGGATGGATGGAGGGATGGATGGATGGATGGATGGATGGATAGATGGATGGATGGATGGATGGATGGATGGAGGGATGGATGGAGGGATGGATGGATGGATGGATGGATGGATGGATGGACGGATGGATGGATGGATGGAGGGATGGATGGAGGGATGGATGGAGGGATGGATAGATGGATGTTTGGATGGAGTGTTGGATGGATGGATGGATGGATGGAGGGATGGATGGAGGGATGGATGGATGGATGGAGGGATGGATGGATGGAGGGATGGATAGATGGATGGATGGATGGATGGAGGGATGGATGGATGGATAGATGGATGGATGGATGGAGGGATGGATAGATGGATGGAGGGATGGATAGATGGATGTATGGATGGACGGATGGATGTATGGATGGATAGATGGATGGATGGATGGAGGGATGGATAGATGGATGGAGGGATGGATGGATGGAGGGATGGATAGATGGATGGATGGATGGATGGATGGATGTTTGGATGGATGGAGGGATGGATGGATGGATGGACGGATGGATGGAGGGATGGATAGATGGATGGATGGATGGAGGGATGGATGGATGGATGGATGGACGGATGGATGTTTGGATGGAGTGTTGGATGGATGGATGGATGGATGGAGGGATGGATGGATGGATGGACGGACGGATGGATGGATGGATGGATGGATGGATGGATGGAGTGTTGGAAGGATGTATGGATGGATGGACGGACGGATGGATGGATGGATGGAGTGTTGGATGGATGGATGGACGGACGGATGGATGGATGGAAGGATGGGTGGAGGGATGGATGGATGGATGGATGGATGGATGGATGGAGTGATGGATGGATGGATGGATGGACGGACGGACGGATGGATGGATGGGTGGATGGATTAACAAATATTATGTCACAATAACATGAAAGACATATTACATGAATTATTTATAGACAAAATTAACGCACTTTTTTTAAACAAAGAGAGAAGGGGGGGGGGGTGTATTTATTTTGTAAAGTACCATCGATCTTATTTACCGGTTGGTCTAAATCACCTCTGTAAGTGTTGCGTTATTAATAACGCTTATGTTCGACCATGCCGAAATATAAATATTGTATTATATGCCCGAAAACTGCATCTTCAAGAGGCTCATTATAGTTAAAGTTTTATTATGATTCAGATTCTCCACCAACCAGAGCTCAAGATTTTCATTACGATACAGCTGTTTGACCAATTAGGTAAGGATAGCATCGCACCTGTGCTGACTTCCACGGCCTCCAATTTCAAATTTCACTGCGTGGCTTGTGCCATAGGGGGTGGTATTTGAGGAGGGGTGATCGAATGCAAAGTATTCTCTGCGTCCCATGCGCTCTATTCAGTAACCGAAACTGCGGAATCTCGACGGATATTTATGAATATTTATGTTTGAACATAAAATAAAGTTATAATTATCGTCGAACATAAACAGTCGTATGCAACTCGCCTATAATGGTAATTAAGACTCTCGTATGGAAATTATAAAACTCTCTTCGTTCGTTTTATAAACATACTCGCGTCTTAATTATTTCCATTATAGACTTGTTGGGAACCTCCGTGGCCTAGGCGGCAGCACGCTGGCCTCTCAACGCTGGGTCCGTGGTTCAAATCCCGGTCACTCCATGTGAGATCTGTGCAGGACAACACGGAGGCCGACAGGTTTTTCTCCGGGTACTCCGGTTTTCCCTGTCAAAATTTCATTCCAGCAACACTCTCCACTATCATTTCATTTCATCTGTCATTCATTTCATCATTGCCCCAGAGGAGTGTGACAGGTTTCGGCAGCCGGCACAGTTCCTATCCTCGCCGCTAGATAGGGGCTTCATTCATGCCATTCCTAACCCGGTCGGAGACTGGAAGCAGGCTGTGGATTTTCATTTTATAGACTTGTTGCATATTGTACTATTATTTGGTTAAGTATGTCAACACTTATATTCGTTAACTTGACTGTAGCAGATCTGCTGACATGAATTCAGACAGACTAGCAGCGTGGCTCAGCGGTAACAATCTCGCCTCCTGTTCCAAAGTTGCAGGACGAATCCTGGCACAGTCAGCTGGCATTTGAGGGTACGCAAATGCAAGCCATGTTAAAAGGTTTACTGCCACGTAAAATTCCGACACCCCGGTGTCTCTAAAAGCCACAGTAGTTAAACAGGACGTAAAAATAATAACATTACAATTAATTCAGTCAACACTGTTCCTTAGTGCCAGTTGCTACTTAACGATCCTCTTTAACCGGTGATCTTTTAAAATGTGCTTATTTAATCGAAATTTAATGGTTTTTTTTCAGTCGACCTACACGATTGTACCCAATTGTAATGATAGGTCCCTGATCCTGAATGCAATAATGTAGGCTACTTGAGATTAATAAATACATGCAATCTCATGTAAATTTGTTTCAGGATTAGGAAACCACCCATAACAATTGGGTAAAATCGTGCTGATTGACTGAAAAACATTAAATTTCGATTACTAAGGCAGCAGTGATAACGTGGTTATTAAAATTAATATAAAAAGTACACAACTACATGCTATAGATTTAACCCTGCAGTGCTTGCGTGGCGTCTGACAGACGCCTCAATAGTTTATTTTTGTAATTGAAAGGAAACTTCCAAGGCCACTGACCGGAAATTCCATCTACCTTTCAAGTAACTAATCGTAACCAACGTAGTATTGCGTCAGCGCGCCAGTGTTAGTCTAGCGCGTGTGGTGGTGAGACATTGTTACACGAGTGTGAACGGGGTCTGACACACGCCACGCGACCTTTGCTGCGATAAAGTAAGTACTCGTTCTGAAGTGTTCTCTTCAAAATTATTACCGTGATTAATCTTCATGGTGTCTTATATTGCATGGCTTCTTGCTGAAACGTTATATTTTCACGTTTTTCACGTTTTTAGGGCTGAACATGTGTGGAAAGGAGTGAATATATAACCTTGATCGTCTTGATGATAGAAGGATTGTGCAGAGTTTGCTTGAGGAAGATAACCAACATGGTTTCCTATCCAGGAAATCTACAGTGACGAATGCAATTAATTTTACTCAAATTATATCTAAAGAGTTAGATAAAGGAGGGCAGATGGATGTCATATTTACAGATTTCGAGAAAGCTTTCGACACAATAAATCACGATATCCTTCTTAAAAAATTATGTATTTTGGGATTTTCCCACCCATTACTAAAATTATTCATCTCCTATCTCAGAGACAGGAAACAATTTGTTTTGTTCCAGAAAATTGTCTCAAAGGAATACATAGTTCATTCCGGAATACCCCAAGGTTCGAACCTTGGACCTTTGATTTTTCTAGCAATGATAAATGATTTGCCACGATGTATACTGCACTCAAATAGTCTTTTATATGCAGATGACTTCAAAATTTTTAAATCAATTTCTTCCACTAATGACTGCACTCTACTACAAAATGACCTAAATAATATACACAAATGGAGTATAGAAAACAAATTATACTTAAACGTACCGAAGTGTGTTGTTATGACCTTTACACGTAAGAAGAACCCAATCACATTTGTTTATGGAATTGGACCTAAGTCATTGAAAACAGTAAGCGAGAAGAAAGATCTAGGGATTCTGTTTGACCGAGAGCTTGCTTTCACTTATCATGTGCAAAAGACGGTCGGGGATGCTTACCGCATGTTAGGGTTTATAATAAGAAACACTAAGCCATTCATTAGGACCAGTACCTGCATAAAACTTTATACTGCCATGGTGAGATCCAAGCTCGAGTACGCCAGCCAAGTATGGAGTCCCTGGCAGAAAACGTGCATTAAATACATTGAGCAAGTTCAAAAGAAATTCCTCAGATATTTACACCTCAAAATAACGGGCAATTACCCACACATGGTACCATACGGTGAACTTTTGTTGAATTTCGGCATGACTAGTTTGGAGTCTCGAAGGCGAGTGAATGATATGAAATTCCTTTATAAAGTCATTAACGGTCAAATTGATAACTCATTTTTCCTATCGCTCCTAAATTTCAACATCCCTCGCTTAACTACAAGATCAACCACAATATTCAAAAATGATATAACCAATACCACTTCACATAACAATTCACCTGTATGGAGGCTTTGCAGTATTTACAACGATGCGGTTCGTGTAAACTGGAAACTAGATTTCTGTCTCTCAATCAGACCGTTCTTGGAAATTATAACCCTGTCACTCTAATTCATACTTGAAATAAAATTATCACACATAACAGAATCAACAATGTATATATGTGGATAGGCCTGTTCCCTAGTTATTGATGTTACCCATTAGTTTATTATGTAATAATTCCAAAACCTGTTTTTATATTTGGCATTAGATCATATTTAGATTTAGTTTTTATATTATCTTTTTACTACTATGCATTTTGATCTGTGTGAACTTATTAGTTTTAAGAATTACATTAAGATATTAATACTTAATGCAGGAAATGTATCTTACTGTGTAGGTGCACTATTATTGGGGCGCACACTGAGCCCTGTTGTGTACCATCAACAAATAAATAAATAAATAAATAAATAAATGATTCTGAAGATGATGATAAAGGTGCATTGTACAGTGGTAAGGAGGAAGATATTCTAGAATCCAGGAGTGAAAGTACTGACACGGAACAACACATAGACAGTAGTGATGAAGCAGGGGAAAATGAAAACGAAAGTGATAGTGATTGTTTCGTACGGCGATATAAAGTTTCTAAGTGGCGTAAGGCTAATCCTCCTAGAAATGTTCGAACCCGGCGACAAAATATCGTCACACATTCACCTGGTGTGAAAGGTGTTGCGAAGCTGGTTAAGACTCCTAATGAATGCTGGGAATATTCTTTGATGGTATTATATTCATATCTTATTCAATAAATTATCAATGTGCTTCGTTACTTGCTTCTATAACAATATAAAAGATAAATTATGTTTTCAAAATGTCCTGAAATTAATTTAAATCGTTAATCACAACTTGGTATAGCAGAAATGCATCTGAAACGAAATGGCGTCTCTCAGACGCCACGCGACCTTCTATTATGTAAAATACTGCACTAGCACTGCAGGGTTAAATATAGTTAACCTATGTAAACTTAGCTGGTATTTGCGTATTCCTGTACAGCATCTGTTTTCACTCCCTAACCTTCGCGGAGAAACCGGGCACAATCGTGTTGACCAACTGAAAGCATTCTGTTGACAATTTACTTGTAATATTTCAATGCCCGTCCCATTTCTTAAACCAGGATTAACATTTTTGGTTTAGCCCGGAGTTGAGACCAGAACCTTGTTGGGGAAATTCTTAACATGCGTTCCTGCATCAAAGAAAAGAGTGTATGCACGTTTAGATTGAGTTTCGTGTGTTTCCTTGTCCGTGGCAGCCATTGTGGCAAATGGAATGCCTGGACAGGACGCAGTGACGGTATAAATCAGAGGCGAGCAGGACGACTACAATGCTGTTGAAATAAAGCCGTGGCACACACAATGCACTGTGATTGCCGGCGACGCTAGCTTCCCACACATCCACACAGACAGAACGAGGTCGCGCCAAATTATGATGTACAATAGATAGCCTTTTACACAAAATTTATCGCCTGGCCGCATAACAAAGCGAGTGAAAACTGTGCACTATAAACCACAGTCAAAACAGTCATTCTCTGGATGTAACAAGATAAATGAAATTTAATCCTGTGGAAAAACTACGAGAGGTAATCTATAAAACGATTGATCAGTTCATCAAACGAACTGGCAAGGGAGACTTGTGGAAGGGGGACCGCATTGAATAGCGAGCCTACACGTGCAAGGAAAACCACGTGACATCCCCATTGGGACATGGAATTTGTATTAGTCAGCTAATAGGATGACTATCAGACAGACACACACACCGCAGGGGGGCCATTATCCCAGATATCCACCTCAGCCAGGCTCCTACATCCCATCTAGACAGCAGGCTGTAACTCCTACGACGGACTGGTCAAACATCGTTGTAGGGCAAAATGAATTCCATAGACGAAGAACAAGAACGTATTAAAATGAATTCACCTATCAGGAATGAATTTCGTTTCATTGGACTGATTTATTCGTTGCAAGCGAATAAGTTTGGTTGGTTGGTTCCTTAGTTTAGGGGCTGCGACAACGGGGTCATGTTAGCTCCGTGTACTTTGGGTGTGTGTAGAATCTGTCTGATAACCAGTGTTAATTGTGATGACTGTATTAGTGTGTGTTATCTGTAATTAAGGTATGGACTGCAGACAATAATTTCAAGTAGTCTCTACTTTTGCTTCCAAATGCTACCGTCCACGACACATAGCTTGCGGACTTGGCTACTAGGTGGCATCGCAGTCAGCACCTGGCGGAAAACGTTGGAACTAACAGAGCGTTATCAATTCTAACCTACAAATTTTGTTTTCACAAGGTGTAGTTAGTGGAAGGTTCCTTTTCATGTCATAAATCCGGCTTTACTTCCCCTCTGAAGGAAGGCATACTGAGGGATTTTAACGCTCTTAAAAAGTCTGACGACTTCGGACGGGTTTGAACCCGCGACCTTGGGCATAGAAGCTCAGCATGCTACCAACTACGCCACCGAAGCCGCCCGAATAAGTTTAATCAATCTTGTTTATAATCAGGACTTAAGTGACAAATTCTGCAAATTAAGTTGTTCTTCAAACCATTACATTTGTTTTTGTTGTGAGTTCATTTCAGGGACCTGGAATGATTAAGGCGCAAGAAAAAGAACATTTGCATATTTAAAATTGCGTGGCCGCCATGTTGAGTTTGCACTTACTAGGTTTCTTAATAAGGGTAAACTTTCCATAGAATCCTCGGTCATCATACAAAGTTTCAGATTAATAACAATAATGGCCTCGGAGATACTAAATGCTGGTGAAATAATTCATGCAGCCGCGAAACTGGGGAAACTTATTAAAATTTTGAAGGCATGGACTAGATCAGATGGGGAAGTAGTAAGTTCCTCCCGAGTTTTATTTAAACCACTATAACCGTTTATATTTTACTAGGGGGACAACCACACGTCACATTGACATGCACACACACGGACAAAAGCCTATATTTTCTCGATTAACAAAAATAGGCCAAAAAATCGACTTCATCTGCCGACTCATTTATCTCCAGGAGGACTGCTTGTATATGACGCAGCACCACGCCTGCTAGGTGGACGCAAAAAATGATTTTTGATACGATCCGAGTGTTTTATGACGTTTGACAGTTGAAAAAATACCTCACTTTAAGGATATACCTAGAAATCTTTTTCAATCAGCTTGCGCAACGAAATACCCTTAGCCTTAACTGCAGCCAACTGGATAAAAAAGAATGCAGTTTTATAACTAAATAAATACTGTACAGGTTTCTAACATATTATTTAAATATATGCACATTCCTAGTGCATGATCTCATCGTTTGTTGTCTATAACTATACAGTTCGTAGATGAAAGCAAAGTTAAGAGCAAACCATTACCATTACATCATCTCTATGAGTGGGTTTCAAATGAAAAAATCCACAGCCTGCTTCCAGTCTCCGACCGGGTCAGGAATGGAATGAATGAAGCCCCCATCTAGCGGCGAGGATATGAACTGTGCCGACTGTCGAGGCCTGACGCACTCCTCTGGGGCAATGATTAAATGAATGACAGATGAAATGAAATGATAGTGGAGAGTGTTGCTGGAATGAAATTTTGACAGGGAAAACCGGAGTACCCGGAGAAAAACCTGTCTGCCTCCGTTTTGTCCAGCACAGATCTCACATGGAGTGACCGGGATTTGAACCACGGACTCAGCGGTGAGAGGCCGGCGTGCTGCCGCCTAAGCCACGGAGGCTATGAGTGGGTTTCAAATAAATAGTATAAACGAAGGAAGGAAGCAAGGAAGGCAGGAAGGAAGGAAGGAAGCAAGGAAGGCAGGAAGGAAGCAAGGAAGGAAGCAAGCAAGGAAGGAAGGAAGGCAGGAAGGAAGGCAGGAAGGAAGCAAGGAAGGAAGGCAGGAAGCAAGGAATGAAGGAAGGAAGCAAGGAAGGAAGGAAGCAAGGAAGGAAGCAAGCAAGGAAGGAAGGCAGGAAGGAAGGCAGGAAAGAAGGAAGCAAGGAAGGAAGGCAGGAAGGAAGGAAGGCAGGAAGGAAGGAAGGAAGGAAGGCAGGAAGGAAGGAAGGCAGGAAGGAAGGAAGCAAGGGAGGACACTTGTTACATTCCATGAACGAAGTTCAAAGCGTAGTTTTGAGCGTAATGTAATAATGGAACAAGTAGATCAGCGCATAATTCATGAGTCCACTTTTACAGTTGTCCAGATTCAGTTAAGTTTCTGAGTAATCGATTAACTCACTCACGTACGAGAATAATTAAGGTAATCATATAGCATGCCCCTAGAATGCACTCACTGTGATCAATCTAAACACTCATGTTTCTCCACAGCTCCAGTAAAACTGATTATGAACATGTTCACATTGTATGCCAGTCATGTGACTGTAAATATAACACCTCGAACCCAACCGTTACACCCCGTTAACTAACTTCAGTACTTAATGAAGAAATACTCTTAGGTATTTTATACTTGGCCACAGCAATCCGTTATAAATATTCAGCTCGTTTGTTCCGAGACACCTCGGGCATAGAGGCTTCCCATTGCAAGCAGACATATGCATTTCAGCTGGTCTCAGCACAAGACTGTTATCTCGTTTAGTATCGGGTTTGGGCGTGGTAGGGTTAGGAAACTAGCCCAAAATACACATCCTAAAGGAAAATAAAAATCGCAAAACTACTAACAAAAATCCGAGAACAATATAAAACCGTCGTCTGGCAATCACTATGCCGAGGATACCTATCCTGCTCTGCTGGTCCTTTCTATTGGTTACGTTTACTTCCGCAGGGTTTAATTTATTCGCGATGCTTGATCTTATCTAAATTAAAATTTATAACAAGCCTACCATCATATCTTATTTATGTGTTATTTTAGGTGATTTTATCCTCCGAGATAATATTTTAGTTTGTTCGATTATTACTTTCACATCCAACAATCACTAGCTTTATCATGATGGCATCTTAAATACTCATTTAGCTGTTCATCAGCCATTGCGCATATTCCATCTGCAAATAATGCAATAATACTTTCAATTTATGCCGTTGAAAGACCTCTTCATAACACCGTATTACCTCATTTTATTCATAAAAAATAATAAGTGATGTTCCGCTCATACCGCAACTATAATCATTGTTGAATACTTATGACTGAAACTCTCACATTTATGTACACACAAAATCTAAAAATCATGACGTTCCTCTCTCATTATTTAACTCTGATCTCATACAAATATATATATATATATATATATATATATATATATATATATATATATATATATCTCCACAGTAGCTCGCATAACATTCATTTCAAAATCGTAACATCTTCTTTCATGTTAAATTCTCAGCCTGCCAAATAACCTTATTTTAACTTAGGTCTGTTACATCCACGACTTCTTAAACAAGCTGTCAAGTGTAGTCAACTTTTATCTCCCCTCTCTGCATGAGTCGTTAGTTTACCTCTCTTTATTTCATAATAAAACACTGGCCTTGTCGGCTCCTCTCGACCTTCAAACAAATGCTTGCTACCATTAGCCTAGCACGTCTGCTGTCTCACAAAAATATTGCCAAGCTCTTTGAATCAAAGCACTTCATCTCATCATAGAATTCTCGTATTTAATGCTAAACGCTTTTATAACAGTACTCACAATAACATCTTAAACCAAATCCTGCCGAGGAATTTCTGTACAGTATATAGCGTACAGTAATTCAACGTACTAATAAATCTATCTAACCAAATCAAAGCCATCACCATCAATTTCTACAATGAAAAATGGTTTGCTCTGTATCTTATGATGATCAGTCATTAGTATGGGAGTCCTCGGTTCGAAAATGCCCCTTCAGCACTACTGCCTGAATCGAATGTCATCCATATGACTCAGCTCTGCGACTTTCCATTCTGCATCATGATGTGTTTAAGCCTTTATAACACAATAATGACGTCCAAATCCTCCTTGGTGAATTAAGCCATCCTTTCATTTTAACAATCACTCGTATTGAATCTACACGCGGCAGATATTATATAAAATTACCATGCACTTCTATTTTCTAATGCACTGTTTCTCAATCTCTGTACTACAGTATATCTCACAGCACAATTTGCTTTGATCACTCGACCTAATGATCGTTTTCATGTAGAGACGCTGCTTCAATTCTCTGCTCACAGATCTACTAATATCCAATCACAGTTTTTCTGCTTGCTATGAGCTTAACCAATCACATAGCTCTATTCATCGGAATGTTCTAGAACATCTTAGAAAGTATTAACTACTTAAGTAGTTAGATGAATATGATCCGCAGTTTCACTGTATAAATTAAGTAAGTAATTTAGATAACCTTCAATACTTTCATAAAAATTCAGCCCAACTATTGCCGTGCAGAAGCACTGCTCTCTCGATCCTCAATCGCACTCATGATAACCCTTCCTCTGAGTTACAGATCCATGGAATTTCCTTCATAAATGACTTGCCAGTAGTTATGCGACGTCACAACTTATGAAATAAACAAGATGTTCAGTAAAGAACATATAGCCTACTTTCTCCTTAATGTTTGGGTATAGTTATAAGTTTATAACTCTTTGTCCTTTCCAAGGAGTATAATTGAATGTTGGTTGTAGTAGCTTGTTGAAATACAATGTGATATACGGATCTTACACGTTGATAGATAGAATCCTCACCTGAATGTTATATACACACACTAATACCGCCATCACAATAACACAAGTTATCAGACAATATTCAGCACTCACCCAAGTACATGGGACTAAATGACCATGATGCCCATGCATCTGAAATGAAACAACAACAACAGTCTCCTACCCAAATCCTTCCTCGTATAAAAGTACACACACAAGTAAGCCTACAGACATCACAGTGACACAGGTTATCAGACAACTACTATACACACCCAAGTAGACGGGCGTCAAGGTCATGATTCCGCAAGACCCCTAAAGAATTAACAACGAAAACAACAACAATAGACTCTACCACGGGTCAAGTACTACGCATTTTAACCGCGGTAGTCGAGTGTTGAAATTTGCGGTGTTATAAGTAGTCCTATATCTAATATTTTCGATTGCAAATACACACTGTATATGCTTAACATTATAACGTGTAAGTTGTTATAAATCAATTAATATAAAAAATAATCCAATAAAAGAAATGACCTCGCTTGGATTTGAGACGCTACCATTGCACTACAGACGACCGATACTAACATTGCGTTAACAACAGCCTTAGTATAACTGCCTAGAATATTTTGTCTTGCAAATGAACGATTTCATTAGCGTCTTCTGCCGTGTTTATAAACCATTTGATACTAAATTTGTATTATTTTGTTCAGTACATTCGTAAAAGGATATCAATCTACTGAGATTTGGTTTACTGAGCAGACAATAGCTTTGACCCAACGGGACGGGCCCAGCACGACAACGCATGGTTAGCCTGAACTGTTAGTCACTGCTGCGATGTATTATTCTAATATAAAATGGAAATATCCTATCGGTCACCTCCTTGAGGACAGTTTAAACCACCCTCTGTACGATAACCGGATTTGGTTAGGCTGGGACTCGTTGAATCGTATGGTACGGTTAGGCTATAATACTTGCATGATTCATACGTCATCCATATTGGAACTATTTGACTGATGACCTTGTAGTTTGAGCAAAAGACGCTTCCCACATTAAGGAATATTGTTTTTCAAGTTTAGTAGAGATCGGATGATTAGGATAGTCGTAATTTAATTTAAGCTCAGAACATTTGAGTGGGTGCCATTTCCTCATTGTTATGATGGCGGCGATATAGCCAACAACATAACACTGAGTTGTCCCTTGCCAGTACTACCTCTGTACCAAAGGTGGTTTGATTTGGTTTCGTTTTGTTTGAATTGATAGGTGGGATCGATTTGCACACATACACAACTGCCATCCTCAAACTACTGGGCTGATGACCTTGAAGTTAGGCCAAGACGTATCCCACATGAAGGTATGTTGTTGCAAAATTTGGTAGAGATCAGATGATTAGGTTAGTCGTAATTTGATTCAAGCTTTGATTATTTGGGTGGCCGCCATTACGTTTCCGTCAAGATGGATGCGATATAAAACCTGGCACTGAAGTGCCCTGTGCTAGTGCTACCTCCTTACCAAATTTCGTACAATTCGGTTTCACCGTGTTTGAATTGATAGCGGGGACAGGCTTACCAAATCCCCCCCACACGAACGCTCTCTCTCTCACACACAGACACACGATTTTTGGCCCTGTGTAGATCTCAGAAGTCTACTTTCATGTTTTGCAAAAATGGAAAGTAGGCTAATAAGCGCGACTGATGAACGGCGACGATATCAAGTCAAAGGCTCAGTTTCATTGGTTCATTAACACTACATCTCATTGAACATTGCATATAGGAACTGAACTCCAGAGTATATACAGTAGTTCATCAAACCATTGCTTTTCCAACTGTAATTTCAGTTCGAGAGTTCATGAGGAAATATAAGAAATCCAAAATTCTCTCCCTCTTCGTGTACAACTATGACATATTATGTTAAGCCAACACCACCTAGATAAAAGGCCGCTGCACTGAATTGAATGTAGCCAAGATGGTGGATCTCGATGGCAGATGTGTGTGGGCATGCTGTTGTAGTTATTCGGCGATTTCTTCAGATTTTTGTTTTGAAATATGGTTTACAACTGCTATGTGCCGAAGTGCAGAGATAGTTATGATAATGAAAATAGAGTTCATGTGCTTATGTTCCCCGAAGAGGATAATTTGAAGAAACGTTGGTTATCAGCAATTAGACGAGAGAGATTCATACTGAGCCCACTAATGGCTCTTGTCTTCAATATTTCTTCGAGCGTATGATTATTCTTTGAGTCCACATGTGCTGAACACACTCCGATAACTTCTCTGTATTTCGATGCTAATTTGACTTGGCTGAGGACAGCTCATTTATTTCCTGGAGATATTTTATACAATATTCTTCTTCAGCATATCTCAGGAAATCAATATATGTAATTCTGCATTATTTACCATATTAGTATGCCTTTGATTTGGTAAATTTCAATATACGGTAATGGTATTAACACTGCAGATACGCGGAGCTTATGAAGATAGTCAGTCAACGACTTGTAATTTCCATCCAACTAGGAAGCAGTTCCTGTGTGCCACACAGGTTTTTGGGAGTTCATTGTGACTGGACGTATTCGTCCGACAGTCCGTCTTTTAACGAGGAACACGTTTATGCTTTATGCATGGTGAAAGTGTTGTGTGAACTTTATCAACGGCCATCGAGCCGAGTGTACTGCATTTATCTAGGCAAGTATTATTTTTGGCCCAAGTGAGGCTTGTGCTTCGTGATTTCTGAAGGGAAAATTTATTACCGTGTGAAAACACCATTTTCATATTTCACCACGAGGAAACATATAACTGTGTGCAAGTGACCACGCCATGTGTGAGCTGGTTCACGATATTTACCAACAAGCTCAAAAATAATTGAGAATACACATTATCACTACAGCCTATTTGATGGCGCATTCAACATAATCACCAGTCAAGTCACGATTGATGTTCTATTCCACGTGATGGCTGTGATTAGTTGAGATTTTCAGTGTTTGAAAGTGATAACTTCTGTGAGCAGATATCACATGAATATCTATGAAGTCAGTGGCAGGAATAATAGTGAAAGGCCATTTTGGATAAACCCTGCGCATGTGTAAAGTCAGTGTTGCTTTTTACATAGTTAAATGAGTATAACTTCTGTGATTTTTAAACTTATGTCAGACATAATGTCGTGTGTTAATAACCACGTGTACGACGACTTCTATTTTTCGCACATGATGGCTATTATGGTATACGTTCCGATGTGAGGGAACCGCCGATGGAGTAACTGACCATGGATATGGAGGTAGACCAAGCAGACGTGTGATGGGCGAACCATGCGATCGAGAATGGGAGGGGGATCTCTTGGAGATGGTATTGGATGTACGAGATGGACAGTCAAGGAACCAAATCCTTATTTATGGAGCCTAGAAAACCCTTCACAGGAGTGAAGATGTATTACCACTCTCAGGCAAGAATTAGAGAGGTGAATAACTATCTTGTACGGTACAGTAAGTCCCTATAATCTCTGTTGTAAAGGTTTGTTCAGGCAGTAGTTAATTCCACATAGTTTAAGCCAAAACTAGGCCAGCAGGCAGGGTTATGTTAATTTATATATTTTTTACTCTGGTAACTGGGACAATCTTCGTCAGTCACCCTGTACCGCCAAATCTATGCGCGGTGGTGCACATGTATAGTTCTATATACTTCAGTGTCATATCAGCGAAGTTAATGCTGAGATTTTGTTGTGTCAGACAACTGACATCTTAAACATGGAGACCATCATCTTCATAACTTGGTAAACATACTGTAGGAGAGCCTACAAGATTCACAAATACCCTCAATTATGATTTGAAGACAGTTAATTAGCGTATCGGTTGACACTCGAGTGTTACTGTCCAATTTTTGTACTGTTTACTTGAACATTTTCGTCAGTACAATTTTTTGCATTTAGTTCCAAGCAGGAACGAACCCAGGTCATTCTAGACTTGTTGGTTATGAAGCCAAGTTCATTTGTATAGAAACGTATCATTTCAAACGATACGATTGGAGATGGTATTGATATCTGCAGAGCACGGCAGAACTTTGATACGTGTTTTCTGTCAGATAAAGTGCACATCTTTGAAACGTAATAGTGGATGGACGCGCCACACAGTAGGAAAGTGATGTTTATATTTGACACACTAGGCATCAGGCCGAGCGCCACACTGGTTTATTCCCATGATTCAAAGTGAGACGACTGATGGATTAATTGAAGGACTTTTGACGTCACTCGCAGACGTGATGGTATGCGAAGGTCAAGGACTAACTGTATTGCATAAGCTTTGGAAACAGCTTGAGAGCTGTAAACCTCTGATTTCGTACCGCTAACTTTGAGCGATGAAGCTTCCGTGAATGAAGCGATCTTTTTAGCTGATGACATGGAACACCTAGTGACTTGTATTAGAGGTTTAAATGATTGTAAATTGACCCAGTTTTTATTATATACAGGCTAGTAACTCATGTTATTGTCGTGTCAGAGGACACAAATGTTACGGTAAGGAAGGACGGATTAAAGTCCCCTCTTCTTTGGTATTTCGGTGCGACTGGCGACTAAGTTATTCATCTTACATTTACATAAACCTGAACCATAAATCACTGATCTAACTATTCTAAATCGACGTGATTAATTAATTGATTGATTTGAGCATCTTAAATTTGGATCCATTGATTGTTTAATATCTTTGACGCCTTGTACTCTTCGATCGCATCCTTTGGGAGTGAATTGAATACAGCTGACACTTCTTTTATCGACGACTTGAATCATTCGTAACTCATGATCCGCGTGATTCAATAGCAACGTAAGTCGCAGTGATGATTGCGCGATAGCCATCCTAACACGCATTCTATAGATGACGGTTGGGAGCAAAGAGCTTTCCTGATCTGTGGAGGAAGGGTTGTGTATATTGCTTTATTCCCAAGTGTGTTTTCCTATGTTGTACGCTTTAGATGTAAGAGTGTATTTTTCTCTGACTTGTATTTTTATGGATAGTCACTGGTCTACTATCATAGTTTTTGCATTAACTTGTTTTGGTTACGACGCATCTCGTCAATAACATTTTTTTCATTAATTTCAGGATTTAGACAGAATTTAAATGTAAATGTAAATTTGGTCGTGGTGCCATCCAAACACTAGGGATTGTATTGCACCGCTGTTGTAAATTACACTGAGTCATGTGTTTGTAACTTGTTTCGCGATAGTATCCGTTTGTGCCACGAGCCTAGTATTGTTGTTGCTCTTCTTTCTTGTAATGACGACTTTCGCGAGGGTCGTTAACGTAAACCTATGGTATTTTTGACTCAACAATATAACTAGAATAGTGTATTAGCCGATTTGACCCTCCGAAGTAGGATAGGGTCAGATTGTTGATTAAATATTTCACGAATCTTTACTTAAGACTGGATTCCTGTATTTATTAGCTTGTGTTTTTGTGGGAGTATTTCTTTGGGGTGTCTATGATATTTATTACGTGCAAATGGACCAGATCTCTGGAACCAAGACTCTCGTGCCACACATTCCCTTTGAGAAATGCACCCGACCCTCTCAGGCTTGGGTTCGATAGGAAGGGGTCATTTGGAATACTGTTCTTTCGGCGAGTGGTATCCGAATGATCTCCTCTAACGGGCTCATACCTATTGTATTTTCTCTTGGCGCCCAATCCGGTGTGGCCGATGTTTGCACGTAAGCCATCAGCTTCACGTTTTAGAGAGGATCATATAATTAATGTTTATAGGCATTTGAATCGGACTGTTACGAATAGCCGCATGGCATCCTTACGATATCAGACCATGGGTGGAGCATATTTTATTAAGATCAAGTGAGGTGTTTATTATTGCAATGCTCTGTCCATAGTATATGTAACTTGTGCTTTTTGCCTGTTCATGTTTGATGTAGTATTGTAACTTATTTGTTCTACAATGAGACCAGAAGTAGTTCATGGTATTTATTCAATAATGTGATAGTCTGCCTGGACAAATGTTCCTTCTAATGGTGTATGGTTATTTCTGAGGAAATTCCCTCTTTTTCTCAGATTGTATTTTGAATAATGGTAATGCATGTGAGATTTACGAAGTGAAATGCCATGTCCTGTGGTTCGGATTCCACGTAAAAAGGAGGTCCCGTGGCCCATGATCTCGAGATTAACGGTCACGTTAAACTACAAGCTTGCTTGCTTGCTTGCTTTGAATAATGGTGGATGAGGCTACTTTAAGACGTGTCTTGGACACGATGATGAATAATATCAAAGATAGATTTGATGTGATAAGAGGTGATCTAGGTACAGTTCGTGGTGACCAAGGCGATATGAGAGGGTGACTAGGAAATGTGAGAGGTGATCTAGGCCAGAATACGGTGACCCTAGACCAAGTTAGGGGTGACCTCAATGTGGTCAGTTTCGACATTGGGGCCACAAACGTTACACTTAACGACGTTAGGGGCGAATTAGGCAACAATGCAGAGGCCCTCAACCAAACAAACGTTAACTTGCTAGCTAACACTGCAGCTTTTCAAGAGGTTAGACAGGACATTGAAAGGATTGGGGAGAACGTAGGTGCAAACACGATTACGTTAGTAGGTGTTCGACGAGATGACGAGGCAAACACAAACACACTAGCTGAGGTGAGGTTAGACTTAAAGGTGCGTGAAGACATGAAAAAGCACCGGGCTGAAGCTAACCGCAACCCTGTAGCAGGTTTAGCAACTGTGAGAATTGATCTCATTCGACACCTCCAAGAAGCGAATGATAGACTCGATGTTGAAGCAGTTGACCTTGCAACAAATCGCACAGAGGTTCGGGGCAGGTTGACACAGATAGACGATAATATCAGGACCGTGTCCGGTGATGTAAACACACTTCGTCAAGAGCTGACCGCAAATACAGCCAACATTGAGGGCATGAAGGAAGACATTAGGATTCACAAGGATGAAATAGCGATAGATGTGACTGTTCTGAGAAACGAAGCCGCAGACCAGTGAGCTTAGTTTCAGAAAATAGTAAAGGACGTAAAATTGGATGTAGACGTCTTAAGGCATAGGCTAGAACAAGTGGCCATCACAGAAAGATTGCAATTAAGTGGAAACGTACGACGTTCAGTAAGGGAGATAGATACTACGTTAAGGGGTGAAATACACCGTCTGCAGGAGCAGGTTAACAACTTAACAATTTCGACAGAGCCGCTGAACACACTAGACATTGCAGAATTAGAGAAAAAAGACTATTATCTAAGATCAAAGCTCAACCAAAGAACACATTCATGGACACTTCGACACAACGAGTACTAGAAATAGCACTCAGATACAGACAACACCATCCGCACCACTTAACTTCAACGCTCCGATATTCACACCTATTTGAAACCAGGGATCATCAAACAACGTAATGTTTATTAGACAAAGAGACGCGCAACCAGCTCAATTCTCAGGTACGAGAAGTAGCATCACACCCGTCGAGTTCTTGCAAAATGTTAAGTGTTATCTAAGGGACACAATCGTGACTCCCGAACGAGAACTACGTGTTATCGAACGTCTCTTAACTGGATAAGCAAGTACTTGGTTCATAGCCTTCCGATATGCTTTTAATGGCTACCAAGATTTCAGAGACGCACTTTTGCGAACGTATTGGAATAGCGACGTTCGGCAAAGTATACGTGTGGAGATGTACAGCAAGAAATAACCAACTGACTAGGTATGCAAATTACTTTGCAACGCAATTGTCTAGGTTGAGGTGGCTGCAACCACTGATGGCAGAACCAGATCTGATCCAGATTATCATTACGCAGTACCCTGCAGATGTGCAGAGGACGCTGATAGCGGCAAATGCTACGACATTCGTAGAGTGCGATACAATATTACGTAGAATCGACTCTACCAATGATCAGTTCTCGACTCACAAGCAGAAGAATGACACGCGTCATGTAAACTTAACCACAGTAGACAAAGAATGTCAGACGCCAAACTCGGCACCTGTCATTACTCCACCATACGAGAGAAATGAAGCAGGACCAGATAGGCCAGTATGGAATCGTCGCCCATATGATAGAAATCGTCAAGACAATAGAGGATATTGGGGCCGACGTTTTACAGATAGGAATGAGAATCAGCAAGGAAATGGTCGAGGAGGGAATAATAATAACAATTCTCCTCGTAACCAACAATCCGGCGGTATTCGCCGCGACTACAGATACAGTGGGAGATATAGACGAGACCGTGATCCACATTATGCAGTTGACCGTGATTGGGGAGGTAAAGCCCGAAAGAGTAGGGAGTATATTAGACAACTGAGGAACTCCAACAATCAAGAGCAGGAATAAGCTTCTTCGAGGAAAGTACCGGAAGTTCCAGAGGAGGTGTGTGAGGACGAAAGACCTAGTACCACCAAAGGAAAAAAAAACGACAAATTCCAAATAGAGAATGTGGCAATTTACTCCAGAGTTAGCGCTACTATTCTACTCTGGGAGCCAATGGCTGACGACCTACTCGACTAACGACGAATCACGACCAACTTTATAATAACCGAACTACCGATGATTTCTGGAAAAATAAACAACCATCCTGTAACACTTTTGGTAGACACTGGAGCCATGTTGAGTGTAATCTCTGCCGATCTTTACGCTGCACTTAAAACCTTGTCTAAGCCTACTGAATTACCCGTCTCAACGATAAAGTTTAGGGGAATCATTCCGGACCGCACTGTCAAGTGCAAAGTGCAAATCTCATGCGTGCTAGAGATTAACTGCCACATTTATCAGCACCAATTTCTAGTATTAAAGGACCTTAGATATGAGGCTATCCTAGGAGCAGACTTCATGCGAAAGTACGATGGCATTATTGACTTGGGTCAGAAAACTATTACATTTCGATCGCATGAAACTAATATTATGAATGCTGGAGGGCACGATCCAGGTTATGACGTGGACGTTAACCCTATAAGTACTGTTGATAGCATGGAAGTAAACAGCATGAAGGAGAATGGCACAGATGTTGAGGAAACAACGGAAACGGCGAATGAGAAGCTTGAGGCCATTCTACTAGAATACGGCGATATCTTCGATACCACTCCAGGCAAAATTCGAAATTTCGAATATGACCTTGTTGTTCTTGATGACTCACCATATCAAAGGAAGGTATATCCCATTGCGGAGAAACACTTATTAGCAGCCGCACGCAAATTGAAGGAAATGGAAGATGCTAAGACTATCAAAAAGGCACCAACTTCGTATGTCAACCCTCTGACAGCTGTTGTCAAGGTTGATGGCAGTCTAAGAATCTGTTTAGATGCCTGGGCCTTAAACGACCATTTAGCGCCAGAGCACGACAGACCACCGGAAATACGGGACATTTTACGACGTTTTAAGGGGAAACACTTCTTAACTTCCCTGGATTTAGTCCAATAGTATTGCCACATAAAGCTGTCTGAGGCGACCCACATATACTGGATTCCTGTTTGGGCAGACAACTTATGTGTTCTTCAGGTTACCTTTTGGCCTTAGAAATGCGGGAGCCGCTTTGATTCGAGTTCTAGATGCTAACTTGACGCAGAAGGTCAAGAAGAAAATTGTGTGCTACGTAGATGATATCATAATCGCATCCGAGATTGAGAGGAGCACTATGATACTCTTCGTCTCGTTTTGGAAAACCTACGAGTGGCCAATTTTAAGGTAAACGGTGAGAAGTGCAAATTTCTCCAGCGTGAGGTCAAGTTTGTTGGCCAAATGATCAGTGGTGATGGCTACAGACCAAACCAAGCCAAAATTCAGGCAATTTCTGCATTCCCAACTCCAACGAAGGTTAAACATGCTGCACATTGCCCGAACTATTCGGAGACTGTTGCTCCGCTGCAAAATTTGTTACGGAAGAATATGAAGTGGGCATGGACTGCAGAATGCAATGACGCTTTTAGTGATGCTAAGAACATGCTTGTTGACAGTATCACTTTGGAATACCCTGATTACGAGCGCAACTTTATCATGGAAACGGACGCATCCGCCATGGGAATCAGCGCTATTCTACTGCAAGAAGACGACAACCGTCAGCGCCATTACATAGCGTTTCTGAGCAGACGATTGAGGCCACATGAACAGAGCTATTTTACAACTGAGATTGAAGCTCTAGCCATAGTTTACGCTCTGGAATATTGGCGTAAGTTACTATGGGGGCATCGCATCATTATTCGAACTGATCACCACGCTCTGACATTCATTATGAAGACAAGACTGGCGAGTGATAGAATCACGCGTTGGACGCTGTTCCTCCAACAATTTGATATCACCATTGAGCATCGTCCTGGGAAGGACAATTTTCTGGCCGATATCTTGAGCAGAAACCCAGACGCACTTGTTAACGCCTTTGACGTCGAGTTAGACTGTGAAGAACATCTTCGGAAACTGAGATACTTACCAGCAGGCCAGAGACGTGACGCAGAGTTGAGGCACATCATACGTTACCTTGAACGTAAGATGGATGCGTAAGACCCTGATTATGCGAGGATTGCTGCCATAGCTGTCGACTATGTGTTATACCAGAGAGTATTACATCGTTTTGTGGACGAGGACCACACGCATCTTTGTGCTGTTGTACCACGAAGGTATCAAGATATTGTTGTGAACATTGGGCAATTGGGCATGGTGGAACTGATAAAACCATTGCAACCATCAGGGAATCTTTTCACTGGAAAGGTTTGGGCGTTTCAGTGAGACGATGTCTTCGTGCTTGTGACGCATGCCAGTGGAACAAGCAGACGTCGCATCTCAGAATGGAACCACCCAGACCGATCTTGCCTACACAACCCAGAGAACTTTACGCTTAGGACATGTATGGGCCTGTTCCCAAAGCACGCCGCGGTAATCGTTTTGTTGTTGTTACAATCGATATGTTCACCAAGTACACGATGTTACATCCCATACTAAAGGCCACTGCTCATCAAGTCATTCATCGGATTAAACGACAGGTGATTCCGGAGGCAGTGAAGCCTTGTTTCCTAATAACGGATCATGGATCGCAGTTTACTTCGGCTGAATTCAGTGCTGCAATGGAAGAGCTGGAAATAGGACATGATCTCTCTTCAATAAGGCATCCTGAAGGAAACCCAACTGAATGTGTGATGTGTACTATAGGAAAGTTCTGTCGTTTGTATTGACAGGAAGAACACTGGAGGTGGACTGAAGTCCTAGTGATTATAGCCCAATGTGTTCACTCTACTGTGCATGAGAGCACTGGACAGATTCCGATGATTCTTCATCTGAATCAAGCACCTGTTCAACCTTGGAACAGAGTGGTAATCACACCCCCATGCTTGCAACCTGCACTAGCTAGCAGGATTGAGGCTGCACCTGACACTTTGTACAGAAGAGCAGAGAAACGCTTGAGAAGGATGCGCAACAAGAAGTTCCGAGAACCACTTTTGGTGGGAGACTTAGTACTTATTAGACGTCCTGGAATATCTAGCCCGATTGACCGAGTATATGGTAAATTTGTATCCTGATACTATGGACCTAACCGACTCCTAGAGGTTCTAAATAACAGCAGTTATGTAATTGGTGATTTACGAACCGGAGAACGTCTGGGAGTCTTTAACGCAGCAAACAAGAAGAAATATTTTCAGAACTAGGACCAGTATCCAATGCAAATAAAAATGCAAGTCTCTCATTTTTATTTGAAACTACGAAGAGGCGTGTGAGCCCGCTAATGGCTCATGTCTTCAATATTTCTTCGAGCGCATTATTATTCTTTGAGTGTACATGTTCTGAACACACTCCGATAACTTCTCTGTATTTCGATGCTAATTTGATTTGGCTGAGGACAGCTAATTTATTTCCTGGAGATATTTTATACAATATTCTCCTTCTGCATATCTCAGGAAATCAATATATGTAATTCTGCATTATTTACCATATTAGAATGCCTTTGATTTGGTAAATTTCAATATACGGTAAAGGTATTAACACCGCAGATACGCGGAGCTTATGAAGATAGTCAGTCAACGACTTGTAATTTCCATCCTACTAAGAAGCAGTTCCTGTGTGCCACACACGTTTTTGAGAGTTCATTGTGACAGGACGTATACGTCTGACAGTCCATCTTTTAATGAGGAACACGTTTATGCTTTATGCATGGTGAAAGTGTTGTGTGAACTTTATCAACGGCCATCGAGTCGAGTGTACTGCATTTATACACGCAAGTATTATTTTTGGCCCAAGTGAGGCTCAATACCAACAAAAACGTTCTGTTGTTCACGCTGTTTCTTTTATCTAAGCAGTGTAAACCTACTACATAAATAGCTGATATACTCTTAATAATATAACGAGCCCAAAGAACTATTACATTGGCTTGTAAGCAACTCGTAAGTGACCACGTCAAATCATTTTAAAGTTAGAGTAGGCCTAAATGCAAAGTATTGCTCCGAGTTTCAGATAATAACGAACGGTGTTTCACAAAAGAAAAGTTTGGTGCTTTTCAGTCGGTCAACACGAATGTGTTTCACATTAAATAATTAATAAACGAATCTCCCTAAATGCGAGGCAAGTTTGTTGTTCATGCGAGAATTAAGCCTAGTTATGCCGGTACCGTATTCTTTTGTAGTAGGCTATCACATTTTGAAATGTTTACACATACATGTTTACATAATATGATCATGCTGCAGTTAATAATTGTGTGATATGAGCCTGTTCTTTGTGAAATCAATTAAGCAGCGGATCTCTCAATGATTTTAAATCTTTGCTAACACACTGTATGTTGTGATCAAATACTTCAAAAGCCTTGATATGATAATTATAAAATTATTTTTAATGCATATTTTGAATTGACGTTCAAAGCAATTGAGTCTGGTGTCAGTAGAAAGTCATCTAATATTTACCACAAATTGCTCAGATTCCAGATTGCTTAAGTAGGTACATGACTTCCCTTTGATCAGGTTATGTTATGCGAACATTTTCAGCTATATGTCATGACGGTTCTATGTGGGACTCAATTGATTTGCCTTCCTGTGGCATTTTATACGCATCGAATTTGAAGAATGAGAAGTTGATAATACGATACATCTTCACTCTAAAGTGTTTGTAACAGCCTATTATCTGTTAGTTGCAAATTTATTTTAAATAGAGAACAAAATGATTCCAGATAGAACCAGTGCGCTATCTATTGGTGATAGTTTAGGATATCCCTATTGCTCCCAGCAGAGATGTTTTAATCGGATATTTACTTTTGAAGATAACCGTTTAAATGCAAGATATAAAATATAAGTAGACCTGACGCAAAATAGTTTGTTCTAAAGATAAACTTCTGATACTGGACTATACAGTGCTCGAGGCAACAAAACAGAAGAAGCTAGCCCTGTAAGTTGGAGACTATCACTGCAGTAGGCTAATTCATAATCTTTTCTACATCATTTTGTTCAGTAATGCAAGAAGACTTTTCTCAGGTACTGTAACGATCACAGGCTATCAATTTATGAAAGAATCAAACATTTTTTGGAGTACCATATGGTGTCATTGTTCTAAATATGAAATAAAGCATGGATCTAGAGTTCCAAAATACACCAGACTCATCTCTCTGTATGCAGTAGGGCAGTGGAGTCATGAGACACTGGTGCTAGATACGTACACAATTCACCCATCACTCGTAGTTCCGCCCCTTAAAACAACTATAACTAATATAACTCATTTCTATATGGTAAACATATGGAACAAACAAACGAAATTTAACAATACTATAGGCTCTGTATGTATGATCCTGATTTTCGGTTCATACCGATGCTATGAACCAGCTCACCCAACATCATCCATCGCCCGTCTTTTGGAGCAATTGCTCTGGTGAATCTTCTCTCATAGGGCTTAAGTAATCCGGAGTTTGAGGGGATAATTCTTAAGTCAAATATTAAACATGTAGAATGAAACAATGCACAATTTTGCAGTGTTTATATAGGTTACTCATAGGGAAAATTTAAGTAGGAAGTAATTTTTAAATAACTCACACAGATTAGAAGTAGGCCTCTTCAAATTTCGTTCATTCAGCATGGCAGGACTAAATCATGTACTGTAACTTCAATGCATGTTATTTAGTATGATTCTTTTGCAAATTGCAGGTTTGTGAGCTGAATTCTAATGCTCAAGACTTCAGAGAGAATACTGTAATCCACTGTGAGGATGGTCAAGAGATAACACTCCCATTGAAGGTGCCAAGACCCATACCTGGTGCTGTTCCATCTCGTCTTCCGAATCGCCCAGTGCGGTTGGGTACTGTGGCCGATGGCAATATCATATATTACAGCTATAGTTTAAATGATGAAATGGGTACCCGGAAAATTTCGTGAAGACGGGCACAGTTGTTTAGATGGCGAGTCCAGATATATAGCTAAAACGTGATCTTGTGCATATACTTACTTACTTACTTACTTCCTCTTCATGGATTAGGCTGTTAGCCTGTTCCAAGTTCAATCTTCATGCCATCTCTTTCTAAGACGACCAATGTCTCTTCTTCCAGTAGGATGATATTCAAACTCAATCTTCGGTAGTCTTTTGTTATCCATCCTAGGAACGTGGTTTTTCCAATTTACCATATTTTGGTATATTCTGTCATTAAGAGAGAATTTATTTGGTTGTCGTCTTATTTCTCCATTCCGTACTTTATTTGGTAGGGAATATCCTTTCACTGATCTGAGGAATCTCATTTCAGATGACTGTATCTTATTTCTATGGCTGGTTTTATTCACCCATGTCTCTCTTCCGTACATCAAAGTTGGTACAGCCATAGTCTTATAGAATTTAAGTTGAGTACCTTCTCGTACTTTTCCCTTCAAAGTTCGGCGAATTGTTCCACACATATATTGAAATCTATGAAGCTTTCTCCTCACCTCGTCATCATCATTAAAAGATAAATCACAACAAAGGTAAATAAAATTTGAAACTTGTTCCACTGGTTGATCATCAATATCTTCGCTGTAACAGGAAACTTCCCTTGCCATGCCATTACTTTAGTTTTCGTTTTTGATATCAGAAGATTACAATTTCAAGAAATTATATTTAATTTATACATTGCTTTCTTGAGCTCATCTTCATCGTTCTGCAAGATGAATTGATCATCTGCAAACAGCATAGTATTTATATACCTGTCATAACTCAGTTTTAATCCAGGGTGGACACTTTCCTTCCAGATCTTGACAACTTCGCTATATATATATATATTGAACCCTTATTGATCTTCGATAAATAAGTATTCATATTTATTATTATTATTACTACGGCCCAGGCAGCACATAAGGAAGTCGACTTGGATATTAGGGAGGCCAGCATTTCGTAATGGTTGCAACAGAAGCTGAGTTGGTAGCTATTCCTGGGGACGGCCAGAATTAGTCGAGTTCAAGGCCAAATTGTGCAACTACTGTACCAAAATTGGAGACATAAAGGGAGAATCACGAGGTCCTCTCAACGAACATACGATTGAATCAGCCAATCGCAAGAGACCAAGCCGTGACCACGAGGTGGACGGCGTCAGTAGTAAAAAGCGCGCGGAAGTGTGTATCTAAGGAACCGCCGAACGGATTAATCTCCGCTCGAGTAATTTGAGACGTTGGATTTATTTGGAGAAGAATGACACTAGCCCCATCTTTGTGAGACAAAAACTCTGGAAGTTTTTATCCGACTTTGCCCCACTCCGCCGCCCTTGTCAGTTTCTCATAAATAGTCTGGCCTGACGCCTATCTGAGTACTTATCCTGTGGAGCCTTCAGAGGCATACTCCACGCCAGTTTGAAGTGTGATTTTTGACGCTCGAATTTATCTAAGTTTTTTTTATTGTGTGGAGCCTTCAGAGGCATACTCCACGCCAGTTCGAAATATGATTTTTACGCTCTAAAATCAGTGAAGCTAATTTTATTTTCTGAGCTCTGGGAAGCTAAAGTCGCAGCGTTTGCAGTACCGAATTTTATAAGCTATAATACATTTTGTTCTAAAATCAACTAAGTTGTGTGATCTAAATATTTCACGCCAGCGCGTGATAAACTGTAACATTCTTTTAAAGACGACGAGTTCAACTTTAAGGGGGAAGTATCGTATCACCCTCATTAGCGCTTACCAGAACCGAAGTCCATAAGACAGGACGGAAATACCGGACGAGATAGCGACTGCGAGTGCAGCCAGGATTTTGAACTTGTTAACGAGCCAGTGGCGCGGACTCGAGATGTATATTTTATGTATAAATTGTGTGTATTGTATGTGTGTTTTTTATAGTGCGTATGTGCGATATAATTAGGGCCAGTCTTCGCTATTAATCGCAGTAGGACAATTGTGGGTGAACTGAGTAGCCTGCAAGCGATTATAGATAGGCAAATATTTAACATTGAACTTTTCTGCCAAGGAGTCGAGACCAAGATGATCAGCACGTGGTTTGAAGTTGGGATGAGCTTCAAGAAATCAACGCAGACGACTACTATGGAGTGCTAAATTGTCCATAGGGCAATGGGTTGAGGAGGATGTCCTTAGTCCTACATGCAGAAGCGGTGATGTACTAAAATTGGATTATTTCAATTATGTAGTTAGATTTGGCCGGGGAACTTTGTAAATAGTCATGTTTTTCTTTCTTGTTTTATAGCTGTTTTTCTTGTACCGACACTATATGTTTAAATGTCCGTTGGCGCGTGGCCAAAGTGTTTGTTGATATTTTGATTTTTTCTTGAGTCATATGTAATGTACGCGGCGTGCGTGCGTGATTTTTATCCTTGCAATTGCGGAACCCGTTACATTCGATAAATGGTGCTTTATTAACGTTAATATTTGAAATAGGAATGGGAGGAAATGATTGTAAAACATTTTGCTGAACAGGTTATTATTCATGTTAGGGTAGCCGAGTGCACCAACTTAAAAGTAATTATAGAACACCTTCGTTCTAATTTTGATAGATTTTTCTTGAGTCCTTTTCAGGTGACTAGTCACGGCATAGAACGATGGCGCCAGCATGTGGATATTATTTGTGTCTTTTATTTCAGGGTCTGTCACAACCCATACGTGTGATTCAGTGTGTGTTGATGTGTCTTGTGTGTGTTGATTCTACGTGAGGAGGGGGTAGTTGTCCTACCGCCCTTATATATTTTTGCTGCTGTTGTATTTTAGATGGAAAGACAGAGTGCTCTTGGGAGACTGCTGATTCTTGTCCATATTGTTTTTCTGACACACACGTATTATTGTGCTTTGGGGCACATTTCTTCGAGGTTCGACCCCATGTTCTGGGAGGTCGAGGTTATTGACACGTGGGTTGACAGACATGCAGAGTTCCACAAACCGCCCGTTTTGCCTGTGACTTATTTTGATAGGCAGTCCTATTTGTCCGACTGAACCCTGTAAGCTTTCATGTAGCAAACCTGTTCATTGTGATGGCTAAATTTTAAGCCATAATTAATTGGGGAGTTCGCCATGTGTGTAACGGATTGTTGTACCTTGTATGGATAAGAATATTGTGATTAACGTAAATGTTGGCTGTTTGCCTATTGCTTTGTTGATGACTCGATTTCATGTAATTTGTTTGTCACACCCGTGTGGTGTAGTGGTAGAGTATTTGTAAATTTTGACAGCGGTCATTTGAGTATTTTTCTATTGGTCACGTGTTAATGTACTTGTGTTGATTTGTGTGAGAAGTCCTAAGCTTTTAGGCAGTAAATGTTGCTACGGCAATTTAAGTCCAATTTCACACGGAAAATTTTGTGTTTGTTTATAGTAGATTTAGGAAGTGTCGGTTTAATTTAAGTAGTGTAGTTGTGTTCCCTCGTGTCGGTCTAGCTCTAAGAAATGCGGATTCGTTGTCTGAAGGGTCATTCTGGATGATAACGAATCACGCATTCAAAGTACACATCGTGGTGCATGTAGAACGGCGTACGCACTTATATGGTCATTTTTTTTTGTATCGTTTTATTTAAGGACACTTGGTCCAGGTAATTAATCTCTCCAGAGATATCGCCTAAGTTTTTAGCATTTTTATTAAGCGGGAGTCAAGTGGGAGTTTTTGTTGTTAATTGTTTATGTGTAAATATGGTGATTTGTTATTAAATTCAGTTGTTTTAACCCTGGCTTCACTCTTTCCTGCATGTTATTTTGTTATATGTTACCCTGCAAGTTAATGAAGCGCCCTGACAGCAACTTACGAATATGACCTGTTACGCCCCGAATCTGAGTCTCATATGCTTCTTTGCAAGGGTTCAATATATATTATAAAGGGTTGGAGAGAGGCTGCATCCTTGTCTTACTCCTTGATTACTTAATATTTCTTCGGTTAGTTTATGTACCATATCTAATACAAGTTTTGTTCTATTGTATGTATCTTGGATAACTTGGATCAAATGTTTTGGGTGTCCGTTTCTTTCCATAATTTCTTCCTGTCTATCTTATCAAAAGCCTTTTTATAATCAATAAAGGCGATGTAAGTATTTAAGTTGAATTCTCTTCTCTTCTCTAATATCTGTTTGAGGGTAAATATATTATCTGTACAGGACCTGCCCTTTCTGAATCCACATTGTTCTTCCAATAAGAGGTTGTGGGTGATGATCTCCAGCCGATTATTTATTATTTAACCATATGTTTTATACCGAATATTTAGTAAACATATACCTCGGTAATTATTGCAAGAACGTCTATCTCCTTTCCTGAAAAGTGGAATTATTTTAGCTTTCCTCCATTCGTCAGATATGGTTCTCCTTTTCCAGCAAAGATTAATTAAATGCAAGTATCTAAATTTAAGAATCATTCTTTCATATTTAAATAATTCCAAGTTTAATTTATCTAATCCTGGCGCTTTTCGTTTTTTGAATGATTTCGAAACCATATTAAGTTCTTCTATATCTATCAAGTCAATTCCTTCAACATTATTATCTATGACTTTATCTTCTTGACTCACTACATAATCTTCGTTATACCATAATTATTTATAGTGCTGTTTCATATATGTTCTTCAATTACATTTATATTGGCAGTTTCCCTTTCGTCACTGTTAAGATGTTTCATTAATTTATATGCCATTTCATGTCTACCATGGACATCATCTTCCACAGAACTTATTAACCTATCTCATGATTCTTGCTTTAATTTTCTTGTTATTGACTTAACTTTATTACTAAACCTTTTATATTCTCCCTCATTTTCTCTAGTCCGAAGTTGTATCATTTTTAAATAAGATATTTGTTTTAGCCTAACAGCTTCTGAAATTTCTTAATTCCATATTTTAAGCCCAGATCTTCTTCCAAATTTCCTTTTCTTTCCAATGACTTCATCTGTTGCTTTCCTTTATGCTGATGTTATAATTTCCCATTCGTTATTAACATCAATATTTGTTGGAATCTCAGATAAATACTGTTGTAATCGATTTTGATATAGTTTAATTATTCCTTGATCTTGTAACAAATATACCATATAAACCTCCTGATCATTACATACATTTCTATTCAGCCTTCATCTCCACTTAGGAAGAATTCTTATTTTTGTGATGTGTATAAATCACTGCCTCTATGCACTCTAGTATCTGTCACATCTGGGCCTATTTTTTAAATTAACCATTACATAGTCAATTATTGACCGCTGTCCTCTTGCAGCACATGTACATTTATGGATGTCTTTCATCTCAAAAAACGTGTTAGTAATTTTAATTTCATTGTAGGTTACACATTCCTTCCAAAATTTACCATTTTACTTCAGAGTAGATACTCCTTTATTTCCCATTACTTCCGGAATTGGTTTATTCCCTCCACGAGCATAAAGATCACCAGCCACAATAACGGAATCACTTTTACACACATTATCTAACACTGATTGTAAAACTTCATAAAACTGTTCTGATTCTTCCCGTTTATTTTCTTCTGGAGCATATGCAGCTATCAAAATTAATTTCCCTCTTTCTATTTTCATTCTAAGCACTAAAATCCTCTCATTTATAATTGTGTAACTTTCTATTTTATTTTTCCATTTTCTGTCTACTAATATTGCCACTCCTGCTGCAGCTCTTTTTTCTTTGGAACTCCAATTTAAATCATAGTAAATTTGTAAATTTATTTTGCCCCTTGTAATTTCTTTTTGGTCTCCGTTATTACAGCGATATTGATTTCTTTCCTTGAGAGTTATTAATCCAGTTCGTCCTCTTTACCTTTGATGCTTCTTACATTCCATGTTCCTGGTTTTAAAGTGTCCTTGATTCCAAATCATCTATCCTTTGTTCTTGCCTTAGTCGTCATCAAAAAATTCGTCCGGTTTTTCATTTGAAGTTTATCAGCAAGTGTTTTTAATGTGGAAGAGGAACCGGCCCTTCGCACAACCCGGAGGACCGGGGACTCTTCTGTCGGGGTTACCATACCTGAGATGAGAAAACCCAGTTTTAAGGAGCCAGGAACTCGCCCTCACCCATCCCCATAAGGGGTAGGATTAGCTGGTTACATTGGCACGTGAGTAGGGGGACTGTGGTGGTTCTAACCCATAGCCTACTTTCCTGGAAGCTGTGCCCAAAAAAACAAGATGTCGGCGAAGATGTGCCCAAAAACAAAGATGGGGGCCAAGATGGCGGCGAAGCTGTGCCCAAAAAACAAAGATGGCGGCCAAGATGGCGGCGAAGCTGTGTCCAAAAACAAAGATGGCGGCCAAGATCGTGGCTGTGCCCAAAAAACAAAGATGGCGGCCAAGATCGTGGCTGTGCCCAAAAAACATAGATGGCGGCCAAGATCTTGGCTGAGCCCAAAAACAAAGATGCGGCCATGTTGTCACAACAAGATGGCTGCCACTAGTGACGTTCAACGAGTGGTGTTCAAAAAGTTCCAAAATGTTAACTCATGGCCTACTTTCCTGGTAACGTCACAACGAGGAGTGATAAAAAAATTCTAAAATGTTAACCCAAAGCCTACTTTCCTCGTGACGTCACCTACGAGGTGTGATCAAAATAATAGCTCATAGCCTACTTTCCTGGTGACGTCACAAGGAGGGGTGATCAAAAATGTTGACCCATAGCCTACTTTCCGCTAACAAAAATGGCGTCTAACCAAAATGGCGGCTGACCAAAATGGCAGCCATGGCTTAACTAACCTAGTCTAACCTAACCTCACCTAAAAGGTGCGATCGAAAAGTTCCAAAATGTTAATCCATAGCCTACTTTCCTGGTGACTTTGACTCGAGGTGTCATCAAAAATTCCAAACCGAACGCATGGTCGGATTTTGATGAATAAGGTGTCGTTGAAATTGGGTTGACACCCCCTTTTTTCAAAATTCCAAAATGTTAACCCATAGCCTAATTTCCTGGTGACGTCACATACTAACCTGGCAAAGCCGTTATCTCCCGAATGCATGGTTGGATTTTGACGAATGAGGTTTCGTTGAAATCGGGCTGACACCTCCTTTTTCCAAAATTCCAAGATGTTGATCCATAGCCTACTTTCCTGGTGACGTCACATACTAACATGGCAAAGTCGATATCTCACGAATGCATGGTCGGATTTTGACAAATGAGGTGTCGTTGAAATCGGGCTGACACCCCCTCTTTCCATAATTCCAAAAAATGTTAACCCATAGCCTACTTTCCTGGTGACGTCACATACTAACCTGGCAAAGCCGATATCTCCCGAATGCATGGTCGGATTTTAACAAATGAAGTGTCGTTGAAATCGGGCTGACACCTCCTTTTTCCAAAATTCCAAAATGTTGATCCATAGCCTACTTTCCTGGTGACGTCACATATTAACCTGGCAGAAGTCGATATCTCACGAATGCATGGTCGGATTTTGACAAATGAGGAGTCGTTGAAATCGGGCTGACACCCCCTTTTTCCAAAATTCCAAAAATGTTGACCCATAGCCTACTTTCCTGGTGAAGTCACATACTAACCTGGCAAAGCCGATATCTCCCGAATACATGGTCGGAGTTTCATGAATGAGTGTCGTAGAAATCGGGCTGACACCCCCTTTTTCGAAAATTCCAAAAATGTTGACCCATAGCCTACTTTCCTGGTGACGTCACATACTAACATGGCAAAGGTAATGATATGAAACAGTGCCGACTGCTAAAGTCCTGTCACACTCCCCTAGGATAATGATTAATTGAATGACAGATGAAATAAAATGATTGTGGAGAGTGTTGCTAGAATGAAATAATGGCAGGGAAAAACTGGAGTGGCTGGAGATTGGAAGAGAACAAGAGTTAACCAAGTGATAAAATCGCAGAGGCTTATGTGGCGGTTATGATTATCAATATTGTGATTTGATTGTGATAGACGGAGTCATGGAATAGAATGAGTGAATGAACCGTCTTGATATTTGCCTGGTGGTAAATATGGGAAGCCATGAAAACCGTTTTTCAGGACAGCCGAGGTGTGATTCAGTCCCATGCTCTGTTGTATAGCCTGTCGCACTTTCCTGAGACAATGATTACATGAATGACTGATGAAATTAAATGAAGTATTGCTTGATTGATTGGTCATGGAATGGAATGAGTAATGTCTCCATTAAACAGTAAGGATATGAAACAGTGCCGACTGCTGAAGCCTATCACACTCCCCTAGGATAATGATTAAAAGAATGACAGATTAAATAAAATGATTGTGGAGATCGTTGCTAGAATGAAATATTGACAGGGAAAAACTGGAGTGGCTAGAGATTGGAAGAGAACAAGAGTTAACCAAGTGATAAACCGCAGAGGCTTATGTGGCGGTTATGATTATCGATATTGTAAATTGATTGTGATAGACCGAGTCATGGAATAGAATGAAAGAATGTACCGTCTAGATATGTACCTGGTGGTAAAAATGGGAAACCATGAAAACCATTTTTCAGGACAGCCGAGGTGTGATTCAAACCCATGCTCTCTGTCGCACATTCCTGAGACAATGATTAAATGAATGACTTATGAAATGAAATGATTGTGCAAAGTATTGCTTGATTGATCGGTCAGGGAATGGAATGAGTAAAGTCTCCATTAAACAGTGAGGATATGAAACAGTGCCGACTGCTAAAGCCTGTTACACTCCCATAGGATAATGATTAAATGAATGACAGATGAAATAAATGAAATTAATGACCGATGAAATGAAATGATCGTGCAAAGTATTGCTTGATTGATCAGGTCCGGGAATGAAGTCAGTAAAGTCTCCATTAAACTGTTAAACTGTGAGGATTTGAAACGGTGCCGGCTGCTAAAGCCTGTCACACTCCCCTAGGATAATGATTAAATGAATGACAGATGAAATAAAATGATTGTAGAGAGTGTTGCTAAAATGAAATAGTGACAGGGAAAACCCTAGGTAGCTATAGATTAAAAGACAAAAAGAGTTAACCAAGTGAGGTCGACAGGAAAGAAAACAGAGAGGAGTCCGGCACAAGTAAGTGAAAACAATGCCGAACTCAGCTGGAGCCTTGTGGTCGCTAACCCACGTTACACTACATGTGAACTCCAGGTGAGAAACTTGAAACCCGACTGCTTGCTTGCATACATTGAGTATAACATTGAGACAATGAAAACTGCAACGCTTGTATAATGTCAGTGTTGAATTATACATTCTCTAAACGCACTGTCTGTCAGATAATATGCAAGGACACTGTATGAATTATTGAATATTAAGGAAATCGACTGTGGATCTATGTAACGGTCTGTTACTTCTTCACGCAAAATTATATCTCCCGCAGAGATGTTGGTTGGTTCCTCAGTTTAGGGGCTGCGACAACCCGGTCATGTAACCCCGTGTACTTTGGGTGAGTGTAGAATCTGTCTGATAAACGGTGTGAATTGTGATGGCTGTATTAGTCTGTAATTCAGGTAAGGAATGCAGACGCTCAATTTCAAGCAGTAGTTCCTAATGTTGCTACCAGATACTACCGTCAACGACACCTAGCTGTGAACTTGGCTAATAGATGCCACTGCAATCAGCAACTCGCAACGAACGTTGGATCCTCCCCTCCAAAGGAAAGCATACTGAGGGATTTTTAGCGCTCTTAGGAAATCCGACGACTTTGGCCGGCTTTGAACCCGCGACCTTGGGCATGCTACCAGTTACGTCACCGAAGCCGCTTCACACTTAGTCAGATGGAAATCTGAATCTGATCTCGCGCAAGTGCGTTGTCATGGCAACGTCTGATGGCTCATCCCTCATCAATTTCGTAGTGTTGCCATGGCAACCACTGATAGCTCTTGGCATTTTCTTATAATTCCGAAATCATTTTTCTCATCCCTTGGCGTAATGGTGGGTCATATCAAAAATTCTTTCAGACAAAAGTTTTAGGTAATTATTAGGGGAATATTGTCCATTTTGTACGGTTTTGATATTGTGCATATTAAGAGAGAAATGATTAATGTTTCCCGAAAAACCCACTTTTTCCCACCCCTTTGGTCAATGGTTGGTGCTATAAAAGGACTCTTCAAACATAAATTTTTGAGCTTTTTCCGGCACATAGTATGAACTTTGAACGGATTCGATATTTCACATATTAAGAGAGTTATAGCAATATTTCATTTTTTCGAAAAAAGTCCTCCATATTCATCCCCTTCGACCGATTTAGCCCAGTAACGAACTCGACCGAGATTTTATGGGTATACATATTCGATAAAAATTTCAAAGTGATTGGTGCAAAATTACGGCAGTTATCGTGTCCACAAGAAACTGATATAAATATATATATATATATATATATATATATATATAAACATACATAAACATACATAAATTATATATAAACTTTTGAACTGACGGTGGTTTTGGGGTCTGGGGGATGTGAAACGGGAAGATATGTCGAAATTTTCCGGAAATCGAAACCTGGTACCCATTGCAATAGTTAGCTTTCTAATGAAATCTACCGAAAATACTACCATCAACGACACCTATCTGTGAACTTGGCTACTAGATGCCACCGGAAGCATCAACTCGCAACGAACGTTGGAACTTCTCCTCCGAAGGAAAGCTAACTCAGGGTTTTTTAGCGCTCTTAGTAAATCCGACGACTTCATGCGGGTTTGAAACCGCGATCTTGGGCATAGAAGTTCAGCATGCTACCAGTTCCGATACCGAAGTCGCTTCCCACAGACAGATGGAAAACTGAATGTTATCTCGTGCAGTGTCGTTGTCATAGTAACTGCTGATGGCTCATCCCTTATCAATTAAAAGTAAAGTTGTCATGGCAACCTCTCTTGGCACTTGGCATTTTCTTATAATTTAAATCATTTTGCTCACCCCGTGGCGTAATGGTGGGTCATATCAAAAATTCTTTCAGACAAAAGTTTTAGGTAATTATTGGAGGAATATTGTCCATTTTGTACGGTTTTGATATTGTGCCTATTAACAGAGATATGATTAATGTTTCCCGAAAAACCCACTTTTTCCCACCCCTTTGGTCAATGGTTGGTGCTATCAAAAAACTTATTTGACATAAATTTTTGGCACTTATCCGACACATATTATGAACTTTCAATGGATTCGATATTTCACGTATTAAGAGAGTTATAGCGAAATTTCACTTTTTCGAAAAAAGCCTCCCATTTTCACCCCCTTCGACCGATTTTGCCCATTAACGAACTCGACCGAGATTTTAGGGGTATACATATTATGTAAAGAAATTCAAAGTGATAAGTGCAAAATTACGACAGTTATCGTGTCCACAAGAAACCCAGCTTACAGCTACACCCCTCTTAATTTTATAAAGGAATATAGCATGTGTTACACGTTGGAATGATTACTAATAAAAATACAGTGTAAACGGGATATATATATATATATTTAACCCGAGGAGGTTATGCTGACTGGAATCGAACGTGGTTCTCAGAGACTGTGATCTCAGTATAAAGGTTCCACCAAGGAACGAACCCGAAGTCTGTGGAGGGAGTTTCATTGTAAAAACCCCTAGAGAGAAGTGTATATTAAATCACTGGTATGATTTCAGTTGCAGTGACATTATTTATTAAAATAATGAAGGGAAATTGAGCAGAATACAGTATTATTAGACTACTTGGTGTAGGCTATATGGGGCTTGGAGCACTGCAAGTGCAGAGTGGACATTTTACAAATTAGCCCAGAATTGTGGGAGGTGTTCAGTGGAGCCAAGTCAATCATTCTGACCTCATTCTGTCGTCTGGAAGAGGATGAGGGCCTGAATAATGACCCAGTTCTTCCCCGACGGAGAATGGATTTGAGAATGGTGGGGAGAGATCACAAGGAAAATCATTGATTACTCGTGATTGGAGTAACGAAATGACATGAGACTTGCCCACAGGTGAATCTTTAGACTGGAGGCTAATTTTAGAGCCTTTAATCTGCGAAATTGACGCATATTTAAGGAAGTGCGGAAGGACCGTAGGACTATCATTGTTCGCGGCGGGATTTGAGGAGGTCGCCAGGGAATCCCGGGAGATAGCGTCCCCACGCTATAGAGAAAGGAATTAATATTAATTAATTGGCCGAGCGATTCTTCAGCACGCAGTCAGTTCTGGGATCAGAGAAGAAAAAGGAACCCAATGAACATGGTTTCGAGACCAGAATCATGCTGGGAGAGGAGCCGAGATCCCGCCGGAAGATTGCGCTCTACTTTCTGTATGAATCCGATATAAGGGAGTCGACCCTTAGCAGAGCAGTTAGTTGCACTTCAGTTTTAAGTCAGTCTTACCCTAGTTGGAGCCAGTCTCACCCCAGTTTGTCACAGTTTGTCAAGAGAGGCGCAGACAGTCGTCATGGCGGAACATATGTTGGTCCGGTGCATGAAAGGACGCCCGCACAAAGAGTTCTACATTTGAGTGAAGCATTTAATAAGCTGTTATTAATATAGGCGTGCTGCAGGTATACTCAGCAGTACGAACAATGGCGTGTTCACGTAGGAAGCATCGTGTAAGATGAGTGGCAGAACTATTGTAAATAATAATAATAATTTGTGTAAAGTTATGGACAGTGTTAAGCGCAATGTATAAAATATCGACTGATCATTCATGTCTAATTACGCTGGAATACACTGGGAGAAACTTTACGAAGCATTTGGTAATGTCGTAAGGATACAAAATAATAACGCTCAGGACGGAAGTTAGCATATCTATGCGACGCAGGAAGCTTACCGTAGGAGTATGGATAAAAACTGTTGGTGAATTCCGAGGGCAGGTAAACCAGACTTTCAATCAGGAGTTGGTAGGAGCACTGGAGATGCCGTCGACACCTGCAATTTTGATATCTTTGCTAGGGAATTTCAAGCAATGAAAAGTGTACACAGTGACGTGTGTTATGTATAAAGCATATGTAAAATATCTTTTAAAGTAGTGGTTTTATAAGTGTTATAAAGTGTCACATGTTTGGGAGCAATAGCTTCCTTATAGAAATGCAAAGTGCCGTATGGTTAACGGAAGTTGTGTGTCATAAAATGTGTGTATTCAAGATGAATATGTCGCGTTAAACCTGCATATGGCAGGCGACTTGGAAGGATATGATTGGTTGGAGCCACCATGAGAAGCCTTGAGAGATGTGAGTACCCCACAAATTATGGTTAATTAGAGAATATAGACCACTGCATGTGACGTGATTTCGGTAAAGATGCCAGTAAGAATCAGATTAGGAGGTAGACCCTCCAGGTTTAATCATTATTGTATCGATTTTCATAGAGTTGAGATGTTAATGTGCATCAATAAGTGGATTAATCATTACCACTATTAATTAAGATGGCGATCAGTTATGTAAAGGTTACGAGCACAGTTGTTCGAGTTTTGAGATGATTGGTTGTGTCGGATTTTGGTAAATTATGTCAGAAATATAATAATAATAATAAGGAATGATTTTGGTAAAAATGTCAGAAATCATAATAATTATGAATATCAAAAGTATTAATGAACGCATCAGGTAATTGTTGTAAACAAGAAATAATTACGCTATTTGCAAGACTTATTGATCCAAGCAGTAAGATTATACAGTAAGATTACCTTACGGGATTAAAGAAAGAGTTTGATATCAGAATATATTGTATCCAGGTGAGGTACCCCCTGATTTCAAGAAGAATGTAATCATCCCTATACCAAAGAAAGTGGGAGCTGACAGATGTGAAGATTACCGTACAATCAGCTTGATTACTCATGCTTCAAAGATCCTGTCTAGAATAATTTACAAGAGGATTGAAAGCCAGATAGAAACGGAGTTGGGTGAAGACCAGTTTGGTTTCAGGAGAAATGTAGGAACAAGGGAAGCTGTACTAAGTCTTAGGCTGATTTTAGAAGGTAGAATAAGGAAAGATAAGAGAACGTTCATGGCTTTTGTAGACTTAGAAAAGGCTTTTGATAACGTTGATTGGACTAAATTGTTTGACATTTTGAAATCAATTGGAATAAAGTACAGGGATAGGAGGGTGATATACAATCTGTATAGAAACCAGACAGCAGTCATTCGAGTTGAAGGACATGAGAGAGAAGCTGGTATTCAGAAAGGTGTAAGGCAAGGCTGCAACTTATCACCCATACTTTTCAATCTTTACATTGAACAAGCAATGAAGGAAATTAGGGAAAAATTTAAAGTGGGGGTGAAGATTCAAGGAGAATTAATTTCAACTCTGAGATTTGCTGATGACATAGTCTTCTTGGCCGACAAACCTGAGGATTTGAATGAGTTTTTGAATGGTATGGACTCCGTCTTACAGAAAGAATTCATGATGAAAATTAATAAATGTAAAACAAAAATACTGGAATGCAGCCGAAATAAATCAGAAACCTCTATGGAGATCAAATTGGCAGGTGAAAAGCTGAAGGAAGTAGGAGACTTCTGTTACTTAGGAAGCAGAATAACCAGTGATGGACGAAGCAAAGAGGATATTAAAAGTAGGTTGGCTCAGGCAAAGAAAGCATTTCTACAAAAAAGGAATCTGCTGACATCGAATATAGATTTAGGTATTAGGAAGTCATTTTTGAAAGCCTTTGTCTGGAGCGTGGCGCTCTATGGAAGTGAAACTTGGACTATTGGTGCAGCAGAAAAGAGGAGAATTGAAGCATTTGAAATGTGGTGTTACAGGAGAATGATGAAGATCAGATGGGTAGATAGGGTTACAAACAATGAGGTATTAAGACGAGTGGGAGAGGAGAGATGTTTCTGGCGACTGCTAATGAAGAGAAGAGATAGGTTGGTAGGACACATACTAAGACACCCAGGAATAGCAAGCTTAGTTATGGAAGGAAGGGTCGAGGACAAAAACTGTAGGGGTAGACCAAGGTTAGAATATGTTAAACAGATTGCCTCCGATGTAGGGTGTCGGAGCTATGTAGAGATGAAACGATTAGCTCAGGACAGGGAGGCATGGAGAGCTGCATCAAACCAGTCAAAAGACTGAAGACTCAAACAACAACAATGGGAATATAATTATGCCAGGAATGGAAGAGCTTTTAGTGAATTGAATTTGCAGCTTATGTGAGAAGCTTATAGAGTAATTGATAGATTTCTCTTAATATTATAGGACGAAGTCGTAACATTAGGTAAAGGAGCCAGGTGGTCTATTCTACGTATGAAATCTCCTATGCCGGGGGCATAGCGGAGATATAATTTGTGCCAGAGTGTTTAGTGTTGGACCCTAACTCTGATGAAGGATGAAATGTTCCGGGTTGGAATCCCGTGATTAGGTGCGAGGAAAACGAGGACACCTCGACACTCTAATGATTCCCCGAGAACTTATTATTGTGAGTGATTCGGCTTGTTGAAGCGAACCTCATACCGGCAGCATTGGGCTGACCGCATAATTTATTTAAGACACCGGTTGTCAAATAGACCAATGTTTTACGAACCTCGTACCTTCATGTTGAATGGACCTGTTTGGTGCCAGTAATTATTTTATCCTCGGGGTAGGAATAAATATAAAGCTCATTCACTACCTGTGTGCATAATATTTAGTTAAAATCCATTGAGATATGTGTGTCATTGGGAGCACAGTTTGTCTTGTAAAATCTTACAATGCTTTGGAAATAAGCCTTCAGACATAAAAGCGGGGGTCGAGTTAGGGTGGAAACCCAACCCACTGCTATTGTATACCGACCGCTCGAGGAGAGGGTCTGGGGACGGTCAAGGCGAACCGTGAAAGCAAGTTGACAGGAACAGATTTTAGACCCTGCTAATGACATGAATGAAATATTGTTATGTTGAGTAATGAAGCCATGTGGTTTAAGAACACATTGATAATTATATATTATCCTGATGGTTCATGATTTTAGCTATCTAACGAATGGTTAGACGTTGCATTTATACTGTCACTGACAACTTTTTCAGAAGTTGGTTACCAGATTCCACAGGCTACGCGCGCAAGGTAGTTTGATTATACCATCCGACACAACAATAACATAACGTTTTTATATGAAATCACAAAACGGCATGCAGTGGAACTATATAAATAAATAGTGGAGTAGGGGTAGCTTACATAATTATGGAGTTGCACGTAGTTTGCTGTGCAACACCAGAATAGGCTAATGCATGTGAAGCATTTGGTGGGAAAAGAAAGATCAAAACACACGGTACACATAATTGTCAAATTAAGAAGGTTTTTATGAATCAGTAATGTTGTGATATTAAAGAAGTCACATTGTATGACAGTAGTGTCAATATATAGTTTGTTTCTGAAGTTGTATGTGCATCAGCGCACTAGAATATCTTTGTGATGTTCACATAAGGGTAAAGGTTTGTGGTATGATATGATTTTATTATGATTATATTATGTTCATATTGGTGGATTGTGGAAAGTAATTTTTGTTTGCTTTTGTTTTATGGTTATGGGGATTGTTTTATTTGTTTAAAGCCATGCTTTTATTTACTGAATTCAAGTTTTAGAATAGAGTTGTGCCTTATCATTGTAGAGTTGATACCTCTTAGCCTCAAATCCAAAGTATGCAACTGCTCAGTGGGAGGACGGTACACCCTCGAGTCCTGAAGCTAGCTGGAGGCAGAAGCATATTTTCCATCGAGATTATACGCATGGGTACATGGAAAATGATGTCCTGTACAGTGATTTGAGCTATAGGTACAACTAAAGTCGGTCTATATCTAATGCACACAACTCTATTAAAGTAACAATTAACATGAAGTAGGGGAGGACCGCACCTAATATAGCTAAGCTCTGATACGCACAATATAAATTTTGATAATGCAATACGTCTAGTATGTATATATTTATCATGGCCCAAGCAACGTGGAGCGGTATAAATTCATTATGGAACCGCCTGCGTCAGTGCAATATGAGCGATCTTGGCATTGCACAAACCGGGCAAACGATGAATCCTTCTGTTAATTATCATGTCGCCCGTCTGTGGGATAAGCATGGCATACTTGACATCATTACATTATACATTATCATGGCGCCCAGATTGCGTGGAGCTTATGGGATTTAGGGAAAACCCTTAGATTTTTATGGTATTTCATGGGGAAAACCATAGTAATTGTTTTTTTGCCTCAAACTGTGTTTGAGTGATTTTTGAGTTCAGTAGGCTTTTGATGTAACGCAGAATCTCTCTATTGAGAAGAGGATTACTCAAGGGTATGAGCGCTACATACCAGATCCACAATTCATCATAATATTATCAGGTTTTGTACGACGTTACAATATGTGTACAGTGGTTGATGTTTCTTTTCAAAACATATCCACACATTTTTTTCCAGGAAGCCTGCCTGCATATTTAAGTGTTATTGTGAAAATGTCAGGCACGGAGGAGATTTTGCAGGTTATTGCAGGGTTGAAACAGCACTTTGATGTTGTTAACGAGCAAAATAAGCTGGAGGCTAAGGCTTTCCAGGAGGGTATAAACACTCGTTTAGATGCCAATCAGCTGGAAATTAAGGCAAATCAGGTTGCAATGAATGACAACCAGAGTGAATTAAATAATCGGTTAGATGCCAATCAGGTGGCAATTAATGCTAATCAGGTTGAAATAAACAACCGTTTAGATGCAAATAAAGTTGAATTGAATAATAATTTAGGTCAAATGCAAGAGGTTATTAAGACCGAAGTAACAGAAACTGTTGTAAGCATTGTATCGGAAATGCAGGTTAAAACAGATAAACGGTTCGAGGCCATAGAAGCCAAACTTGAAAGTAACTTACAAGCGTGTAAGCATGCTCAGGATGAAACCAACAGTAGGTTAGACGCGTTATCTAACGACATTAAGGATATTCAAATCCAAAATGAGGCGAATCTCGAACGCCAAGCGAAACAATTTTCAGAGCTTACGAGAACGGTAGACCAGAGATTAGAGGAGAACGACTCTAAATGGGACCAGAAATTGAAAAGCTATGCTAGAGCAATTAACGGTGATCTCAAGAAACAGGACCAGAATATATTAGGTCAATGTCAAGAAATAGGTGAAATCAAGGCTGTCGTTAACGAGAGTAAAGAGCTGATAGGAAACATGAAGGGCCAGATAAGCAAAGTTCATCAAGAACTGGACCAAGTTCAGAATGACATTGTTGTAGTCAACAAAAGGCAAGAGGAGAATAGAGGGGAAATTATTAAGGTCCAGAAGGAAATGTCAAAGGTCAATGGACACATTCGAGAAGAAATCAAAGGATTGAGGGAAGAACTCGAAGTGAGAGAAGGCCAGAAAACAGAGGCAAGCGACAAGACCCTTGCTCAAATTAAGGAAGATGTAGAGGATGAAATCTCCCATATCAAACAAAGTCCGAAAGAAGACAAGAAGAAAATCTTTCAAGTAGCCGAGGAAAATCGAGATAGGCTTACAAGAATAGAGAAAGAAGTCATTACTCGTCTGGAAAGAGCAGAGATGCGCCACAGTCAAATGGAGACTAGGATAATCGCACAGGAGGAAACACTTCTGAAAGATCCTAAGTCAAGTGAAGGCAGCATGGAAGATATGAGGAAAACAAGGTGGGCAGACTTAGAAACCCAACCTATAATAAGGAGTGCTACAGGCCCAGGCGAAAGTCCTTATATGACGCCAGGTATACCAGTTGCGGCATCGACGCCACATGAAAATGCTATGCACACCCAGGTGATAAACGTCATCAGGGCAAGCGAAAAAAAACCAAGGAAATTCTCAGGTAGCCACTGTAATATGACACCAAAATATTGGTTGAAGGAAGTGACTGAATATCTGAATGATACACGAATACCACAGGAGCGCAGGCTACGAGCTATAGAGAAATTAACAGAGGGGGAGTGTGCATTATGGTTTCGCAGCTTCCGCTACACTTTCGATACTGTTGAGGAGTTTCGGGAGGCATTTTTGAAGAGATACTGGGACGCAGCGACCCAACAGAATTTACGGTTGGATTTATATGCAAAGAAATACAGTACCAACAACCCAACGAAGTACGCAGAATTCTTCATATCGCAGATGTGTCGCTTCAAAGAACTGGATCAAAAACCGAGCGAGCTGGAATTTTGTATTGCCATCGCCAAGCAGCTTCCATACGAGATCCAAAGACTACTAATCTCGGCTAATGCGAAAACTGCTATAGAAATGGAGACAGTTCTTAGACAACTGGACCTCACAACAGCAAATACGATGCGTCAGAGTCGAACCGTGGAACAGGTACACGTGACCAACACGCAGACTGACCAACAGCAAGCTCCAAGGAACAACAAAGCTACGAGCACCGAAACATTAGATTCCTATGGACGGCAATGGGAACAGGAACCCAGAAGATGGCAGTCAAAGTACAAAGGGAATGCTAATAGAGGAGGAAGAGGTCGAAACTCGTGGAATAAGCAGAATATCAGGGGTAAACCGTACCAAAACAATGGAGGTAACCATGGCCAAGAAGGCAGCAATAGAAATTGGAGACCCCAAGAAAGAAAAAGTAACTTCGATGACGAGGTAGAAGAACGATATCACGCTTCTTTGCGATACCTCGAGGAGAGGGGAGATGAGCCCCAGAAACAACAAGTCCGCTGGCAAGAAGTTATGCAGAACAGGACATCGCCAGACAGATATGGAGATGGAGCTAAGAGTTTGGAGCAACAACGCAGCGAACAGGAGAGAAGAAACTCCAAGGGGACGGGCGCTGAAGAAAAAAAAAACGCCAAAATTAGAAGAGTTCGAGACTGAGGGATGGAAGTCTGTTAACATCATCAATTGGATAGCCAAACCGGAAGAGCTAATCGAGGATACAGGAGGATCACAGGTCATGGTCAAGCGAGAATTGCCTATTATAATAGTAAGAGTGGCAGGATTAAAAATAAGAAGTCTGTTAGACACGGGGTCAACCGTGAGCCTTATGACACAAGCTTTATATGATGAAATAGCCCGGAGAGAGGATATTTTGAAAATACCGATCTCTAGTGTCAAAATAAAAGGGGTAATTCCAGACAGAACGATGATATGTAAATATCAGGTATTCCTAGATTTACAGATAGGAGGCTCTATTTTCTCACAGAGTTTTCTGTTAGTAAACAAACTGCCTTATAACCTACTTATTGGGGCAGAATTTATAAGGGAATACAGAGTGATAATCGACCTAGCACAGGACAGGGTATGTTCCATGTGAATGAAGAAGCTGAAGGCTTGGAGGTCGCACTCAATGAGATTGAACCAGGGTCAAGTGAACAAGTATGGCATACATACAGAGAGGCGGCTGAGGAAGAAGTGTTAGTTATTGAGCAGTTAGAAGAAGAGCTGAAAACACTAGCCACAGACCTGGAGAAAGATTTGGAACCCAAACTGGAAGAATATATTTCGGATAAGCTAGAAGAAGCGAAAATTGGGCTAAAAGAGAAGGAAAACTTAAAGCAGTTATTACTGGAACAGAAGGAAGTCTTTGATTCGAGACCTGGTCATATAAAGAACTTCACTTATGCTTTTCAAGTCAGTGATTGGACACCATTTAGGCAGAAACCCTATCCTATAGCAGAAAAGCATTATGCTAAAGTGAAAGAGGCAATTCAGGAGATGTTGGAGGCCGGTGTTATTGAGAAGACACCTACGCCTTATGTAAGTCCATTGGTAATTGTACCAAAGACAGACGGAACTGTCAGAGTCTGCCTGGACCTGAGACATTTAAATTTGAAGGTTATTCCAGAATTTGACCAAGTGCCACCTATTAAAGAGATCCTCAGGAAGTTCAAAGGGAAAACCGTATTCACAAATCTGGACATCACATCCAGTTTCCATCATCTTGAATTAGAGAAGAAAACTAGTCTGTTGACAGGATTTATGTTTGATCAACATACATACACATTTTTAAGGCTACCTTTTGGGTTGAAAACAGCTGGTTCAGCACTGATAAGAGCGTTAGATCGCAATCTATCAGATGAAGTGAAAGAGAGTACCATCAGATATGTAGACGACATTCTACTCACATCAGAATCTCTGGAGGAGCACATGAGAGACCTGAAGAAGTTGCTAGATGACCTTCGAGAAGCTAACTTTAAGGTTAATATCAAGAAATCGCACTTCTGTCAGAGGGAAGTCAAATTCCTAGGGCATGTTATTGATGCAAATGGAGTGAAGCCTAATCCAGATAAATTGGAGGTAATTCGAAATTTCCCTCGACCCACGAAAGTAAAACACGTCCGACAGTATTTGGGAGTAATTTGATTCTTTTCGAACCACTGCCCAAACTATACTGCGACAGTAGCACCCCTGCAGGACCTATTGAAGAAAGGCGGCAGATGGAATTGGACGCAGCAATGTCAGGAAGCATTCGTGAGGTCAAAACAAATGCTTTTGGAATATGTGAAGCTGGGATACCCGGATTATACCCAGAAGTTCATCATACAGACGGATGCATCACTTATTGGGATCGGAGCGATGCTATTCCAGGAAAATGTTGACCAGCCTGAGAAGAAAGTTTTTATTGCCTTTATAAGTAGGAGGCTGAAAGCCCATGAGAAAAATTACACGATTACAGAGATAGAGTTGCTCGCAATTTTGTACGCGTTGCAATCTTGGCATAAACTCGTGTATGGCTTCCAAATAGTCCTCAGAACAGACCATAAAGCTTTAACATTTTTGTTAAAAACAGACTTGTCTAGCCAGAGATTGACAAGATGGTCCCTGTATATTCAGCAATTTAATGTGGAAATAGAATACTGTCCAGGGAAAGAGAATGTAATACCGGACATATTAAGCCGTTACCCTAGAGAAGAGGAAGCGCTAGCTGTCCAGATTGAGAATCGAGATCAGAAGACGTTGGATGACTTAAGGAATCTTACCAACCTACAACGCGAAGACCCGTGGTTGAAGATGATGATCGATTACTTCGAGGGACGCTTAGCAAAGGGAACTGCAATATACGGAGAGGCAGAGGCATTGGCGACAGATTATATATGGTATAATCAGATATTACACAAGTGGGATGATGTAGATCATACACGTCAAAGGATTGTGATTCCTGCATCTTTGCAGAGGAGATTGGTGTGGCTAGCACACAGAGCCTTTGGACATCCAGGGATAGACAAAATTTGTGCTCTGTTGGAGGGAGCATTTACTTGGCCTAAGTTGAGAGAAACGGTGAGAAATGCTATTAGGACATGTGATCTATGCCAAAGGGTAAAGCCAAATCCCTTTTTAATGAGGCAACGACCTATCCCGTTGTTACCGGAGAAGCCAAGGCAGTTATTGAGTATAGACAACTTTGGACCATTGCCTAGAGCACGTAGAGGCAATAGACACATTTTTGTAGCCATGGATGTATTTTCGAAAATGGTGGTATTATGCCCCATACAAAAGACAAGTTCAAAGCAGGTCTTGAAACGCCTGAAAGAGAGAGTTATTCCGATTCTTGGGAAGCCGGATAACATTCTCTCGGACCACGGAAGTTGCTTTACGAGTGCAGAATTTCGTCGAGAACTGGAAACTCTAGGAGTTAGGCAGATTTTATCTACCATTCGCCATCCTGAGGCAAGTCCAGTTGAAAGAGTAATGAGAGAGATCCAGAAATACATGAAGATCTACTGCTCTGAAGCGAATTGGCGTTGGATTGAATTCCTAGAAGTAATTGAATACTGTATAAATAATACTGTACATGAGGCGACAGGTCAGGTTCCCGTGACTCTACATTTGGATCAGAGACCGGAGAGACCGTGGAATGGTGTCATTCCATTACCAGTAGACGCACAGCCAGGTCGAGAATTGAGGATCCAACGAACCTTTGAATAACTCAAAGCACAGGCGGAGAGACGTCAGAGAAGAAATCGTGCAAAGAGGTATCATAGACCGCTTCTCGTCGGAGAGAAAGTTTTTAATTAGGAAACCAGCCAGTTCAGATCCAGAGGCACGGAAGTATAAGAAGTTCATTTTTGCTTACCACGGCCCGTTCGAGGTGATAAGAGACCTACAGAACAATGCATACAGGTTAAAGCATTTAGAAACTGGAAACGAGGTCGTTATGAATGTAGCCAATTTAAAGGTTTATTATCCGCCAGAAGAATTCGACGAACAAGAAGAAGTATTAACAGCGCACACCCAACTCAACGTGGAGAGCGAAGTCAGCCAGGCAGTCAGAACTGAAAGTTCGAGCGGCAAGACGGAACGAGAATCAGACAGTTTGCCCAGTGGAAGGGAAGAACAACAAAGATGCCAGTGTCTGCGAGAATTCTATGAAGAAATGGTTGAAGCGGCGAGAGAGGTTGAGGCAATAAATACGACCCTCCGCCTGGAGAATGAACAGCTTAGAAAGAGCGCAGCGTGGAATGGGGAGCTGTACTAACCTACTCGCAGCCAGACGAGGTGAAGGACCCCAGATGTAACACAGACAGTGATAGACAGTCAGCTGGTTACTTATAGAGAGCCACTTGCAATTGACTTCTATTGACATATGAACCCGAGGAGGTTATGCTGACTGGAATCGAACGTGGTTCTCAGAGACTGTGATCTCAGTATAAAGGTTCCACCAGGGAACGAGCCCGAAGTCTGTGGAGGGAGTTTCATTGTAAAAACCCCTAGAGAGAAGTGTATAGTAAATCACTGGTGTGATTTCAGTTGCAGTGACATTATTTAGAAAAATAATGAAGGGAAATTGAGCCGAATACAGTATTATTAGACTACTTGGTGTAGGCTATATGGGGCTTTGAGCACTGCAAGTGCAGAGTGGACATTTTACAAATTAGCCCAGAATTGTGGGAGGTGTTCAGTGGAGCCAAGTCAATCATTCTGACCTCATTCTGTCGTCTGGAAGAGGGTGAGGGCCTGAATAATGACCCAGTTCTTCCCCGACGGAGAAAGGATTTGAGAATGGTGGGGAGAGATCACAAGGAAAATCATTGATTACTCGTGATTGGAGTAACGAAATGACATGAGACTTGCCCACAGGTGAATCTTTAGACTGGAGGCTAATTTTAGAGCCTTTAATCTGCGAAATTGACGCATATTTAAGGAAGTGCGGAAGGACCGTAGGACTATCATTGTTCGCGGCGGGATTTGAGGAGGTCGCCAGGGAATCCCGGGAGATAGCGTCCCCACGCTATAGAGAAAGGAATTAATATTAATTAATTGGCCGAGCGATTCTTCAGCACGCAGTCAGTTCTGGGATCAGAGAAGAAAAAGGAACCCAATGAACGTGGTTTCGAGACCAGAATCATGCTGGGAGAGGAGCCGAGATCCCGCGGGAAGATTGCGCTCTACTTTCTGTATGAATCCGATTTAAGGGAGTCGACCCTTAGCAGAGCAGTTAGTTGCACTTCAGTTTTAAGTCAGTCTTACCCTAGTTGGAGCCAGTCTCACCCCTGTTTGTCACAGTTTGTCAAGAGAGGCGCAGACAGTCGTCATGGCGGAACATATGTTGGTCCGGTGCATGAAAGGACGCCCGCACAAAGAGTTCTACATTTGAGTGAAGCATTTAATAAGCTGTTATTAATATAGGCGTGCTGCAGGTATACTCAGCAGTACGAACAATGGCGTGTTCACGTAGGAAGCATCGTGTACGACGAGTGGCAGAACTATTGTAAATAATAATAATAATTTGTGTAAAGTTATGGACAGTGTTAAGCGCAATGTATAAAATATCGACTGATCATTCATGTCTAATTACGCTGGAATGCGCTGGGAGAAACTTTACGAAGCATTTGGTAATGTCGTAAGGATACCAAATAATAACGCTCAGGACGGAAGTTAGCATATCTATGCGACGCAGTGTAACATTTTTAAAAGATGTCCTTATCTGTGGTGACAATTGTGATGGTCTAATTTGAACAAACATGATAATAATAAATAATATACACTGTGGTGTGACCTTACCTGTGATAGTGTAATATAATAAGTGTTGTTGAGCGCCAGATTCCTATTTAAGACAGTGAATCGAAATTTGTGAATTAACCTCGGCTATCAGCAGTAGAGTGAGACCTAATTATCCCTGGTCGTGGTGAGACAAAGTCATCTAACCAATCCAGTATTTAATCAAGGGGTATGATTGCTTTAAAGTACTAATTACAAGAAAAGTTATAGACATTACGTTAAAGAAAATGAATTTATTAAATGCAAAAACAAAATATTAATAAAACAGAATAGTGATAGTCACACAATTGAATTTAAAATTACTCAATGCGGCAATTAATTTAAAAGAAAATACACATTAATGAATTGAATCTATCTTGAAGTTACATATTACAGAGACGTCGGATATTTAATTGTTTGCTCACCCATTTGAAGTATCATCATAAAAAAGTGTGCAAGATGATCTCGATGTTGCGTTTCATATTTCTAAAAAAATGTTGTAGTATCTCAGTAGATATGGTATACCATACTCAATTACGTTGCCATCTGTGTTAAGACCGTTGAATAGGGATATAATCCACTATCGGCTGATACGGATATTGGCAAGACATCGTTCAGTGTCGAATCTGTATACTCAGTTCGATGCTATACCAGGAAGCCAGGTAATATCTTCCTCCCTTCATTGAGAGCTGTTGATGAATGAATGTATTGTCGAGGGCGCAGGTACTAATAACTTCCTTGTCACGTGGTCTTCGACTGTCTCCCACCACTGGTAAGCTTCCCTCTCTTCAGTGTTCATTCCTCCACGAGGGCTAATTGCATCACAACTTGTAATATCTTGACGCATACGTACAGTAGAAAATGGCATGTTAGTTGCACCATGCGTGAAATATAATGTTCCATTCCTTCCAGAAGGAACTCGATGGTGCTCACGTGATGGTTACTCATGACAGTGACTCTTAGCCCTGGTGAAATAATTACTACGTCGTTCAGTTTGTGACGCATAGGGTTGATCCTTATTGGCAATCTTGTTGCAATATATAATACTTCGTCTCTTTACAAGTAAATGGATATTAAAAATCTGTCTGACTATAATAATAAAAACCGCTTACAATTATCTGATATAAAAATCATCTCATCGATGTACTAATTAATAAGAATAATAAATATGATAATAAATAAATGAATAACCCTTTATATCTAACAGGTGTGGGATCGAATCATTACAGCAGGAAGCGTACCGTAGGAGTATGGATAAAAACTGTTGGTGAATTCCGAGGGCAGGTAAACCAGACTTTCAATCAGGAGTTGGTAGGGGCACGGGAGATGCCGTCGACACCTGCAATTTTGATATCTTTGCTAGGGAATTTCAAGCAATGAAAAGTGTACACAGTGACGTGTGTTATGTATAAAGCATATGTAAAATATCTTTTAAAGTAGTGGTTTTATAAGTGTTATAAAGTGTCACATGTTTGGGAGCAATAGCTTCCTTATAGAAATGCAAAGTGCCGTATGGTTAACGGAAGTTGTGTGTCATAAAATGTGTGTATTCAAGATGAATATGTCGCGTTAAACCTGCATATGGCAGGCGACTTGGAAGGATATGATTGGTTGGAGCCACCATGAGAAGCCTTGAGAGATGTGAGTACCCCACAAATTATGGTTAATTAGAGAATATAGACCACTGCATGTGACGTGATTTCGGTAAAGATGCCAGTAAGAATCAGATTAGGAGGTAGACCCTCCAGGTTTAATCATTATTGTATCGATTTTCATAGAGTTGAGATGTTAATGTGCATCAATAAGTGGATTAATCATTACCACTATTAATTAAGATGGCAATCAGTTATGTAAAGGTTACGAGCACAGTTGTTCGAGTTTTGAGATGATTGGTTGTGTCGGATTTTGGTAAATTATGTCAGAAATATAATAATAATAATAAGGAATGATTTTGGTAAAAATGTCAGAAATCATAATAATTATGAATATCAAAGGTATTAATGAACGCATCAGGTAATTGTTGTAAACAAGAAATAATTACGCTATTTGCAAGACTTATTGATCCAAGCAGTAAGATTATACAGTAAGATTACCTTACGGGATTAAAGAAAGAGTTTGATATCAGAATATATTGTATTAATGGGAATATAATTATGCCAGGAATGGAAGGGCTTTTAGTGAATTGAATTTGCAGCTGATGTGAGAAGCTTATAGAGTAATTGATAGATTTCTCTTAATATTATAGGACGAAGTCGTAACATTAGGTAAAGGAGCCAGGTGGTCTATTCTACGTATGAAATCTCCTATGCCGGGGGCATAGCGGAGATATAATTTGTGCCAGAGTGTTTAGTGTTGGACCCTAACTCTGATGAAGGATGAAATGTTCCGGGTTGGAATCCCGTGATTAGGTGCGAGGAAAACGAGGACACCTCGACACTCTAATGATTCCCCGAGAACTTATTATTGTGAGTGATTCGGCTTGTTGAAGCGAACCTCATACCGGCAGCATTGGGCTGACCAAATAATTTATTTAAGACACCGGTTGCCAAATAGACCAATGTTTTACGAACCTCGTACCTTCATGTTGAATGGACCTGTTTGGTGCCAGTAATTATTTTATCCTCGGGGTAGGAATAAATATAAAGCTCATTCACTACCTGTGTGCATAATATTTAGTTAAAATCCATTGAGATATGTGTGTCATTGGGAGCACAGTTTGTCTTGTAAAATCTTACAATGCTTTGGAAATAAGCCTTCAGACATAAAAGCGGGGGTCGAGTTAGGGTGGAAACCCAACCCACTGCTATTGTATACCGACCGCTCGAGGAGAGGGTCTGGGGACGGTCAAGGCGAACCGTGAAAGCAAGTTGACAGGAACAGATTTTAGACCCTGTTAATGACATGAATGAAATATTGTTATGTTGAGTAATGAAGCCATGTGGTTTAAGAACACATTGATAATTATATATTATCCTGATGGTTCATGATTTTAGCTATCTAACGAATGGTTAGACGTTGCATTTATACTGTCACTGACAACTTTTTCAGAAGTTGGTTACCAGATTCCACAGGCTACGCGCGCAAGGTAGTTTGATTATACCATCCGACACAACAATAACATAACGTTTTTATATGAAATCACAAAACGGCATGCAGTGGAACTATATAAATAAATAGTGGAGTAGGGGTAGCTTACATAATTATGGAGTTGCACGTAGTTTGCTGTGCAACACCAGAATAGGCTAATGCATGTGAAGCATTTGGTGGGAAAAGAAAGATCAAAACACACGGTACACATAATTGTCAAATTAAGAAGGTTTCTATGAATCAGTAATGTTGTGATATTAAAGAAGTCACATTGTATGACAGTAGTGTCAATATATAGTTTGTTTCTGAAGTTGTATGTGCATCAGCGCACTAGAATATCTTTGTGATGTTCACATAAGGGTAAAGGTTTGTGGTATGATATGATTTTATTTGATTATATTATGTTCATATTGGTGGATTGTGGAAAGTAATTTTTGTTTGCTTTTGTTTTATGGTTATGGGGATTGTTTTATTTGTTTAAAGTCATGATTTTATTCACTGAATTAAAGCTTTAGAATAGAGTTGTGCCTTATCATTGTAGAGTTGATACCTCTTAGCCTCAAATCCAAAGTATGCAACTGCTCAGTGGGAGGACGGTACACCCTCGAGTCCTGAAGCTAGCTGGAGGCAGAAGCATATTTTCCATCGAGATTATACGCATGGGTACAATATATACATATATATATATATATATATATATATATATATATATATATATATATACATACATAAATTATATATAAACTTTTGAACTGACTGTGGTTTTGGGGTCTGGGGGATGTGAAACGCGAAGATATGTCGAAATTTTCCGGAAGGCGAAACATGGGACCCATTGCAATAGTTAGCTTTCTAATGAAATCTACCTAAAAGGCACAGTACTTTCTTTTCTACTACGCTGCCCCAGATCTACTCGTCTTCAGTACGTCACTGCCTCCTACTAATATTGCTACTGATGCTTCTCGGACATCCACTCCATATTTCCTAAACTTGATATTGGGTGATACAAAGATGTCAGTAGACTCCTATGCGCCCATTAGATCTAGCGACAAGGTATCGGCATTGTTCATATTGCCGAGTTACCAATTGAGTTCCATCAGATGCGTCTAGTGGGTCCACAGCAAGCAGCCAGATGTTGTGTTAAAACATGATTTGGATGATGTGCATAATCAAATAAATGATCATCATCTATATGAATTTGTCAAATGTATCTGTATTCAATCACTGGAATGCTTTTAATTAAATAGAGTGAACAGTGAAATATTTGCTATTTCTGATGCAGTAGGGTTAGCTTTCACTCAAACAATGACCCAGTCGTAAAAACCCTGGTTAGCTTTGCTCGTGTTGACATGAACAGAAGTTTCAAACCCGATATTGACAACGCTAGAGACAAAGCCTATAATATGCGTTAAGATGCGGTACATACGTTGGAACCCACACCGATTCACTGGAAGTGGATACATGCAGATAGGCTGTCTGGGTCATCAATGGCAAGCAACTTTGTTTACCTACAGTACATGGATGTATAGGTTGGCATGAGTCTTACAGCTACACCCCTCTTAATTTTATAAAGGAATATAGCATGTGTTAAACGTTGGAATGATTACTAATAAAAATACAGTGTAAACGGGATAAGGCTTCTTTATGTGATGAAATAACAAGACAAGCAGAAAGTTGTTGATTGTGATAGGAATTTGATCATCAACCTCGTATACTTGGGTGTGCGTGTAATTGATAACTTGTGTTATTTTGATGTCTGTAGTTACAATCCAGGCATTTGACGGGAATTCGGCAACGGCAAACCACTTCTAAGGTGACTGCGGGGGCAATTGAACCCATATCTTGTCAGTTTTCTTCACGAAACTGCCGAGGATCGGATTGCGGTGTAAGATTCTAATCTGGTTGAAATTTAGTACACAATATTCCTACAAAACTGTACAATGACGTAGTGAAAACCGCACGGGCAATTTTCAATTTTGAACGCCAATATTGAACGCCGAAAACCTGCCGGGCAACGGCATGAGCGAGGAGGTGGGAAGAGGCAAAGCTGACCTTGGATCCTAGCAGCACGCGTTGGCTCGCGGCCACCAGGCGTGCTGCGTTGCATTCCCCACCTTACACGTTCACCTCACCTTACCCTTCTACCCTCTCGATTAGAGTAAAAGATGCAACATAATGTGATATTTTGTGCTTGGCCTTGCTGTAAATAAATAAAACGACCTTTAATTTTTTTCCTCTTTTAATCTTTGTATGCCTAATCCTCGCAATAGTGGATGCTTACAAGAAAGTGGTCACTGTAAAGAGACGGATTGCACCACGCGCACCTTGGAACACTTTCTTTTGTACACATATCGCAAGTATTTCGGATAGCACCCACTTTGAAGATGAGCTGCCTGGTGGCCGCGAACCATCGCGTGTTGCTAGGATTCAAGGTCATCTCACGTCCTCACTCATGCCGTCACCTGGCAGGTTTTTGACGTTCGCTATTGGCATTCAAAATTGAAAGTGGCCCGTGTGGTTTTTATTACGTCATGGTACAACTTTGTAGGAATATTGTGTAGGCCTACTAAATTTCAACCAGATTAGAATTTTATACCTCAACCCGTTCCCTTGTGAGTGTAACCCGTTCCGACCCTCAGACCAGAATTAATTGCTTAGTAGATAATATGAGAATTGAATTCGAACCTCAGGACTAAGAGCCAAGAATCTTGGCCAGTTCATCACTTGGGAAGTAGAACGTTATTTTCATATTAGCCCCAAATCACATAAAATAACCCAAACGTGCGTAAAATTCTAATTAGTCGTCAGGACAACTGAACAACCGACGCTTTCCACACGTGCAGTCTTTCTATTAACCAAGTTTACGGTATAAGATTACCTCTGTACTTCCAATGCTGTACTGTATTGGCCCATGCCTTGTGTTCTATATATACTCGCTCCAAAAAATAGGTTGGCTCAGGCAAGGAAAGCATTTCTACAGTAAGGAATCCCTTGACATCGAATATAGATTTAGGTATTAGGAAGACATTTTTGAAAACCTTTGTCTGGAGCGTTGCACTCTATGGAAGTGAAACTTGGACTATTGATGCAGCAGAAAAGAGGAGAATTGAAGTGTTTGAAATGTGGTGTTACAAGAGAATGATGAAGATCAGATGGGTAGATAGGTTTACAAACGAAGAGGTATTAAGACGAGTGGGAGAGGAGAGATGTTTCTGGCGAATGCTAATGAAGAGAAGAGATAGGTTGGTAGGACACATACTAAGACACCCAGGAATAGGAAGCTTAGTTATGGAAGGAAGGGTCGAGGAAAGAACTGTAGGGGTAGACCAAGGTCAGAATATGTTAAACAGATTGCCTCGGATGTAGGGTGTGGTAGCTTTGTAGAGATGAAACGATTAGCTCAGGACAGGGAGACATGGAGAGCTGCAAAAAGACTGAATACTCAAACAACACAACTGGTAGTGCCTTAGCACTTATAACGCCAGAATGTGACAAATATGACGGATCATTGCAATGGTCTCCCAATAGTTCGACAGTGTTGAAATATCGATTGTGATATCCTAGTAAACGATCACTACGGAAGTGCCAGGGTAAACATGATATTTTTGCAAACAAGTTTGTGGCTGGCCATTTAAATATTGAAATTTCATATGCATGTCCTATGAATCAATGTTGACCCTATAATTCAGCACTGCTGAACATAGGACGCTCGTCATTACATTTCACCCCAGTAGGACTGACTTTATGGAACTGAACTGAACATTGTGCGTACGATTACATCTCTTACCAGGAGAGCTTTGTAAACCGATGTTCAACTTCAAGTTGATACTGTTTTGGAAAAAAAAACTGGAACTTCAAGCTGACACTATTATCATTTTAAATTATTATGTCGACTTTATCTGGGGTCTAGCGTTACGTTACGGTGACGGGACGAAATGTACCGAGAATGCACTGACGTGTGTGACGTCATAGTACTGCTTGAGCTTCCTAATTTCCCCGAGCGCTCCGGTGAGCGTAACGTCATCCAGCCAGCTACATCCTTTGACCTTGGTTTGAACTTGATAACGGACTTTGAGTTCACGCAGCATTTGTAGCATTTGTAGCATTTAAAATGATATTAAGTCTAGTCTTTCAGACTGACTATCCATGTCTTTTTTAGTTACAAGTTAAAGGAAAGATTATGGTGTTTGAAGCCATTTTCAGTGTTGCCTTAGTGAACAAAAGTTTTGATGCTTTTCAGTAGGTCAACACGGCTGTGCCCAATTGAGGTGGGTTGTTCCCTAATCCTGAAAACAATTTACTTGAGATAGACATAGATCTTACAGCCTAAGTGTAATGAATCTGATGATGATCGCTTGACGATCCAAACTGGTCACCCAAGTGTATTTATTAATCTCATGTAATTATTTTTCAGGGTTAGGGAATACCCCCCCTCATTTGGGCAAAATCGTGTTGACTGAAAAGGATCAAACTTTTGTCTGATCATGTCAAGTTAATGAGATACGGTATGTTAATGTTTCAATCACTATTTAGGGACATCGTACATGGCACGTTATGTGACAAAGAGATAACGCTGGGAATGGCGCCCTCCAGTCTTCCAATTCTATGACATGTGTCTGCACTAGCCGTCGCGTCGTTCCAGTGAAATAAGCTATTATGTTTATTTTTCACTCTTATATTCCTTCTCATACGATCACATATAAGCAAATATTTTACGTGATAATCTACACTGCGTCCTGCTGAACGGCTGAAAGCAACGGGAAACTACAGCCGTAACGCTCTTCCCGAGGATATGCACCTCTCTATGCATAATTACATGTGATGATGACCTCCTCCCTTGTAAAATTTCAATCCGGAGGTAAACTAGTCCCCCGTTCGGATCTCCTGGTGGGAACTACTCGAGAGGGGGTTAACATCACAGAAGTGACAAAGAGGAAATCTGACATTCTACGAATCGGAGCGTGGAATGTTAGAAGTCTGCTAGGAAGTGGAAGGTTAGAAAACTTAGAAAGGGAAATGGATAGTTTGAGATTGGATTTGGTTGGGATTAGTGAAATGCGCTGGCTGGAAGAACAGGACTTTTGGTCAGGAGACTATAGGGTCATTAGCACTAAATCAAACAATGACCAAGCAGGGGTTGGCCTCATATTGAGTAGGAAACTTGGACAGCGGGTGGAATATTATGAGCAATATAGTGAACGGATTATTGTAGCAAAAATAAATACTAAACCTACCTGCACCTCAGTGGTACAAGTCTATATGCCTACCAGTCAAGCTGATGATGAGGATGTTGAAAAGGTCTACGAAGAAATAGACGAAATTCTGAGGTATATCAAGGGTGATGAAAATGTTATAGTAATGGGTGATTGGAATTCTGTGGTAGGAAAAGGGAGAGAAGGGAAGATAGTAGGAGATTTCGGATTAGGTGAAAGGAATGATCGAGGAAGCAGGCTAGTAGAATTCTGCACCGAGCATGAGTTGGTCATAGCTAACAGCTTATTCAATAACCACAATAGAAGAATATACACATGGATGAGACCAGGAGATACAGGGCGTTGCCAAATCGACTTCATTATGGTAAAGCAGAGGTTTCGAAACCAGATTTTGGATTGTAAAACATATCCTGGTGCTGACATAAACTCTGACCACAATCTGGTTGTAATGAAATGCAGATTAAGGTTGAAGAAACTGAAGAAAAGTCAAAAGCCAAAAAGGTGAGCAATAGACAGACTGAAAGAGAAGGATGTAAACGAAAGATTCAATAAGAGTATAAAGGAAGGACTAATGAAAAACCCTAAACAAACTTCAATTGCAGACGAATGGGCACTTTTGAAGAATGAAATAACAAAATCCGCAGAAGAAAACATTGGTAGGAAAGAAAGAATAGGTAGAAAACCGTAGATCACTCTGGATATACCAGAATTGATGGATGAAAGGCGGAAACACAAGAATGTAAGAGACGAAAAGGGGAAAGCAGAATACAGACGTCTGAGAAATGAGGTTAACAAGAAGTGCAAGGAAGCGAAAGAAGAATGGTTGAAAGAGAAATGTGCAGGTATAGAAAATTGTCTGAAATTAGGAAAAGTAGACACAGCTTATCGAAGGATTAAGAATACTTTTGGGGAAAAGAAGACTAAGTGCTGTAATATTAAGGACAAAAATGGAACGCCTCTAACAGATAGGGAAGAAAAGGTTGAGAGATGGAAAGCTTACATAGAGAGTTTGTATAAGGGAAAGGAGATTGAGAATCATGTAATGGAAAGGGAGGAGAAAATTGATGAGGATGCGAAAGGAGATTTGATATTGAGATCAGAATTTGATAGATCTTTGGAAGACTTAAGCAGGAACAAAGCTCCAGGCATAGATGATATACCGATTGAGTTGCTACGCTGCATAGGATATGAAGGTCTGATCAGGTTATTTCACTTGGTGTGTAGGATTTATGAGACAGGTGAGGTACCCCCTGATTTCAAGAGGAATGTAATCATCCCTATACCAAAGAAAGTGGGAGCTGACAGATGTGAAGATTACCGTACAATCAGCTTGATTACTCATGCTTCAAAGATCCTGTCTAGAATAATTTACAAGAGGATTGAAAGCCAGATAGAAACGGAGTTGGGTGAAGACCAGTTTGGTTTCAGGAGAAATGTAGGAACAAGGGAAGCTGTACTAAGTCTTAGGCTGATTTTGGAAGGTAGAATAAGGAAAGATAAGGGAACATTCATGGCTTTTGTAGACTTAGAAAAGGCTTTTGATAACGTTGATTTGACTAACTTGTTTGACATTTTGAAATCGATTGGAATAAAGTACAGGGATAAGAGGGTGATATACAATCTATACAGAAACCAGACAGCAGTCATTCGAGTTGAAGGACATGAGAGAGAAGCTGGTATTCAGAAAGGTGTAAGGCAAGGCTGCAACTTATCACCCATACTTTTCAATCTTTATATTGAACAAGCAATGAAGGAAATTAGAGAAAAATTTCAAGTGGGAGTGAAGATTCAAGGAGAAATAATTTCAACTCTGAGATTTGCTGATGACATCGTCATCTTGGCCGACAAGCCTGAGGATTTGAATAAGTTTTTGAATGGTATGGACTCCGTCTTACGGAAAGAATTCCTGATGAAAATTAATAAATGTAAAAAAAAAACTGCAATGCAGCCGAAATAAACAGAAACCTCTATGGAGATCAAATTGGCAGGTGAAAAGCTGAAGGAAGTAGGAGACTTCTGTTACTTAGGAAGCAGAATAACCAGTGATGGACGAAGCAAAGAGGATAAAAAAAGGAGGTTGGGTCAGGCAAAGAAAGCATTTCTACAAAAAAGGAATCTGCTGACATCGAATATGGATTTAGGTATTAGAAAGTCATTTTTGAAAGCCTTTGTCTGGAGCGTGGTGCTCTATGGAAGTGAAACTTGGACTATTTGTGCAGCAGAAAAGAGGAGAATTGAAGCATTTGAAATGTGGTGTTACAGGAGAATGATGAAGATTAGATGGGTAGATAGGGTTACAAACAAAGGGGTATTAAGACGAGTGGGAGAGGAGAGATGTTTCCGGCGACTGCTAATGAAGAGAAGAGATAGGTTAGTAGGACACATACTAAGACACCCAGGAATAGCAAGCTTAGTTATGGAAGGAAGGGTCGAGGACAAGAACGGTAGGGGTAGACCAAGGTTAGAATATGTTAAACAGATTGCCTCGGATGTAGGGTGTGGTAGCTATGTAGAGATGAAACGATTAGCTCAGGACATGGAGGCATGAAGGGCTGCATCAAACCAGTCAAAAGACTGAAGACTCAAACAACATGCATAATACAAATATTCCTTTTCCGAATTTTTGCATTATTGTTGACAACAGGCAAGACAGCACGGTAAGGCGGTGTGAGCTAATTCTAGGATGTCTGTGGTGTGGGTTCCGTGAATGAAGTGGAGTGTTAACGATGGCTAGCAATTTCAATAACCGATGTCAGACCTAGGCAACTCAAGCCTGCTAGGAGAAATGTTCTGCGAGAACAAGAACCGTGGCTTATGATTCCAGCTAAGAGAAAGCATCTTTCTGTTAAAGTAGTTGTGGATTGCGGTGCCAGTGCTGACGGGAGTATCAGTCAGTCGTCAACTTCGAGAATCAATCGACAATTGTGTTCAAAGCTTCGTGCATTTGTACATATTTTAGTCTATTTTCATCATATGGAATATTAGCTTACGAGACCACCTTTTGTCTGTGTTTGTATATATGTATGTGTGTGCCTAAACTGTGATTGGCTGGATCTATTTCAATGTAAATATCTGAAGATTTACTACTATCCAACATGGCGGCCACATGAAATATTCCATCAGCAATAAATATTCCCTTACTATTGCAGCAAACAAGCTGAATATGCCAAGCTACAACGCAGAGGAAGGAGCATCTAGAATATATTCAGGATCGGGGAAGCGCTCTATCTGCATTGAAACAGGTCGAATATGTATTAAACGTTATCCAAATTACTTACTAATTTTCGACTGTGCAATCATGGATGATATTCATCTAATTATTCAGGCTGATGAGACATTGTACCATGTTCCAAAACATTTCATTGAATAGTCCAATGTGATTGGTTGAGCTCATGGGAAGCAGAAAAGACTGCCAGAAAACCATTGCAACGTGTCGAGCACTTGACGTGAGTGGAATCTGTGCTAGTGGGAGACAGACCACGTGCCTGAAACGTCCAATGAATAATCTAAGACAATTAGTGAAGATCAGGGGAGGATGCCTAGCGTTTTACTTTAAAACATATTTTCATGTTGGAAATATATATACATATATATATATATATTCCTTAATAACAAAATATATTAAATCTATCAATAGTCAGTCACTTATGCCTTGCAGTTGTTACAAATATCTTCCTGAGTGCAAGTTTCATGCTTCCCAGACTCCAATCACCCCTCTTAGACGTCTTTACATAATTTCTGAGTATATTCTTCAAGAATATTACGAATAATTAATTGAAATGTGAATCGGCCTCGCTCTTTTAAAACTGTGGTCTCTTCCCCAAGCATTGGGGTGCGATGGCCACTAGATTTAGTGTCCATTAGATGCGATGGTTACCGACAACATGCACTTTAAAACATCCTTTATACGATACACTAACTGATTATCAGAACTCTTAACTCAATGTACTAGTTATACACATTTTATAAACCATAGAAACTACAGTATTTGGTGGTTCGCCTTTACGATGGCTGGTGTATTCAGGTTCGACGAGTACACGAACATCATACTAATCTATAGAGACGCTGGTCGTAATGCCGTCGAAGTTTGCAGACTTTATGCTCAGGTGTTTCCAGATGGACGTCTACCGTCTCTACAATATAACGGCAAACAGAACTGCAATTACGAACGAATGGAATGTTCCAGGCATATTCCAGCAGGGCTAGATCAGTCTGCGGTAGAGATGACGTTCTGCAAAATGTACTGCAGTACTTTGAACTCAATCCTACACATTGTCAGTTGCAATTCATCTGCTGCTGCTGATGATGTAATGGAAATCCACAGCCTGCTTCCAGTCGATCGACCAGGTCCGGGAATGAAATGAATGAAGCCCCCATCTAGCGGCGAGGATATGGACTAAGCCGGTTGCCGAAGCCGGTCGCACTCCCCTGGGGCAATGATTAAATGAATGACAGATGAAATGAAATGATAGTGAAGATTGTTGCTGGAATTAAATTTGTGACAAGGAAAACCGGAGTACCCGGAGAAAAACCTGTCTGCCTCCGCTTTGTCCAGCAAAAATCTCACATGGAGTGACCGGGATTTGAACCACGGACCCAGCGGTGAGAGGCCGACGTGCTGCCGCCTAAGCCACGGAGGCTTATGGTGTAATAATAATATTAATAATAATTAATATTCATCATCAACATCATCATCATTTCCCCTTATCCAGCTCCTGCCGGGTCGGGGTATTTATGGCACTTCTCCACTTTCCTCTTTCCTTCCACCATTCTTCTTCCACGATCATGTCCCAGTCCAGATTTCTTTTTCTTACGCTGTTCTTCACTGAATCAATCCACCTTGTTCTAGGTCTTCCTCTTGCTCTCTTACCCTTGCACTTCGCCTCCAGCATCTGCCTTGGTATTCTATTTTCCTCCATCCTCTTTACATGTCCAAACCACCTTAGTTTATTCTTCTCAATTCTCTCATTTAGTTTTGCCATACCAACTTCCTTCCTAACATCTTCATTCCTCACATTATATACAGTAAATACGAACCATCTATGTTACAATGTACACATGTTTATTGTTGCCGTGGGCAAAGAGGACATGCAAGGAATCTAGAGGACAAGAATTGTAAAGGTCAATGATTGCCTCCCAACTCCCACCCCTAGTCTAATAATTAACCTTAACAAGTCTTGTCCTCTACCCTTCCTTCCATAGAATTCGTGATGAAAATTAATAAATGTAAAACAAAAATATTGGAATGTACTCGAAAGAAATCAAAAAACCTCTATGTATATCAAATTGGCAGGTGAGAGGCTAAAGGAAGTAGGTGCCATCTGTTACTTGGGAAGCAAAATAACCAGTGATGGACGAAGCAAAGAGGATGTAAAAAGTAGGTTAGAACTGTCAAGGAAAGGAATCTATTGACATCGAATGTAGATTTAGGTATAGGAAGTCATTTTTGAAGGCCTTTTTCTGGAGCGTGGCGCTCTATGGAAATGAAACTAGGACTGTTGGAGCAGGAGAAAAGAGGAGAATTGATGCGTTTGAAATGTGGTCTTACAGGAGAAAGATGAAGATCAGATGGGTAAATAGGGTTACGAATGAAGAGGTATTAAGACGAGTGGGAGAGGAGAGATGTTTCTGGCGACTGCTAATAAAGAGAAGAGATAGGTTCGTAGCCCACATACTAACACACCCAGAAAGAGCAAACTTAGTTATAGAAGGAAGGGTCGAGGATAAGAACTGTAGCGGTAGACCAAGGTTAGAATATGTTAAATAGATTGTCTCGGATGTAGGGTGTGGTAGCTATGTAGAGATGAAAAGACTAGCTCATGAGAGGGAAGCATGGAGAGCTGCAGCAAACCAGTCGAAAGACTAAAGACTCAAACAACAACACTAAATGGTGCGGTTATTGTGGATTGTGTACTTAGCTGTTTGGGTGATGTGTGGACCGTTCCCGTGCTGCTGCCGATACCGCTGCTTGCACTGCACTGCACTGCACTCAGTGATAAGTCTATATACTGTTAATACTTGTACACGTAGATTGAACAGCCTAAATATTAATGAACTGATGATGATCGAAACTGATCATCCAAGCGTATACACTTTATCTGAAAAAATACACTTTATTAATCTCTTGTATATTTTTTCCAGATTACGGAACCACCCATTACAATTGGAAACAATCGTGTTGACTGACTGAAAAACATTACATTTCGATAGTCTACTTAGGCAACACTGAAAAATAGCTTCCAACACGATAATGTTCAGACAGAAAGCTGACATTTCCAGGAATGTAATCCTCTTCTAATCTCAATAATCATAAATAAATGGGGCTGTGCCCACATTCCGTAAACCAGAGCGTTAGCATGAATTCCAAATTTATTTTACTGATCAATTCGGGCTCAAGTTTCCAATCATTTCAATTTCCTATTTTAGAAGCTTTATTGTGCTGAAAGCGAATACTTGTGATATTACATTTCTCGTGTTCAATCCGGGGATTTCTTTTGCTTTAGTCATTGCGTTGTGTAGAGCGATTCTTTATTTATCTAATTGCAAAGGCATTATTGAGTGCTATGTAACCAATACTTAACGCGTAGCCCAAAATGTGTTTGCAGTGTAGATACGCCCATCCCATCATAATTGAATTACCGGTCTTTTATGAATCAATTGCAGCCGATGGGGGAGGGGGATGGGGGGAGGGAGGGAATGCGGGGGCCGCGAACTCGCTATCGACTGCTATCGATTAATTGCTGTCTCATTTCCTTTCGTTACCTCCTTTCCCTGTTATCATGTATATTTATAAGTGATAGAATGCCGAATGTCATGAAATCAACGTTCATTTTATTTAGAGAAGCGGGAAAATTCGACAGTTTTGCCATTGGAAATTACATAGATGGGCGTGGGAATGGAGCGGATTATATACAAAAGGGGAAATGGACAAATAATGCAAGATAATCCTGCGTTTCAAACATAGTCAGCACGTTTAATTTAATTATTCTGTATATTATTGTGAACTGTTTTCAAAGAACAATTAGCCTATGTAAAGCCTACAACCAGGAATGCCCGTTCTTCGAAAGACCATGGTTATTAACTGGAATATTATCCATTTGTTCATAATACAGTTATTTTCCCCTCCCCAATCACTTAACCCTCTACTTGTGAGGTCGTATTACTGTGACGTACATTGTGAGGTGAGGTCTGAGTGACCGGCGATTAATCTTGCTTGTTCATAGGCACACACAATAAAACCATTTACAGTAGAACCTCGGTAGTCCTAGGTAATTGGGACCAAGAGTAGCTCGAATTTGGGAAATCTCGGATTACACAAAGTTACGAAATTTTAAGGCCTTTAATTTAAAATTAGATGCACAAGAACCTTGTGTTTAAATATTCTTACAGTAAACGGCATTATTTCATCAGTTATCGTATAATTTGTTGCAATTAGGCTTTGTTTTAGAAATAAAAACAATATTCTACAAAATATATGCAAATATGTATATATTTACTTTAAAGTAGATACTGTCTAGTTGGCGAGCGGAGTGAAAGGAGCCCAATAGGGCACCATACTCCAAGCACTTTTCTATCGCCATTCTGGTGATATTTGACTGACCGAGAGTACCACGGAAGGGCGATAGCGGGCAGAATTGTAAACAACGCATGCGCGCACCTCCACCAAAGACCTCGGGTAAGCTATGCGTCTCACTGTTATCCACCTCGGATTAAACGGAGGCTCGGACTGCCGGGACTCGGATTACCGGGGTTCTACTGTACTTGGAATTCGTCGTGTTGGTACTTCACCTACTCTAACATACGATACAAATACAAACTTTCCTTAAAATCAAAGTATAGGTCTTTCGTACTCATATTACGTTTGTAATGCGAAAAAATAAAAGTTTTCTCTGATCATTAGACTTAATTAATTTAAAAAAATAAAAACTTACAAAATATCACTATACAATTATTATTTAGAAACAAATATACATGGTTGACACAATGAAACATTAAAACATTCTTCTTCAACTGAAAGTGTATCTCCCGCATGCATGGTCAGCGTGGAACGTTAACTGTGAGGGGCGGTCACTGATACCGTTCGAAAATTTGACAACGTAACCGCCCGCACGTAACAGTAGCTGAACTCCGTCCAAGCAATCTGCGAAGAGCCAGTGTGAAAACACATAGTCTGCGCACAGGAGTGACTCGGCTGACTGGTCAATGAGGCGCCATGCCACTGAATAATAAGCACAGGAGGGAGACGCGACCTTGGTTTCAACCAACTTTCGCAACGGCTGGGCTGCCAACCTCCACCCATAGCATTCTCTTTTCACTTCCTCTGTGTGGCGTCATGCGCAAACCTACTGCACAGGTTCCGTGGATGAGGTATAGAGCTGCACTGCGCTATGCAGAGGCTCAAGGCCATGTGCTCGGAAGGTACACAAAAGAAAAGGCGGGAAGTAACAATAGGAGGGATAAAAATAACACTTCAAAATGTTCTTGCGGTCACCCTGACCGCACCTCACAAGTAGAGGGTTAATTTAATGCATAAAATATAGGACAAAATGCTTACAAATATAACTGAAAGGTAGTAATTTGTGACCAAGAAGTATAGAAGAAGCTACCAAATAATCTTCAAAGAACTAACAAAAAGCTAATACATATTTTAAACCAAGAATATATTGGACAGTTTTCAGTATCTAATGAGTGCAGATGTTATCCGTAGCTTCAAAATACATTTCAATAGGTTATGTATGCATACACATTTTAAAATAAATAATACAGGGCGCCCGGGAATGTTCTCGGCAGCGGCTACGTGCAGCTGCGAGTGATTGCGTCATCAGTTTGGTTGGTAGCACGGTGTCCGTGAGAGGGTGAAGGCCACATGTGTGGGCTGTGGGCTGTCGAATTCATCAGTGTGTATTGTAATAAGCGAGCGTGTGTGTCATCAGCACTTCAGCACTTCTAGCATCAGTTATGAATGGCTGTGGTGAGTATTAAGTTTACTGATTGTTTGTTATGATACAAGCGACAGCCGTGCTGCCAACGTAACTGGTGACGTAATCTCTCGCAGCAGCTTGTAGGCACTGCGGAGAACATTCCCGGGCGCACTGTATAATAACCAATGGCACTACAGCCCGTGAAGGGCCTAGGCCAGCCAAGCGACAGCTGCCCAGCCATTTGGCCTGCAGATATTGGGGTGTCACGTGGTAAGCGCATCGGGTCCCCTCAGCCGTTAATCTTGGTTTTCGTGACCGGGGCTCTGCCTCAGTGTCAGACAGCTATTAAATTGTCCTCACGAGGCTGAGTGCACCCCGTTCCAGCCCTCACGTCAGTTTCGAAAATCCCTGACGGAGCCGGGAATCGAACCCGGGGCCTCCGGGTGAGAGGTAGTCGCGCTACCCCAACACCACGGGGCCGGCACATTTTATAATGACCTGTGTTATTTTGGGGTGTGTAACTGTAAGTGCTAGGGTCTTGGATAGGGTAGGCACCCTGGGACTTCAAATGACATTTTCTGTGGTGATTATTAAAACTCAACCAACCACACGGTCATTGTCAGCACATCTACAAAAATGTAGCGCCCTATTCCAATTGGGACACAGAGACAAGGTACTGCCACTTCTGGGCTGGTTGTTGTTTTCTTATTTAATAATTGTCGACTGAAAATGAAATTGGCATTGTAGTAATTCTGCATTACTCTTATGTTAATAATGAATGAATGAACGAATGAATAAAGCCTGCCGTGTCCCTAGAAGGGCAAAGGCCTCCCTCCAAACGGGAAGCTCGTTGATCATATCTCACGTGGTGAGCAAGTCACGTGAGTTGCTTAGTTTTGCCACTATGACAGTCATACTGTTTACTTAAACCACTGTCTTCCTAACTCCTTCCAATCCGTTCTCTGTCTTGCTGTCCTGGACCAGTGTGGTCCTTGTAGCTGTCGGAAGTCGTCCGCCCATCTTCTTCTCGGTCTGCCGCGGCTTCTTTTGCCTGTGTGTGGGTCCCACATGGTTGCTCTCTGCTCCCCTCTGCTTTGGTTAAGTCTCGAGACGTGCCCTGCCCATTTTCACTTTATTCGGGCGGCCTTCCGCGCGACGTTCCCCAAGTCGTGATTTCTTGGAGTCTCTTGTTAGAAACTCTATCACTCAGTGATATGCCTAGCATTTTCCTCTCCATTCTCCTCTGGCGCACGTCTAATGCTCTCTTTTGCTTGGCCGTTAAGTGCCAAGTCTGACAGGCGTAAGTCAAAACTGGAATGATGTATGTGTGGAGAGCCTCTAATCTGAGTTTCCTGTTTAATGCTTTATCGAGCAGTATGAACGTCATGAAGCTGAGGCTTTATTTACACGCTCGTCAGGAAAGGGAATTAATGCGTCATGGCACCTTATTGACGGTCTCTTCTGCAAAATGAAATTCCAAGCAGTGACTACATTCACTGAATTTACACCAATATTACTCATTGTTGTTTAATTTAGGGGCATGTCTTATCATGGCATATATCCCCATGTACTTGGGTGTGTGTTGAATTTGTGTGATTACCTGCGATATTTATATTATGCTAAGCTAGCTTTGATTTCCCGTATCTGTTGATTCATAGAGTAAAGGGAGACACACTATGTGGAGATCTTCTTGGTTATATCCCCGTCACCGCTAATGGATGACTATGCAATTAATTCATGTAATTTTTTCAGGTCAGTAGATGTGATTAGATAAGTCTTCTTCCTTGCCCAATTTATTTCGGCACATTATCGCGGTGACCAACTGAAAATCAATTCTTTTACTAGATAAAGTATGCAACAATGCGAAAATTGCTTCTAAAATATCTATAAGAGAAAACATTAGAAGATCTGCCTGTATTATCTAGGGATGTAGAGTTCAGTTTTCTTTGACTGGCTTATGGTATAATTGGGATTTAGATGACAGTGTTTCCTCTATATGATTTAAGATTAAACCCGTACTGGGAAGGAAGACCCCAAGGGCTAGTGGGCGGGTACCATGAGCCAGGTCGGACAATGATCAAACAAATATATATTTAGGTATTAGAAAGTCATGTTTGAAAGCCTTCGTCTGGTGAGTGACGCTCTATGGAAGAGCAACTTGGATTGTGGGTGCTGAAGAACGAAGAGGAGTAGAAGTATTTGAAATGTAGTTTTCCAGGAAAATGTTGAAGATTGGATGAGTAGGTAGGCATGGCTAACATGTGAAGAGGTATTATGACGAATGGGAGAGGAGAGATCTTCCTGGAGAGTGCAAATGCAGAGTTGCGATAGGTTAGTTACTTAGTTATGGAATGAAGGGTCCAGGGGTAGCCCAAGGCTATAGCAGGCTGTCTCGTATGTAAGGTGTAGCAGCTATGTAGAGCTCAGCTGCAGCATACTTGTCTAAAGACTAAAACAACGGAGGTTGATCAAATTCTGTCTCAGCCTTAGACTGTCTGCTAAGCTCTTTCTAGTTTGCCTCGCGGTAGAGTGGCTAGTATTCTTGGCAGACTCCCTCGAGGTCTGGGTTCTATTCCAGTCTCAGGCAAGAAATTCAATTCTGGTCTGAGGGCTGGAACAGGTTACACTAATTCTCTTCAGACAGAACTGAGATGAGGTGGGTTCGAATCCCACCTTAGCCATCCTAGCAGTAGTTTCCATGGTATCTCCACTTCTATTTCAGGTAAATGCCGGGATGGTTCCTAACTTAAGACCATGGTCACCTCCTGCTATCTCCTAGCCCCAATTACAAATATACACACACTACAGACTCCACAACAACACAGGTTAGCATACAAGTGCACTGGACTAAATGATAACAACATCGCAAGCCCCTGAATGTATTAATGATAAATAAACACTTTCAACTTCTCCACCACTCTTGATCTCACAAGTCTTCGTGACTCTCTACCTTTAATGCAAACGCCGAGTCGCATGCAGAACTGGCGAGGACAAATTGAAAATTGTACATTCAAAATTTGTATTTAATTTGAACTTTGTTTAATAATAACTCACTGAATGTAGCATCTGTGGCTTAGGCGGCAGCACGCCAGCCTCTCACCGCTGGGGTCCGTGGTTCAAATCCCGGTCACGCCATGTGAGATTTGTGCTGGACAAAGCGGAGGCAGACATATTTTTCTCCGGCTACTCCGGTTTTCCCTGTCAATATTTCATTCCAGCAACATTCTCCACTTTCATTTCTTTCCCTCTGTCATTCATTTAATCATTGCCCCAGAGGAGTGCGACAGGCTTCGGCAGCCAGCATAGTTCATATCCTCGCCGCTAGATGGGGGCTTCATTCATTCCATTCCTGACGCAGTCGGTCGACTGGAAACCGGCAATGGATACCCAAATCACTGAATCAAATAGTGCTTGTGTGGTGTTCATGATGTCGGAAACAAGAGTGAAGATGCGCTGATACACTGCAGCCTCGTTCAGCTTGGAACTCTTCTCACTTAACTCTTAATATTTGTTTTTATTCTTTGTTCATGCTTCAACCTCATGAAGGCTTTTTTTGCAGAGAAAAGTTTCTGTATAAAACTTGAAGAGCTAGAACTTTTGTAGGTCGCGCTGTGAGATTCTTAGTGTGGGAGTGTGGAAAATAAGAGGCCAGGAGAAAGTAGACTAACTCGGGGAGCTCTAAAATTACATTCATTTTTTGCTCTCGTGATCATTACTACAAAGTGTTATTTTACACAGACATATCCACATCGAAAATTTGAAAGAGAGTTACATGGCTAAGAGTTAAACTTGAACATGTTTAATGCTTTTCATGAAATTAATCTTTTTCAGGATTAGGGAATAACCCATCTTATTTGGGTATAATCGTGTTGACCTACTGAAAAGCATTGAACTTTTGTTTACTAAGGCAACACTGAACAAGTAGTTCCATGAAGAACTATACAGCCTACTTTCATATATCCTACTCATGTTAATTGCCTCTATCAACATACAAAATTTCAGTTTGATTGTTGTAATAGATTCGTAGATATTGAGAACCATCTAAATATTTCAGATGGTCGCCATATTGGATTTATTTATGTACTATTACATGAAGATTATTGTGAACGTGTGATATTCAAACTTCAATCGCCTGATTTGGACACAAGAAGTAATAAAAACGAGATTTTAAAAGTTTTCACGGCTGCCATCTTGTGGTTATGAAAACAATTGAAACAAATTAGATGCCAGCGGATTAACATTTGTGTAAGCATTTGACGTACAAAGTTTCATTGCACTCGGATGGTTAAATCGCGAGAAACGTCCATTTAAATATTTATACTTCGCGTCGCCGCCATGTTGGATGTGTGCTCACCAGGTTACTGAAAGTTCTATAGGTGAACTTATGTATATAGCCTCTATGAACATTAAACCATTCAGTTTGATTGCTCTAAAAGATTCGTAGATATTGAGAACCGTCTAAATATTTCGGATGGTTGCCATTTTGGATTGTTATACGTATAGACCATAGATTTATGTACCGATGAAGGCAGATTATTGCGTAGCTTCATTATTCAAACTTTCACTTCGATCGCATGATTACGACACAGGAAATAAAAACTTAATTTTAAAATTTTGCACAGCCGCCATCTTGTGGTTACGTAAACAATTGAACTAAATTAGATGCCAGTGCATTACACTATGTATAATCATTTACTGTACCAGATTTCACTGCACTCAGATAGTTAATCGCGAGAAAAGTCTATTAAAATGTTCCAAATTAGCTTGGCCGCCATGTTCGTTTTATACTTTACAGGTTCTTGAAAGTTAGATAGATAAACCAGTAGCAGTACCCTTCATCGCCGTACAAAATTTCAGGTTGATATCAGTAATAGTTTCGAAGATATAGAATGGCAGTGCAATGTGTCACACAGCCCCCAATTTGAGGTTATGTAAACAATTGAAATAAATTAGACGCCAGTGCAATACAATGTGTATAAACATTTGCTGTACCAAGTTTCATTACGTTTGGATTAAATCGCAAGTAAAGTCTATTTAAAAGTCTCAACTTCGCTTGGCCGCCATGTTGGTTTTGTAGTTAACAGATTTTTGAAAGTCTCATGGGTGAACTTCTAGTGGTGCCCTTTATCACCGTACCAAATTTAAGGCTGATATCGGTGATAGTTTCGAAGTTATAGAATGCTGGTTAAATATTTCGCACAGCCACCATGTTGCATTCGTGATATGTAATAAAATTTGAGGGGTACGGTCGGGGTCGGCCTAATAGTTCTATGACTCCACCGAATTTCATTTAAATCGCTCCAGACGTTTAGAAGTTATTAGGGACACACACACACACACACACACACTACGCAGACACACACACGGACAAAAGGTGATCTCATAAGCTTATTTTTTTTTCATAAAATGAAAATAGGCTAAAAATGGCTTCAAACACCATAATGAATATGTTCATTTAACTAACCTAGACAGAGTCCGTCTGAAACACGTTATTTTACCCATAAACAATAGCAAGAGATACACTGACTTCTGATCGTCCCACGCCAGCTCACATTTGAAAGTGCAGGCGGTTCCGTGGCAATCAACGACGTGATGCGCATCGAAACTCCCGCGTTCATGTACAGTATAATTGTGTTCAGGTAGAACGCACAATTGCGCGGCGTGGTGTATTTTCTGGAACGTGTTGAGCAATTGTCTGAAAAGCCATGCCGAGTGTAAATAGAAATCGTTCAAAACCATTAGCCAAATGATGCCTGGAGATACATCAGCAGGTGTGATCAGTGCGATTTAGACGAGATCTCGTGGCCGAGTGTGAGAACTCAATACTCTATCTCCCCACTTTCCCTCTTTTGCTATGAGCAAACCCAGCAGCAAATGTTTTCCGCTGGTGAGTCGCGAGTCAGCTCTGCGAGCAGGACTATTCTCAGTGCACAGTAGAGCAACAGCTGGAATATGCGACTGAGCCATCGCCGTCTACAATTCTCAAGCCGTGTCATAACGTTTGGCAACACCGCCCATCTGTCATCTGGGAGGCCTAGCGCAAGCACATGGTAATTGCTAACACTGCCTAAATACATAGATTTTGACGCCAAATGTTTCCGAAAATACAACAGAACACAACGTCCGCTACATCTAAACACAAATATCACAAATAAAGGATACATATTATCATGCTATGTACTGTCGATTCCCGATAAGGTAATAATGAAAGGCTGTGCTGTACCGCAATGTCCCAACGTCTGACGTTTCCCTTTCTTGCTGCTTTGCTCACTGCTGTCATTGACGCGCTCAGGAAAAATATTTAAGACTATTCTTACGAACGTAGAGACTGCCTTTGATAATAAACTCTTCACTCTTTGAATTGTCCACAGATCAGAGTCACAATAGGCCTCCAAGCTTAATGTTGACAGTCTAACAATAATGCTCCACTGGTCACTTAATTTAAAAATAGGAAGCTTTCAAATGAGATCTACCTAAAAGCACTTGCCAACTGAGTACAGTTCATAATGTACTGGAATATAGAGGTCACACGAAGATATATACCAATACTAAATCACTAGGCACTGAAAGTCCACTTCGCTGTAGTGATCAAAACGTAGTGATATAACCAGCTATTTTAATAGTGCTGCCATAATTTGACTTACAGCCAGGCACACAACACTTCCTAGGCTTCTGAAGTAGTTTAATGGCATATTAGTGAAGAATTTGTTGGTTAAATTCATTAGCAGCCATTGGTTACACATGCAACTTAATACAGGAAATACTCACTTCCACAACTTTCAGCATGTCTGATTTACAACGAGGAATTTCACGGGTGTTGAAATAGTCAATACGAACTGCTTTTAGATGCTGTCTATCAAAATAAACGATATTTATGAATAAAACTTAGCATGTGGTCTTACTTGTTTATAGAACTTAAGGTCTCTACTCAGTGTTGCCAAGTCTACCAACAGCACAGCTTGAGAATTATAGACGGCGATGACTGAGCCCATCAAACCGGCGGGCGAGCACTCTTACACTCGTTGAAAATATGACTGTGAAGTATTTGAGTGCAATGGCTCCTATAAGACAGCATCCTAAGCAATTAGGCTAGTAGAGAGTGATTGCGTAACCCTGTGCGAACCCGAGACCTTACAGGGAAAAGGAGAAGGTCACGGCACTGTGGTTGTGATGCTGGGAGACACACTGATGTGCACTGCACTCACCAGGAGCCGATGTGAACATTTCCGTAGAAACTAACCGAGTGAACGTTCCTCCCCTCTCAATCACGCTACAGCACGTGGACTGGCCTGTATGCGAAAGACATTGAGTTCACTTGTGCCTGAGTTAATAGTCGCTCTCTCATTTTGACAATATGGGCATTCAACTATATGTGAACATATTATTACAGTTTTTCTCAAATTCCATCTCGTTTTGTTTTTTCTGAAACTTCATTTTCCAGAATGCTCCAATCACATTTCTTGAGAGATAGGGTGGTGGACTATGCCCGGCAGAGCACAACGCTTGGTCGGGTGGAGGTTGACGTGTGTGCGCACTTTGATCACATGACACTTGTTGGGAAAGTGCCAATCAGTGTTAGTGAATTGAGAGTGTGAAATTAAAGTCAATGGAAGGGGATAATAGCTTATGTGTAAGGAAATTTAGGTTTGGTATATACTTGTGATTCAAATACAAGATTTTTCCGCTTTTAAAGCGAGTGTAGTGCGAAATTATTTTCTCAGTTCAGCCTCTTGAGGCTGAGCGTCCCTCATTTCTGCCTCATACGAGGATTAATTTTCCTCTCATAGCATAAAATAGGACCTGGTCCTTAGGAGCGGCATCCAAGACTCCTTACCACTATTTTACTAGCAATTTTTCCCAGTGGCATTAGCTCTTATGCTTTCTCCAGATCTACAACTTCCACACAACTGCCTTTTCCTCTCTGTTCCTATATCAACCATTCTCATTCATTTTACTCTCAATCTATGATCTCACCCAGTTTGCTATATTGCCTGGAATGTTTATCAGCAATGTACCCCTATTGTAGAACAGGGAATATTTGAACAAAGGCAAGGGGCTTGTTGCTAGGCTATTGCTTGTGGAATTTTGGGTCAATTGTCCCGTGCACTTCTGTGAGTGTGGTTTTCGCCTGATAACCTGTTCTATTATGGTGATTGTAATAGCGTGTGTATTATTAGCGCCCTGTTTGAAGTTGTGCCCCGAGACTTAAAATAAGATACTACAGTATTCCGGCGCTTTTTCGAGAATGAGTTTGGATGTACCTGAATTAAGGGCACATTCAGGATGGTCATTGCCAACGCTAGGATTTCAGCCTGAGATCTGCATTAAAAAAAACGAAGGTTATTATATTTTATTTTTTTTGGGGGGGGGGGTATGGCTTTTAGTGCCGGGAGTGTCCGAGGACATGTTCGGCTCGCCAGTTTTGTAGCTGCTTCGAGGCGGACACCCAATGGGTGAGCTACACGTACTGTCGCGTGTGGAGTGTTGTCTGGGGAGGAAAGTTTGAATGTAAGGACAAGGAGTTTGGAAGGTAGCGGCTGTGGCCTATAGTTAGGGACCAACCCCGGCATTTGCCTGGAAAGAAGATGGGAAACCACACAAGACCATCTTGAAGGTTGCCGGCGGGGGGATTCGAAACTCCTCACCTCCCGGATGTGAGCGACTGCCAGCAGTCATGCCATAACTACCACGGCTAACTCACCCGGTAACGAAGGTTATATCGGTAGGGAAGAAACACAAGAAAATAGAATGCTAGGTAGGAGGAAGTAAATTGGAAGAGGTGGACCAATTGTAGAACTTAGGCTGTGTAAACTCTCAGGTTGGTAGTATGAGGTAAGAAATAAGAGTCAAGGTGCAGTAGAGCCAAAGCGGTGACTTCCCAGTTGCTATCGAAAGTAGAACGAAGTTAGAGTAACTATGAAACACTCCCTTTATCGTTCTGTATTTAGACTAACCTTGATGTATGGAAGTGAGAGCTGGGTAGATTCAGGATATCTGATACATAAGCCAGAGGTAACTGATATGAGGGTAGCACGAATGATTGCTCGGACAAATAGATGGGAGCAATGGCAGGAAGGTACTCGTAAAGGAGAGGTATTAGCTACTGTGGAATTAACACACTACTGTCGACCAAAATATTATGTGCACTCGAGTTTGAAGGTTGTTTGTGAAGTAACCAATAGACCTAAGTAAAATCCAATAACATCAACATTTTCATCGTTCCATTTTACGTTAGTTTATGTAGGTTAGGAATTTTTAATTTATATTTTAATATTTTTTTATCGCAGTTGAAACACAAAAAGTGCCCGTTTTTAAGCCTGATTCAACCATGCGTCACATTTAAGAATTATTATCTCACAAACCCGTCATCAGATCGAATCCAAATCTTAACACAATATACATTGGAATGTTGTATAACAGGTTTATTAATTTTAAAATGTTGTGTGTTCAAGAACGAAAGTTGTTATCTTTTTTGTAAGGAAACTTTTTCTCGGTTGGGGTCGTTGGAAAATGTACTTCTTGCTTGCGTTGTATTCCTTATACATCAAAAGGTTATGCTGTATGACTGTGAAATACGTAAATTAATTCACTTATTTTATATCGGCTTGTATTTATACGGGGAATTAAGACATGGTTCACCAGCTAGCCGCTCCGGCAAATGCTGTACAGCGTTGCTGATATGGAGCCCATCACTTCCGAACGAGGTGCACCATGACGCGTGATGGAGCCCATCTTGGCAACGTTGTACAGCTTCACCGGAGCGGCTAACTGCTGAACCATGTCTTAATTCCCCGTACAAATACAAACCGATATAAAGTAACTGAATTCATTTACGTATTTCACAATCATACAGAATACCTTTTTGGTGTATAAGGATTACAACGCAACCAAGAACTACATTTTCCAACCACCCCGAGCCGAGAAAAAGTTACCCTACAAAAATGATAACAACTTTGTTCCTTGGACAGACAAAATTTTGAAATTAATAAACCAGTTATACAACATTCCAATGCATATTGTTTTAAAATTTGGATTCGATCTGATGACGGGTTTGCAAGGTAATAATTCTTAAATGTGACGCATGGTTGAAACACGCTTAAAAACGGGCACTTTTTGTGTTCCAACTGCGATAAAAATATTAAAATATAAATTAAAAATTTTAAACCTACATGAACTGACGTAAAATAGAACGACGAAAATGATGACGTTATTGGATTTTATGTAGGTCTATTGGTTAACTCAAAAACAACCTTCAAACTCGAGTACACATAATATTTGGGTCGACAGTAGATGAAGCTGTTCGTATGAGCCGACTCAGGAGGTGGGTTCATGTGAAGGGAATGGGGGAGGAGAGATTACCCAAGAGGTTAATGAGTACGGCTGTGGAGAAGCAGAGGTAACCTAGCTGGCGATGGTTAGGTTTTGTGTTGAACGATTTCAAAGTGAGATGTCCGGACTGCTAACAGCAAAAAGGGGTTCATGGAAGTGTCTTCAACGTAAACAGAGTCTTGCAGACTAGACTGGACGCCGAAAGGCAAAACAGTATATAATGGATATGTATGTTTGTATCTCGAAATTTCATCACCTCATTGCGCGACCGGCCACGATGGCCGAGAGTGCTAACGCGCTACCTCGTGCCACGCTGGCGTCCGGAGAGCATGGGTTCGAATCCCACGTTGGTCGTCCTGAAAATGGTTTTCGTGGGCTCCCATTTTCACCACCAGGCAAATTCCGGAACGGTTCCTTTCAACAGGTCCATGGCTGATTTCCTTCCAATATCCCTTCCCTGACCCGTCCAGAACAGTAAAGTACATGGTCATTTGCTGCATTAATAAAATTATTACTACTGGACTTATCGCACTACAATTGATGCGCTTCTGGGTGAACACTAGTGTCATGTTAGTGCAGTTCCTTTGAAATTTCACGTGTTTATTTCAAAATTGTGTTCGTTGTAATTGTGTATTTATAATAGCTGCCTGTGTCATGGGGTTCTCACTTACTTGTTGACCTAATGAAGTGAATCGTGCACATGATTTGGCTGAGCAATACTAACAAATGTACCTTTTAAATACTACCCAGCCAGCGAATAGTTACCGGTGGCGGAAATCGGAACTAATGCGCTCCGCCCAGCCACACGCCTGCGATAGAAATGCAGTCGTCGCCAGTGAAACCTCATCGCATGGTGTGTGTGCATGTTTCGTGCTGGGTCGTGCGCTGTGCGGTGTGTTCTTATTGCATGATTGTACATGCATTCACGCTCTTTCTCCGCACCCGCCCTAGGCAGCCAAAACGTGGCGAGTGACATAATGTATACACAAAAGTCATGCTCCACGTCTAGCGGTTGTCTAGCTGTATGACTTTCACCAAGGCGGTCCGGGTTCGATTCCCGGTCAATGCATGTGAGATTTTCGAAGTGAAATGCCACGTCCTGTGGTTCGGATTCCACGTAAAAAGGAGGTCCCGTGGCTCATGATCTCGAGATTAACGGTCACGTTAAACTACAAGCTTGCTTTTTCGTCTAGCGGTAACAATTCACTGTCTGGGCAGTATGTCTAATCTACAAACGTTTTCTTTCCATTTAACCGCCGGTCAAAGTGGCGCAGTCTTTTAAGCCTTTTTCTTAAAACCCCATGATTGTGGAGTTGGCCTCCGTAATCGTCACCTAACTTGGTACAGTACATTTAGTGACATTGTTATGATGTTATGATGCATGGAACTGATGGCCTGGATGATCGAGCTCCTTAATGAGACAACATGAGACTTTCTCTTCTGGATATTTCTTTCGTAATTTGGTGTGTCTAGAGCCACTGTAAATGGAACGTAAGTCCTATAAGATTTCTATTATTATACCTTGTGCATCTGGGCACTAAGAAGGTAAAATATACATAGGCTGCATCTATAAACTTTATGAGCTATAAAATACAATGTACCATAAAAATTTAGGAAATAAACAATAATTTGGGGCAATACTCAAAGTCGCCTTTTTATTTTCCCAATTTCTCTAAATAATTTTAACATTCAAATAACAGTGGGGATCAGAAGAATGTCATATTCATCCAATTGCATGGAACTGATGGCCTCGATGATCGAGCTCCGTAATGAGACAACAACATTTATTTATTTATTTATTTATTTGTTGATGGTACACAACGGGGCTCAATGTGCGCCCCAATAATAGTGCACCTACACAGTAAAATACATTTCCTGATATGTCTGCATTAACTATTAATATCTTAATGTAATTCTTAAAACTAGGAAGTTCACACAGATCAAAATGCATAGTAGTAAAAAGATAATATAAAAACTGAATCTAAATTTGATCTAATGCTAAATATAAAAACAGGTTTTGAAATTATTACATAATAAACTAAATTAATAACTAGGGAACAGGCCTATCCACATATACACATAGTTGATTCTGTTATGTGTGATAATTTTATTTCAAGTATGAATTAGAGTGACTGGATTATAATTTCCAAGAACGGTCTGATTGAGAGACAGAAATCTAGTTTCCAGTTTACACGAACCGCATCGTTGTAAATACTGCAAAGCCTCCATACAGGTGAATTGTTATGTGAAGTGGTATTGGTTATATCATTTTTGAATATTGTGGTTGATCTTGTAGTTAAGCGAGGGATGTTGAAATTTAGGAGCGATAGGAAAAAATTAGTTATCAATTAGACCGTTAATGACTTTATAAAGGAATTTCATATCATTCACTTGCCTTCGCGACTCCTAACTAGTCATGCCGAAATTCAAAAAAAAGTTCACCGTAGGGTACTGAACCCGCTAACCACTGGTTCATGTGATATTTTTCACCGAAACGCATTTTTGATACATCACTTTTGAACGTACCCACTGACCGACCATGCTGTCGCTACATGCTAACATTCTTAGGAGCTATAAAATGGTTGATCTTTTGACTACGGAGAACACCACTATTAAATAATCTGAGGCTAAATTATGACACTTCTATTTTCTACGAAGCTCAGATATTATCACACTGTAATTCTGTATCATCGAAACATTCTTTAAAATGTGATTTCTGCTTTTGGTAAGGTAGTAACCTCGCAGAAGCGCGAACCGGAACCAGACAGACGCTGCACGACCAGTGTAGTTAAAAGCTAATGCAGCGCATAGCTGAGAGCTTACCACATGTGTTTGGATTATCATCCAAGTTGGATGCCCGTTGTATTAAGTCCGTCTATAAGACGAGGTCACAGTCCGCCTGTAGGCGAGGTAAGCAATCCTAGTGCATCGCACTTTATTTCAATTCGAACAGTGCATGATATTGTTAAATATTACAGCCGGAGAAGGCTTGTGCTACGAATTCTGTGAATTTTTGGGAAAGGTGATCATAACCGTGGAACGCCACATTTTCAGCCACGTGCTTGAACGTAATACTTCGACATCTTCGAGTGGCGATAAATACATCACTCCCAGTAAAATAATTAATAACCCAGTGGATCATTTCTACACTCGTAACTAGGAATATTGCTTTAATCGCAAGTGCGATTCTTTTCAGTGAAACGCAACGCCAATGCCACGTGATTTGTGGGCAAGTGAAATCTGTATCAGCGAAACAGATAACAGTGCATGGCCAATTTTTAAACCATCTGCGCCGTGTAGAAGCAGTGAGTTTAGTGCCACGTTAAAGCTAGCTTCTGTGAAATTGTGCTACGCTTATTCATTTTACCTTAAAGTGGTAAAGTCATATTTCAAGATGTCATATTTTGACGACCACGTGTACGACAATCCTTGTTACGCATCACCTGTGGAGATGAACTGTTAAGCCTCATAATGTGAAGGAGTGGACCAGAGAACTACAGCCGATGACGGAAGAACCATGGTTTTAGCATCCGCTAATCCAAGGAAGATGACGACTTTGAGGAGGAGTCTGGTTATATCATCACGACAACGACGAGGACGAATAAAGGCCGTGGAGATGGACAGAGCCGATGTGGAGGCACAGATTGGACAACCCTTGTCCGGAGACCAAAGTCTTATTATATCCCTCGGGTCGTTGGAATGACCGAGATGTAGACATCCTTTCTTGTGAGTCCGAAATATTAATTCCTTGTGAGGTTCTTTTGTGGTGTAGCTTAGTGTAGTTTATTGTAGTTTATTGTAGAATCAGCCGAACTTCTTGACAAGCCATAGGTAGGTTTTGTATTGTTAGAATTAATCCTTGTAGTTCACTTTCAGTGATTGTTAGTCACCTGTAGTGATTGAATTTCTCATCGATCACGGTGCATTCTGAGGGACATCGCTACGATGTTATTTCTACCCCTGCTAAGCGTGACAGTAGTCCTGTTACTACGTTTTGTTCAACCCTAGTTGGGTGATCTTGTATAGTTATATGGGATGACGGTCAGACGGCATGGCCCAGTGTTATTTTTATAACACCCCTTTCTAGTAAATGTCGTCAAGCCACTGATTTCGTCAGAACAGTCCGTATCGTTGGATAGCCGACTGTAGCTATCACTTTTGTAATACTATGTCATTTTTCATTTTTGATGTGCTATGAAGCCATCCAGTTCAAGTTTGAACACATTCAGAGTGATACAGTTTGTATGCAATCTAGCATCGAACCAAGCAACGAATGCCGTATCATTGGCAAACTTAGCAATTGTAAGATTTGCACCTTTATAATGTTTATTTCGTGTCAGTGTTTCGTCACAATTGTTATGTTGGTTATATTTAGACAGAGCAGTTATGAACTGACATATCTGCACATTTCAAAGAGGTTCAGATTCAGTGGAATATCTATGTTTTTCTTTTCTTTGACTTTTCAAACATGCTATATCTTTGAGCATAGTTTTAAGACGTGATGTTAAGCCTAATGCTTGTGTAAATTTATATCATATCTGGGAAATGATAACAAGGACAGTTTTCTAAGAAGACTTTCTGCATGAAAGCTTCCTGCCTTCAGTGATGTGTATTTTCTAAACTGTCCGTGTGAATGATTGCGAGTAGAGAGGCTAGCTCGAATCATGGACAGGTGTTTACAGTTCCCAGCATGCAGCGTACTAGAGCACACTCACTCAGTGAGACCATAACTTTTCCAGACTGACAATGCTTATAGCATTACTGACATTTATATGATGTGTATCATATGTAGGTCAATGTCCAGGCCACCATTTTGTAATGATCATACGTTTTGCTACTTAGAGATGACTGGCGAGGAGCCATGTGTTTGCATCGCTACTAGAGCGAATATCTTTCTTCTCCATCTGAGAATGTTTTCACGTTATGTGAAGGATTATTTATGGTAATTAAGAGGCTAGATGAGACATCTGTTTAGAGGCTATATTCATGTGTGTCCAGACTTCGATTCTGTTGACTGTGTTATTGTAGGGAGGTAACTGCTGTTTATGCCAGACCTTACCCAGAGGTAAATTAAGTGAGCCGAGAGCCACTAATAACCTGTGTTATTGTTATGTCCGAGCGGGAGAGCTCGTTGACGGTGTTTTATAGCAGAGATTGATCTCGCACGAGACTGCTACTGCTGAACCCAAGGTATTCAGGATTGTCAGCCTATTCGTCATAAACCAACGATAATTTAAACCAACGATTCTAATAATCAGTAACGTCATTATTATAAACCTGATGATAATTAACTACACATAGCATTTAACCTTGATTTCCTTACATTTTGGACCTGCTGGCTGGCACTTGCTTTGTGCACACTTCCCTCGTGGAAGTAATCTAGGACAGATAACACTAATTTTTATCGACGGAGTGCTTGCTCGACCTTTAGTCAGTAGCTGGTGGAGCGTGAGCCTCATGCGACGTTAGACGTAGTTTTCACTACGCAATCGCCAACGTAAATCACATGCACGTAGATGACACTGGTTTACAAACAGTAACCCAGGGCGAAGGCAGGAATAATAATGTTTACGGTCTTGTTTTACTCATTTCAAGTGTATGTTAACCCTTTGTTTACCCCTTTACTTAGATTATAAGAGGGCATTTAATGTTTTTGTTTGACGGCTTGTCATGTAGATTTTGTATTAAATTGTTTTTGCTTTACGGATGTCATCGCCGTAAATTTTGTATTAATTGTTAGGAATTAGCTAGATTTAAAAATAAATGTAAATGAGGAAATGGTATCCTCCTAACTTAGATTTGCTATTGCTCCCCTGTTAAATGTCAATTCCGTTATTGGCTTATTTTGTAACTTATTTTAGAGACTATTGCCGTACCATTTACCCAGCGTTGCTGTTGTTGCTTTACTTTGTCAGATAGATCTTTCGCGAGGGTTTACAGTAGTTTACAGTTAGGGTACTGATCTTTTATTTGTATTTATTTATTAGTTTGCGGATTACCCGATAGAAACCCTCCGAACTAGGCTAGGTGTCTGAATATTTTAAATAAATATTTCTACAAGTTTTACCTAACTGACAGTAGTGGCTATGCTGGCTAAAGCGCAGCATTAGGTCATGGGGCCAAGCTCTCTGCTGACTTGGTAGACGCGTGGGTTCGAGCCCCACCGTCGGCCGTCCTTGAAATGGTTTTCCGTGGTTTCCCATTTTCAACACCAGGCAAATGCTGGGACGGTACCTTCTGACAGGCCACGGCCGCTTCCTTCCCCATCCTTGCCCAGTTTCATTCACCATCATTCATTTCATCTCCCAATAACTCCCCTCATGAGGTTGGTGTCAGAAAGGGCATCCGGCCGTAAAAACCATTGCCACAAAGACTTCCATCGCATCTCATCCCCGACCCCGTTGGAAAAACGGGAATAATAAGGGGTTGACATACATACATTTCTACAAGTTTTACCTAAGTCTGGAAGTTTAATTTCTCGGTCTAGCTTTAGGGGGTGTATTTACTTGGGCTGTCTATGACCTTTTAGCAACCATGTCACCACGGATCCCCTGGATCATGGATTTCTCGTGCCGCTGTGGCCTATTAGAAATTCACCCAATCCTCATGGCACATGGGTCCGGCAGGTGAGTTGTTAGGGATGTCGTTTCGGCTGTTGGCAACCCTGATAGCTCCTCTGACGGGCACAGTACCATGTGTGGGTAATTGCCCGTTATTTTGAGGTTTAAATATCTCTTCTTTCGTAATTTGGACTTCAGTTTACGGACACAATCGTTGTAATTGTACAGTTTGTGTGATACACACACCGATTTGCAGTATCAGCCTATGATCTGGTGTCCAGATTGCATTCAAAGGGAAGCGTTGATAGGGTATTGTTGAGTCCTCACCTGATGGTACGGTCTTACACCAAAAGCCGATCAACAGTTCTGCTAGATAATGTACTACGATCGTTATCGTGCCCTTACCGATAGCTTCTGACAGGGAATACAGTACAGTCCCTACTACACAAGGAAATGGGAGTGGTACGCGATTCCAGGATTCAGGGAATACTCCTCACTGAAAGAGTGTGAAAGTTTAACCCATTGAGTGCCAAGTGCTATTACGGTTTTCTTACTGCTGAGCGCCAAGGACAGTTTCCGCTTTTTGCAAGCTTTTGCTTCACCACTCACAGTTCAGCTGCTATTGTAGGTAGAAACTTGAATATTTCGTTAAATTTTTAAAAATATGATTGCCTATACGAATAAAGCCTTACTTAGTTCATTTATGACCATTAGTAAACATTTAGCTGCCAGAACCCAATTTTTTTAAATTAAAATTTAAACAAAACAAATGTTTAGCAATAAAAGTAGGTAAAACAAAACATATTTTATGCATCGTGAACATATCCATTGAATAGTGCAACTTATTATAAAGCTAAATTGAGAATTTCATTCATTTTTAACCTAAAATAAATCTGTAGTAAATATAAATTCTGTAATTTACATTGGCCTACCCAAATGGCCCAAACATTCAATGAAAGTCTTATTACATTCGTATGATTTATTTGTCAATACTTACGAAATACTAACGGTACAAACTTATTTTACATAACACTTATATCGCAATATCATAGTAATACTACAAATAATAATAATAATAATAATAATAATAATAATAATAATAATAATAATAATAATAATAATAATAATAATAATAATAATACGGTAATAATAAAAATAATACTATTATTGGTATATTGCCTTTCACAGCCAGTGAATTAAAATTCAGCAATTCTTCTAGGTTTGTGCCGTGTCTTGTGTGGGGTTTCGCACCAAGCTGGCTCATCGGCGGGCTCTTGGTGTTCCCGCCCGGACCCCCACAGGAGTAACGAACTGCGCGCCACCTCCCTTTATATTAGGTGCAACTGCAACACTTGACAGCGAGAACTAAAAGCTCAAGCCAGGGGGTCCGGGCGGGGACACCAAGAGCCCGCCGATGAGCCAGCTTGGTGTCCTAGGCGAAACCCCACACAAGACACGGCACAAACTTAGAAGAATTGCTGAGTTTTAATACTATTATTAATATTAAAAAGTAACCAAATTCAGTGCAAATATATTACAGAGGCCACAAAGATATGTAGTCTATGATTTGTCAGGCACAATGGATGGACGGATTTCTTGCATATGAACAATAAGACTGCTAGTGTTGACCCCGCACCAAAATAAAGTGCGCCTGCTGATTGGAATGGTATACTGAAACTACTTTATATCCTTAAAAAATAAAATAGCCTGTCTATTTCATTAATATTAAGTCTTAAACTAACTATATTGGTAAACTCTGAAAGGAGATTACTGTTACATTTAATAATTAATATATTTACTCGACCTGAGAAGCCGTCTACAATTTACTGACCTGAGTTTCCTACATAAAATTATGAATGGTTACACAAAATGTAACATGCTCTTAAGCTACTTCCCACTCCATGTTCCCTCCCGTTCAACACGCCAGAACCATTTACACCACATACCTCGCCCACGTCTTGAAGTATAGAAGCGCTCTATTTTCCACCGTCTACCTACCCTTAGCAACTCCCTTCCAAATATTGACATATTCTCTCCCTATCGAACATTCAAACATAACTTTAGAAGATCCCTTTCACCCTCAATTCCTAACCCCTCACCCTCCTAATCACTCACTACCCCAATCACTCCCTGCGTCCTTCCCGAGATTTATCCCTTCAGCCATCACTGTCAATTGTTACCTGTTATTGTTGTATCTAATAATTATTAAATAAATAAATAAATAAATAATTAATAAAAAGTAAAGAAAGGACGTTGGTGCTCAGAGGGTTTCGCCCACTTCATTGAGTGTGAGTAAAGGACCCACCATCATGGATGAAAGGATAACGAAGGATTATATTTTCATCCTGAAGTAAAATTGAAAAACTTGGCCTCACCTGTTCCCTCAGCATTTCTCCCATGTACCCATTGGTCAACGAGCGTCCGATGACCTAACCTGCCCGAACTCTGCAGTCTCTGACTGACCTCTCTGACCTGAGTCCGAAGCTTTTTATAGTGAGGAAGCGAGGTTGTTGCTGCCCTGGTTGAACCAGGCGCGGATTCAAGGGGGGGGGGGGGGTCACGGGGGTCATGACCCCCCCCCCCCCCAATCGGAGACCAACTTTTTTTGCAAACTCAAAAAACGAAAACACAATTACTGTACCAGACAAATAAAACTTAACGAATTTTAACTGAAAAACAGTTTTTTTTTCTTCATTTTATTCAATACTGAATTATCTTTATTGGAATTATTATGTTCTGTTACAACTGTACATATTTACAACTTCTAACCTCTTGTATAAAAACTATTAGTTATACAACAAAATCAACTCGTCTATTTTGTTTAGCAAACCTTGTGATTACCTAATCGATGTTTATAGTGATGTCACGATGAATGTGCAGTAATGCACGGATAGGAAACTGGGGCTTTTTTCGCACCAAAAATTTTTGCCGACGTCCAAACTGCAAGCTTGGTTGGCAATTTAAGCTGTGACTTTCTGCCTTTGTCGGTACCAACTCGACTTGCCGAAACTGTTACGTACCTTGATCCTTTTCTCGAAGCTTGATGTAAAAGTCGCAAAACACGCCGTTGCAATTTGTACGAATATTTTTGGTGCGCTAAACGCATCAAATTTCTATCCATGAAGCTTGCAAAAAAATTGGTCTGGTTTTGTACGTTTGGTTATTTTGTGATTGCGTTTTAAGTGATACCATTTTTCTTAACAATTTCGATTCTCTGACCTCCCCATCCACCGACCCCCCCCCCCCCCCCAAGCCAAACTCTAGATCGATTCTCTGACCCCCCCCCCCCAAAACCAAACTCTAGATCCGCGCCTGGGTTGAACTGGGGTTGAATGTCCGATACGGTTTAGCCTTGAACCGAAAATCGGGACATAACAGTTTGGTGATACCCTTGCCTTAGAGAATGGATACTCACCGAGTGCATCATGCTGTTGTGGAACTTTTTGGACTTAGAAATGGAAAATACTCTTCGTTTCAAGTGAACTTGGTTCAAACGTAGCCTATATGTCAAAATCGTCGAAATATGTTAAAGAGACCAAGTCTAATAAGGTGGTATTCAAGGCCAAGCTTTAGGATTCTGTCGTCATCCATCCTCAGAACGAGTTCCTTCCAATTTCATATGCTTTGGTTAATTCTATTATTCAGTGAAAATATATGCTACTGTATTTAATTGCTGCCTTATCTCTTCGTTGCACTTTCTATCTTTTAGGGATCTCGGGAGCTTCATTTCTGATGATAGTATCTTGTTTCGATAACTCGTTTTATTGACCCATATCTTGCTTCCATCTATCGTTATTATTATTGTTATTATTATTATATTTCTCAGATATTATTATGGTATGTTTCCTTTTTAGAATAATACTCCAGTTTACAGTAGTTTAGTCTTCTTTACGTAATCCTGATCTTGCCTTGTCCTAGTTTGTAAAAGTGCAACACATTGCGCGCAGTGATCTTATGTGCCCCCTGGTCACTGTCACCCGGTGACTATACTAGTGGACCTTTGTACTGAGGGGTCATGGTGGCACAGCGGTCAAGCCGTTCGCCACTCACAAAGGTAGACGGGGTTAGATTCTCTGTCAAAACACGTGCGATTTCCGAAGTGAAATGCCATGTCCTGTGGTTCGGATTCTACATAAAAGGGAGGTCCCGTGGCTCATGATGGTAAGATTATCGGACACTTAAAACTACAAGCTTCTTTTCTTTGTACTGAGCCTACATGTAGGCCTACTTTCATAAATTAGCTAAGTTTTAATGATGTACTGTACGTTATTATGGAATATTTCCTCTTTTGTAACAGAAATGAATAGGAAACACATATGAACGCGTGCAAGTTGTTGGTAATAATAAGAACTCCCTGCGCAATATATCAGGCGCTGTTCAGTGTTTCCGCTCCGTGTCTCCGCATATGCAATATCCGGTGTCAGATCACACGCATTGTTCGTGACGTGCAGATCCATCAAGGTACATTGCGACAATATTATATGTATTCCGGAATGGTCCAGATAATTGCCTCTTGGCTTCCAACAGAGACTGATAATAGACGGATCATGATCATATCCGCACGACCTAATCACTACATACACCCTCCCTGTAAACCAGGGGTTCTCAGCCATTTTGAGATTGCGAGCGCCACCTTTATGCGATACCAAGTGCCCGAGCACGATTACATTTAATATAATAATATAGGCTCGTCGAAAAAGGTTACAGCAATTTCAAAATATCATATCTCCCGTTGTGAGTGAGATAAATTAAAAATTCGACCTGAAAACTAATCAGAAACTTATCGAGTTTCAGTTTTAGATGTGACTATACTCCGCCCGTGACCTTCAGCCGATGCACAGAATGAGTGCGTGACAGAAAGCTGCCAAGCCACTGTTTCAGTAGTGAGTGTGATTGCAATGTTGACAATTCAGCAGAAAGCACAGTGAGTGTTGTGGTTAATGGAGTTTAATTCTGTAATAACTGTTCAGCGCACTTTCCGACGTATTTACGGTAGGGATTCCCCCTCATGCTAATGTTCAAGACGCTCTGAACGCAAGATTACCTGATCGTTGGATTGGTAGTACCGCTCCTATTCAATGGCCTCCTAGAAGCCCCGATTTGACACCCCTAGACTTTTTTTTTGTAGGGATACGTAAATAACATTGTATTTAGTGACCCGGTCGGGGATCTGCAACATTTAAGACAACGCATCACCGCTGCGGTCCCTACAATCACGCCTGAGATGATCCAGCACACTTGGGCCGAAATGGACTATCGGCTGGATATTTGCAGGGCCAACAAGGGAGCGCACATAGAAACATTATTATAAGGTATAAAACAACTTTTTGAGTTGGTGAATTTAACAAAAAATACTCATTTTAATATCTCGAATAGTTCCTGAGCTTTGGTCTATTGAAATTGCTGCAACCCTTTTCGATGACCCTGCATTATTATTCATAATAATAATAATAATGCCAGGAGCATGCAACTCTATTTCCTTTTCCTCTCTCTCCATCAGAAGTGCTGAAATAGTTAAGGATTCACCGCTCACCAGTCATGCTGCAACTGCTTGCATGACTCACGCAGATAAGATACATGACGGGTCGTTCCCAGAAAGTGAAAGTCGAAGGCAGATTCTCGAATGAAATTACTGTAACGTCGGGTATCCCTCAGGGCAAGGTAACCGGAACGTCGTTATCTTTGGCGTTTATAAATGACTTACCAAATGGGATTCGCAGTGACTGTCGATTGTTTGCGGATGATTGAGTAATATATCGAAAGAGACATGACTCACAAGACAACGCAGTACTTCAAGACGACCTGAACCTGGTCTATAAGTGGGCGATTGAAAATAAAATGAAAATAAACACAAGAAAATGTAGTCTTATAAGAATAGGGAAAGTGCGATGGCAAGATTTTCAATATACCATTGGCTCGGAAATACTTGTAGAAGAAAATTCTTGCAAATATTTGGGCGTTCACGTAAGGAATGATATGAAATGGAGGACTCATGTAGGATGTGTAGTTTCTAAAGCTTACAAATTCCTTCACTTTGTAATGTGTGTATTGAAAAGAAGTAGTACCTCTGCTAAAGAATAAGGTTATTTGACACTTGTAAGACCTATTCTTGATTACGCCTTGGCGGTTTGGGATCCATATCAAGTAGGGCTCATAAATGAGTTCGAATAGGTACAAAGAAAGGCCGCTAGATTTGTGCTCTGTGACTTTCATCCCAGGAGCAGTGTGAGCCGTATGTTAAAGAAACTTGGGTGGGAATCACTTGAGGCTAAGAGGATGAAATCTAGACTCTGCGCTATGTACAACACGTATACAAATCAACCAGCATGGGGTGAGATTAGCAAACGTATGGAAAAGCCCACTTACATGGGTAGGAGCGATCATCCTTTCAAAGTTAAGGGCCGACCACAGCGAACAAATTATGGTAAATATTCTTTCGTAAACTGTGCCATTGATAACTGGAACTCTCTACCTGCCGCAGTCTTAGAGCCTTTTCCCAAACATATAGGTGTGTTTAAGAAAAGACTGACTATTTGTGTAAATACTCCAGTTTAATTGTTATTGAATTGTTATGTATAATTATTTATTTGTTATGTATATCCAATTTGCCACCGGGACACCCCCCCCCCCCCCCACCATTGCAAATACATGAATGAATGAATGGATGAATTTACGTATGGACAGTTGAGTAGAATCAGCATTTTTCGTGATACTCAAAAAACAATAATAATAAATAATAATGTGATTGGTTTTACGTCCCTTTTAACTACTGCAGCTTTTAGTGCCTCCGAGGTGCCGGAATTTCACCCCGAAGGGGATTTTTAACGTGCCAGTTAATATACTGGCACGGCTCCCTCACATTTGCGCAGCTGACTGCGCCAGGATTTGATCCTGCAATCTTGGACACAGCAGACAAGAACGTTACCACTGAGCCACGCAGCGAGTCATTCATAAAACAGGAATGTCCAATTATATTTACTGTAGATTAAAAGTTCACTATTTTACAAAATGATAAAATTTCTGATGTCAAATCCTGTAATAAAAACACTGGTAGTCATGTTCGTGCAGCAGAATGGATCTCATGGGGCATGGTGTAAACTATACTTTAAATCCATTAGCCACTCTTGGAATTATACTGTATTTGAGGCACCTCGAATCAAAACCCGCCAAATCGATACATTATGAAAATTGAGATAAGCATTGTTTCTTATAGCTTTTGATGCGCTGAATTCATTAAAACTATTATTTTGTCACAAAACCCGCTACATACTACTGTAAAACGAAGTCAAAGTTGAGGCTTAGGCTAGTTGCAATATCCGCCAAGTCCAAAGACAGTTTCGCCATTTTTGGTGACAAAACCCGCCACATCCACATCAGCCAATAGGAGCACCCAGTTCCGCCATCTTACCTTCCATGATGCTTTGCGAAGTGTTTACTCTTTACCTACCAGCATTAGTCAGAGAACGTACCCCCACCTGACGTGATTGGAATGGTTTATGTTGTTATACTTTCCGATAATAATAATTTGTTTTCGATAATTTTGACAAAGAACCTAGAAGAACAATAACATTTCGGCCCGGGGTGAAGTTTTCCACAGAACTGACATTTGCGAACATAAACGTGTCACGAGATATGACTCACGTACAGCCAGAATACATAACGGAGGGGTTGTCCTTTAGGCACAAGAAGTGAAAGATGTTTCGAGACTGCTTTCGAAGCATTTTGGAGAAAGATAGAGGGAAAATGAAGAGCTGCAGTTTTATTGCAATCTGGAAAGTCGTGGCAAACACGAAGGGAATGATGAAGATTGTGAAACTACTATTGAGGATGAGGTAGAAACAGACATTGTGTAGCTAGAACTTCCAATAAAGAATGTGATTTAATAGTTGAATGACGATAGTTTTGTCTCTAAGAACCTGAACCATATGAATTGAACATGAAGTTAATTTGACGTTTTTCCTTATAATTATTATTCAGTACTGTACAGTATTATTACCCTTTCATGAATTGATTGCCGGCGGTGGAGATGGGAACTATTCTTTGTGTACTGTTACGCAAGTAGGATATGACTCAGCTCCCGTACCTTCAGTCATCGTTTAACTGTCCATGGTGACATGAGCTCCTATGACTCTTATCTGACGCAATACAGCTTGACCTATGTGCAGACTGCACTCTGTCATGGCTGTGTCCTCCGCTTCGCACCGCGGGGCTCGTGCTACAATAAACAAACGCTGGCACAGCCACTCTCAGCGGCAATCAAATCTTGAATGGGTAATATTAGTTTTATTCTTTTTCTGTTTATTCTTTCAAGCCAATAATCTTTGTGCTAATAAAACACAAAAATGATACTCAAGATTTTGTATTTTATAACCCAAATTTAGTTAACTTTCATTCATAATATTAATTTCTTAGTAAAGCTTACGCAGTTTCTACAATCTCATCGCAACTCCAAATTTATTAGGGGTCCTTGGTATCAAAACCTGCCAAATCCAAATCATAGTAGCAAACCCCGACAAATCCGAATTATTACTTTATATTTTTCTAAATAAATGTACAACTGTCTAGGGGATCAGCTTCATACTTCGTCACTGTTTTTAAAAAGGATTAATTAACTTTTAGTGAAAGAAGTATTTCATATTGAGTACTGGTTCGTTATGGCAGTTTTTGCCACTTTGCCAAAAAAGTGAAGGAATGGATTTGGAGGGTTTTGATTCTAGGCACCTCATTTATAAAGGACAACATGTGTGATCTATTTTCATCCCAGAAGTTTCAAAATTGATCGATCATACTGTAAGTAAATAAATAATTTTATTCCGCGCTCATTCCAGGCAAATGTCGCGTACCTTTGAGACACTACTCCAATCCCAGACCTTACAAAATAACAACTATACCCACAGTTACAGTCTTACAATAACACAGAAACATGCGCATGGGCCTGATGACCAAGTTATCCCAAGTCCATAAATTAATAAATAACAAACAGACATCTTAAAGTTAGTTAACGTGAATATTAATTGGCATTATGGCAAATTAAAGAATCTGCCAAGATGTTTGCAAACAAAAACATACAAATGTTCATATGTTGTGTTCCTGTCTCGGGAATTAACATAGGATACCACAGTTCCATTAATAATAATAATAATTGTTTTTTTTAGTTTTTCGAGGGAAACGTGGGGAAATCTTCAAAAGACAGATTGCAAGCTTCCGGACTTACAACTGTGCAGGATTCTTACCTACTAAAACCCCACAAACCCTATACTTCGCTTAAGGCCACCCCGGAACTGCCGGTTCAGCCTTACTTCAGGGTGGAGCCCCTGTTACGACCAGAGGTCTCAGTCAATTTCATTAAACGTGATGATAATGAAATTACTCATAATCATCTTCACTGTCTTCAGCAACCAATCTTCTCGGTTCCTCTTCTTTTTTGTTTTCAGCATCTCAGAGATGTAGACAGCAATCTGTGCCCAACTTTCTCTTCTGCTGAGCATTTTATCCACCACATTGTCTGGTGTAATGACACCAACTTTTGTCTCCAGAAGCCTTCGAAGATTTCTCCACCTCAAGCATGCAAAGAATGTGTGCTGAACATCGTCCCATTGATCATCACAATAACGACACCGTGAACTCAGTGAAATTCCCATTCGATGGAGGTATCTATCTATATATATAAAGCACAAAGTTTGTCTGTCTGTCTGTCTGTCTGTCTGTCTGTCTGTTATGTATACAAATCTACACCGTTTCACCGATCTGAACCAAAATGTGTATACTTACCCTTTGGAACCCTGCGAGTAACACTGTCTGCTTGAAATTGCGGACAGACCACTCCATTCCCTGCATTTAGGCCCTTTGGCCCAAATCTACACCGTTCCACCGATCTCAACCAAAATTTGTATATTTACCCTTTGGAACACTGCGACTAACACTGTCTGCTTGAAATTGCGGAGAGGCTACTCCATCCCATGCATTTAGGCCCAATGGCACAAATCTACACCGTTTCACCGATCTGAACCAAACTTTGTATACTTACCCTTTGGAACCCTGCGAGTAACACTGTCCACTTAAAATTTCGGACAGACCACCCCATTCCCTGCATTTAGGCACTTTGGCACAAATCTATACCGTTTCACCGATCAGAACCAATATTCGTAAACTTACCCTTTGGTACCCAGCGAGTAACACTGTCTGCTTGAAATTGCGGACAGACCACTCAATTCCCTGCATTTAGGCCCTTTGTCCCAAATCCACACCGTTTCACCGATCTCAACCAAAATTTGTATATTTACCCTTTGGAACACTGCGACTAACACTGTCTGCTTGAAATTGCGGCGAGGCCACTCCATCCCTTGCATTTAGGCTGTTTGGCACAAATCTACACCGTTTCACCGATCTGACCCCAATTTTATATACTTACCCGTAGAACCCGACAAGTAACACTGTTCACTTTAAATTTCGGACTGACCACACTATTCCCTGCTTTTTGGCCCTTTGGCAGAAAACTACACCATTTCACCGATCTCAACCAGATTTTACATAATTACCCTTTGGAACTCGACGAGTAACACTGTCCACTCGAAATTTCGGACAGACCACTCCATTCCACGCATTTAGGCCCTTTGGCACAAATCTACATCGTTCACCGATCGAAAACAAAATGTGTATACTTACCCTTTGGAACCCGATGAGTAACACTGTCCACTCGAAATTTCTGACATACCACTCCATTCCCTGCATGTAGCTCAGGAATTCCTCGGGGTTGCCAGCTTCCTAACTCACCAGTCATGAGCCCTTGAGGGTGTACCAGAAGTGGTGGGTCTACACACACCCTGCCTCTTTGAGGGCCTTGAGCAGAAGACAGGAGATATTATGAAAAGGAAAAGAAGGCAGACCCCTCGAAGAATGAGGGTATCAGGAAAGATGAGACAAAGCCAATTAAGGCGGGAAATTGAAAGACTCCCTAGCCCTCGGATACCCTAATACAGTCTGGGTCGGAAGAGAACAAGAGTTGACCAAGGGAGGCCGACAGGAAAGAGAACTGAAATGAGCCCGGCACCAGGAAGTAGAAGCGATGCCAGACTCAGCTGGGGTTCCGTGGTCGCCAACCCACGTCCCACAAGTTGTGAGACCCTGAGGGGGGGGGGTCAGTTGTGAGAATAGCTTGCTGATTCATCGTGAGGTGACTTGAGTGTACTTTCCAGAGCCCGCCGTGTTATCTCCTGCTGTCTATGCTGATGCCAGCACAGGGCTGTTGCGAAACAGTGAGTGATTCCCGGTCAATCTGTATAGGACGGGGAACCCCGGACGTGTGTCATCATATTTCGTCATCATCTGCGATCATCTCAGGTTCGTGCAGCTTGGACCTATATTCTTTGTCTTTGCCGAGCAGTACGCTCTTTCACTAGACGCATCCAGTACAGGCCTAAGCCAGAAAATAAGGTTGAGACTTTGGAAGACATCGAAGCTAGACACCTGATTTACCTGTATCAGTTTTAAAATAACACCATGTTCGTTTAGTAGTCATTTTTTCATTACCTTATTATTATCATCATAAGTGCAAATGACCTAGATATTACGCGCATCATACCAATAATCACCGCCGCATTAAGTCTTTTTCGACTGTGATTTTTAAAATATTTATTTTTGGTTGGTTGGTTCTTAAGTTTAGGGGCTGCGACAACGCGGTCATTTAGCCCCGTGTACTTTGGGTGTGTGTAGAATCTGTCTGATAACCGGTGTTAGTGTATGTTATCTGTTTTTTTTTAATTTAAGTACAAACTGCAACTTAGAATTCTTCAAATAGTTCGTACTTTTGCCGCCAAGCGCCACCGTCAACGACTACTAGGCCAAGTTCGGAACTTAGCTACTAGACGCCACTGCAGTCGGCTCTTGGCAACGGACGTAGACATCTATGAGCGTTGTTTACCTATCCAATTTTGCTTCACACAGGTGTAATTAGTGGAAGGTTCAATAACATGCCATAAATCTGACATGGGACCGCCGGCTTTACTTCCCCTCCGAAGAAAGGCATACTGACGGATTGTTAACGCTCTTAAAATATCCGACGGCTTCGGCCGGGTTTCAACCCGCTATCTTGGGCATAGAAGCTCAGCATGCTACCAAATACGCCACCGAAGCCGCCATATAGTTATTTTTATTACAGTACATTGTGTACATTATACGTTGAAGTGTCAATTCAATACCGGTAGTAGTTTCCCTTATCATCCTCATCATAAGAGCAAATGACCTACAGTAGATGTTACACCCATTACACCATTAATCACCACACACAATAAATCTTCCTCGCCTGTGAATTTTGAAATATGTATTTCTATTACGATGGTTTGTATGTTTGACGTGTCAATTCAACAGTAGTTTTTATTATCATCCTTATCAAAAGGGCAATTGACCTAGATATTACTCCCTCATTGTCTTTGGGGGCAAATTACTTAGATTTTAAGTCCATTATATTTCTAAGGAGACCTTAAAACATTATCATCATTCCACCGGGCGAAGCCGGGTACTACTGCTAGTGCTTCATAATAACCATGGCCAGAGAGAAACATGGTAATGTAATAATTAACCTCACCGTGTTCCCTCGACAACCATGGCTTCAGTTGCTTGATGAGCCTAGCGGTCCATCTGCCACTATGTTCACGTTCCCATTCTTCCTGCCATTCCAGAAGAGATCTGTCTCTTTCCTCCCTCTTCGCGCGTATCTTAGAATGCTCGTCTTTGCGCAAGTAATAATAATAATAATAATAATACCGTAATAATAATAATAATAATAATAATGGAATCTTATTGGCATGGTTTCATCGTGAAGAAATTTTAATGCGAAGTTGAGTTGAAATATTAGATGATGCAGAGCACAAACGAGACAAAGTTTCATTCTCCGGTGTACATTCACAAGATCGTGTCACCGCACTTCAAAAGGCCTTACCTCAACGATATGTGATGGAAAATTCCTATATGGGAATCACTGGAGCAAGTAGGAGGGAGATGAGGGCGTGGCATATGATCACACACACCAAGTGATCCACACCTTTTCCTTAGTAACGGTTTAAATAAAAAGTGCAGATAAATTCCAAAGAAATATTCTTTAGTCTAAAAATGAGACAGAATTTATAAGCTAATTAATTGGATTAAGATTAATTGATCAAAGTAATTGCGTACACAAAAGGCCAAATACCTTATTCCCACTCCAGGGCCAGACATGGATGCCGAGATTAAGCAGGAGAATCACCGTTTTCGATCATTAAGAAAAAAGGACACTAACCGTTTTACGTGAAATTCATTGATTGGATTGTGAATTCGGTAGCATCAATAAAACCTGGCAATCATCTACTTTAAGAAAATGGTAGGCTCAAAATTTTAACATGATTTCCACGAAAATATGGGTCAGAGACCACAGCTCGTTGAAGGGCCAGCGTTACAATGCATATATAGCAGGACCATATATAATCTAGGTCAGTTCCAATCACGCCATTATGTACAGCAGCCCATGTTAGTCGACCTAGGTCTGGGCGACAAAGGTTTTAATGAAGACAGTTCGCATCACGCCATTATGTGCAACAGCCCATGTTAGTCGACCCAAGGTTTGGGCGACAAAGGATTTAATGTAGACAGTTCGCATCACGCCATTATGGGCAGCAGCGCATGTTAGTCGACCCGAGGTCTGGGCGACAAAGGCTTTAATGAAGACAGTTCGCATCACGCCATTATGGGCAGCAGCCCATGTTATTCGACCCGAGGTCTGGGCGACAAAGGCTTTAATGTAGACAGTTCGCATCACGCCATTATGGGCAGCAGCGCATGTTAGTCGACCCAAGGTCTGGGCGACAAAGGATTTAACGAAGACAGTTCGCATCACGCCATTATGGGCAGCAGCCCATGTTAGTCGACCCGAGGTCTGGGCGACAAAGGCTTTAATGAAGACAGTTCGCATCACGCCATTATGGGCAGCAGCTCATGTTAGTCGACGCAAGGTCTGGGCGACAAAGGATTTAATGAAGACAGTTCGCATCACGCCATTATGGGCAGCAGCCCATGTTAGTCGACCCAAGGTCTGGGCGACAAAGGCTTTAATGAAGACAGTTCGCATCACGCCATTATGGGCAGCAGCCCATGTTAGTCCACCCAAGGTTTGGGCGACAAAGGCTTTAATGAAGACAGTTCGCATCACGCCATTATGGGCAGCAGCCCATGTTAGTCGACCCAAGGTTTGGGCGACAAAGGCTTTAATGAAGACAGTTCGCATCACGCCATTATGGGCAGCAGCCCATGTTAGTCCACCCAAGGTTTGGGCGACAAAGGCTTTAATGTAGACAGTTCGCATCACGCCATTATGGGCAGCAGCCCATGTTAGTCGACCCAAGGTTTGGGCGACAAAGGATTTAATGAAGACAGTTCGCATCACGCCATTATGGGCAGCAGCTCATGTTAGTCGACGCAAGGTCTGGGCGACAAAGGCTTTAATGTAGACAGTTCGCATCACGCCATTATGGGCAGCAGCCCATCTTAGTCGACCCAAGGTTTGGGCGACAAAGGATTTAATGAAGACAGTTCGCATCACGCCATTATGGGCAGCAGCACATGTTAGTCGACCCAAGGTTTGGGCGACAAAGGATTTAATGAAGACAGTTCGCATCACGCCATTATGGGCAGCAGCCCATGTTAGTCCACCCAAGGTTTGGGCGACATAGGAAACAATTAACAGTTATTGAAAGTGCTCCGAATTGTGAGAACACGATACATATAATTCTGTGGACCCGAGGGTTACTCTGGAATGAGTAGGAGCAACACCGAGGGATTTGCGAACAATATATCACAGAGCATTAAGGTACGTCTATCTACGAAGTATAGAGGTAAGAGTATCGCAGTTAGCCAGCAAAACTACCGTCGGAATTGGGTGCTAGGGACCAGAAGTAGTTCGGTGTAATTAGGAAATCCTGGGATCATGGAAGTGAGAGATTATAAAGAGTGTTTCACGCTAGTTTTGTATGCGAGGGAAGAGTAGAGTGCATAACTACTGTCATCGAGCTAACAAAAGGATCAGCCTCGTGAGGTCTCCCATGTGTTTCGTAATATGTAGTTATAAGTTGTACAGAAAATATAGAAGTGAAATATGTACGTGTTCAGTGCCAATGCCAAGTATCAAGTAATGTATATTATGTATGTAAGCGATACAGAAAGTGTTATTTTAGAGATAAATGTATGTGTTCAGTGCTGGTGTTTAGTGTTAAGTGATGCATGTAATTGCAGAATATGGCCGGCTAAAGTAATGATGGGAGGGGCTGAGGCCTACCCTGATCTTTGCCTACGTCGAAGATCTACTGTGTTCAATATGTGAGTTTAATCATGCTTATATATTGCCAACTCGATCCTAAAGATCGGGGAAAATCAATATCTTTCATCTAGAAATGATATGCTAGAATCTGTGCAATTAATTGCAACTTTTGTGACTGGGGAAATAACAGTTTAAAGATGGAGAATGGTTCGTCTTAAGGCTGCAGTTAAGTCGAAAATGCCTAACATTGAAAGTCGGGTTCTATTTTTCAAGCACAGAAAAATAGTCACTCGAAATTTTATATTTTTAATAATTATAATAATTATAATAACAATAATAATAATAATAATAGTGACGTATATGTCAATGTCAGAGTAAGGCCATGGCTCACGGGAAGATATAATAAATTTGTGATATATAAGTAGGTCAACTTTGGATTGAACCAATAAAATACAGGGTGGTCGAGTAATCCCTTTACTTGTTATAGCATAGGGCAATAAATTTAGACATGTATTATAAATATTTATTATTAACATTATTTACATAATGTTGAGATAACAATTTCCCGCCTTGAGCCAAGTCTCGCACTTGACACGTTCACTTCGGTTAGCGTGGGAAAGCCGTGTCACGTGGTTCGCTGCCTAGCTCACTGCGCAGTTCGCTGCCTTCAGTCGAAAGAGTTCAACCATGACGGATACAAGTGTTTTCACTGTAGAGGAGCGTTTGGTGGCTTCTGTTTGGGTTCACGAACGTCAGAATACGAAGAAGAAAATGTCAGACATTTTGAAGGATTTTGCTGTGAGGTTTGAAAAACCACCACCATCACGACCAACGTTATTCGCGTGGGAGAAAAAAACCTTTGTGACGGGAAGTGTTCTCGATGCACCACGGAGCGGAAGGCCCACGATTCGTATCGACACTTGTGCCGCTGTGGCGGAATCGATTGAACGATCACCGGTGAAGTCAACCCGTAAGTGGTCTGCGGAATTGGGCGTCCCGTGATCGACGATGAAAGACCATATGCGCAAAAACTTGAAACTTTCATGTTTTCGGCCATCCTCAGTGAACGAGTTGAGTGATCGTGACTTGGAGCAACGTGTGCATGCATGTGAAATGCTGCTCGCACGCTTCCCGCATGAAGATGATCAAAAAACCATTATATTCTCTGATGAGTGTGCGATTTATCGTAGCTCATGAAATCGTAACGTCTTTATATGGGCAAAAAGCAATCCGCACTTTTATGAGGAAATTGAGTGCAATCCGCCGCATGTTATGCTTTGGGCAGGGTTATCGGCAGACCATCTGCTTGGACCTTATTTCTTCGATGGTCCCGTGAACCAGCACAGCTACCTGCAAATGATTAACACGTGGTTGCTTCCACAATTAAGGGCTAAAGATATAAGTGACATCGTGACACTTCAACAAGATGGTGCTCCATCACATTTTGCTGTGAGTGTCCGCAACCGGCTTAATGAACTTTTTCCAAACCGCTGGATGGGCGTGGATCACGAGACCTTCCAGCACCACTGCCATGGCCTCCACGAAGCCCAGACCTCAGCACACCGGACAATGCACTATGGGGAATAATAAACGACGATACGTGAACAACGATCAACTGAAAGATGGAGTTCGCATGGCATTTGAAACTATCACCCACTGCATGCCGCAGCAGATGCATACAAGAACATGGCGACGGATCAATGTCTACTTCGAACATGGAGGAATACATACTGACGATGTTGATCGATGAATGGAATTGTTAATTGTAACCAGACATTGTTTACTCCAAATAAATATTGAAATAAAAAAATCCTGTTTTATTCATAACAAGGTTTCCATGTCTAACTGTCCTATGCTATAGCATGTAAAGGGACTTCTCGACCACCCTGTATGTAAATTCCAATAATTGGAAGATATTAAAAGGAAGCTTGTAGTTTAACGTGACCGTTAATCTTGAGATCATGAGCCACGGGACCTCCTTTTTACGTGGAATCCGAACCACAGGACATGGCATTTCACTTTGGAAGATATTATACAGATTCTAAAAACAGGGTTTTTATTAGAATATTTGAGACGTGGATGTCAAAGGATATGTAATAGCGTATTATTGAGACAAAATGTAACGGGATTTATGCACTTCGAGTAGTGGATTGGTTACTAGGTAAGTAAAGTGTTCTCTAGAGTAGCAGACGTCGACGATATAATACGGCGCAATAAGTAAGAATTCATATAGGCTAATATTCAGGGGTGGAATAGATCTCTGAAATATACGAGAATAAAATTCAGGGGTGGAAAAGTTGGGTAGGTTTTTGCTAAGAATTAACCTTACCCACAAGGGAAGATGAATAAAGAAGTAAAGGGAAGTGGGTTTCGGACAGAGGAACAAGTGTGGATAATAGGGCGAAAGTCCAACATCAAATACCAATAATTTTTGGAGAAAAGTGTCACCGCAAAGCCCGTGAAATCACTAAAGTGAGTGGGGACCTGAACACAGCTAACAGGAAACGCAGCTAGAGCCTGGGCTATTTGCGAGCGAGAGGAGATGGTACCTTCCCTTCCAAGCCAAGATTCGGCTACTATGGGGAAGGGTGGTGGTCTGGCAAAGAAAGAAATGATAAGTTTCCTATGTACCTTTTTAAAGGAGTTTGTTTTAAACAAATATTTTGAAGAATACAAATAGTTTGGATTGGCCGTGATGTTTTAATTCTTGAAATTGTAGAATTTCTAAAAAGCGACCGAATGTTTCCAAGAAGGGTAGGGATGAAGCAATAACACCCTTGGGAATAATTTTGGTAAGAGCACCAATAGTTGCATCTAGGAATGGCTAAGCTTTTACCCAGCAAAGCGCCGACTAAAACTTTAGACAATGAGAAAAACTTAAATTTGAAAAACCAACTATAAGTTGTAGAGAAAATCTCAACAAGCAGGAAGCTGGCGTAGCGAGCTATGCTTGCCTTACTGGCCAGTTAGAATTAGCTATCAAAGCTAAGAGAGGCTTTAATAAGTTTGTGACTAAAAGTTCTTGCTCAAATGGAACAAAAAATGGAACCGTTATTAATTGTATTTGTGAGGTTTTTAAAGTTAAGCCCATAGGATGAATAGGGGATACAGGATCTTGCCTAATCGTTATTTTAGAGAAATTATAAAGCAAAAGGATGCATTTAAATTTATTTAACAATGAAAAAAGGTGTAATCAATTTAACACATGAAATGAAAATCCACAGCCTGCTTCCAGTCTCCGACCGGGTCAGGAATGGAATGAATGGAGCCCCGATCTAGCGGCGAGGTTATGAACTGTGCCGGCTGCCGAGGCCTGACGCACTCCTCTGGGACAATGATTAAATGAAATTTAACACATATACAATTTAATTTTTATAAACAACTGGGCTCGCAGACCTCCTAAATTCATTTATAGCTTGCACCAGGCAATTGACAATTTTTTGGTTTTGAAACTTTTAAAAGTACTAAAATCTTCATGAGATTTTGAAATGGTGCTGAGATTAATAAATAGAAAATTTAAAGATAATTAACGTAATTAAAGTTAAACAATAAATCAAGTACAAGATGTGTACTTTAAGATTTTCTAGATAGGTATCTTAGAAATATGAACAAATAACAACTTCGAAAGTAACAACAAAAAACAGGGAGAAATGAAATAGAAGTATCTATAACTTCTTGTAATAATACAGAATTACATTTAGAGGTTATACAAATAGGGCAGGTCACTTATTGTGAAACCTGAAGAGAAAAATTAAATGGAAGTTTCTAGAACTTCTATATTTAAACAGGATCACGAGGAAAAAGTGGGGCAAGTTACCCTTTCGTGAAACCTGGATTAAAGAGATTAATGAAAGGTTTGGTAGACAATAACCAATTCTTGTGCTAGCTAGAAAAGAAATAGATTAATAAGCAGTTTCAATCTGCTGATATTTATACAGAGTGAATAAATGGAAAGTGGAGAAAGTTGGGAGGGCGCCTATGGTTTGGCGAGGCCTCGTTGCAAAATACATCAATTTGAAGTTTAACCTAATTTTTAGTAAAGAGGGGTTGAGGAAGAGGAAATAGGAACTTTGTAGAGAAAGTTCTTGGCATATTTTATTTATTTTGGACGAGCGCGTTGCGGATGAGAAATCGAACGAGCACTGTTTCACTATAGTCTATTGACGTGGCTGAAAAGTTCACTATTGTAACACAGGAAGTTTATAGCAAGGAAAGGTATTGCAATGGTGAAAAATAACTAGTTGCACTAGATTTGCGAGAGTCTATTGCGTTGAATATGTGTAGGTTTTAGTCGAATGAAGCAGAAAAATTCCACCGGAGGAAGAAAAATTAGGTGTTGAATAGCTGTTCATAAGGAAGACTCCTTCGTTAGAAAAAGTATTCCCATATGTGAGTGGAAAATACTAGAAAGTTTAACTTGTAGATGAATTGTTTGGCATGGAAAATTCCAGAACAATCATAACGGTTGAAATTGACAGAAAAAGTCCAGCGGTGGAACGAGCTAAGTTTTCTACAGACAGTGTGTAATTTAAAGATATCCCACGTTGTGATAAATTATCTCAGTTAATAAGCATAAGAAATGCTGCTTCATGTTAAGATTAGCTTAGATAGACAAAGCCCAACCTCGAAAATCCCGCGAAGACGGTTATTGCCCCACATTTAGTAATATCACACTGTCTGTAAATGATGGTTAAACAGCATGTAGCTATTTAAAAGCAATTAAAAAGAGTTGAAGAACGTTGAAGTAGTACTTAGCTCATTTATGATGAACGGCGATTCTAGTTGACCGTTAGTTACGATCTGGACATGGCGTCCAATTTGAAAGTTTGTCTCTCGAGGAGAGGAGACGAGCTCTAGGTATGCTCCGACTGAGAGTCTTGACGACTGTAGCACAAGTGAGGCCAGCTCAACGAAGCGCGGAGAGACCAGGGAAGGGAAAAAATGTGGGGGTAGGAGACAAAGGAATATACATAATAATAACAACCAACATTGTGAAAATTAATTCTCTTGATGAAATGGTCTTCAAAGCGTTGATAGTAGGCGTCACTAGCGAAGCCTGGTGGAAGAGAAAGTAGACGAAGTCCTCTTGATCACGGAGATGATAGCTGGCGATAGCGACGAGATCTGGTGGCGAGATTGGAAAGGAAGTCATCTTGTACAGAGAAAAATTGAGGAACTTCAGAGATTCGCTGCTAGATGACGCTAGGTGGGTCATGGAAGATATACAGGGTGTATTTGATATGATGGAAGTCCTTTACACTGGTGATAGAAGATGGTATTCTAAGCAAATATATTCATGAAATTCAGTCGGATCTCAATTAGTGTAGGTGGAATTAAATCACAAAAATCGTCGGTCAATGTCTTGGAAACGGGCTTACACTTTGTTCCCCTCAGTAGCACAGCTGACTTCTCCCCGTGCCCTCCCCTCCAACGCTAAGGAATGTTGACAAGAGTCTGAAGTTGAGTGACCTCCTCGTCTTGTCTGCCAATAACATTGAAATACACAAACCGAGCCTATGAAAAGCTGTTTCACACCTTCATGGGGAGTGGCTACATGGCTAGTGATGGTGGATCTGTTTAGGATTTTGCCATCCTCATGGCCTATGCATAGAAAATGGAAATCCAAAAGATTTGGTAAATTAATTTAAGAAACTGTTGGTCTATCTTTGTGTGAAGACAGTGCAACAACCGTAACAAAAAATACTAATAATACTATAATTATTATACTAGGCTACTACTACTGTACTAATAATAGTAATAATAGAATTTTAGACACACTAACTTCTACGGGGCTACCGGACCACGTTGTCGCAGCCCCTAAACTATGGAACCAACCTAAGTTCCTTTATGTTTTTTATTTGGTTTGTCGTGTTGCCAGACTTTTATTTTGAGCACTCTACCACCAGAGCTACACATGCTGACTCTTATTATTATTATTATTATTATTAGACTATTATTATTATTATTATCATCATCATCTACATGGGGTGCTAGTATTGAGGCAGCTTACCATCAACGGCCGATATGCAAGTCGGGGCGTGATGGCTCAGCGGTCCAGCCCTTGGCCTCTCACCACGGCGGACCGGGATCGATTCCCGGTCAATGCATGTGAGATTTTCGAAGTGAAATGCCATGTCCTGTGGTTCGGATTCCAAATAAAAAGGAGGTCCAGTAGCTCATGATCACGAAATTTACGGTCATGTAAAAACACAAGCTTCCTTACTTCCCACCATCTGCAGCCACATGATTTCCCGTGGCATCCCACGAGCCCAAAGTTGGAATGTCCCTTCATAAGACCACGGCTACTTTCTTTCCTACCTCCGCGGTTTGGCATGCGCGTTTCATCGTGCACCACGATCGCAGCAAGTCCGGTGATTGGAGGTCCAAACTCAGCACCGACAGTGGCTATCCTGAGTTTGGATTTCCCTGGATTCTTCCACGCGCTTTCCAAGCACATGCCGGGCTAGTATGGTACTTGGAGTCCCGGAGCACCAACCTCATTCACGACCCTAATAACTACAGCTACACATACTACTACAGTCACCACAGAAACACAGTTTATCAGACAAATCCAACACTCACCCAACTACATGGTGCTGATAAACAAATGTCCCAAGCCCCTAAAATGAATTAAGAACAACCATCACAACAAGCTTTCAAGACTCTTCCATCATCATTGTTATCAAAAATATTTATTTACTGAACGTCCTAAACAATTGGAACACTAGTTAAAAATAAATAACATTCAGTAAAGATATAGTCTCTTATAAAGTGTATAATAATAATAATAATAATAATAATAATAATAATGTTGTTGGACACACTACTTTTATTTTAGACGGGGATGTCGAGATTCCGGAATGTTGAGTTCACAGAATCTCATGTACGTGCCATTACATCCATCGGCATAAGGCTGTCGTATTTGTTCACCTTCATGTATTACATGACTCAGAATAGATCGAACCCTCGAGAAGGATAGCACTCTAATACCTGAGCTCACAGCCTCACTATCATTTAATTATTATTATTATTGTTTTATACAGTACATATAACACATTGCTGGTACATCACAACATTACTATACGGGCTTCAGGGAACCAAAGTATTGCTACTGAAACAGCCACTTCTAAGCTGGAAAGTCGAAATCGCTACCTATGAATTTCCAGACGATTCGGATTGTTGAGAGAACTACTGCCTTCTGCATTAATTTGTCCATTTGAGTATCCGGAATCAGTTCTTTAAGGTCTCGGAGCAAGGTACTTCGGATCACGCCCGTATTTGAGACAATGATAGGTATGGTCTTTACCCTTTCTAAATGCCATTGCCTTTTGATAGGGCCAACCATCTCGCTATATTTGCTTTAATGTTATTATTATTATTATTATTATTATTAAAATAATAAATAACCCCTGGCACTACAGCCCGTGAAGGGCCTAGGTCTACCAAGCGACCGCTACACAGCCATTTGGCCTGCAGATATTGGGGTGACGCGTGATTAGCGCATCGGGTCCCTTCGGCCGTTAATCTTGGTTTTCGTGATCGGGGCGCTGCCTCACTGTCAGACAGCTACTCAATTGTCCTCACTAGGCAGAGTGCACCCCGTTCCAGCCCTCGCGTCAGTTTCCAAAATCCCTGACGGAGCCGGGAATCAAACCCGGGACCTCCGGGTGAGAGGCAGGCGCGCTACCCCAACACCACAAGGCTGGCTATTATTATTATTATTATTATTACTATGTACATGTGGTACCATACTAGTATTAAATCTTGGAAGTAGTTTTCCATGGTTTCCCAATTCTACCCCAGACAAATGCTGGGATGGTTCCTAACTTAAGTCCACGGCCGCCTCCTTCCCAATCCTCACCTGAGTTACAAACTCCCACATAACTAAAGAAACCACAAAAACACAGGGTAACAGACAAATTCTACCCACACCTAACCACATGGGGCTAAATGACCAAAATCGCCAAGCCTCTCAAACAAAACATCAAGTATATTCCTTCCGTCTGAAATGCTAGTTCTGAACAGAATACGGGATGTCGGAATTTTGTCACACTGTATTTCATTAAAGTGCCGGACGGCAATGACACTTACAAAGTAGGCTACACAATACTGCCGGTCATAACGTCCCAAGACATTGCGTGCAATTTCAACAACAACAACAACAACAACAACAACAACAACAGCAACAACAACAACAACAACAACAGCAATACAAATTTTCTTACGAGATGGGTATCGCTCGCTTTCCTCGTAACAGCTGATACCTCCCCTCAACTAGTAAGGTCAACGCTCCGATTACGTAACAACTTCTCCTCTGCGCATCGCTCCACCTCGCCCCGCCCCGTTTACCCAAGCCTGCTGCCTCACTTTCTGTTTGAAGAATTTTGGAAAAGCCTAAAAACATTGACTTTTTAATGATAAATTTTCAATTTAAAGATAGGTGATTTTTTTTTTACCTTGGAAGCTTACGATAGTCTCTTCTATCACCAGTGTAACGGACTTCCATTATACCAATTACACCCTGTATATCAAGAACAGACTCACAGGTAGTATAAGCAAAGTATACCAACAAAAGGAAACCAGGAGATCACTGTTGGTGTTTGTGAAAAAAAGGAAGGAATAAAATAAAGCAAAGAAAATCAAAAGCTTACTCTGTCTAACCGTGTATTCCAAATAATACACCAAGCTGGGAGAGGAACACCAACAGAGAACAAGAGACATGAAATTAAGAACTTAAAGGTAAAGGAGCAATTAAAGACAGTGGTCTTATAATATGCCCATTAGTGGTCAAGATCTTGGCTACCCTAACTCTCCCATCCCTTCCAGGGTAACACTCGGTCACTCTACCAGAGATCCAGACCAAGGGAGGAGAAGCATCCCTAACCAGGACTAAGTCCCCCACTTTAATGTCGGGATTAGAAAGAAACCACTTCTGTCTCCGTTGCAAGGAAGTTAAGTATTCCAAATTCCACCTCTTCTAGAATGAATTACGGAGGGCTTCAAGTTTACGCAAAACAACAGGTAAATTAGAATCTCTGTAAGAGTTGGGAAGGGGAGAAGGGACAGAAAGAGAAGTGCCTATAAGGAAGTGACCAGTTGTGAGTAGAAGCAGGTCATCAGGGTCATTGGAAAGCGGAGTTGAAGGGCGAGAATTAACAATACCTGCAGTCAGAATAGACAGCGAATTAAATTCTTCATAAGTCAGAATGCGATTACCTAAAACCTTTCTTAGATGACGTTTAGTAAGCTTTACGCAGGATTCCCTCCTACCACCGTGATGAGGGGCGTAAGGAGGTATAAAACGCCATTTGAAACCCTTTGAGTAGGAGAAATTAGAAATCTGTTCCTTGGCAGGAGAAGATATGAGAGCTTTCTTCCACAAGGAAGCTGCGCCTTGAAAAGTGGAAGCGTTATCAGAGAACATCTCAGAAGGAACACCACGCCTAGCAGCGAAGCGAGAGACGGCTGACAAAAAGTAAGAAGTGGAGGCATTCGTTACTAGTTCCAAATGGATCGCGCCAGTAACCATGCAAACAAAGAGAGAAACATAGAGCTTACCAAACAATTTGCGTTTAGCTTCAGGGGAATTGCATTGATATTGGAACGGACCCGTATATTCCACACCAGTTAAAGCAAAAGGACGTATAGGAGGAGAGCGGAAAGAGGGCAGATCGCTCATTAATTGAGTATTGACTTTAGGTTTCGCTTTGAAGCAAGGAATGCATTTGTGAATTACAGAGGAAACTTCATGAATTCCATTTATGATCCAGTACTTTTCCCTTAAGAAGCAAAGCAGTGTGCGTGTACCAACATGCAGATTACGGTAATGAAAGTCACGTATAATTAAAGATGTTACGTGATGTTTAGAAGGCAAAATAAAAGGATGCTTTTTGTCCTCAGAAAGCAAAGATTGAGAGAGCCTACCACCTAACCTGAGTAACCTATTGTCATCAAGGAACGGGGCTAAGGCACGAAGACGACTGGATTTCGGAAGATCCCTTTTAGCAGAAAGCAAGGACAATTAAGAAGAAAAGGTTTCTTGCTGTGTTAGTTGCAAAACCTTAATGGTAGCAAGATTCAATTCATGATTGGTAAGGTGTGGTTTAGGGAGAAGAGGTTGGTCAACCACAAAATATTTCCATCTGAGAAGATAGGCAAAAATTCGAATTAATTTGTGAAAGGAAGAATAGCGGGACAACAAGGGATGAGAAACGTTGGAAACAAGACACGAAGCAGTAGATTTAGATACTTTAGCGTCAAGCAAGTTGGCATTTGCAACTGGAGGTTTAGAAGGCCAACAAGAAGAGTCTTCTATTAACCACGAGGGACCATGCCAGTATAACTGAGATGCTAGTAATTGAGAAGGTAAACATCCACGAGAAATGATGTCGGAGGGGTTGCCAGCGCTGGGCACATGTTTCCATTGACATCCCGAAGAATGAGTTTGAATTTTGGAAACCCTGTTTGCAACAAAAGTTTGCCAATGAACGGGGTTTTTGGCGATCCAAGAAAGCGTGATCATGGAATCGCTCCACAGATAGGTTTGCGAAAATTCGACCTTTAAGACTTCCCGTAATTTCTTAACAAGTTCTGCGGCCATGAGTGCAGCACACAATTCAAGCCTAGGCAAAGTAATAGTTTTAAGAGGAGCAACCTTCGATTTGGCACAAACAAGGTTGGAAACTGAAGATCCATTTAACGAACCGCGTTAAACCAAATATGCACAGCAACCGTAAGCTTTTTCGGAACTGTCTGCAAACACATGAAGGAAAAAAATCTATTGGGATGAGCGTTAATTAAATTCCTAGGAATTTCAATAAGAAAAAGATCAAGCAAATTGCTACGAAAAGAGAGCCATCTGTTAAGAAAAGAAAGAGGAACAATTTCGTCCCATGCACATTTGAGCGACCATAGCTCTTGCATGAAAAGTTTGGCTATAACAATAACCGGAGCAAGGAATTGAAGCGGATCAAAAATTTTTGCAATTTCAGAGAGAATTTGCCTTTTTGTGTTAGGGAGCTCTTCGGCAAGCGAAACTTTGTAGATGAGAGTATCAGTGCTAGTGCACCAATGAACTCCAAGAGTTTTTATGGATTCGGAATTTCCACAAATTTCAACGGGGGAGGGGTCAACATCTTCAATAGGAAACTGGGCGAGAAATTTCGCTGAATTGGAATTCCATTTATGAAGTGGAAATCCTCCATTCTTTAGAAATGCCTGAAGTTCTAGTGACACGAATGAGGCTTCCTACAGAGTGGGGAAGGACTGCAAGTAATCGTCAACATAGAATGATGTAGTTAGTGCTTCGGAAGCTTTAGAATCAAATAAATGACCATCTTGAGAGGCTAACAAATGTAGGGATCGGATAGCAAGGAAAGCGGAGGGTTTTAAGCCATACGTGACCGTCATTAAGCGAAATATCTTAATGGGTTTGCTGATTTCTTCGCGCCACAAGATTCTTTGGAGATCTTGTTGTTCAGGCTGAATTAAAACCTGACGGTACATCTGGCTGATGTCCGCTATAACAGCTATGGGAAATAATAGAAAGTTTAAGAGTATAGCAGATAAATCTGATTGAATAGCGGGACCAGAGAAGAGAGTATCGTTAAGACTGTTGCCATTAATGTCAGGGGATGAACCATTGAAAACGACTCAGATTTTATCCTTTACAAGAGGGTTTTTCCACACGGGATGATGATTTAAGAAAACCGTTTCAATTGGGGGGTGCGATTCGTCATCAGATTTGCTGACAACTTCCATATGATCTAAGCTTTCATACTCATCCATGAAATCAGTGTACTGTTGTTTAACAAGAGGTTCTTTCTTGAATTTGCTCTCGATAGCAAAGATAGTTTTTCGAGCTTGAGGTTGAGAATTAATAAGTTTGGGGGGATTGAGTAATCTTGGCATCTGAACAATGAACCGGCCTTCAGGAGAACGAGTGGTAGTGTTCAAGAAAAGTTGCTCACAGAATACGCTTTTTTAGAGGTTACGCTAGGAGAATCAACGCTTTCTAGCCTCCAGAACTGTTCCAAATCAGTATTAGCAAAATAACATTGAGATACGGGTTGGGGAGAATAATGAGGAAGTTGACCAGTAACGATCCATCCAAAATTAGTGTCTCTGGCAGCCACGTTTGAGGATAACTTACGAACCTGTTTGCGAAGGCAATTCCAGAAAACATTGGCACTAAAGAGTATGTCAATGGGGCCTTGTACATTGAACAGAGGTTCGGCTAACCTTAAATGCGAGGGAATGTTTAAACCTGAAATATCGACAGAGTGACTTGGAGTGTCTTCTCCTATGCTATTGAGAATGAGACAATTCAGTTTGAGAAAGTTATTTCTGTGACAAGTGTCTCTTATGGTTAGCTTTGAAAACTGTAAAGCTTGCAGTTTTAAGCTGTTAATGCCTGATACATTGATAGAAGTGGGGTTTACAGGTAGGCCTAATTTTCAAATCAAAGAATGGGACACAAAACCATGAGTTGCCGCTGAATCAAGAAAACCGCGAGCACTGACCCAGTTGCCGAATTTGTCCTGGACTTCGACTTGAACAGTGGATAACAATACTTGAGCACTACGCAAAGACATAGCGTTTTCAATGTAAGAAGACGCACTAGGATTGCCGGTATTATCATTCTTCTGAGAAGTAGATGATGCTGATGACCTCAATTGATCATGACGCTGCAGTAAAGTGTGGTGCGGTTTTTCACAATGGTAACAAAGTCTTGAAGACTTACAATTAGAAGTAGAATGCTTGGGTGCTAGGCAGTTAAAGCAATGTTTATTCTGAGAAACTAATTTTCTTCTGTCGTCGACTGACAGTTCTTTAAAAGATTTACATAGGTATAGAGCGTGAGAATCCTTGCAAAGTATGCACTTTAATGGTTCATTTAAACTTTTACGGGGTTCGCTCTGAGTGCTTAAAGCGACAGAACTAGCAATGCGGCGTTCACTAGACCTAGTTGGGTAACCAGTGGCGTTTGACTTTAGTTTAGACGAGCTGGACCCGGGTTTTTAGGTACTAGACGCTACGTGTTCGGTTTTAGATTTGAGAGACAGTAATTCAAGTTTAGAGCTAGGAGAAGAGGGTTCACTTTGATTAGCTAAAGCAGTTAAGAGTTGGCATCTAGCATTTATGAAGGTGACTAAATGCTCATACGAGTAATTGTCATCTTTGGTAAGTTCCATTTCCCAAGCCTTGAGGGTAGGAACATCGACTTTAGAAACAACTAAATGTATTAGGAAAGTGTCCCAGTGGTCAGTGGGCTGATCTAATTGGGATAGAGCTTTAACATGAAGTTGCGTTGTATCGATGAAGGTACGCAGACTAGTGACGTCATTGTGCTGTGACGCAGGCAAATTGAATAGAGCTTTCATGTGGCGTTGAATACGTAGCCGTAAATTACCGCATCTTTCTTTCAACAAGTTAAAGGCAATGGGGTAGTTTTCGGCACTTAACGGGAGTGCTTCAACTAACTGCAGGGCTTGACCTTGTAGAATAGATCGCAAATAATGAAACTTCTAAATGATTTGAATATCTTCATTTTCATGAACTAGAGAACAAAATAGTTCGTAAAAAAAATCCCAAGTAGATTCGTCTCCTGAGAAGTGGGGTAAATTAATCTTAGGTAGAATTGGTTTGTGCTTGTGAGTGCCCTCACGAGAAGGGGTTTGTTGTTCGTGAAGGGAACCAAGAACGGAACCATCCCTTTTCTGCTCCTCCTCAAGTTGGCGAATTATTTTAAAGGCGGAGGCTATACCGTCGTAATATTGATTTTCTACCTCTACTCGATCATCAGTTTGATTGAGCATGCAGGTTTCAATTTCGGTTTGAATAGTACAATAGTTTTCATAAGTACGTTCATAGTCCTTTACGCGGTGTTTTAACAAATCTAATTGAGCTTCTGAGGGATCTAATTCCTTGATGTATTTTCGGAATCGTGTAAGTTGCCCTTTATAAGAAGCTCGTTTTGATGTAAGTTTTTCATCGTTGCTGTCCTCATCTTTATCTGTGGAAGGCATGGTGAAATAGGTAAATTGAAGTATAACTTACGCAACTGAGGAACCTTGGAAAAGCTGTCAGACTGGCAGCAGCAAAGAAGTTGAAAGGGAGAAATGCACCAATGGAGACAGAAGCAATCCCTTTCCACTTCACCAGCTTTGCACTGCGGAGTTATAGTTGAAAAATTCAAAGTAAAAATTAATGATTTGCAAAATATTGACAAATGGACTTTCCCGGGTTTCTGGGACCTAATTTTGGGTAGGTTTTTGCTAAGAATTAACCTTACCCACAAGGGAAGATGAATAAAGAAGTAAAGGGAAGTGGGTTTCGGACAGAAGAACAAGTGTGGATAATAGGGCGAAAGTCCAACATCAAATACCAATAATTTTTGGAGAAAAGTGTCACCGCAAAGCCCGTGAAATCACTAAAGTGAGTGGGGACCTGAACACAGCTAACAGGAAACGCAGCTAGAGCCTGGGCTATTTGCGAGCGAGAGGAGATGGTACCTTCCCTTCCAAGCCAAGATTCGGCTACTATGGGGAAGGGTGGTGGTCTGGCAAAGAAAGAAATGATAAGTTTCCTATGTACCTTTTTAAAGGAGTTTGTTTTAAACAAATATTTTGAAGAATACAAATAGTTTGGATTGGCCGTGATGTTTTAATTCTTGAAATTGTAGAATTTCTCAAAAGCGACCGAATGTTTCCAAGAAGGATAGGGATGAAGCAATTATACCCTTGGGAATAATTTTGGTAAGAGCACCAATAGTTGCATTTAGGAATGGCTAATCTTTTACCCAGCAAAGCGCTGACTAAAAGTTTAGACAATGAGAAAAACTTAAATTTGGAAAACCAACCATAAGTTGTAGAGAATATCTCAACAAGCAGGAAGCTGGCGTAGCGAGCTAGCCTTGCCCTACTGGCCAGTTGGAATTAGCTATCAAAGCTAAGAGAGGCTTTAATAAGTTTGTGACTAAGAGTTCTTGCTCAAATGCAACAAAAAGTGGAACCGTTATTAATTTTATTTGTGAGGTTTTTAAAGTTAAGCCCATAGGAAGAATAGGGGAAGACAGGATCTTGCCTAATCGTTATTTCAGAGAAATGATAAAGCAAAAGGATACATTTAAATTTATTGAACAATGAAAAAAGGTGTAATCAATTTAACACATATACAATTTAATGTTTATAAACAATTGGGCTCGCAGACCTCGTAAAATCATTTATAGCCTGCAACAAGCCAAATATTTTTTTTTGGTTTTGAACCTTTTATAAGTACTAAAATCATCATGAGATTTTGAAATAGTGCTAAGATTAATAAATAGAAAATTTATAGATAATTAACGTAATTAAAATTAACAATAAATCAAGTACAGGATGTGTACTTTAAGAATTTCTAGATGGGTATCTTAGAAATATGAACAAATAACAACTTCGAAAGTAACAACAAAAACGGGGAGAATTGAAAAAGAAGTTTCTATAACTTCTTGTAATAATACAGAATTACTTTCAGAGGTTATACAAATAGGTCAGGTCACTTATTGTGAAACCTGAAGAGAAAAATTAAATGGAAGTTTCTAGAACTTCTATATTTAAACAGGATCACGAGGAAAAAATGGGGCAAGTTACCCTTTCGTGAAACCTGGATTAAAGAGATTAATGAAAGGTATGGTAGACAATAACCAATTCTTGTGCTAGCAAGAAAAGAAATAGATTAATAAGCAGTTTCAATCTGCTGATATTTATACAGAGTGAATAAATGGAAAGTGGAGAAAGTTGGGAGGGCGCCTATGGTTTGGCGAGGCCTCGTTGCAAAATACATAAATTTGAAGATTAACCTAATTTTTTAGTAAAGAGGGGTTGAGGAAGAGGAAATAGGAACTTTGTAGAGAAAGTTCTTGGCCTATTTAATTATTTCGGACGAGCGCGACGCGGATGAGAAATCGAACGAGCACTGTTTCACTATAGTCTATTGAAGTGGCTGAAAAGTTCAATATTGTAACACAGAAAGTTTTTAGCAAAGAAAGTTATTGCAATGGTGAAAAATAACTAGTTGCACTAGATTTGCGAGAGCCTATTGCGTTGAAAATTTGTAGGTTATAGTCGAATGAAGCAGAAAAATTCCAACAGGAAGAAAAATTAGGTGTTTAATAGCTGTTCATAAGGAAGATTCCTTGGCTAGAAAAAGTATTCCCATATGTGAGTGGAAAATACCAGAAGGTTTAACTTGTAGATGAATTGTTTGGCATGGAAAATTCCAGAACAATCATAACGGTTGAAATTGACAGAAAAAGTCCAGCGGTGGAACGAGCTAAGTTTTCTACAGACAGTGGGTAATTTAAAGATGTTCCAGGTTGTGAGAAATTATCTCAGTTAATAAGCATAAGAAATGCTGCTTCATGTTAAGATTAGCTTAGATAGACAAAGCCCAACCTCGAAAATCCCGCGAAGTTGGTTATTGCCCCACATTTAGTAATATCACACTGTCTGTAGATGATGGTTAAAAAGCATGTAGCTATTTAAAAGCAATTAAAAAGAGTTGAAGAACGTTGAAGTAGTACTTAGCTCATTTCTGATGAACGGCGATTCTAGTTGACCGTTAGTTACGATCTGGACATGGCGTCCAATTTGAAAGTTTGTCTCTCGAGGAGAGGAGACGAGCTCTAGGTAAGCTCCGACTGGGAGTCTTGACGACTGTAGCACAAGTGAGGCCAGCTCAACAAAGCACGGAGAGACCAGGGAGGGGAAAATTGGGGGTAGGAGACAAAGGAATATACATAAGAATAACTAACATTGTGAAAATTAATTCTCTTGATGAATTGGTCTTCAAAGATTTGATAGTAGGCGTCACTAGCGAAGCCTGGTGGATGAGGAAAGTAGACGAAGTCCTCTTGATCACGGAGTTGATAGCTGGCGATAGCGACGAGATCTGGTGACCAGATTGGTAAGGAAGTCCTCTTGTACAGAGACAAATTTAGGAACTTCAGAGATTCGCTGCTAGATGACGCTAGGTGGGTCATGGAAGATATATATCTAGAACAAACTCACAGGTAGTATAAGCAAAGTATACCAACAAAAGGAAACCAGGAGATCACTGTTAGTGTTTGTGAAAAAAGGAAGGAATGAATAAAGCAAAGAGAAGCAAAAGCTTACTCTGTCTAACCGTGTATTCCAAAGAATACACCAACAGTCCTCTGTAACCTACGCTGGAAGCAACGTGTAAGACCTCATATAAAATGGCATTCAGTGATGGTATACTCCTTTGATAGGTAAATGAAACGGCACTAGGAACGCAGTGAATAAGAGTAGTCAGAAGAACGGAATTAATAGGTAAATGTCACAATTAGATTATCCCCCGTTGTATCAACCACAGTCAGTAATCTAATCTAGGTAGTTAGTGTGCCCTTCAGACGAGAGTTTCGGGGAGATACCTCTTGATGTGACTTATACTGTACGTGATCCATGAAAATTTATTCGACACAAGTGTTAGTACACCCGCATATATTTGAATTAGAGGCATACGTAACGAAATAGTTACTAATTTCTGCATTGACTTTCGGGGTAGTAACATTCCGACTTACAAGCGAGGAGAACTGTGTTCAAGTGTATGTCCATAATATGTCTTAGGGGCAAATAAAGATATTTTTATTTCTTTTAAATTGATCTTATTGAAGGGGAACGACAACTACGAGTCATCGAACTCACACCTTGATAATTTTTTTTTTTTTAGCGTATGGCTTTTAGTGCCGGGAGTGTCCGAGGACATGTTCGGCTCGCCAGTTTTTTGTAGCTGCTTCGAGACGGACACCCAATGGGTGAGCTACAAGTACCGTTGGGGAGGGAAGGATGGAAGTTGGAATGTAAGGACGAGGAGTTGGAAGGTAGCGGCTGTGGCCTATAGTTAGGGACCAACCCCGGCATTTGCCTGGAAGGAAGATGGGAAACCACAGAAGACCATCTTCAAGGTTGCCGGCGGGGGGATTCGAACCTCCTCGCCTCCCGGATGTGAGCGACTGCCATCAGTCATGCCGTAACCACCACGGCTAACTCACCCGGTACCTTGATAATGGTCTAATGCGATTACCTTTCATGGCATAGTTCTAAATATGGATGTATTCTTGAGGACCCTGTCACAAGTTATTCCCTCGTTCTTGGATAAGATATTGTAGGGTTGGCAAATACCCACAAACAAATGCCATATTGGAATACTTTAAACGTGTATTATCTCCCAGCCAACACCACTTTTCAATGTTTAATAATTTTTATCCTATAAAGGAAATATGGGAATTTAAATCTAGGTAGATAGTGTGCCCATCTTTTGACATCGATTATAGATTTAGGTATTAGGAAGTCATTTTTGAAGGCCTTTGTCTGGAGCGTGGCACTCTATGGAAGTGAAACTTGGACTATTGGTGCAGCAGAAAAGAGGAGAATTGAAGCGTTTGAATTGTGGTGTTACAGGAGAATGATGAAGATCAGATGGGTAGATAGGGTTACAAACGAAGAGGTATTGAGACTAGTGGGAGAGGAGAGACGTTTCTGGCGACTGCTAATGAAGAGAAGAGATAGGTTGGTAGGACACATACTAAGACACCCAGGAATAGCAAGCTTAGTTATGGAAGAAAGGGTTGAGGACAAGAACCGAAGGGCTAGACCTGGTTAGAATATGTTAAACAGATTGCCTCGAATGTAGGGTGTCGTAGCTATGTAGAGATGAAACGATTAGCTCAGGACAGGGAGGCATGGAGGGCTGCATCAAACCAGTCAAAAGACTGAAGACTCAAACAACAACAAATGGTATGTATTTAAATACGCAAGTAAGCAATCTGTTTAGCTCTTTATACAACTGTGTAATATTATTCAGGGCAATAATTATGTGATGTTCGTTTTTATGTGATTAATTATACATACTGTTAGATTGTCTTTTGCTTTGTAGAGCGAATTTTGGTAAATTTCTGATCAGGTTGACTTGATGTTTTGAGAGAAACCGATAGACTTTGTTTCGTCTTTATTGTTTATTTGTTTGATTATCCATTTAGGGAACTTGTTTTGATTTGTGGTTTGTTATTGTTTTTGTATTTGTATTTTTTCTGTTGTGAAAATAAAATGTTATAAATGTAAACGAAGGATAGGTGTTAGTCATTTCACTGCCGTACTCTTAAGAACCTGAATGTCGACCTCATTATGTGCAATAGCGTTTCTAATCTGAAAGAATCCGGTATGACCCCGAGATCCGGCTGATATTAATTATTTATATTAAAATCATCATAACCATAATAATAATAACGTGGGAGAGATATCCGAAAGGAGCTGGAAATGTGAAACTGTGAAAATACAAAAAATACGCGCGTGTGTGCGTACGCGGAAAATGATTGTTGCTTCATCTGGGGGTTTGTAACATCGTGGTCCCTATTGCCAGATGTAAATTTTGGGGTGTATGTGTGTGAAATCTGTCTGATAACCTGTGTCATTGTGATGGCTGTACTAGTGAGTGTACATGTAACTGGGACAAGGATTATGTCAGGAGGCGCCCGTGACCTCAAGTGAGGTACCCAAAGTAGAAGTAAGAAATCGCTTCTAGAAGGGCTGTGATGGGAATCAAGTCGAACTTTCCTTAGTTCTGCCTCAAGGGACTAAGTGGATCCCATTCCAGCCCTCACACAAACATTCATTTCTTGCGAGAGCCTGAAACTCCGCAGTTGCACCCAAGAAAGCTGGTCACTAGGCAGACATGGAGTGAGAGGGAGAGAGGAAGAATTAGCCAAGAGTGCTGGTCGCTAGGCGGACATGGGGGGTGGAAAAGGTGTACCTTAATGGATGTGGTACATCTTAGGGGATTTCGATAGAATGAGGTTTCAGGCACAAGAGGTGATAACGAAGGACAGTGCGGGAAGAGACCAAAATGTTAAAACTTAGATTTTAATGATATTTATTTATTATAAAGCAAATATTGCAAGGAACGGATACTTTCAAAGAAATTGCCTTAAAATGACAATAAGAAACAGTAACAATTAAAAATTACTCGTTTCTCCAGGAAACGTAAATTGCTTGCAAGCTGTAGCTCCCTATAAAGGATTAAATACAAAATTACTGAATAAAAAGAGCATAATAAAATAACCTACAATAATAATTTAAATTCATCCCAGAGTAGAATTAAAACAAAGTACTCTTATTACGGAAAGAATCCGGGCAGAGTGTATGAAGTGAAAGGGTTACCACCTCTTCTGATGTGTGATACAGGAAGTATCAGATCTCCTTAAACATCTTCCGAAGGTAGGCCGGCTGCCGGAGGACATCAGTAGCTGGCGGTAATTTAGTGCGCCCGCTCGGGGCTTGTGCGAGGTCAGTCAGGCATACTCCAGGGTTCCGGGTTCGGAACTAGAGTTGATGATGGTAGATTCTCCTTATAAAAAGCGACCAGCATAGAGAGTCTCTTGGTAGTAACTCCCTCGGCTGGTGAAGTTATGTCCTTATAATCAAGACTTGCAGAGTAGATCCGTGTTGAAGATTTGGCCGAAGTGAAGGCCGATGAGTTTAGACTGCCCGGGCAGGCAGCCAGGTCCAGAAGAGAGTTTTTGACGGCGGAGAAGGGCCTCCGGCTGCAAGAGGTACCCCGAGAGGGCAATAACCCCAGCAGGTACGTAGCGAGCAGTGGTGACCAGTGGAGAAGAGTGGACACTGTAGGCCGGTAGACCTAAGGTTATATAGCGGTAGTGACGTCAGCGCGCCGAACCTTCCAGTATGAAGGAGGGGTGAAAGAGCAGCCAATCAAAGCACAGCCCCATGCACATTGCGAGCGTTACCGCTGGGGAGAGCTCAGTACCTCGTGAGAAAATGTGACGGTATGGTGCGTCTAGAAAGACACTACAGAAAAAAGGTGAGTTGACATGAATATTACAGAAAAGCAATTAAACTGAAACACCAATACTAAACAAATCAGAACACCGCGTTCAGACTGCAATTAACGAAAATAAAAATAATGGGGCAGAAAAATTGAACGTGTGTTTCACACCGTAAGGGAAACATAGCCAACAAAAAACATTCGCAGAAGCGAACAGGGGGAGAGGGAGAGAGGGAGAATTAGCCAAGAGTGCTGGTCACTAGGCGGACATGGGGGTTGAGGGAGAAGGAGAGGGAGAATTAGCCAAGAGTGCTGGTCACTAGGGGGACATGAGGGAGAGGGTGAATTAGCCAAGAGTCCTGGTCACTAGGCGGACACGGAGGGGAAGGGAGGGGGAGAATTAGCCAAGAGTGCTGGTCACTAGGCGGACATGTGGGGTGAGGGAGAGGGAGAATTAGCCAAGAGTCCTGGTCACTAGGCGGGCATGGGGGAGAGGGAGAGGGAGAATTAGCCAAGGGTGCTGGTCACTAGGCGGACATGGGGGGAGAGGGAGAGGTAGATGGGGACATTACTACCTCATGCACGTGGGGATGATTGACAGCTATCGCAGACTAGTAGTTATCCTGTCATGTTTTATGTGTATTGGAACGAGCAGAGACAATAAATCAGCCAGAGATAAAATTTCTTTGGAGCGTTCTTATATTTAAGAAGAAGCGTGTTTAGCACGTGTTTGACTACTTACCAGATATAAAATTAGTATTTGCCACTGAATAAAACGACTCATATAATTGCACCCAACAATTAAGAAGAGACAATATTTGTCATATTTTAAGGAGAAAATCACGATGGAAATTTAAATGCTTTGGCTCGTTATATGGTAGCCAAGGTTCAGCAGAATTGATGAAAGTGGTGAACGCGGGAACTTTATCGGCAAGAAATTATAAAAAGATGCAGGAATATTGCCGAATGAAGTTGTGGAATGGGAAATGAAAATTACTCTGACTCGCATTGCACTAGGAGAGTGACCGCGTCATTCAAATCGAGAAATAGTGCAGGAGTGGACCGAATAGTTTGACGGGCGATATCTTGGACATATCCATGAGAGGTGATGGATAGCACAGCATAATTGGACTTTGATATTCAAGTCATACGAGTGCTGTATCGTAAGATTTGTGACACTGAGGAAGACAGGTTACTTCCCAGCAAGCTTTATATATGTCAGCGATTGCATGGACTTAGGTATTTGATGCAGACGAAAGGAACTGTGTTTTATGAACGATGAAGTAGCACAGTTGAACTTGCAATAATTCACTTATATTAGCAACGAATTATAAAAGGTGATGGATCACACGTGTGGACTTACAAGTATTCAGTATAAGATTTATATACATCGTTTGTAGTATTGGATAAAAGTGAGTATTGTCAAATAATACCAAATGGGTGAACTACTTGGGTTGTTCAGCAAAAAATATTTGCTGAAAGTACATTGATATTCTGCAAACTTCAAACTTTGATAAATATTATTCGAACAATTCTACGAACAGACAATTGAAGAACTGAAAGATGATCAAAATGGTTGAGTTGAGAGGGATGTTTTGGAATATGTACAACATGGAAAGCAATATGAATTTCTAACATATGAATAGGGGAAACTTTTAGTCATGTGTGGTATTATATCACGATTGACATTAATAGAAACTGAAATGCGAGTGATTGGCGTGATGCAATCATCGAATAGCACCATGAAGTGGAGTTCGACTGATGAAAAATTTAACAATAGATCTTCCAACAAGATCCAGAAGAAGATGATGTCAGAACATCTATGGAAACATTTCGGCGAAGGAGGAGCCAGTACAGAAGGAAGCGATCCAGCAGGGACATCGAGAAACAGGGATCAACACCAGGCAAACCAACGCAGAACTTCACCAAGGTTGAATTACAACTTCTATGTATTCTTGTTAATTTTGGTTGAAGCACTTCACGCTTGACCATCTATTTATTCACATATAAATTGATGGATTGATTTATTCACTTATTTCCTTGAGTATAAACATTTGGAACGACTCAACGATTTGCTTGATATTTGATATTAGCCTACTCTTTATTAAATATTGGTAAATATGATCAATTCTAGATCGAAGTTGAGGATTTATTGTTAGTGAAACTTAGGATTTTTCAGATGTAGTATTGTTTTCGATGTTTTCTGATATATTGGAAATTAAGGAATTTTATGATCAGCCGATAGTTGAGGACATACATTTTGTCGATTGACAAGTGTAATTATCCCATAGTGATGTCAAGTTAAGATGGCTGATTACGATATGACAGTACAATTATGACAAGGTTAAATACTAGACATTTGTTAACAGTAAAGGATAAAATCATATGTAATTCATTTGAGAATTTGTTAAGATGACTAAAGAGTTTATTGTATTGGATGAAATAGATGTAGGGTATGGAACAGAAATGACAGTATTTAGTTTGGTGAAATGCTGAATTGATATAACTACATTTATGACATCTTGAGAGAAAGAGAAAAACAAAGTGTTATTTTAATGTAACAAGTAGGCTGATAATAGATGACAGGAGTTATTTTACGTTATTTTTTTAACGAAAGAAGTCACATTAATTTGAAAGGAAAGATAAGACATGGATCATTATGGTAACTATTATGAGGAATACAGGAATTTTAAGAAGCACGATGATTATTTGATAAGTACAATTATACGTGTACTATTGTACCGTGGTCAATTATTATTATTATGAAGGTTTGTTCCATTATGATAAAGTTATGATGTTATTACTGCAGATAGATTGATCTGCAACGGAATTGATAGAGAAATGTTTTTATAGATGTCTGCTGATGGGAATATCACTGAGCTTTAACAGAGAGAAATGATCATTATTGTGCCTTATTTAGAAGAGGGTTATGATGTCTGATAACTTACTATCTGGAGTTACGATTGATTTGTAAGGTGATAATTAATATAGATGCATTGAAGATCTGCTTATGTGTGATGATAAGAAGATGAGAAGTGTACGGAGACAGCATCCTCAAAGCTGTTGTTACAGGTTTCGCTGCCACAGTGTGTGAGGGCTTTACACTAGTGGACGATATGCTCGCCCCATCAAGCTAGGGTGGTCATTCAGTTCGTTTAGATGCATGGCACACAGAGAATGGAGTGGCCTGCATATTCTGTGGACATGAACCGTATTGAACATGCATGGAAAGAGCTCAAGAGGGCAATTTCGCAACGTCCCAGTCTACCAACAAACATTTAGCAACTGATATAAGCTGTTATCAAAGAGTGAAATAATCTGCTCCAACCAGGTTGCATCCATTGGTCCCCACTATACCTCGTGACTAAGCATGACTTAGGGATCGTGACGATCATATACGGTATTTATATACTCCACATGAAAGAGACGTGCGTACCATTATTACTTTTGTTATTCCTTCTGTGTTTCTGTTTCTTTTGCACAGCAGATTGTGTGTTGTTCTTCTTTGTTCGCTATCATTTTACCCTCGAGGATTGGCTTTTCCCACTGACTAAGCAAGGGATCCCACCTCTACCGCCACGGAGGGCAGTGTCCTGGAGCTTGAGACTATGGGTCGGGGATACAACTGGGTTGTGTGCCAGCACGACGCCCAGGCGGCCTCACCTGCAAAGCCAATAGGAGCCTGATGAAGGGAAGGGAAGAGTGGGAAGGTTTGGCAAGGAAGTGGGAAGGAGGCAGCCGTGGCCCTGCGGTAGGGACCATCCCGGCATTTGGCCGAAGACGAAGTGGGAAACCACGGAAAACCGCTTCGAGGATGGCTGGGGTGGGAATCGAACCCCCTCCACTCATTTGGGCCACCCGAGGCTGAGTAGACCCGTTCCAGTCCTCGTACCACTTTTCAAATTTCGTGGCAGAGCCGGGAATCGAACGCAAGACCTCCGGGCCGGCAGCTAATCATGCTGACCGCTACGCTACGGAGGCATATGTACCCTATATTGTGTATAATGGGATTACAGGTACATAGAGAAATAAACAATTCACTAACTTGCAATATGCAAAACGTGTTTTTAGCACTGTAATTCAGTGACAGGGTAGCTTGGTCCCTCTTCGAGAGTGATTGGAATAGGGAGTTTTTAACGTAATTTAATTTTGTATTGATGAGTGACAGACCAAGTCACCAGAAGACTTTGGATGAATATATTTTCATAAAGTGACAGTGTTAATTTGTTTACAAAGTGATAGGCATTCTTGATTGACAAGAGGATTTTAGTTACGGATTATTAATTTTATTTTCCATTTCTTCAATCTCCTTAAAGTAGGATTCATGTAGGATGATGCTCATGCCAATTATTTGTAGGATCTATCGTCGCCGTAATCAATTTAAAGTAACAGCGATTTATTAGTCGAATTATGACTATTTTAGCGAAACAGTCATTTATATTCACTCAGGTATAATAAAGGAGTATGAATATTTTGTTTCTAGATCTGAGAGTTGTTTGTGGTAGCTTGAATAACTTGTTTCGGCTGGAAGAGTAGTTTAATGCTATGGTTAATTTCGTTTGATGAAAAACCCACCTCCCAGCAATTCCGACACGCCATGTGATTTCAATATCTCAACCTACTACGCTAGCATGAAGATTTCCAAACAACATTCCCCAGTATAAATGATTTTGCATAAAGTAGGGTATTCTGTTGTCAACGGAGTGTGATGGTTGTTAGCCGGGTGATTGCATATCGTTACGTTGTGACGACTGGTAGCAGAGCTGAAAACACTCAGACCATTATCACTGCTCTGACAAAATGGGTTGACAAAACACACCAAATTCTGCTCACGACAGCAAACACCGGAAAAACACAAACATGAAGTTCACAGGGTTGAAATCCTAACACAACTGATCTATGTAGGTTGCGAGCGGATAACAAATGAAAAGAGAATACCCGTATATAATATTTATTCCTTGAGAATTAACTAAAGAATAAACATTAACGAGTTCCAGTAAAATGAATGTAATATGAAGTACGGTATAAATACTGTATATCTTAAACACCATATTACAAAATGTACCTCACAAACCCACAGGGTAAAATACATGTTCAAACACGTAGTTCGTGAATACAGCCTATTTTTCATATATCCTACTTATGTTAATTGCCTCTATCAACATACAAAATTTCACTTTGATTGCTGTAATAGACTCGTAGATATTGAGAACCGTCTAAATATTTCGGATGGTGCCCATGTTGGATATTTATAAATGTAGGTCCTAGAGTAATGTACTATTATTTGAAGATTATTGCGTAGGTGTATAATTCAAACTTCTATCGCATGATTACGACACAAGAAATAATAAAAACAAGATTTTAAAAATTCGCACAGCCGCCATCTTTCTTTATGAAAACAATTGAAATAAATTAGATGCTATTGGATTAGAATTAGCATAAGCATTCACCGTACCAAGTTTCACTGCACTCGGATGGTTAAATCGCGAGAAACGTTGATTTAAATATTTAAATTTAGCGTCGCAGCCATGTTGGATTTGTGCTCACCAGGTTACTGAAAGTCCCATACGTGAACTTATGTTAATTGCCTCCATCAACATACAAAATATCAGTTTGATTGCTATCATAGATTAATAAATATTGAGAACCGTCTAAATATTTCGGATGGTCGCCATGTTGGATTTTATGTGTGCCATAGAGTTATATATTATTAGATGAGTATTAGTGCGTAGGCTCATTATTCAAATGTTCACTTCGATTGCATGATTAATACACAAAAAAATGAAACTTAATTTTAACAATGCGCACAGCCGCCATCTTTAGATTATGTAAATAATTGAACTAAATTAGATTCCAGTGTATTACAATGCGTGTAAACATTTCTTGTATCAAGCTTTATTGCGCTAGGATGGTTAAATTGTGAGAAAAGTTTAATTAAAATTTCAACTTAGTTTGGCCGCCATGTTCATTTTTTAGTTAACAGGTTTTAAAATATCTCTTAGGTGAACTTTAAGTAGTGCCCCTTATCTTCGTACTAAATTTCAGGGTGATATCGGTAACAGTTGCGGAGATATAGAATGCCGTTGCAATATTTCGCAAAGCCGCCATGTTGGAACACACACATACACACACACACGAACAAAAGGTGATCCCATTAGCCTATTCTTTCATAAAATGAAAATAGGCTAAAATACTCGTATATAATATTTATTCCTTCAGAATTATCTAAGGAATAAACATTAAAGTTCCAGTAAAATGAATTAGTACGTATGAAGTACTAACTAACTAACCCCGTGGCACTACAGCCCTTGAAGGGCCTAGGCCTACCAAGCGACCGCTGCCCAGCCAATTGGCCTGCAGATTTTGGGGTGACGCGTGGTCAGCTCGTCAGGTCCCCTCGGCCGTTAATCTTGGTTTTCGTGACTGGGGCACTGTCTCACTGTCTGACAGCTACTCAATTGCCCTCACGAGGCTGAGTGCACCCCGTTCCAACCCTCACGTCAGTTTTAAAATCCCTGACGGGGCCGGCAATCGAACCCGGGGCATCCGGGAGAGAGGCAGGCGCGCTACCCCAACACCACGGGGCCGGCACGTATGAAGTATGGTACAGTATAAATACATCTTAAACACCATATTACAAAATGTACCTCACAAACCCACATTGTAAAATACATGTTCAAAATTTGGAAGAACAGAAGTGATATTAACTAAAATCTTTCAACCGAACCCAATTCAATGGGTGATTAAATACCATGATATCACACGTCACACCTTAGTCACAAAACAACTTGAATGATACCTTTACATACTCTGCAAATAAATAACATAAACCTAAAAAGAAAACGAAATTGCCCCAAAAAGACAATGGCTCAAAATACGGGCTTTCATCTACGTCAAATACTTGTTACAAGAACGTGTTATCGTGAAACATGAGATCAAAAATTCAAGGCTCAGTTACATTTAATTAGATGCATCCGTCAAGAAAATAGAACATTACAGATAAAGCTGAATGTGCTGAGTGGGGAGTGGAAAGTATTCCCAGAGCTCACTCGGAAAATAGGTAAAGAAAGTTCTATATCTCCGCAACTCAACTCCAGGTAGTGAAATACCAGGCAGTCCCACAAGCACATCGTCACGAACACATTAACGTATGGGAGACTCAGAGGCATGCGGAGCAATTTCAATGGCCCGAATATTTGCTGGGTTTAAAACTAAAGCCGAATAAGGTGTTGGCCAAAAGTACTAGAGAACAATTCAGAATTCCGCCAAAAAAAGCGTAGAGTCAATAGCCTATCAAATGTATTGAAGAACTAAAGAAACAGTGTTGAGTAATAGACTTTATGCACTTGAGGTCCTAAGCAACGGATATAATCCAAGTGCCTCAGCAACGGTGAGGTATCCGGTGCCGAACATGATGCTAAGAAACCAACGTTGTCAACGCAACTCAGCAGCCAGCATGTAATATCTCTCATACTGGATCAAGTCCCCTCCCCTGCTCTGGGAGGATGAAGGTGACGACAGGTACCCACCCAGCAACTTCCATAAGAACTAGGAAACAGGGAACTAATCCCGGCCAGCCAAGCAAATTCTGGTTTGTTATGCTCTAAAAAACAACATGGCAATCAATCAATGTCGAGAAAGATATTCACACAACAGTTTTAATAACTAGGGCTCGGAATTTTAGGTGCGAAAAATCGAGAAAATATTTATTTTTTATGTGTTTAAAATGCCTGAAGTATGTGACAAAAACGTATAAATATGTAATTATAATTCAGTTAATTAATGGGAATATAAACAATATGCAGTTCTCAAAAATGCAACTTATTCTATGTCTCACTGACTGCTGAAGCATTACAATACACAACGAGATACATCTTCAGGTTGTTCATCACAAATGTCCGACGATTATCGCGAAACACTTCTTCTTAAGGCGCGAAACTGCGGCAATATGTTTCTTGCCCTTGAGGTGTTGTGTAACTTGAGATCGATGTTCAGCCTTGATTGTTTTCCCACATGGTTGGCAGAACAGAACGCCCCCCTCAGAAGTAAAATTATCTTTAAATTCTGCAACACACGATAACATGTAGTTGCTTTTATTTTAGGCATCGTAGAACTGCCTTACACTTCACAGTGCCAGAAATGAACTGCATGTGAGTGACGTGACACTGGTTCACAGTGCCAGAGCATGTGAGTGACACTAGTTCCGCGGGGGGGGGGAGAGGGAGAGTGAGGATGTCTTGCACGTGGTGCAATATGGCTATAGACAAGGAAATCCCCGGCTTCCACAGTGAGTGGCACGGGGCGACAAGTTAAGAATAAAACAGTTGCAAGCTGACATACGCTCTTGTATGAAGGTTAGATAGCTCAGAGGTTCTTCCCCGTTGAAGTAACACTGAACAATAATGAAATAAACTGAAAGCTCTAGCATACTGATTTAAAAAAAATGTAAATATTATTTCTTTTTATGTGCTAATAAGTGAAAAGCAGGAATTTATGAATTTATAGAAAAAATGCTTAAAATATGTATTTACATAAAAAATATTTATTTACCTAAATATCCGAGCCCTATTAATAACATTTGTACTACAAAAGTTTAGGAAATCACAAACACAATATATAAGCATACCTCGGTCCCCGAGCTGAGACCAGTTCACATCATTCCCGTCCCTCGATCAATGCCTGTTGTCTTACGACCTCGAGGATGCTAGGTTTACGAGGTCTAGAGTAAATGAGATCACCTCGTTCTTCACTTTATATTCTGTGAGGAACCAGGACACTTTATTTATTCCTCTTACCCCTTACTGTGAAACGAATAGAAAATATCACACGGTGAAGTCTGCTAACCCTAAATGATAACAGCTACTATAGTGGTTCCTATTATGGTGTCGGAAGCCATTTTCAGTGTTGCCTTAGTAACCGAATGTATGATGCTTTTCAGTCGGTCAACACGATTTTACCCAGATGAGATGGGAGTATACCCTAAACCTGAAAAACAAAATTACATGAGATTAGCAAATGCGCTTGGACGAACAGATTCGATCGTCAAGCGACCATCATCAGATCCATTACACTTAGGCTATAACATTTATGTCTGAAAGTATGGGTGAAAATCATTACAACACTTATTTAGTTGCAGTTTTAGTTGAGGAAATTCAACTCGTCGGTAATTGTTAGTTATAGTCTTTGTGTTGTTTTGTTAAAATACCCGCTTGTTTAGAGTGAATATGTGATGGTAGTTAAATGGCCAATTCAGGCTACTTATATGATTGGATCTTGCGCTGTCCTGGTGAGAGTGGTTATCTTTGTCACTATCTACTCTCATCGGGGGGAGCTTCTGTGTGCCAGGGTCTCTCATACACCTGAGAATTTCCCTTCTCGCATTCCTAAGTGTCTGTGTTCGTCGAACAAATATGACTGTGTGTGGCCAAGTCTAGAATCCCAAATGTGGTGTATGTTACTGTATTCAGGATAATCTTCAACTATTAAAGACCAGGTTTCATCCTCGCAACGCATAAACTAAATAGCCCTCTCTAAGCGCAAACCGGTTGAATTACCTCAACTAATACTGCAACTAAATAAGTGTATATATTGTAAATATTTTCACCCATACATTCAGACATAAATGTTAAAGCCGAAGTGTAATGGATCTGATGATGATCGCTTGACGATTTAAACTGGCCATTCAAGTGTATTTATTAACCCTTTTAGTGCCAAGCCATTTCCTGAAATACTTGCCTAGAATGCCAAGCCATTTTCAATGGTCATGCAGACTATTCGAAAAAAAAAACACACCATAAATACCACATTTCCAACGATAGAATCATTATTTTTGCTTTGCATTATAACCAATACATCATTCTTTCATACATTGTGTTCATAAAAGTAAATACGTCATCAAAACCTTTAAATTGAGGTTATTCTGATAATTGTTCAATTTTTAATTTTTGTGTGTGTGTGAAAAATCAGTTTTGAGCCTAAATTAGGGACACCTAAGAGTCATATTCGAAGAATCACTACGTTTCCAGCTGTAGAATGTTCCTAGATACATCTGTAGGCAGAAAACTTCAACAAGAAGAAAACAACTGCACCACAATTTTGGCGGGAATGCACGTAATTGGGGGGAGCGCAAAGGGAGGGCGTGAATACAAACTCAAACCTATCGCCTAGAGAAATACACAAATATGAGATAAACAGCGCGCCGATTGAATCGGCTTTGGCACTTTTGGCGCAAGCAGCGAGAGCCGTGGCACTGAGAAGGTTAATCTCATGTATAATATTTCAGGATTAGGGGCTAAACCATCTCATTTGGGTACAATCATGTTGACCGACTAAAAAGCATCAAACTATGGTGTTTCCCCTTGAGTTCATTACATTCTCATATTCATGATCAGGTTCCTCTGGAGTCGTATTAAACATTAAGTTCATCATTTCAATTTTTCTCGAAATATTGCACGTGGTACTATAACTAAGAAACCCTTTTGAGACTGTTCAAATATTTAGTTTTACACAATACGAGGAAGTAATGTGCATTATGTGAGGAAACACGCATATACTCGTATACAGTACATATATTGGAATCGATATGAGCACAAATCCTAATCACTGAACGCACAATAAACACACACATGCACAAGATTCTCTGTAGAAATCTGACGCCATTTTCCAGTGTTGCCTTTTTAGACTCCATGTAAAAATGCCCTTCAGTCCGCCAATACGTAAGGTATAGGGAAACCCTACCTACCTTGGGTACGCGATCACTTTCGTCATAAATTGACGAATTTTTTATAGTATTTTCCCTTCAGATTTTGACGACCCATTTTACCATCAAATTTTTTCGATTGCATACGAGGCCACCAAAGGGTGATAGTAATATTCAATTTTATAGAATATTTATCTATAACCTAAAGGGAATAGAATGTGTACTTGGATTGTTATATGCATATTTCTAAATTCTCACCTGACCGTATTACAGTGCCTAATCTCGGTACTGGCCACATGTTCTGACTGACTGGCAAATGGCTGTCATCCTCGGTCCATTGATTCTACCTGCATCAGCTTATCCTGCGCTGTATTCCAGACACATGGGCCTTCTTGGGGCATTTTCACGTGCTGGCTACCTCTGCACTACACACTTCTTCTGCTGATTTCCGCGGCTACGCTAATTGTACTGTCCGCCGTAAGCATGGCATGTTCTCCGAGACGGAACGTTTATGCATGTTCCGCAGGTAGCAACACACTTCTACACCGCTATGAGAATGGAATCTTCATAACCAGCTAGACACTTGGTGGGTCAGATTTAATTTTCTACATGGAAAACTAACATTATCAAAGTTTATGGAGTTCCCCTGTGCGTGTGATATTCACACCGCCGTGACCGACTACGAAGAAGTCATCGCAGCCTCAGTTCAATACTGCAATCATGTTCAATGAGACCACTGCCTTTTTACGTGGAAACCACAGCCGACTTTTATGAGACCACGGCCGCCCCACTTCTTTGGAGGCATTAGCCAAATGCTGATTCTCCAGTTATATTGCTCACCTCTCTGGGAGGTTGCCTTTCAAGAAGATTTCATCATCTGTGCTAGCTTAGATCTATTTTACTGAGCTGGCTTTCTTCGCTCCTAGAAATTCTCTACATATTGAACCAAAGATAAGTTAAGTGTTTTACTAGCATATGTCCAAATTTATATGTGCAGAAACTTTAAAAAGAACTTTAATTCATAATTATCTAGTGTCAACAATTTCGGGGTTCAACCATTTTTTCTTCAAGGTCAATTTTTGTAATTTCTACAGGGGCTTCTTTTCAGACCCTTCCTTTGTTGCCAATTCAGCATGGTGTAATTTCCGTTTCAAATAATTGTGTACATTTTTTAAACTTGGTGTTATTCAATTCAATTGAATATTTAGTGTTATTTGTTAAAAAACTAAATTCAATAAATTCAATCTGTGTTAAACGTTTGCCGATCTGGTGGTTCAACTCTTTGCTCACCTCCCGCTTATTCCTTAGTTTAATTGCTGCCTTACACTTGGCTATCTCTTCCGGCTGTTGCTTGATGCTGTTCTCTCTCATGGTAGAGACTAGGCTACTCTCCACCAACACTACACTCACTGTTTTAAGTGGAGTATTTTATTTTATTTATTTGTGCACAATAACGTTAGCACCTATACGTGTTGACCGACTGAAGAGCATTCGTGCGTAGACAAAATGCTTCTGTGTTCTCATTTTATTTTAAGATGCAGGAAACTTTGATGTGTCATTTTAATGTTTGGTATATTTTGTTCCATATTTCTATCCTACTGCATAAAACCAGCTTTCCAATTTCATGCTCTTACGGTAGGCTACCTGCTGGATATCAATAGCACGACGTTCTATGCAGAACAGTTCACATGTTGTCATTTTATTTAATTTTCTTCCTAAATTAAGCATTTTTGGGGAGATAGAGAGAGAAACGATTGAAAACAGATTCCCATATTTATTTTTTGAAGATAAAAACGCATCTTTCTTAAGAGTTAATAATATCTGATACTCTTCACTAACCTATCGGTTGCTGATTACTGTGATGACCGTTAATTAAAAGCAACACATGCCTGTCGAGATTTTATTATGTTTTTTTTTCGTGGGGTATTTTCTACACCAAACTAGTAATCTTGATGATGATGATAATTATAATTATAATCGGTATCCATATACCAGAAAAATTTGTTGCCCAAAATAACGAGTCTAGTTTCATTGGCTGAATGGCTAGAAATCTGCGCAGTAGCTTCTGTAATTCCACTTCTGAATAGGATTATTATGGTTCAATATTATCGGATTGCATTAAATTATGTTCACTACTTAATGAGTATTTGCAAATGGATTTGCTTTTAGCACAAATAAGGCTTAATAGTCACCAGTGCATAATAGAAAAATGCAGGAGAGGCCCCAACATCATCTAAATGGGTTGATTTGTGCATTACATAGAATGTAGAGTAACAGAGCAGATCCAGTGTGCCTATGCCACGTGATCGAGTTAAATTGATTCCATAGAATGACAAACATACCTCGTTGGACTTACAACTGCAATATCATGGTAACATATTCAGGACCAATATGAGCCTAGTATGAGTTTTATCTGTACATTCCTTAAAATCAAGGACTTTGACTTGGTTTTCCTTACACAAGGATAGACAGATGTTGCACCGATTCAATTTCTATCTGAATGTCTGTATGTAAAGTATGTTCATGCATAACGTCTGCTTGTTGCCTCCCACCAAGGTTGACTGGGTTCAATTCCCGGTTAATGCATGTGTGATTATTGAAGTATAATGTCACGTCGGGTGGTTTGGATTCCAGAGTAAAATTGAGGTACGCGATTAAGAGCAACGTAAAGTGACGTGTTTCCTTTCTTTTCTAATTCCACGAACTTAAGGTTTATGTCCAAGGAATTAAAGATAAGATTCTAGAATATACATTTACTTTATATGAAGAAGTGAGGATTATTGGGCACATGTATTTGTTTATGGGCTTCTACTTCACTATGTTTCGTTTAATGAACTTCTTTACAGTAAAAGTTGTGTGGAATAAAATTGTAGACATTCATTTTACTCATATCAGGGACAGTATAACGTTCGGTGATGGAGATGTTACTTGGATAGGCCTACCACTCTTTACTCAATTCTTGTCTTTTACATGACTTTGTTAACTACAAGGAATGGGCTATGATAGAACGAACATTTCAATTTACTCAGTTATACAGGTCGCCCGAGAAGGTTCTCCGCACTGGTTAGGTGCAGCTGTGAGTGGTTGCCTCATCGGTTTAGTTGGTAGCACGGCGTCCTTGACAGGGTGAATCCCACACGTGAGGGCTGTAGCCTGTTGAAATCGTCAGTGTGTATTGCAATTAGCGAGCGTATGTGTCATCAGCACTTCCAGCATCTGTTATGAATGGCTAAGGTGAGTACAAAGTATACTGTTTGCTAGTTATTAGGGAACACAGCGATGACAGAATGCATTCTGCACATAAGTCAAGCAGCATTGCGCGTCATAGGAGCTCATGTCCCCACGGACAGTTAAACGATGACAGAGGCTACTTGAGCTGAGTCATATCCTACTCGCGCAACTGTACCTGTCAACGAAGCAGGCTGACGTGTGACACAAGTAAACAAAGAATAGTTCCCATCTCGACCGCCGGCAATCATTTCGTGAAAGGCTAATATGATGCAAGCGGCAGCCGTGCTGCCAACGTAACTTCTGCAGCTAGCTCTCGCAGACGCATGTAGGCGCTGCGGAGAACATTCCCGGACTCACTGTACAATCAGTCGACTACCAGCAAGTGCCAAGATATACACTATCTAATATATTCGTAATTTATGAACATAATTAATTTGTACATTTTAAAGCAATACATTACATTCATTTTCTGCATTTCATGCCGAGATGCAGTAAAAGGCAACGTGTGTGCAGTTCCTGCCTTGTGCCTATAGGAACTTTACGTACTATACTGTTTAAGAAAATTTTAACCGTTTGTTTTTCTAAAAAAAATTCTTACGGTAACTTAAAGTATCATTAATTTTCCTACTCCGTTTTCTTTTTGTAATTTATTTCATGAAGGGTGAAGAGGCACATTCTGCTTTTTAATCAGTGACAATGACATTGGAATGTATAGCCGGGATTACGTTTATTGTATGTCTAAACACCTTTCCTTTTGGCATAAGTTTCTTCCGAGCACACAAGAAAATGGCCAGATAGTCCCTTTCTCCTTCACTTTTGAAGTCACCACATTCTTGCCGCACATTGTTTTCGAATGATTACACAACTGCTTCTGGGAAGACATGTCTGTTGGGTAGTCAGCCCGAAGGCTGGTTGGATCCTCAAATAGTACCGCCGTTAGGTTATGTGGGTAGATACCCACAAAAACCCAAGGCAGCGCTATATTAAGGCGTACTAGGCAAGACGAGGAGTGAGGTAGTTTGCCATTGCTTTCCTCACTGAGTCAGAACAGCAGTACTAACCCTATGAGTAGAATATTTCACAGCATCCACAGGCAGTGACTGTGCCCTGAATGTCATTACTAAGCACCACCCAAACCTCAGTAGCTTCCATATAATCCCAGCTATGAGTGAGACTGAGACATCGGTGAAAAGCCACATTTTACTCTAGCCTGTGCGAACAGACAAATGCAAATGTACTGCATTCATCAAGAGATGGTAAACAGGCCAAGGGAAGCCATGCTTGTACATGAAACGGCGCAGCCAGCACAAGCCTCTAACTCCAGTGACTACCAGCACTATAATGGATAGTTTTTGTAAACGATGTCTCATAATGCATCATTTAACTAAACACATGGGTTTATTAGATCCACTCACTTCAATATGTTGTCCCTTGATTATTGGTGGTATCAAGTATCAGATATGAATTCTTTAAGAATCGTGTAAAATTGTTGTTCATCGTGAACAAATTCACTAGAAATCTTCGACCTGTCACAAATACATGAGGAGCTTAAATAAGAACAGTGAAATCAGGGTCGAATCGATCCATTGACAGTAGAAAGGTTAAGACGCGCAATTTAAAAATATTGTTAGGTCTATGAAATTACCAACAGCAAGAAATAATGTTATTTTTTTAAATTTCAAATAAACGATTTGAAATATAGTTACCATTAAAAGTTGATAATTTCAGTCAGTATGGGCATCCGACTGTAAAAGTCACCTGGAACATAAAACATCTTATTTTACCTCTTCTCCAAACTCGTGGGAACAGGAACAAGATGGGGTAGAAGTACTGTGCCCATTCAACAATGAAACATGCAAATCACAGTTTGCCAGCAATGCTCAATCGGGAGTATCGGGGTGCATGGTTTGTTCTCCCACTCTATGACCTACACACTTTGGATTAAATAGAGGATACACTTCCAAAAATAAACAAAAATCAACTCCTACTATTTAAAACATTTCATTATCCAAATATATCGCGCTACAAAAATTAAACAAATAAAATACTGACACTTCACTTCACACTCGTTCAAAGTTGAACAAGGAATTCATATTAAACAAGTATAAGATCATAATAACTGGCTTTGCATAAACCAACAAACTTCTACTAAGTTTCACTTCCTAGGGGGCGTGGTGGCTCAGCGGTCTAGCTGAATGCCTCTCACCAAGGCGGTCCGGGTTCGATTCCCGGTCAATGCATGTGAGATTTTCGAAGTGAAATGCCATGTCCTGTGGTTCGGATTCCACGTAAAAAGGAGGTCCCGTGGCTCATGATCTAGAGATTAACGGTCACGTTAAACTACAAGCTTCCTTTTTAGTTTCACTTCCATATAGTGTCATTTCAAATTCTTTAAAATCAGGAGCTCCAAACAGCTCGATAATGTTTCCTTACACTGTGTTATCAATTTAATACACATCCATTATTATTACATGAGTATATCCTTTAATCATAAGTATCAAAATTACCAAAGTATTGTTAACATCACTTAATTTTGGGCTTTCACAATGCTCATATGTTACCATCCCTCTCTCTCAAGTCAACTACTCACTACTGTGATTGGGAAAAACTTGCGTACTCCCGAGCTACCGAAGACTACTGAACAGGTCAAAATTAAGATTATTCCTGGAATCTAATGTCTCCAATAGAACTCGTGAATCACTGAATCATATTATCATTAAGTTAGGGATTTATCAGTATTTGTCTTAAAAGACCAATATATTATAAGAAAGCAACGATCTGAACTCTGCAAGCGATAATTATTTATATAAAGGGACCTCGGTTCCAAGACCGGGTCGTTAAAACAATCTCTAAACACTTCTGTGTATTATAACTCAAACAGACCGTTTCCTGAACTACCGCAATACATCGAGGATGAGGTCTAGCCTTGACTACTTAGCGTGATTTATTGCAGGGAGACAAAGAGTCAACAGTCTCGCTGCTACAAGAGACTGGCTACCATCAGCTTTCCATACAGCCGTTTCAAATACAATTTATTGAACGACAAGGCTTTTAATACAGATTCTTAAAACACATATTTAGGCTCAACACACCTATACGCTTAGCTTCGGCATATAATAATGTCCTCATTGGCGGGTAAGAAAAATTCAATAATACAACCAATATAAAGGGGCTTTAACACGGACGACTCTGAGTTCGATCCTTTCAAATGCCTCGGGAGCAGTATCCCAAATTGGAGGACTTATACATTTGCAACTTAAGGCAGGCCTTGCCTTATACCAGCGCTCATAATACAACATAATAGCACCCTTTTTACCATACAACATACAATACCTCGTGATCAGTATCACAACTTTGAGGGCTTATCACAGCTCAATTACCACGACCAACTGCCCCTCATAATTAGTTTTACCGAGCATTTCAACGCATTCCTAGCGTGACAAATTACTTTAATGCGCTACATGGCGCTTATACTTTAATTAGCCAAGTTGCCTTCAAAGAAATAAATAAATTCAAAATCAACGTTTGATCTACATCTCAAAATATATTACTCTTCTCCCTTGACAATAATCATTTTTACCATAAGAACATGTATTCATAACATGTATTAATTCATTTAAAGGAGCTCGGATGCTACCACTTTTCATATAAAATTCATCATAATATTCATTCATTTGTATAATTATTATTATTATTACGCTTGCTTTCTCATATTTATCATTTACCAATTACACTGACATTTTACTAAATACATTCCCCAAGGGATTCATTTACATTTCACATATTTATTATATTTATCTCAAATTAATCGTTCAGATCGCGCTATTATTCTTTTACCTGTTATTCAACATCCTTACTCTCTCTCTCTCTCTCATGAAGATTATACGCAAATCCTCCCAAACACATATCATAATAAAATAGTTACTCACATGACTGTTCGGTCAGCGACCGAATCCTCCAGCGATGGAACATATTTGCCCACTCACTGCTTTTTTTAAGTCATTTCCATGGATACACTTACACTCAATGTCACTTCTTTAACAACACATAAAATATTTACCTTAATCACTTGGGATATACTGAATACCATTTTGTATTCGTTTCCCTTAACACAATATAAATTCACAAAAAAATATTACACTCAAACATTTTCACTATATTTACATTACATAACCATTTTTATCACTTGGGCGTTAATTATTCGCCTTACACACGTGATTTCTTTCTTTCCCTTTTCCAAGTGTGGCACTTATAGAACGTCGGCTTCCTAATCTGACGAGATGATGGAAAGTCTCGATCGAACTACACCTCACTGGAACGGCTGATCTTCACATCCGGGGTTTGACTATCGGCTTCTATACTTTTACTGCACGATGTCGTTTCTTACTAGACGCTAACTTGTTCGTCTAGATAAAAGTCTGTTCTTTATATATTAATATTACGGCCGCTCGAATAGTTTATCGGTGACCTAGTAATTTCCTTGCATTACTTGCAATTACTTTAATTCGTAGCTTCTTGGAGTTCTCCCAAACGCTTACTGTTCATTTGTCTATCTTAGACAACGCCTGGAACTACAATTCCTAATTTTTATCGTCCTGCGCTCTAGTCCCTACGTTTCCGGAACACTAGGCGTTACTTATTTTGTTCTACCCTGATCGGGTTCCATAACATCGATAGGATTGTCTATTTCACTTCCTTGGGTACTTCAAAACCTTATGATGCTTTGTTTCTTTTTAACTGAACTATTATTCGAGTACTTATCGCCTGTTATTTCTTCAAGTCCACAGCCTAACTTTGACTGTACTAATGAACTTTGACGATACTTGTTTCTGCGTGCAGCGTCTACGCGCTCACTAAAATTACTTGTTATACTTTGCGACACAGTATTACGCTCTCGGGCGTCTTTTTATAACTGAATATACTTTGATGCAGCACTCCTACACTAGGAGTTTACTTGTAGCTTATTTTGTAGTCGATGCTTCATCGTGCAGCGTCTCGGCGCTCACGGAACTGGATTGTTGGTGAAAGAGTACCACGCTCTCCGGCGTCTCTGGTAAACTGAATTAAGGATGATAGTGACACAGTGTCACGCCCGCAGGCTGACAATAACTGCATGTGCTGTGATGCAGCACCTCCGTACGAGGTCTGTTGTAAACTGCATTATCTTCCTGGCTCAGCCAGGGTTTTTATACAAATCAGCGACAAAAAGATAAAATCCGCATCTTCTCCAGCACTAACTTTTGAAGTAATAGTCGTATAATTTTGAAAAGTATATCTCTGGAAAGCTCTTGTTCTAAACGTCAACTGGTTTCTTTGATCCTGAAAATCGATCGCACAATTCCAAGATATTAAATAATTTTGTTCTTCAGATACGTGGGTGTTGCAGTTTATTTTTCTATCCCTACCAACTCTGGTCTCGGGGAATTACTAACGACTTCATGCTGCGTCTGCACTTATTTCCTGTGCAAATATTATAAACTTTTTCCCCACACAAAAATCTCTCTTCAGAAATGGTCAACCATGATATGTTTCTTTCATTAATTAAATGCTCGCAAATGGCTTATTTCTGAAGCCTCCGTGGCTTAGGCGGCAGCACGCCAGCCTCTCACCGCTGGGTCCGTGGTTCAAATCCCGGTCACTCCATGTGAGATCTGTACTGGACAGAACGGAGGCAGAAAAGTTTTTCTCCGGGTACTCCGGTTTTCCCTGTCAAAATTTCATTCCAGAAACACTCTCCACTATCATTTCATTTCATCTGTCATTCATTTAATCATTGCCCCAGAGGAGTGCGTCAGGCCTCGGCAGCCGGCACAGTCCATATCCTCGCCGCTAGATGGGGGGCTTCATTCATTCCATTCCTGACCCGGTCGGAGACTGGAAGCAGGATGTGGATTTTCATTTTTCAAATGGCTTATTTCTAATTATTTCTCTTCTTGCGCAATTGCGAGGTTGTCATTTTATAGCTGCGTAAGGTCTATTTCAGAAACCTCTTCTCTCTTACACGCAGCGGAAAGTTTTTATCGTTCTATTAATAATAATGAGTCGGCTCCTTATCAATGCGTCATGCGTGATATCATGTCCGCCTGACTAGTGCTCACCTATTCTTGCACCACGTTATAACAGACTACTCCTAAAATCTTCCCAAGTCATTCTAAAGACTGTATTTTTTCCTCTCTTCTTTTGCCAATAAATTATGGATTCGACTCTTGAACCAATAGCATATGGGTTCAGATCTCCCCAACTTAGATAAATAAATTTTCGACATTTTGAGGAAATTTATTTAAACATTTTTCATAAAAAATCTTATTTTTTTCAATGTCGAAGCCATCATAACACTTCTCAGTACCTTCTGGTCTTTCTTTACAAGCATTTCCCTTCTCTGGCTTGTTATAGTCTCTTCAAGGTTTCCATTCATTCATTCCCTTTAAGCGGACGTCTCCACTTAAGGTTATACATCACTTGTCTCGTTCGGGTATGTCTCGGTCTTCTCACAGTCTGATGTGCACTCCAAACTTGTGTCCGACAGTTTCCTTTTTCTTGTTCTTGTTTCATGGGACTGGCGTTCTGCCTGTCTGTCTCTCTCTTCTCTGGTTAATCATTGTCAAGATATTTACATTCCCTTAAGGCTTCACGGGTGCGGTATGGCCCTACCCCGTTACCCCTTTCTTTATTTCTGTTTTCTAGACTCAAAGTCTACAGAATTTCATTTTCCTTACGAGTAACGTCTGTCCCTACCCGTCTCTTCTTGGTTCTCTTCCTTTTCCCTCATCTCGTATCGAGATGGCATTTTTAAAAGTTTCTTTTTCCTACTCTTCCAATTCCATAGTTCCTTAAGATCCTCTATTTTTCTTTTCTTTCTTTTATTCCATTTCTTCCTTCGAATCTTCCAGCTGTAAAATGCTTGTGAGTCGTCTATCTCCAGGAACCAACCAACCAAAAGTATTCATGACACTGGTTGAGGGTTAAAGGTGGGCCAAGTAAAGCAAACAAAAATCAGTCAATCAATTTGTATTATTTTTTAAACTCTTCAATAACACTTCATTGAATTTTTCATTTACTTTTTTTGTTTTCTGTATGTTTTAATATAATAATATTGTAAGGCCTCGGGTGCCGGCTGCAAGCTTTGTTAATTGACACCCAGGGGGCATCTTGCAGGTCGAATTTCGTCGTTCCTTTGAACGCTATGTAAGTCAAGGAGGTTAGATATCTAAGCTCCTTGACACTACAGCGCTTTCTAGTAGAGAATGGAGGAACTTTGTGTTGGCGGAAAATCCCGAGATTAATTTTGCCATTGAACACAACCTACTGAATTCAAATGGGTTCTTTAACATGCCAACAACGTATGACAGGAGCGAACCTGCAAGCTTGGGGTTGGTAGTCCGACACGTTAACCACTCGCCCACAGTGGCAAGCGTATGTTTTAATAAGGAAAGATACGGGAAAGTTCATGGCATTTGTAGACTTAGAAAAAGCTTTTGGTAATGTTGCTAGGAGCAAGTTGTTTGACATTTTGAATAGGATTGGAATAAAGTACAAGGATAGGAGGGCGATCCACAATCCATATAGAAACCAGACCCGTCATTTGAGCCGAAGGACAAGGGAGAGAAGCTGGTATTCAGAAAGGTGCAAGGCATGGTTGCAACTTATCTTGCATACTTTTCAATGTAGGCCCTATACTTTGAACAAGCATTGAAGCAAATTAGAGAATAAATTAAATTAGGAGTAAAGATTCAAGGAGAAATTTTCTGATAAAATCATCATCTTAGCCGACACACCAGAGGATTTGAATGAGTTTTTAAATGGTATGGACTCTGTCTTGAGGAAAGAATTCATGATGAAAATCAATGTAAAACAAAAATAATAACTGAAAGGAATCAGAAACCCCTATTGACATCAAATTGGCAGGTGAAAAGCTAAAGCAAGTAGGAGAGTTCTGCTTTTCATGGCTCTACTTCCTTCTAACTCCCTCAATCCCATTTCTTCAAGGGTAAGGGCATTTCTTGTCCCTGTTTGTTATTTCCATCATTTCCCCTCCCTATGTTTTGCATATTTTTCTTCTAGAATGTAGTACTCATTTTCCTATTAATTGCATCCTTATCATTAGGGGCTGGTGACCTATAAGCTTTACCCCTTAAAACAACAAATACGCCTTCACTAGCTTATAACTGATCCCCATCACTGCCAGTAATACAGAGTAGCTCTAGTTTCAGAACTCAATTGTTGTAGTCACTACTGTATTCAAGTGAATGCTCACATTTCAACATGAAGGCTCTTTTTAAATCTACAGAATTATCACATTGACTGCTGATGATTTCCGAAGTTCCAATTAAACTATATTACAAAAACAGTTGAAAAGCATTCTTGTACATTTCAAATAATCTGTTTCAAAGGCCACTAAGGTTCTAACTGCAGGCATGTGAAATTGGTGGGACCACTTACTTGTTTCTACATCACATTCAGTGAGTGGCTATTTTTCATAAGCTGTGCAATTCAGCGCTAAGATGCTTGCTTGTGGAATATAAACTCCTGGGTTCGAAACCACTGCACATCTTTTGTATTCTTTATTTGACACCTGCTTTTTATGTCATATTCTGATGCAGACATCTCACACTGTTTCAAGTACTGTATTCTGTATATCAGTGTTTTAATGTTTGGAATTATACAACAATAGTTGAGTCGAGGTGGTTGCAGGAAGTAGCAATTGAAAAGTTAATGTATTATCCAGCTACTTGGAAGCCGGGCCCAGCTTGCTCTAGCTCTTTTACATCAACTATAACCATCCTTTTTCCTTCTAGTGTTTGTATTGAGTGATAGCTTTCCACCTGATAATTGAAACATTGCATGACTTATGCCACTGGAAATAATTAAAAGAATATAGTTGTTAGTGGAGGTGAGGAGGGGGACATTACTGACGAGCTTTCATTACCCATCATTGACAGGTTATTAAAGGGATGCTGTTTACGATGACAACCTCTAGGTGAGGGGTTGGCAACATGTCGATTGTGATCTACCGGTAGATCTCTAGCATATTATGTGGTAGATCATGAACATTATTTATTCAAACAGTAATAGTGAGCATTATCCATGAATTCTATTTGAATCGACTGCGCCAAATTCTGACAGTGGAAATGATATTTCGCAATTCGACCTTCTATTCACCAAGTATCAAAGCAATTTTTCCTGATAATGTTACACTGTATAAGTGGAAAAGTGATGGTATTTTGACTTTTAATAAATGCCCAATGGGCCTTTTTGTAATGTATTTTCTCTATAGATGTTAATTTTATTACCGGTACCTTAAATAGTTCTTAATTTCATGTCAAGTTTTCTGACAAAAAATGGCTTGGCAATTATGATAATATTGTAAGGGTAGAACAGTAGATCATTTCAAAATGTGAGATCTATGCTCTAGGTCAGGCATTCTCATCTTGATGCTTTTTAATTGAAATTTGGTGTTCTCATCATATGAGACAAAATGTGCTTGCGAGCACAAGCTCCCATGAGATCCATTCAAATTCTGTTGCATGAACCAGAATAATAGTGTTTTCGTTATAAGTTTTGACAGTCAGAAATTTTATCATTTTGTGAAATAGTTGCCTATATTTAGTTTACAGTAAATATAATTGGACATTCCTGTTTTATAAGTGACATGAAAGCTGGTAATTCCACTCGACTGTCCATACATAACTGTATCTCATCTGCATAAGTCATGCAAGCAGTTGAACCATGCCTGGTGAGCGGTGAATCCGTAGCTATTTCAGCATTTCTGACGGAGAGAGATATAGGCAATGGAAAGAGAGGAACATGTTTGTTGCATTATTATTGTATTCGTTTTAATGGATTTCAGGTATTTGGTATGACATGAGGGTGGTGCTCACAGTCTCAAACACTTTGAGGACGCCTGCTCTAGGTCATATCCCCGTCGTTGAAGAAAAGACTTATGACAGAAAGACTGGGGACAGCCTTCCCCTCAAATTGCTAATAAATCACTAACTTGACATTCCACCAAGAATTAAGTACTGTACCTCCTAGCATTGGAATCTACGGTCCAAAATAAATGTTAACATATCCTTTGTCGAGAAATACCACTAGAATTAGACAATAATAAATATAAAATAGTTCTGTAGAGAATCGATCATCCCTACTTTTGGCAGAGATAGAGTTAAAGTAGCATGCGATTCATGGATATCGTGCCACTTCTTATATGATTGATTGAAACACATGCATTAGAACTGTGTTGAGATATATGCACATCCTTCTCACCTCGTGATATTCTCAGATTAGCGGTAGCAATGGGTCACCAAGTCATTCTCACACCTGGCCTTGTCATGTCATGCGATGGATGCAGATTATGCAATTATCATACTGGGGGAAGTTGTGGCTTCCTTCTAACCCCCTCATTCCTTTGTATCGTATGTAATTGATAATGTGACTGGGATCAAAACTTATGAAGAGGGGTCGATTTTCATCAAGAGGATGTTTAATTTCATGCGTTATACGACCCCCGCATAGCGTTTCAAACATCGAAACATTCGCTTGACAGTTGTGAGTTACAATTCTTAACACTCTGAAGCCACTTTCTTCATAGCTTCTAATACCAATTTTGCCAAGTGCGCTCCAGAAATAGTACATGTAAAATAAAATGACACAGAGATTCTGTAAGAAGAAGATAGTCCTTTGAAAAGAATGCAATGTAACTTGTTCGCTAGTTTGTCTTCAATACCGAGAATCATGTCTAAGTTCTTATCGTACACAAGCCTAGGCTTTATAGCCATTTTGTCAATGATAAGGGAGCCCACTTTTGCATTCTCATGTTCCAGTGACATTTCCTCTGCATCAATCTTTCTCTGATTAATGAAGTAATGCCAGTCTCTCCTTTCGAGTACCCTACGTATGTCTTCGAAGTTTTGGGGTGAGGTAGGTGCAAGATACTTAGTTCACGTAACAATCAATAGCCTGTCGGTGACCTAGTAGATAGAAGAACATTAATTGTAATTGTAGTTTCTTAGTACTTATATTTCAATCTGAATTGCATTGTGTATTTTCAATTTCAATTGCATTTTGTAAGTATTTTGAACCTCGATTGCATTTTGTACGTATTTTCGATCTCATTTGCAATTCGTAAGTATTTTGAATTTCAATTGCATTTTGTAAGTATTTCGACTCTACATTGCATTTTGCAAGTATTTTGAACCTAGCCTACATTTTGTGGGTATTTTCAATCTATTCTTTTTGTGAATCTTTTCGTTCTAAATTCCCTTTTTTAAGAACATTTTGTGAGTTGTTTCAAACTGAGTTCCTTTTTGTCAGTTTTTTCCGTCTCACTTAATTTTCGTTCTGGTTTCCATTTCATTAATATTTTCGCTCTCACCCAGATCATTAGGGGCCGATAACCCAGATGTTAGGCCCCTTAGAACAGCAATTATCATCATCATCATCATCTAAACCTTAGTAGTGAGTAGTCAGTCTTGGTTCAGACAAGCGTAAACATGTCACGTACACTAATGATAGCGAAAGTTGGTACTACTTGAAATTGAACGGAACTTGTATCTCATCCCATGGGTGTCCGCTTGAAGCAGCTACAGCCTCTGGCGAGCCGAACATGTCCTCGGACACTCCCGGCACCAAAAGCCATACGATAAATAATAATACTTTTAATGGGCTAATTTGTCATCATCCCCGTATATTTGGGTATGTGTTGAATTTGTTTGATAACTTATTGTGTTTCTAGAGAGCTTTGAAGCCTTTTCTTTCCAGTGTTGTGTTATTGACTATTGGTATTGCATCTTTTCAGTCAACACAATATAATTCAAACTACTGGGACAGGCGAAAAACAACCTGAAAATGAAATACATGTTATTAAAATAAATCGGTATAGTACAGTCGACTGATTAAGGTGAACTGTACTTAATTACATAAATTCGGGTTTAATAAAAATTTAATAATAGTATTATTATTATTATTATTACTGTAAATATTGTCAATTCAAATAACAGTACAGTACGTATGTAGTTAGTTTTAGTTATAAGTAGGTAGTTAGTTTGTCTATTAGATATATGTCATTGTTCTATTAGACTGTGGTGTGTGAGTATGTCTGGTAGCAGTTGCATTGTTTATTAGTTCTAGTTCATTGTTTCAGTAGACTGTGATGTGTGAGGGTGCATGTGAGTGTGCCTGGTGACAGACTGTTTTAGTGGTAGTATTTGTTGTTGGTGGAACTTTAGTATTTTTTTCGTTAGTAGAATTTTGGTATTTAATTGTTAGTGCGGTAGAAGGTTAGTATTTTTGTTTAGTAGAATTGCTCTTTACTTATTCTGAAAGGGAGTAGCAGCCTTTCAGAATAAATCAATTCTTTACTAGTCTTATAGACGGTTAAGATATTTGATAATATAAGCCAAATAATGGCTACACTGCGTCCTGCTGCACGGCGGAAAGCAACGGGAAACTACAGCCGTATGCTATTCCCGAGGATATGCACCTCTCTATGCATACTTACATGTGATGATGGCCTCGTCCCTTGTAAAATTTCAATCCGGAGGTAAACTAGTCCCCCGTTCGGATCTCCGGGTGGGGACTACTCGAGAGGGGGTTAACATCACAGAAGTGACAAAGAGGAAATCTGACATTCTACGGATCGGAGCGTGGAATGTTAGAAGTCTGCTAGGAAGTGGAAGGTTAGAAAACTTAGAAAGGGAAATGGATAGGTTGAGGTTGGATTTGGTTGGGATTAGCGAAATGCGCTGGCAGGAAGAACAGGACTTTTGGTCAGGAGACTATAGGGTCATTAGCACTAAATCAAACAATGGCCAAGCAGGGGTTGGCCTCATATTGAGTAGGAAACTTGGACAGAGGGTGGAATATTATGAACAATATAGTGAACGGATTATTGTAGCAAATATCAATACTAAACCTACCTGCACCACAGTGGTACAAGTCTATATGCCTACCAGTCAAGCTGATGATGAGGATGTTGAAAAGGTCTACGAAGAAATAGACGAAATTCTGAGGTATATCAAGGGTGATGAAAATGTTATAGTAATGGGAGATTGGAATGCTGTGGTAGGAAAAGGGAGAGAAGGGAAAATAGTAGGAGATTTCGGATTAGGTGAAAGGAATGATCGAGGAAGCAGGCTGGTAGAATTCTGCACCGAGCATGAGTTGGTTATAGCTAACACCTTATTCAATAACCACAATATAAGAATATACACATGGATGAGACCAGGAGATACAGGGCGTTACCAAATCGACTTCATTATGGTCAAGCAGAGGTTTCGAAACCAGATTTTGGATTGTAAAGCATATCCTGGTGCTGACATAAACTCTGACCACAATCTGGTCGTAATGAAATGCAGATTAAAGTTGAAGAAACTGAAGAAAAGTCAAAAGCCAAAAAGGTGGGCAATAGACAGACTGAAAGAGAAGGATGTAAACGAAAGATTCAAGAAGAGTATAAAGGAAGGACTAATGAAAAACCCTAAACAAACTTCAATTGCAGACGAATGGGCACTTTTGATGATGATGATGATGATAATTGTTGTTTTAAGGGGCCTAACATCTAGGTTATCGGCCCCTGGGCACTTTTGAAGAATGAAATAACAAAATCCGCAGAAGAAAACATTGGTAGGAAAGAAAGAATAGGTAGAAAACCGTGGATCACTCAGGATATACTAGAATTGATGGATGAAAGGCGGAAACACAAGAATGTAAGAGATGAGAAGGGGAAAGCAGAATACAGACGTCTGAGAAATGAGGTTAACAAGAAGTGCAAGGAAGCGAAAGAAGAATGGTTGAAAGAGAAATGTGCAGGTATAGAAAATTGTCTGAAATTAGGTAAAGTAGACACAGCTTATCGAAGGATTAAGAATACTTTTGGGGAAAAGAAGACTAAGTGCTGTAATATTAAGGACACAAATGGAAAGCCTCTAACAGATAGGAAAGAAAAGGTTGAGAGATGGAAAGCTTACATAGAGAGTTTGTATAAGGGAAAGGAGATTGAGAATCATGTAATGGAAAGGGAGGAGGAAATTGATGAGGATGCGAAAGGAGATTTAATATTGAGATCAGAATTTGATAGAGCTTTGGAAGACTTAAGCAGGAACAAAGCACCAGGCATAGATGATATACCGATTGAGTTGCTACGCTGCATAGGAGATGAAGGTCTGATCAGGTTATTTCACTTGGTGTGTAGGATTTATGAGACAGGTGAGGTACCCCCTGATTTCAAGAAGAATGTAATCATCCCTATACCAAAGAAAGTGGGAGCTGTCAGATGTGAAGATTACCGTACAATCAGCTTGATTACTCATGCTTCAAAGATCCTGTCTAGGATAATTTACAAGAGGATTGAAAGCCAGATAGAAACGGAATTGGGTGAAGACCAGTTTGGTTTCAGGAGAAATGTAGGAACAAGGGAAGCAGTACTAAGTCTTAGGCTGATTTTGGAAGGTAGAATAAGGAACGATAAGGGAACTTTCATGGCTTTTGTAGACTTAGAAAAGGCTTTTGAAAACGTTGATTGGACTAAATTGTTTGACATTTTGAAATCGATTGGAATAAAGTACAGAGATAGGAGGGTGATATACAATCTATACAGAAACCAGACAGCAGTCATTCGAGTTGAAGGACATGAGAGAGAAGCTGGTATTCTGAAAGGTGTAAGGCAAGGCTGCAACTTATCACCCATACTTTACAATCTTTACATTGAACAAGCAATGAAGGAAATTAGAGAAAAATTTAAAGTGGGAGTGAAGATTCAAGGAGAAATAATTTCAACTCTGAGATTTGCTGATGACATCGTCATCTTGGCCGACAAGCCTGAGGATTTGAATGAGTTTTTGAATGGTATGGACTCCGTCTTACAGAAAGAATTCATGATGAAAATTAATAAATGTAAAACAAAACTACTGGAATGCAGCCGAAATAAATCAGAAACCTCTATGGTGATCAAATTGACTGGTGAAAAGCTGAAGGAAGTAGAAGAATTCTGTTACTTAGGAAGTAGAATAACCAGGGATGGACGAAGCAAAGAGGATATAAAAAGTAGGTTGGCTCAGGCAAAGAAAGCTTTTCTACAAAAAAGGAATCTGCTGACATCGAATATAGATTTAGGTATTAGGAAGTCATTTTTGAAAGCCTTTGTCTGGAGCGTGGCGCTCTATGGAAGTGAAACTTGGACTATTGGTGCAGCAGAAAAGAGGAGAATAGAAGCATTTGAAATGTGGTGTTACAGGAGAATGATGAAGATCAGATGGGTAGATAGGTTTACAAACATAGAGGTATTAAGACGAGTGGGAGAGGAGAGATGTTTCTGGCGACTGCTAATGAAGAGAAGAGATAGGTTGGTAGGACACATACTAAGACACCCAGGAATAGCAAGCTTAGTTATGGAAGGAAGGGTCGAGGACAAGAACTGTAGGGGTAGACCAAGGTTAGAATATGTTAAACAGATTGCCTCAGGTGTAGGGTGTGGTAGTTATGTAGAGATGAAACGATTAGCTCAGGACAGGGAGGCATGGAGAGCAGCATCAAACCAGTCAAAAGACTGAAGACTCAAACAAAACAAAAATCCTCTCCTAGTTTCAATAGGGTTTTTATCCTCTTGTAAACCTGCTACAATTTGCGGTTTTCTTCCTCTTTCATCCTTTCTTTCAAAGGCATTTCCTCTCTTTTCTTCATTAGCTCCAATGGTCTCATCTTTTCCCTTGACGTTCTCTTTACTCTCATTTGAATCTGTTTCAATTTTTCTTTTCTCGGCTATCTTTCGTTGGCCTTCCTATATTTCAAGATTAATTCAAGGATATGTGCCTTCAATTGTTCTTTTTCTAATTCCATTTTGTCTTCCTCATCCTTATGACTTTCTTATGGGCTTTCCTTTTCAATTTCTATCGGATCCTGAACCTCTACTTCCATTCGTGCCTCGACGACACTTTCTATTTGGGTTTCAGTTATTCTATCCATTTCCCCAGGAATTGTTATTTTAGTCTCCCCAACTTCCACTTCTTCTGTTATCACCCCTTGATTAGCTTGCCACGGTGGGTGAGTGGATAGCGTGTCGGTCTACTAACCCCAAGATTGCAGGTTCGCCCCTGACCGTGGTAAGTGATTTTTGAAAGGCGGCAAAAATACGATACGCATGTCATACGATGTTGGCATGTCAAAGAACCCATTTGAATTCAGTAGGCCGAGTTCATAATGGCAAAATTAATCTCGGGAGTTTCCGCCAGCACAAAGTTCCTCATTTCTCTACTAGAAAGCGCTATTGTGTTCAAGGAGATTAGATATCTAACATCTAACCTCCTTGACATTCATAGTCAATGAACTACGAAATTCGACATGCAAGCTACCCTCTGGGTGTCAAATAGCAAAGCTTGCACCAGGCACCCGAGGCCATACGATATTATTATTATTTACCCCTTGATTTGGGTTTTTCTCTTGCTCTTCATGCTCAGCTTTGGCATACGAATGGTCTTCTTTAATTTGCAACTCGTTTTCATTTCGGCATTCTTCTTGACATGGAATCATCGTTTCCTCTTAAATGTCTGTTATTTTCTCTTGAGGTATCTCAATATTGTTCTCTGTTTCCATAGGAGTCATCACCATTTCTACTTCTTTTTCTTCTTCGGATTGTTTAAGGCAACTTTCGGGCTCTTCCGGCACCGTTATTTCCTTTTCGTTAATTTCTTCTGTATCACTTATGACTGGGATAGTCATTTCTTTCGCTTTGAGGTCCTGCACTAATATATATTCATCATATATCTTCTGGGTGGCCTCTAGTATTTCTTTATATTCCGGAATTTTAACCTTCCTCACTTCGGCTAACTCCTGGATAGTTATTATTCCCTTGTCGTCATGCATGCTCATTATGAACTGATGCATCTTATTCTTTTCTTTTCCTATCCAAGCCCTCTGTTCCTTCGGATATTTCCCCCTTTCATCATCAAAGCAACTCATTTCCATAAAACTTTAGACCAGTTATCATTCACTTCCGACCATTGTTTCCTTATTTCACTAATTTCCTCAGTGAATGTCTCTATCTGTTCCCACGAAGCTAACTCCATTTTTCCTTCTTTAACCATGCGTCTCACAAATTTCTTTTTCGTTTCTCTTAATGACTTTTTAACCTCGGGAATTTCATTATACAGTTCTTCTAATTCTTGCTTGGGTATCTTATACCAATTTTTACTTGCCCTCTCACGAAGTTCAAATATCTTCTCTATTTCCTCGGAAATCCTTCCTGTGTGTTCCTCAATTCCTTCTTTCATTCTTAAGTTTAAATCTTTAAATTTCCAAAGTTCATTCCTCATCTTATAATACTCATTATCTATTTTATTAATTATAACCAAGAATTCTTTTATTTTGTCCCAGGTCGCCATTTCTACTTTTTCCTGATTCTGAATGCCAAGACTATCATTCTTTTCCCCTTCGCTTTTCGATCCTACTTGAACTTGCCCTACTAAATGAGACTTTGAATCATCTTCATCATTTTCCTTATTATCTTTACTCTGTACGCATTCCCTTGGAACTGGTTTACATGTTTCCTTCTTTACTTGGAGCTCTATATGCTCAACTTTTACCCTGTTGTCTAAATACATGTTACCTTCTCTTCGTGCAACTATGCCTCTAGATGCACGCGTGCTTCCTAAGGAAATCTCTACAGTTTCCTTAGTTGGGTACCCCTTGTCATTCTGTTGGAGGTTCACTTTACTGTCTATAGATTCATATCTATCTTTACTTTCTGCCTCCACAACCTCCAAGAACTTCTGCCTTTCCTCACTCAATGACATCTTATTATCTTATAGAATACAGTGGGCTATTCTGTCCCATCGTCGGTTCATGCATGAGAGATGGTACTCCGAACTCTTGCGTCCCAATTTCCAAAATTCAACCTCAGTACGGGTGTTTACTAAAACGTACCCTTCTGGTATAATACTCATTATAAGGTTAACACCTTTATGGAAGTGATTTAAAAATTAAAAAATGTTGAAAAACCATATTTTTCAAAAAATGGAAATTTTGATTTTTCAAGAAAAACTCGGGTTTTCCCTAGGAAAACTCAGCTACGTACTGGGCGCCATTTTAAAGAGTTTTAGGGGGGTGTTCATTAAGGGCTGCTCGGTGTGAGTTTTAAGGGACCCAATACGGTCAGTTTAATTTTTATTTTGTAGCTAATTCTATCACTATTTTACTTTTACGTGATATGACCGTCTTAAGTGTTCCTCTAAACCTTCAATCCAAGCACATTATTTCTGTGCCCCCATGTGCCCATTCAACAATGAAACATGCAAATCACAGTTTGCCAGCAATGCTCAATCGGGAGTATCAGGGTTCATGGTTTGTTCTCCCACTCTCTGACCTACACACTTTGGATTAAACAGAGGATACACTTCCAAAAATAAACAAAAATCAACTCCTACTATTTAAAACATTTAATTATCCAAATATATGGCGCTACAAAAATTAAACATATAAAATACTGACACTTCACTTCACACTTGTTCAAAGTTGAACAAGGAATTCATATTAAACAATTATAAGATCATAATAACTGGCTCTCCATAAACCAACAAACTTCTACTAAGTTTCACTTCCATATAGTGTCATTTCAAATTCTTTAAAATCAGGAGCTCCAAACAGCTCGATAATGTTTCCTTACACTGTGTTATCAATTTAATACACATCCATTATTATTACATGAGTATATCATTTAATCATAAGTATCAAAATTACCAAAGTATTGTTAATCATCACTTAATTTTGGGCTTTCACAATGCTCATATGTTACCATCCCTCTCTCTCAAGTCAACTACTCACTACTGTGATTGGGAAAAACTTGCGTACTCCCGAGCTACCTAAGACTACTGAACAAGTCAAAATTAAGATTACTCCCGGAATCTAATGTCTCCAATAGAACTCGTGAATCACTGAATCATATAATCATTAAGTTAGGGATTCATCAGTATTTGTCTTAAAAGACCATTATATTATAAGAAAGAAACGATCTGAACTCTGCAAGCGATAATTATTTATATAAAGGGACCTCGGTTCCAAGACCGGGTCGTTAAAACAATCTCTAAACACTTCTGTGTATTATAACTCAAACAGACCGTTTCCTGAACTACCGCAATACATCGAGGATGAGGTCTAGCCTTGACTACTTAGCGTGATTTATTGCAGGGAGACAAAGAGTCAACAGTCTCGCTGCTACAAGAGACTGGCTACCATCAGCTTTCCATACAGCCGTTTCAAATACAATTTATTGAATGACAAGGCCTTTAATACAGATTCTTAAAACACATATTTAGGCTCAACACACCTATACTCTTAGCTTCGGCATATAATAATGTCCTCATTGGCGGGTAAGAAAAATTCAATAATACAACCAATATAAAGGGGCTTTAACACGGACGACACTGAGTTCGATCCTTTCAAATGCCTCGGGAGCAGTATCCCAAATTGGAGGACTTATACATTTGCGACTTAGGGCAGGCCTTGCCTTATACCAGCGCTCATAATACAACATAATAGCACCCTTTTTACCATACAACATACAATGCCTCGTGATCACTATCACAACTTTGAGGGCTTATCACAGCTCAATTACCGCGACCAACTGCCCTTCATAATTAGTTTCAGGAGCATTTCAACGCATTCCTAGCGAGACAAATTACTTTAATGCGCTACATGGCGCTTATAATTTAATTAGCCAAGTTGCCTTAAAAGAAATAAATAAATTCAAAATCAACGCTTGATCTACATCTCAAAATATATTACTCTTCTCCCTTGACAATAATCATTTTTACCATAAGAACATGTATTCATAACATGTATTAATTCATTTAAAGGAGCTCGGAAGCTACCACTTTTCATATAAAATTCATCATAATATTCATTCATTTATATAATTATTATTATTATTATTATTATTATTATTATTATTATTATTATTATTATTATTATTATTATTATTATTATTATTACGCTTGCTTTCTCATATTTATCATTTATCAATTACACTGACATTTTACTAAATACATTCCCCAAGGGATTCATTTACATTTCACATATTTATTATATGTATCTCAGATTAATCGTTCAGATCGCTCTATTATTCTTTTACCTGTTATTCAACATCCCTACTCTCTCTCTCATGAGGATTATACGCAAATCCTCCCAAACACATATCATAATTAAATAGTTACTCACATGACTGTTCGGTCAGCGACCGAATCCTCCAGCGATGGAACATGTTTGCCCACTCACTGCTTTTTCTAAGCCATTTCCATGGATACATTTACACTAAATGACACTTCTTTAACAACACATAAAATATTTACCTTATTCACTTGGGATATACTGAATACCATTTTGTATTCGTTTCCCTTAACACAATATAAATTCACAAAAAAAAATTACACTCAAAAATTTTCACTATATTTACATTACATAACCATTTTTAACACTTGGGCGTTAATTATTCGCCTTACACACGTGATTTCATTCTTTCCCGTTTCCAAGGGTGGCATTTATAGAACGTCGGCTTCCTAATCTGACGAGATGATGGAAAGTCTCGATCGAACTACACCTCACTGGAACGGCTGATCTTCACATCCGGGGTTTGACTATCGGCTTCTATACTTTTACTGCACGATGTCGTTTCTTACTAGACGCTAACTTGTTCGTCTAGATAAAAGTCTGTTCTTTATATATTATTATTACGGCCGCTCGAATAGTTTATCGGTGACCAAGTAATTTCCTTGCATTACTTGCTATTACTTTCATACGTAGCTTCTTGGAGGTCTCCCAAACGCTTACTGTTCATTTGTCTATATTAGACAACGCCTGGAACTACAATTCCTAATTTTTATCGTCCTGCGCTCTATTCCCTACGTTTCCGGAACACTAGGCGTTACTTATTTTGTTCTACCCTGATCGGGTTCCATAACATCGATAGAATTGTCTATTTCACTTCCTTGGGTACTTCAAAATCTTATGATGCTTTGTTTCTTTTTAACTGAACTATTATTCGAGTACTTATCGCCTGTTATTTCTTCAAGTACACAGCCTAACTTTGACTGTACTAATGATCTTTGACGATACTTGTTTCTGCGTGCAGCGTCTACGAGCTCACTAAAATTACTTGTTATACTTTGCGACACAGTATTACGCTCTCGGGCGTCTTTTTATAACTGAATATACTTTGATGCAGCACTCCTACACTAGGAGTTTACTTGTAGCTTATCTTGTAGTCGATGCTTCATCGTGCAGCGTCTCGGCGCTCACGGAACTGGATTGTTGGTGAAAGAGTACCACGCTCTCCGGCGTCTCTGGTAAACTGAATTAAGGATGATAGTGACACAGTGTCACGCCCGCAGGCTGACAATAACTGCATGTGCTGTGATGCAGCACCTCCGTACGAGGTCTGTTGTAAACTGCATTATCTTCCTGGCTCAGCCAGGGTTTTTATACAAATCGGCGACAAAAAGATAAAATCCGCATCTTCTCCAGCACTAACATTAGAAGTAATGGTCGTATAATTTTGAAAAATGTATCTCTGGAAAGCTCTTGTTCTAAACGTCAACTGATTTCTTTGATCCTGAAAATCGATCGCACAATTACAAGATATTAAATAATTTTGCTCTTCAGATACGTGGGTGTTGCAGTTTATTTTTCTATCCCTACCAACTCTGGTCTCGGGGAATTACTAACGACTTCAAACTGCGTCTGTACTTATTTCCTGTGCAAATATTATAAACTTTTTCCCCACACAAAAATCTCTCTTCAGAAATCGTCAACCATGATTTGTTTCTTTCATTAATTAAATGCTCGCAAATGGCTTATTTCTGAAGCCTCCGTGGCTTAGGCGGCAGCACGCCAGCCTCTGACCGCTGGGCCCGTGGTTCAAATCCCGGTCACTCCATGTGAGATCTGTGCTGGACAGAACTGAGAAAGAGAGGTTGTTCTACGGGTACTCCGGTTTTCCCTGTCAAAATTTCATTCCAACAACACTCTCCACTATTATTTCATTTCATCTGTCATTCATTTAATCATTGCCCCAGAGGAGTGCGTCAGGCCTCGGCAGCCGGCACAGTCCATATCCTCGCCGCTAGAAGGGGGGCTTCATTCATTCCATTCCTGACCCGGTCGGAGACTGGAAGCAGGCTGTGGATTTTCATTTTTCAAATGGCTTATTTCTAATTATTTCTCTTCTTGCGCAATTGCGAGGTTGTCATTTTATAGCTGCGTTAGGTCTATTTCCGAAACCTCTTCTCTCTTACACGCAGCGGAAAGTTTTTATCGTTCTATTAATAATCATGAGTCGGCTCCTTATCAATGCGTCATGCCTGATATCATGTCCGCCCGACTAGTGCTCACCTATTCATGCACCACGTTATAACAGCCTACTCCTAAAATCTTCCCAAGTCATTCTAAAGACTGTATTTTTTCCTCTCTTCTTTTGCCAATAAATTATGGATTCGACTCTTGAACCAATAGCATATGGGTTCAGATCTCCCCAACTTAGATAAATACATTTCCGACATTTTGAGGAAATTTATTTAAACATTTTTCATAAAAAATCTTATTTTTTCAATGTCGAAGCCTTCATAACACTTCTCAGTACCTTCTGGTCTTTCTTTACAAGCATTTCCCTTCTCTGGCTTGTTATAGTCTCTTCAAGGTTTCCATTCATTCATTCCCTTTAAGCGGACGTCTCCACTTAAGGTTATACATCACTTGTCTCGTTCGGGTATGTCTCGGTCTCAACACAGTCTAGTGTGCGCTCGAAACTTGTGTCAGACAGTTTCCTTTTTCTTGTTCTTGTTTCATGGGACTGGCGTTCTGCCTGTCTGTCTCTCTCTTCTCTGGTTAATCATTGTCAACATATTTACATTCCCTTAAGGCTTCACGGGTGCGGTATGGCCCTACCCCGTTACTCCTTTATTTCTGTTTTCTAGAATCAAAGTCTACAGAATTTCCTTTTCCTTACGAGTAAGATCTGTCCCTACCCGTCTCTTCTTGGTTCTCTTCCTTTTCCCTCATCTCGTATCGAGATGGCAATTTTAAAAGTTTCTTTTTCCTACTTTTCCAATTCCATAGTTCCTTAAGATCCTCTATTTTTCTTTTCTTTCTTTTTTTCCATTTCTTCCTTCGAATCTTCCAGCTGTAAAATGCTTGTGAGTCGTCTTTCCCCAGGGTAATTTTCATAATCTCTAATCCTCTCTTAGTTTCAATAGGGTTTTTATCCTCTTGTAAACCTGCTACAATTTTCGGTTTTCTTCCTCTTTCATCCTTTCTTTCAAAGGCATTTCCTCTCTTTTCTTCATTAGCTCCAAAGGTCTCATTTCTTCCCTTGACGTTCTCTTTACTCTCATTTGAATCTGTTTAAATTTTTCTTTTCTCGGCTATCTTTCGTTGGCATTCCTGATATTTCATCATTAATTCAAGGATATGTGCCTTCAATTGTTCTTTTTCTAATTCCATTTTGTCTTCCTCATCCTTATGACTTTCTTCTGGGCTTTCCTTTTCAATTTCTATCGGATCCTGAACCTCTACTTCCATTCGTGCCTCGACGACACTTTCTATTTGGGTTTCAGTTATTCTATCCATTTCCCCAGGAATTGTTATTTTAGTCTCCCCAACTTCCACTTCTTCTGTTATCACCCCTTGATCTGGGTTTTTCTCTTGCTCCTCATGCTCAGCTTTGGCATACGAATGGTCTTCTTTAATTTGCAACTCGTTTTCATTTCGGCATTCTTCTTGACATGGAATCATCGTTTCCTCTTAAATGTCTGTTATTTTCTCTTGAGGTATCTCAATATTTTTCTCTGTTTCCATAGGAGTCATCACCATTTCTACTTCTTTTTCTTCTTCGGATTGTTTAAGGCAACTTTCGGGCTCTTCCGGCACCGTTATTTCCTTTTCGTTAATTTCTTCTGTATCACTTATGACTGGGATAGTCATTTCTTTCGCTTTGAGGTCCTGCACTAATATATATTCATCATATATCTTCTGGGTGGCCTCTAGTATTTCTTTATATTCCGGAATTTTAACCTTCCTCACTTCGGCTAACTCCTGGATAGTTATTATTCCCTTGTCGTCATACATGCTCATTATGAACTGATGCATCTTATTCTTTTCTTTTCCTATCCAAGCCCTCTGTTCCTTCGGATATTTCCTCCTTTCATCATGAAAGCAACTCATCTTCCATAAAACTTAAAACCACTTATCATTCACTTCCGACCATTGATTCCTTGTTTCACTAATTTCCTCATTGAATATCTCTATCTGTTCCCACGAAGCTAATTCTATTTTTCCTTCTTTAACCATGCGTCTCACAAATTTCTTTTTCGTTTCTCTTAATGACTTTTTAACCTCGGGAATTTCATTATACAGTTCTTCTAATTCTTGCTTGGGTATCTTATACCAATTTTTACTTGCCCTCTCACGAAGTTCAAATATCTTCTCTATTTCCTCGGAAATCCTTCCTGTGTGTTCCTCAATTCCTTCTTTCATTCTTAAGTTTAAATCTTTAAATTTCCAAAGTTCATTCCTCATCTTATAATACTCATTATCTATTTTATTAATTATAACCAAGAATTCTTTTATTTTGTCCCAGGTCGCCATTTCTACTTTTTCCTGATTCTGAATGCCAAGACTATCATTCTTTTCCCCTTCGCTTTTCGATCCTACTTGAACTTGCCCTACTAAATGAGACTTTGAATCATCTTCATCATTTTCCTTATTATCTTTACTCTGTACGCATTCCCTTGGAACTGGTTTACATGTTTCCTTCTTTACTTGGAGCTCTATATGCTCAACTTTTACCCTGTTGTCTAAATACATGTTACCTTCTCTTCGTGCAACTATGCCTCTAGATGCACGCGTGCTTCCTAAGGAAATCTCTACAGTTTCCTTAGTTGGGTACCCCTTTTCATTCTGTTGGAGGTTCACTTTACTGTCTATAGATTCATATCTATCTTTACATTCTGCCTCCACAACCTCCAAGAAATTCTGCCTTTCCTCACTCAATGACATCTTATTATCTTATAGAATACAGTGGGCTATTCTGTCCCATCGTCGGTTCATGCATGAGAGATGGTACTCCGAACTCTTGCGTCCCAATTTCCAAAATTCAACCTCAGTACGGGTGTTTACTAAAACGTACCCTTCTGGTATAATACTCATTATAAGATTAACACCTTTATGGAAGTGATTTAAAAATTAAAAAATGTTGAAAAACCATATTTTTCAAAAAATGGAAATTTTGATTTTTCAAGAAAAACTCTGGTTTTCCCTAGGAAAACTCATCCCTACGTACTGGGCGCCATTTTAAAGAGTTTTAGGGGGGTGTTCATTAAGGGCTGCTCGGTGTGAGTTTTCAGGGACCCAATACGGTCAGTTTAATTTATATTTTGTAGCTAATTCTATCAGTATTTTACTTTTACGTGATATGACCGTCTTATGTGTTCCTCTAAACCTTCAATCCAAGCACATTATTTATGTGCCCCCATGTGCCCATTCAACAATGAAACATGCAAATCACAGTTTGCCAGCAATGCTCAATCGGGAGTATCAGGGTTCATGGTTTGTTCTCCCACTCTGTGACCTACACACTTTGGATTAAACAGAGGATACACTTCCAAAAATAAACAAAAATCAACTCCCACTATTTAAAACATTTAATTATCCAAATATATGGCGCTACAAAAATTAAACATATAAAATACTGACACTTCACTTCACACTTGTTCAAAGTTGAACAAGGAATTCATATTAAACAATTATAAGATCATAATAACTGGCTCTCCATAAACCAACAAACTTCTACTAAGTTTCACTTCCATATAGTGTCATTTCAAATTCTTTAAAATCAGGAGCTCCAAACAGCTCGATAATGTTTCCTTACACTGTGTTATCAATTTAATACACATCCATTATTATTACATGAGTATATCCTTTAATCATAAGTATCAAAATTACCAAAGTATTGTTAACATCACTTAATTTTGGGCTTTCACAATGCTCATATGTTACCATCCCTCTCTCTCAAGTCAACTACTCACTACTGTGATTGGGAAAAACTTGCGTACTCCCGAGCTACCGAAGACTACTGAACAGGTCAAAATTAAGATTATTCCTGGAATCTAATGTCTCCAATAGAACTCGTGAATCACTGAATCATATTATCATTAAGTTAGGGATTTATCAGTATTTGTCTTAAAAGACCATTATATTATAAGAAAGCAACGATCTGAACTCTGCAAGCGATAATTATTTATATAAAGGGACCTCGGTTCCAAGACCGGGTCGTTAAAACAATCTCTAAACACTTCTGTGTATTATAACTCAAACAGACCGTTTCCTGAACTACCGCAATACATCGAGGATGAGGTCTAGCCTTGACTACTTAGCGTGATTTATTGCAGGGAGACAAAGAGTCAACAGTCTCGCTGCTACAAGAGACTGGCTACCATCAGCTTTCCATACAGCCGTTTCAAATACAATTTATTGAATGACAAGGCCTTTAATACAGATTCTTAAAACACATATTTAGGCTCAACACACCTATTCTCTTAGCTTCGGCATATAATAATGATGAAGTGTCCTCATTGGCAGGTAAGAAAAATTCAATAATACAACCAATATAAAGGGGCTTCAACACGGACGACTCTGAGTTCGATCCTTTCAAATGCCTCGGGAGCAGTATCCCAAATTGGAGGACTTAAACATTTGCGACTTAGGGCAGGCCTTGCCTTATACCAGCGCTCATAATTCCACATAATAGCACCCTTTTTACCATACAACATACTGTACAATGCCTCGTGATCACTATCACAACTTTGAGGGCTTATCACAGCTCAATTACCACGACCAACTGCCCTTCACAATTAGTTTCACCGACCATTTCAACGCATTCCTAGCGTGACAAATTACTTTAATGCGCTACATGGCGCTTATACTTTAATTAGCCAAGTTGCCTTCAAAGAAATAAATAAATTCAAAATCAACGTTTGATCTACATCTCAAAATATATTACTCTTCTCCCTTGACAATAATCATTTTTACCATAAGAACATGTATTCATAACATGTATTAATTCATTTAAAGGAGCTCGGAAGCTACCACTTTTCATATAAAATTAATCATAATATTCATTCGTATAATTATTATTATTATTATTATTATTATTACGCTTGCTTTCTCATATTTATCATTTATCAATTACACTGACATTTTACTAAATACATTCCCCAAGGGATTCATTTACATTTCACATATTTATTATATTTATCTCAAATTAATCGTTCAGATCGCGCTATTATTCTTTTACCTGTTATTCAACATCCCTACTCTCTCTCTCTCTCATGAGGATTATACTCAAATCCTCCCAAACACATATCATAATAAAATAGTTACTCACATGACTGTTCGGTCAGCGACCGAATCCTCCAGCGATGGAACATATTTGCCCACTCACTGCTTTTTTTAAGTCATTTCCATGGATACACTTACACTCAATGTCACTTCTTTAACAACACATAAAATATTTACCTTAATCACTTGGGATATACTGAATACCATTTTGTATTCGTTTCCCTTAACACAATATAAATTCACAAAAAAATATTACACTCATAAATTTTCACTATATTTACATTACATAACCATTTTTATCACTTGGGCGTTAATTATTCGCCTTACACACGTGATTTCATTCTTTCCCGTTTCCAAGGGTGGCATTTATAGAACGTCGGCTTCCTAATCTGACGAGATGATGGAAAGTCTAGATCGAACTACACCTCACTGGAACGGCTGATCTTCACATCCGGGGTTTGACTATCGGCTTCTATACTTTTACTGCACGATGTCGTTTCTTACTAGACGCTAACTTGTTCGTCTAGATAAAAGTCTGTTCTTTATATATTATTATTACGGCCGCTCGAATAGTTTATCGGTGACCTAGTAATTTCCTTGCATTACTTGCAATTACTTTAATTCGTAGCTTCTTGGAGTTCTCCCAAAGGCTTACTGTTCATTTGTCTATCTTAGACAACGCCTGGAACTACAATTCCTAATTTTTATCGTCCTGCGCTCTAGTCCCTACGTTTCCGGAACACTAGGCGTTACTTATTTTGTTCTACCCTGATCGGGTTCCTTAACATCGATAGAATTGTCTATTTCACTTCCTTGGGTACTTCAAAACCTTATGATGCTTTGTTTCTTTTTAACTGAACTATTATTCGAGTACTTATCGCCTGTTATTTCTTCAAGTCCACAGCCTAACTTTGACTGTACTAATGAACTTTGACGATACTTGTTTCTGCGTGCAGCGTCTACGCGCTCACTAAAATTACTTGTTATACTTTGCGACACAGTATTACGCTCTCGGGCGTCTTTTTATGACTGAATATACTTTGATGCAGCACTCCTACACTAGGAGTTTACATGTAGCTTATCTTGTAGTCGATGCTTCATCGTGCAGCGTCTCGGCGCTCACGGAACTGGATTGTTGGTGAAAGAGTACCACGCTCTCCGGCGTCTCGGGTAAACTGAATTAACGATGATAGTGACACAGTGTCACGCCCGCAGGCTGACAATAACTGCTTGTGCTGTGATGCAGCACCTCCGTACGAGGTCTGTTGTAAACTGCATTATCTTCCTGGCTCAGCCAGGGTATTTATACAAATCGGCGACAAAAAGATAAAATCCGCAACTTCTCCAGCACTAACATTTGAAGTAATAGTCGTATAATTTTGAAAAGTATATCTCTGGAAAGCTCTTGTTCAAAACGTCAACTGGTTTCTTTGATCCTGAAAATCGATAGCACAATTCCAAGATATTACATAATTTTGCTCCTCAGATACGTGGGTGTTGCAGTTTATTTTTCTATGCCTACCAACTCTGGTCTCGGGGAATTACTAACGACTTCATGCTGCGTCTGCACTTATTTCCTGTGCAAATATTATACACTTTTTCCCCACACAAAAATCTCTCTTCAGAAATGGTCAACCATGATATGTTTCTTTCATTAATTAAATGCTCGCAAATGGCTTATTTCTGAAGCCTCCGTGGCTTAGGCGGCAGTACGCCAGCCTCTCACCGCTGGGTCCGTGGTTCAAATCCCGGTCACTCCATGTGAGATCTGTGCTGGACAGAACGGAGGCAGACCGGTTTCTCTCCGGGTACTCCGGTTTTCCCTGTCAAAATTTCATTCCAGCAACACTCTCCAATATCATTTCATTTAATCTGTCATTCATTTAATCATTGCCCCAGGGGAGTGCGTCAGGCCTCGGCAGCCGGCACAGTCCATATCCTCGCCGCTAGAAGGGGGGCTTCATTCATTCCATTCCTGACCCGGTCGGAGACTGGAAGCAGGCTGTGGATTTTCATTTTTCAAATGGCTTATTTCTAATTATTTCTCTTCTTGCGCAATTGCGCGGTTGTCATTTTATAGCTGCGTAAGGTCTATTTCCGAAACCTCTTCTCTCTTACACGCAGCGGAAAGTTTTTATCGTTCTATTAATAATCATGAGTCGGCTCCTTATCAATGCGTCATGCATGATATCATGTCCGCCCGACTTGTGCTCACTTATTCTTGCACCACGTTATAACAGCCTACTCCTAAAATCTTCCCAAGTCATTCTAAAGACTGTATTTTTTCCTCTCTTCTTTTGCCAATAAATTATGGATTCGACTCTTGAACCAATAGCATATGGGTTCAGATCTCCCCAACTTAGATAAATAAATTTTCGACATTTTGAGGAAATTTATTTAAACATTTTTCTTAAAAAATCTTATTTTTTCAATGTCGAAGCCTTCATAACACTTCTCAGTACCTTCTGGTCTTTCTTTACAAGCATTTCCCTCTCTGGCTTGTAATAGTCTCTTCATGGTTTCCATTCATTCATTCCCTTTAAGCGGACGTCTCCACATAAGGTTATAAATCACTTGTCTCGTTCGGGTATGTCTCGGTCTCCACACAGTCTGGTGTGCGCTCCAAACTTGTGTCAGACAGTTTCCTTTTTCTTGTTCTCGTTTCATGGGACTGGCGTTCTGCCTGTCTGTCTCTCTCTTCTCTGGTTAATCATTGTCAACATATTTACATTCCCTTAAGGCTTCACGGGTGAGGTATGGCCCTACCCCGTTACTCCTTTCTTTATTTCTGTTTTCTAGACACGAAGTCTACAGAATTCCATTTTCCTTACGAGTAAAGTCTGTCTCTACCTGTCTCTTCTTGGTTCTCTTCCTTTTCCCTCATCTCGCATCGGGATGGCATTTTTAAACGTTTCTTTTTCCTATTCTTCCAATTCCATAGTTCCGTAAGATCCTCTCTTTTTCTTTTCTTTCTTTTATTCCATTTCTTCCTTCGAATCTTCCAGCTGTAAAATGCTTGTGAGTCGTCTTTCTCCAGGGTAATTTTCATTATCTCTAATCCTCTCCTAGTTTCAATAGGGTTTTTATCCTCTTGTAAACCTGCTACAATTTGCGGTTTTCTTCCTCTTTCATCCTTTCTTTGAAAGGCATTTCCTCTCTTTTCTTCATTAGCTCCAATGGACTCATCTTTTCCCTTGACGTTCTCTTTACTCTCATTTGAATCTGTTTCAATTTTTCTTTTCTCGGCTATCTTTCGTTGGCATTCCTGATATTTCATCATTAATTCAAGGATATGTGCCTTCAATTGTTCTTTTTCTAATTCCATTTTGTCTTCCTCATCCTTATGACTTTCTTCTGAGCTTTCCTTTTCAATTTCTATCGGATCCTGAACCTCTACTTCCATTCGTGCCTCGACGACACTTTCTATTTGGGTTTCATTTATTCTATCCATTTCCCCAGGAATTATTATTTTAGTCTCCCCAACTTCCACTTCTTCTGTTATCACCCCATGATCTGGGTTTTTCTCTTGCTCTTCATGCTCAGCTTTGGCATACGAATGGTCTTCTTTAATTTGCAACTCGTTTTCATTTCGGCATTCTTCTTGACATGGAATCATCGTTCCCTCTTGAATGTCTGTTATTTTCTCTTGAGGTATCTCAATATTTTTCTCCGTTTCCATAGGAGTCATCACCATTTCTACTTCTTTTTCTCCTTCGGATTGTTTAAGGCAACTTTCGGGCTCTTCCGGCACCGTTATTTCCTTTTCCTTAATTTCTTCTGTATCACTTATGACTGGGATAACCATTTCTTTCGCTTTGAGGTCCTGCACTAATATATATTCATCATATATCTTCTTGGCGGCCTCTAGTATTTCTTTATATTCCGGAATTTTAACCTTCCTCACTTCGGCTAACTCCTGGATAGTTATTATTCCCTTGTCGTCATACATGCTCATTATGAACTGATGCATCTTATTCTTTTCTTTTCCTATCCAAGCCCTCTGTTCCTTCGGATATTTCCTCCTTTCATCATGAAAGCAACTCATCTTCCATAAAACTTAAAACCACTTAGCATTCTCTTCCGACCATTGATTCCTTATTTCACTAATTTCCTCATTGAATGTCTCTATCTGTTCCCACGAATTTAATTCTATTTTTCCTTCTTTAACCATGCATCTCACAAATTTCTTTTTCGTTTCTCTTAATGACTTTTTAACCTCGGGAATTTCATTATACAGTTCTTCTAATTCTTGCTTGGGTATCATATACCAATTCTTACTTGCCCTCTCATGACTTTCAAATATCGTCTCTATTTCCTCGGAAATTCTTCCTCTTTGTTCCTCAATTCCTTCTTTCATTCTTAAGTTTAAATCGTTTAATTTCCAAAGTTCATCCCTCATCTTATAATACTCATTATCTATTTTATTAATTATATCCAAGAATTCGTTTATTTTGTCCCAGGTCGCCATTTCTACTTTTTCCTGATTCTGAATGCCAAGACTATCATTCTTTTCCCCTTCGCTTTTCGATCCTACTTGAACTTGCCCTACTAAATGAGACTTTGAATCATCTTCATCATTATCCTTATTATCTTTACTCTGTACGCATTCCCTTGGAACTAGTTTACATGTTTCCTTCTTTACTTGGAGCTCTATATGCTCAACTTTTACCCTGTTGTCTAAATACATGTTACCTTCTCTTCGTGCAACTATGCCTCTAGATGCACGCATGCTTCCTAAGGAAATCTCTACAGTTTCCTTAGTTGGGTACCCCTTTTCAATCTGTTGGAGGTTCACTTTACTGTCTATAGATTCATATCTATCTTTACTCTCTGCCTCCACAACCTCCAAGAAATTCTGCCTTTCCTCAGTCAATGACATCTTATTATCTTATAGAATACAGTGGGCTATTCTGTCCCATCGTCGGTTCATGCATGAGAGATGGTACTCCGAACTCTTGCGTCCCAATTTCCAAAATTCAACCTCAGTACGGGTGTTTACTAAAACGTACCCTTCTGGTATAATACTCATTATAAGATTAACACCTTCATGGAAGTGATTTAAAAATTCAAAAATTTTGAAAAAACATGTTTTTCAAAAAATGGGAATTTTGATTTTTCAAGAAAAACTCGGGTTTTCCCTAGGAAAACTCATCCCTACGTACTGGGCGCCATTTTAAAGGGTTTTAGGGGGTGTTTATTAAGGGATGCTCGGTGTGAGTTTTCAGGGACACAATGCGGTCAGTATAATTTATATTTTGTAGCTAATTCTATCACTATTTTACTTTTACGTGATATGACCGTCTTAAGTGTTCCTCTAAACCTTCAATCCAAGCACATTATTTCTATGCCCCCATGTGCCCATTCAACAATGAAACATGCAAATCACAGTTTGCCAGCAATGCTCAATCAACTCCTACTATTTAAAACATTTAATTATCCAAATATATGGCGCTACAAAAATTAAACAAATAAAATACTGACACTTCACTTCACACTTGTTCAAAGTTGAACAAGGAATTCATATTAAACAATTATAAGATCATAATAACTGGCTTTCCATAAATCAACAAACTTCTACTAAGTTTCACTTCGATATAGTGTCATTCCAAATTCTTTAAAATCAAGAGCAACAAACAGCTCGATAATGTTTTCTTACACTGTGTTATCAATTTAATACACATCCATTATTATTACATGAGTATATCCTTTAATCATAAGTATCAAAATTACCAAAGTATTGTTAATCATCACTTAATTTTGGGCTTTCACAATGCTCATATGTTACCATCCCTCCCTCTCTCTCTAGTCAACTACTCACTACTGTGATTGGGAAAAACTTGCATACTCCCGAGCTACCGAAGACTACTGAACAAGTCAAAATTAAGATTACTCCCGGAATCTAATGTCTCCAATAGAACTCGTGAATCACTGAATCATATAATCATTAAGTTAGGGATTTATCAGTATTTGTCTTAAAATACCATTATATTATAAGAAAGAAACGATCTGAACTCTGCAAGCGATAGTTATTTATATAAAGGGACCTCGGTTCCGAGACCGGGTCGTTAAAACAATCTCTAAACACTTCTGTGTATTATAACGCAAACAGACCGTTTCCTGACCTACCGCAATACATCGAGGATGAGGTCTAGCCTTGACTACTTAGCGTGATTTATTGCAGGGAGACAAAGAGTCAACAGTCTCGCTGCTACAAGAGACTGGCTACCAACAGCTTTCCATACAGCCGTTTCAAATACAGTTTATTGAATGACAAGGCTTTTAATACAGATTCTTAAAACACATATTTAGGCTCAACACACCTATTCTCTTAGCTTCGGCATATAATAATGGTGAAGTGTCCTCATTGGCGGGTAAGAAAAATTCAATAATACAACCAATATAAAGGGGCTTCAACACGGACGACTCAGAGTTCGATCCTTTCAAATGCCTCGGGAGCAGTATCCCAAATTGGAGGACTTATACATTTGCGACTTAGGGCAGGCCTTGCCTTATACCAGCGCTCATAATACAACATAATAGCACCCTTTTTACCATACAACATACAATGCCTCGTGATCACTATCACAACTTTGAGGGCTTATCACAGCTCAATTACCGCGACCAACTGCCCTTCATAATTAGTTTCAGGAGCATTTCAACGCATTCCTAGCGAGACAAATTACTTTAATGCGCTACATGGCGCTTATACATTAATTAGCCAAGTTGCCTTAAAAGAAATAAATAAATTCAAAATCAACGTTTGATCTACATCTCAAAATATATTACTCTTCTCCCTTGACAATAATCATTTTTGCCATAAGAACATGTATTCATAACATGTATTAATTCATTTAAAGGAGCTCGGAAGCTACCACTTTTCATATAAAATTCATCTTAATATTCATTCATTTATATAATTATTATTATTATTATTATTATTATTATTATTATTATTATTATTACGCTTGCTTTCTCATATTTATCATTTATCAATTACACTGACATTTTACTAAATACATTCCCCAAGGGATTCATTTACATTTCACATATTTATTATATTTATCTCAAATTAATCGTTCAGATCGCGCTATTATTCTTTTACCTGTTATTCAACATCCCTACTCTCTCTCTCTCTCTCTCTCTCTCTCATGAGGATTATACGCAAATCCTCCCAAACACATATCATAATAAAATAGTTACTCACATGACTGTTCGGTCAGCGACCGAATCCTCCAGCGATGGAACATGTTTGCCCGCTCACTGCTTTTTAAGCCATTTCCATTGATACACTTACACTCAATGACACTTCTTTAACAACACATAAAATATTTACCTTAATCACTTGGGATATACTGAATACCATTTTGTATTCGTTTCCCTTATCACAATATAAATTCACAAAAAAAATATTACACTCAAAAATTTTCACTATATTTACATTACATAACCATTTTTATCACTTGGGCGTTAATTATTCGCCTTACACACGTGATTTCTTTCTTTCCCGTTTCCAAGGGTGGCACTTATAGAACGTCGGCTTCCTAATCTGACGAGATGATGGAAAGTCTCGATCGAACTACACCTCACTGGAATGGCTGATCTTCACATCCGGGGTTTGACTATCGGCTTCTATACTTTTACTGCACGATGTCGTTTCTTACTAGACGCTAACTTGTTCGTCTAGATAAAAGTCTGTTTTTTATATATATTATTATTACGGCCGCTCGAATAGTTTATCGGTGACCTAGTAATTTCCTGGCATTACTTGCTATTACTTTAATTCGTAGCTTCTTGGAGTTCTCCCAAACGCTTACTTTACATTTGTCTATCTTAGACAAAGCCTGGAACTACAATTCCTAATTTTTATCGTCCTGCGCTCTAGTCCCTACGTTTCTGGAACACTAGGTGTTACTTATTTTGTTCTACCCTGATCGGGTTTCTTAACATCGATAGAAATGTCTATTTCTCTTCCATGGGTACTTCAAAACCTTATGATGCTTTGTTTCTTTTTAACTGAACTATTATTCGAGTACTTATCGCCTGTTATTTCTTCAAGTCCACAGCCTAACTTTGACTGTACTAATGAACTTTGACGATACTTGTTTCTGCGTGCAGCGTCTACGCGCTCACTAAAATTACTTGTTATACTTTGCGACACAGTATTAGGCTCTCGGGCGTCTTTTATAACTGAATATACTTTGATGCAGCACTCCTACACTAGGAGTTTACTTGTAGCTTATCTTGTAGTCGATGCTTCATCGTGCAGCGTCTCGGCGCTCATGGATCTGGATTGTTGGTGAAACAGTACCACGCTCTCTGGCGTCTCTGGTAAACTGAATTAACGATGATAGTGACACAGTGTCACGCCCGCAGGCTGACAATAACTGCATGTGCTGTGATGCAGCACCTCCGAACGAGGTCTGTTGTAAACTGCATTATCTTCCTGGCTCAGCCAGGGTTTTTATACAAATCGGCGACAAAAAGATAAAATCCGCATCTTCTCCAGCACTAACTTTTGAAGTAATAGTCGTATAATTTTGAAAAGTATATCTCTGGAAAGCTCTTGTTCTAAACGTCAACTGGTTTCCTTGATCCTGAAAATCGATCGCACAATTCCAAGATATTAAATAATTTTGCTCTTCAGATACGTGGGTGTTGCGGTTTATTTTTCTATCCCTACCAACTCTGGTCTCGGAGAATTACTAACGACTTCATGCTGCGTCTGCGCTTCTTTCCTGTGCAATTATTATAAAAATTTTCCCCACACAAAAATCTCTCTTCAAAAATTATCAACCATGATATGTTTCTTTCATTAATTAAATGCTCGCAAATGGCTTATTTCTAATTATTTCTCTTCTTGCGCAATTGCGAGGTTGTCATTTTATAGCTGCGTAAGGTCTATTTACGAAACCTCTTCTCTCTTACACGCAGCGGAAAGTTTTTATCGTTCTATTAATAATCAGGAGTCGGCTCCTTATCAATGCGTCATGCATGATACCATGTCCGCCTGACTAGTGGTCACCTATTCTTGCACCACGTAATAACAGCCTACTCCTAAAATCTTCCCAAGTCATTCTAAAAACTGTATTTTTCTCCTCTCTTCTTTTGCCAATAAATTATGGATTCGACTCTTGAACCAATAGCATATGGGTTCAGTACATACTTATGAAATGTATAACTTATGATTAAATATTCAACATTTAAAATCAAATATGGTACAGTAGATACATAACACTCCATTAAAGAAAACATGGTAACAATAAATATCCACTGATTAAAATAGAGTAAAACAGAGTTTGAAGAAGTCATATTTCAAGGAAACTTGTTCAAATCCACAATAATGTATCAATTATTTGCCTTAGCTACATTGTTATTTAGTTAATAACGCGTAAATTATCATGTACTATACATATACAAAAGTCAGTTTGTGTGTTATTCGCAAATATTGCGCCCAATGTGTGCCTTACAGTCTTTAACCAGCACAGGAAGCATGTCAAATGGGACTCTCTCTGGTACATCTGCTGCGCTATGCCAAGGAAGTGTCTCTGGAGACAAGACGTGATGCCATCACTTTGAACCCGAGTCAAACCGGCAAAGTCGTCAATGGAAGCATGCAGGCTTGCTGCCACCCAAATAGTCCAAGTCCATCCCCAGGAGTACGGGGAAGATTATGCTCAGCTCCTTCAGCTTCGACTAAAAGGGCTTCTCATGGACTTCCTCCGGCATGGGGCAACGGTGAATGTGCAGCGATACTCGCAAACCTTGACCTCCCGTCGCACAGGGATCAAAGCTAAACGACCAGGACAGCTCACCCGCGGGATCATTATGCTCCATGACAATGCAAGACCCCGTACCGTCAACGCAGTCAAGGAGCTCCTGTGGACATTGAAATGGGAGGTCCTCAGTTACCCTCCTAGCGATTATGCCACTTTTGGTGAGCTGGAGAAGGCTCTGAGAGGAAGACGATTCACCTCGGACGATGACGTCAAGCAGTACGTTCGCAAATGGTTCACAACGCCGCCTGGAATTTTACGAGATGGCCATTCATCCCCTTGCGTCACAGTGGGACAAGTACCTTGACGGTGCTGGGCAATACTTTTGAATGAACGGTACAGGTTTTAATTTTATAGCCTCCAGCTCATTTCTTTTTGAATGGCCCTTATAGAACTAAGAGGTGTTATTCTTTCTTCAGATATAAAACCAAACAAACACATAATCCTTTCCAATTTTGTATTAACCATAACATGTTAATCATTGTATTTATATTCAGTCGGTCTCTCCATCTATCACTATCAACTTATTTGCAAAGCATTACCCGAATGATGCTTCTGAATTCCCCTCAATATTGAATTCTCATAATGAACAAATAATTTAACAGTACTCAAAGATTAGGATATCAGCGTTCCAACAATATTGACTGTGGGTACGTCAACTTGTTAAAATTAAATGCACAGGATCAAGAAACTTGATTATCCCCGAAATGCTGCTAGGTTTAACTTACTGCAATTAATAGTATTGTACCCATGAACTTCTGAATTCGAATCAACATAACTCAACATCCTCAGATTTGGTCTCAAACAATCACTAGCATCATTGTAATAAAAAGAAACTCATCGTCCAATGTAAAATATGTTATATTATACATTGTGCTGAAACCAGTGAAAACTTACGCCACACTCAGTGATATTTGTAACTCGCTGTTCCTACCTTATCGTACTCTGGATTACCCCCTTTGTACTCGAAGTCGGTGTGTCAACCCATTATCCACTGTGTGGACATATAGTTTCTCGCAGCTTTATTTCAACGCCAGGGCTTTGACTCATCCTGGCACGTTGACACTTTACTTACCACATTACCATCTGGCAGTTCATTTAATTCCCAGGGCATACACTCCTCCCTGGTACGCAGATTCATTACTTACCTTCTTTGGGCGTATCAAAGGCCTCGCCATTCACACTGTAAGGTCTTACCTCTCCGCTTTTATTGCATCGACTTTCGTTGGCACACATGTCACGTATGGCTGGCTCGTGGCTTAGCGATAACGTTCTAGCCTGCTGATCCCAAGATAGCGGGATTGAATCCCGGCGTAGTCAGATGGCAGGTGAGGGTGCGCAATTGTGAGGAAGCCGTGTCAGGAGATTAACTGGCACGTTAGGGTTCCCCGTCAGGGCAAACTTACGGCACCCCGGAGCCACTAAAATCCGCAGTAGTTAAAAGGAACGTAAAACCAATAACATTATTATTATTATTAACCTGGCACGTAAATACTCACTTTTAAGTACATCATTCCACATGGTCCTGCACTGCAATCAGGTCAAGCTACACATTGCTCAGTGCCTCTCCCCTTAAGATTATCCATTATTTAAAGTCATCTATTATCCATGAACTAGGTACTAATTACCACACATTCCTCTTACTCTCTGCATATCAATTCTGCCATTACGTTGTGAATATCGTAAATCCAAATATCATATTACCCGTTTATGATTCACCGTTTCTCCCCTTGGCATCATGCTGACAAATAACATCATCTCCCTCCATGTTCATGGTCAAATTTCGACTAAATTATTCCTACATCTTTATGGTGTTTGAAGACATTTTTCAGTGTTGCCTTAGTACACAAAAGTTTGGTGCTCTTCAGTCGGTCAACACGATTGTACCCAAATGAGATGGGCTATTCTCTAACCCTGAAACAAATTACATGACATTTTTATTCCTACCTCTATTTATAATGAAATGAAAATTCATAATAATAAGTAATTATTTTCTTATTTTCTTTTAGCTGATTCTGCCTTTGAAACATTAAATAGTGGTAGGCCTGTTCACCTGTAGAACTCTTGCTTAGAATTTCGTTCCCCATGTTCATATAACAGCTGGCCATCTGGTCTTCAGGCTGGAATTCCGTCAGGATTTCTTCTCCCTTCAGATGGACGTTATGGGCCTCTTGGATAACTGCAGGTCTGCCCATAACAAAGCACTTCATGTCATCAACTAATTTACGCTAAAAATAACACTCTTCCTTCCGTTGCTCGGGTGAGTCTTATTAGGGCATACGGCACTCGCCTCACTATTTTCCCGAGCTTTCCCGGATAACCCAATCACGTAGATGTTCACGTAGTCGGTACTTACTCCTTTCGGCGTCAAGTAATTTGAACTGTCGGCACTGTTATTTGCCGTACTGTCACGTTATACTCAGTCCAATGACGTACTAAGTTCACACAGTTTTCACCGGGGATTGTTTGTTTACTCAAGGTGTTCAACCGTTTTAGGTTGAATTTTAGTTCTTCTACGTTGTTCATTTTCGATTAATATCACACGTCAGCAATAGTGATTTAGGGAATTTTATGACAACTCGTTTCGAGGCTTAGGCTATTATTATTTTCCACATGAAATTAGAATAGGACCTGACACAATATCTAGTTACCAATATTGTGCATGATTGCAGAGTTTGAACTTTCGTAGACTCGCGCCTCGTCAACTTGGAGAAAACTGACTCTGACTATTCGTGACCTGGCTTCTTTTATTCGTTCAAGACCACATAGTTCACCGCGTATGTGGTTATTTGTCCTTTTCTTAAGCATTTCCTTTCCAATTGCATAACTTACATCAGGTGATAGCCACAATTCTACAGGTTCCATTTCTATGCCATTTTTGAAATCCGATCATACTCTTTTAATTAATCTCATTAAGCGTCCTTTCTCTTCACCACATATAAGGGGGAATAACGACGCTGATATCTCTGGATTGGTGGCCTACTTCTGCGGAAGGCTTGGACTCAAAAGGTTATGACTAAACTAATTTTCCAATTAACTTATGAAAACTTGCCTTGCCTCATAATTATTCGTATAATTCGATGGATGCCCTTTCCATATATTTCAATCAACTCGTTCTCTGAATATTTATATAAAAGGTGAGGAAATTGGCTGGTTTGCCTTTAACTTCCCAATCCTCTGCTTCAAAAAGAAACAGACCATTCCTTTATCCATGTCTTACAAGAGTTATGGCTAAATCTTGAAAACATTTCTTTCTCGAATTTACTTTTAGCTTCCAGAACCCTCTGTTTATGCACACTCATCACATAAAGACCGAGACGCAAATTTTCTGTCTAATTGACTATGCAAAATTATAGCCTGTGTAAGGTGCTGAATGAATGATCTTTCGATAGAGCACGTTGTGCAAGGCTCTGTAAGTGAGATAAGTAGCGCCCGTTTATGTCTTTAACTACTCCAGCTAGGTAGTTCTACCTCGATCAATTTGCCATTTCGCTCTTTTTCCTTTCTAAAGGTTGTACCAAAGTTTAGCATCAGCGAGTAAATTATTAAAAATTGCAGTTACTACAAAAACATGCAGCTTAAAAAGATCCTCATACGTCATATGAAACATTACGTGAGGGTACATCGTAAGGAATGAGAGTGCATGCATTTTGTACCCAGAAAAACGTTGCTCCAGATACATTATTAATGCATATATGTACGGAAATAGTGATCTCCTAACCTCGCGAGGAGTCTGTACTGGTGGATTCGCATGATGTTTCTGATGATTCTAGACTCGCAGCATATTCAAATCTGTTCCAAGATGTTTGATGGTTGTTTTAGCCTCTGCTATTTCAATTTGACTTCTAACAACCACATTTCCACAGGGTTTCCTCAGGAAGTCCACACTTTCTTGATTGAGGAGCACTTACCACCGGTTGCAGGAGTGCCTTTTCTTTGCCATAAGACAAACTCGAACAATGAATTCTGATGTTGTAGCAGCTCAATACATTTGAAAGGCAGCTATTCTCGTTGCATTGTTACCTTCTGTTGATAGTTTTTCAAGCGCCTGAACATTTTGCACGCCATGTTTCTTGAATCTGGCGATACTTTTATATTTTTGAGACCAATGGGTTTCATAGAGCTTTGGAATATTCGGTAAGCATTTTCAACGAGGGGCCGATTCTAAGAAGAATCTTATTAGCCTAGTTTTCACATTTTGCAAAAATGAGGAAAAAGTAGACTTATGAGATCGATCCGGGAAAATGTGTGAATGTCTGTCTGTCTGTCTGGCTGGCTGGCTGGCTGTGTGTTTGTACCCCCCTATCAACTCCTAAACGACTGCAGCAATCAAAACCAAATTTAGTATGAGTAAAGATGTGCACCGGAATATCTCACGTCCATATTTGAAAATGATATCAGTCCTACCAACTGCTGGAAAAAACGCACTAGAAATTTGAGCTCTATGTTTGATATCTCGCAAGGTATGCATGGGAGCTATTCCAAAATTGGTACACATGTTGATAATACTATTTCAGTTTAATTTCAAGGAGGCCAACAATGACAGTGTTGCCAAAATAATTTTAAGCCTTCTGATAAGTCCAATGTTTAAATGCATATAACTTCTACACTATCAATTGGATTTCAACCAAATTTTGTATGTAATATCTGTACATAAACAGATATGATTGAGCATATTCTTAAGAGCCACCAGGACTGCCAACTGTTAATAATACCTCTCAATTTTTTTTATCCAAATACCAATATATCAGAAAGTATGCAAGCCAACAGCTTTAAACTATGCACACGTATATTCTGACATTTCAGATTAATTTTGAGTAACTTATATACGTCAGTTCTACCAACATGATTTTAAGCCAGCTGATAATACCAATTTTTAAATACATGTAACTTCTATACTATCAGTTGGATTACAACCAAATTTCGTATGTGCTATGTGTACCATAACAGAATGACTGTAAGTATTGTTAATCAGGGCTGCCAACTGTTAATAAATGCTGTCTATATTTTTTTTACCCTAATATCAATATATCAGAAAGTATGCAAGCCAACAGCTCTATACTTTGCACACGTATAGCACCTGACATTGTAGATTAATTTTGAGTAATTAATACAAGGCAGTGCTGCCAACATGATTCTATGCCTGCTGATATGTCCAATTTTAAAATACATGTAACTTCTATACTAACAAATGGATTTCATCCAAAATTGGCACAACAAGATATCATAATATTTCAGATTATTTCTGACCAGCACACGCATGGTATTGTTGGCAACAAGCTTTTACGCGTGCTGATATATCCAGTGTCGAACTGCATGTAACGTCCATTGGACTTCAACCTAATTTTGTATTCTGTACCTTAAGAGATGGAACTAAGAATATATTCATTCACCAGGGCTGCCAACACTGTAGTGCTCTATTAGGCTACATTATACCAGGTATATTTTGAACTAATTTGATATTTCGATATTACCAACTTAATTTTGTCATTATTCTAGATAGGTTCATATACTGTAGAATAATCATTGGCATGAAAAGTAGGCTGTATAGTTCTTCACGGAACTTCTTGTTATTTCTTTTATTGTGGAGATCACATTTCGTATCACTGCTATTTAGTTTAAGTCGATTACAATTAAATCCAGTTTGTGACTAGCACAGAGAAAGTATAACTCTCGTATACATAAGGCGAAGACTTTTCTGGACACAATCATCCATTCCTGTCATAGTGAAACACCCATCATATCCTTGCTTGACGCTCATTTCTGGATCCAGGCCTACCTATTCTACAAAGTTATTAATTGCAGATGGTACAGACGTTGCATCCCTGTATTTCAACTCTACAAAATCTAGAAATATTTCATGAAACACCATCTTTCCTTCGTCAAAACATTTAACACCAATGGAAATTTATACTTCCCTTGATATGTAACTGCTCGTGTCTGCCGGGATACTGTAAGCACATACCGGTACTTCCTTTACGTCAGAAATGATTTGTCTCTAATAACGTTGCCGATTATTTCATTTATAATCTGTGGTGACATGTAATTGACATTTTTTGCACGTGCTCTTTTAAAATGTGGTCACCAGCGTCAACTTCGAGTTTCATCAAGTCTTGAAAAACAAAAGTTTGATGCTTTTCAGTCGGTCAACACGATCGTACCCAAATGAGATTGGTTATGCCCTAATCCTAAAAAAAATGACATGAGATTAATAAATACATTTGGATAACCAGTTTCGATCGTCAAGCGATCATCATCAGATCCAATACAATTAGGCTATAAAATCTACGTCTGAAAGTATGGGTGAACATATTTACAATATATACACGTATTTAGTTGCAGTATTAGTTAAGATAATGCAACGCATCAATATTTGTTTGTTGCAGGCTATGTGATGTTTTTTTTAAGATACTGGAAGTGGTGATTGACCTCCGGAATTTGCCTGTTTGGAGTGAATATGTGGTTGTTGTAAATTGTCAATTCAGATTGTATTGTACCGGCTACTTATCTGGCTGAGTCTTGCGCAGTACTGGTGAGAGCAGTTAACTGTCCGAGTGCATACAGTGACTAAGTTAACTGCTCTCAATAGGACCACGCAAGACTCAACCAGATAAGTAGCCTGTACAATACAATCTGAATTGACCATTTACAACAACCCCATATTCACTCCAAACAGGCAAATTCCGGAGGTCAATCGCCACTTCCCGTATCTTACAGAAACATCACATAGACCACAACTAACAAATACTGACGAGTTGCATTATCTCAACTAATACTGCTACTAAATAAGTGTACATATTGTGAATATTTTCACCCATACTTTCACACATAGATTTTATAGCCTAAGTGTAATGGATCTGATGATGATCGCTTGACGATCGAAACTGGTCATCCAAGTGTATTTATTAATCTCATGTAATGTTTTTCAGGATTAGGGAATAACCCATCTCATTTGGGTACAACCGTGTTGACCGACTGAAAAGCATAACATATTTTTTAACTAAGTCAACACTGAAAATGGCTTCAAACACCATAACGTCTTGAAGAACACCTTCATGATTTTCTCTGCCCCTCAGAGGTAGGACATGTGTACACCAAAACTTTACAATAATTGGAATTCTTGATGCAATAATTTCCTGATGGCTTCCATTTCTTGTTGGTGGACAGAACTCAGTTCTACATCAGCGGGTAGAGGCCTATATTAAACAAAACATTTTGCTGCTGTGGCCGCTGATTTGTGCCACTGAGATTGCGTGTGAGATTTTGCGAATCCGCGCGCATGACTTTATAAAGCGTAAAGGGTCTCACTATGGTAGAGCCCAAAACATAATGCATTTTAGTTAGTGGATACAACAAACAGCAAATACACAACGCGCCCTTTAATTTCTTGGAATAAGCCAGTCAAAGAGCATCATACGCTAATTTTAATGTGAATTGCTCACTATCCTTAGCAAAGTCATAACTTGGAGTTGGTGACAATCAGTGTTCTTAAACTTCCATTCTTCGAGGTGAGGTCCAAGCCACATTATTATCAAAATACACTTGATCCTTTGCACCAGAACCAGATGGTAACGAAGATCCGACTGATGAACTTAAAAAGACATCATTGTGTGCAGGTGCACTGCAGTTTTGCAGGCGCCGAAATGCTGTTTCGATTTCTCTTCTCCATCGCTATCTGGTCGCTTCCTCTTCTGAATTCATAAAAGAAAATAAACAACTAGTTCTACACTTCGCACGAAATCAAAGGAACTATGAATTAAAGCTTCTAGAAACGTCCAGCTTACAAATGTTATAACGTAGCAACATGACAATTTTTGTAATCACTGATCTTGAACAGTTGAACACAACAAAAATTGGGACTATTATGAGTTTTGAACGTATCACTATTGACCATCGAACTTTTAGTGTCTCATAATTGAATGATGATAATTTGTTTTATTAGGCCTATTTGCAATTAACACAAGTAGCTAGTTGCAAAATCAACCATTTCAAAACTCAATAACGGAACAAATCTTCTCCAACAGTAGCTAATTACAATTCTCAATCGTTATTTCAAATTATCGGAGTGTGGTATATTTGTTACTATTTCTTTATTCACTATTGTATGCGTTTCCTTAGAATTTCGATATTAATGACATCAAAATCACTATTACTGTAGAAATGAAAAAAAAAAGTCTTTGCATTTCCTGAACATTTTAGGTTGCGCTGGCTTTTGAAATGCAGCAGGTATAGCCCGAATGCACATGTGCTCTCCGATGAATAGGCTATTATATGCATTTCGATAATAATAATAATGATAAAAATAACTGCTATTAAGACGTTGTTTCCTACCTTCGATTCTTCACAAGCTTTATAACATAAACAATAATTATTAGGATGCAATACGGTAGCGCAGTGTAGTGTATTTATTCCCCTTATGCCTTTCCCTGCAAAAACACCCTATGAAGCGCTCTACCATCCGGGTAAAAATGTGCCGTATTTCTCCATTGTTGCCACGGCAACGAAGTTGTTTTAACCAGAAATCATGTTTCAAGTGCAGCCTCAATTCAGATTCTGGAGCCTCAATCTCGACAAGGTCCAAGGTCCAAGGACGCATGATGGCTGTACTTCTAGCGGACATGCAAGCACATTCAAAGCGCAAGCGTTCCTCAGCCCATGGCAGGCTAGTCTCAATCCATTACCAATGGTGCCAATCATTTCATCAAACTTGCATACAGTTGACAGGTTAAATTTAGTTCTTTTTAGTTGTCAATCATCCCCAATCGGCTTTGTCTGTCACCAGAAAAGCAGCTCTGTTTCTGGAAAAATTCACACAACAAATTTTCAGAGATTTTGGTACAACTCTTTCGCTTGATTTTGCAGTGGCCAAAATATGAAAAAGAGGTTTCTGCCAAGCCTGATTATTTTTGAAAAACGAGGCGTATGGCGTTTTACCGGATTTTTAATGGGTTTGATTCCTGATTAGGACTGCTTATTATGTTAGGAGCCGTCACTGGGTTGCTTTATTTAGATTGTTTTATAACTCATCAACTCAAATAAAAATAGTATAGATGCATACCTTTTGTGCTAAAATGTTTCGACTATCCATTAAAGATTGCTGTTGTTGCGTGAGAAATCCAGTACTGCAATGGATGCAACGACGCTTCAAATAAACCTCGGTCGCGGTATGTTCTGAACTAGCTCAAATGCGTCAACTCTCAACTGACTCAATGGCACTGATTGCAGCACTTAAATAGAGAATAGACGGTACCAGAAATTTTTACGCTAAATCCAACCTTGAAAACATTCTATCATTTTTGAGTCATACCACACACCATCCAGAACTAATATAGCCAGTTCCCCAGTTGTTCACCAGGGAGCGCTCGCGTCACCGACCAACAAGATAGCGTCTTCCCGATATGCTTTCATGCTGCGCCCCACCGTGGCCAAGCCTGTGCTTCTTACCGAAGGGAACCCCCGTTCAGCTTCCTGCAGACAAGGCGGTTTGTTGTTACACGTGTGGGCTAGTCTTCCTGCCAGGCACGGGATAATCTGTTTCCAATGGTGGTAAAATATTCACTTTCTTCGATTCAAGGCCAAGTATTTACTGCTGGTAATTTAATTGTTCACTCTGCAATGTCCAATCCAATGTATTTGACAGTCACAAAAATTATTATATAAAACTTGGGTCATAGACGCAGTGTTTGATCCTCAACGAGCCATCAAAATTACACCGGAAGTGGTTTAAAAGTGTATAAATGTTGTGGTATATATATTAAACAAGCAGTAGTGCCCGGCTTCGCCCGGTGGATTTATTTGTTTTATGGATGATAATGAATACTACTACAGAACTGGCACATGATTCTTAAACTAACAGAATAAAAAAAACTTTGCGGTGGTGGTGGTGGTGGTGGTTGTAGTGGGGGTGATAAGTAGTACAGTATAATTGACGTAACATTCAGGTCATTTTTCCGTAATTATAATAATGATTATAATGAATAGGGAAACGGCTATTTACTAACTAAAGCACTGACACATGTATTTTACAAACGAATTAAATAAATAATTAGAAAGAGGAGTAAGTGAAATAAAAGACGCTGCCTAGGGCCTACATCTCATTGGCTGTTAGAAATGTAGAGACCAACAGTGTCGTCTTTTGTCGCATAACGCCGTAGGAAAATAATCAGAACACTTTGGAAAACTTCGGCTGTCCCGAGCTCCTTAGTATAATTTATCGCCACATAGCGCTCAACGATAAGGTTCGGAATAAATGAAAGTAAATTTGAAAGCACTACCGCTTATTGCAGCTGATAACCTCAATGTACTGCACCAAGACCATTGCACTTATACAGAGGCATAATATTTTCAAGATGATAACTGCTTTAAGGGGCCTAAGAAATCTTTTTGCACTAATTACTCCCCATGACTGTAATTTATAAGCTGTGCAAGAATTAAATATTTTCGAAATTCTGCACCAGAACACTGGTAGGGTCGACGTGATGCAGCCCGAATTGCCAGTCAACGATAGACATATAAAAATACTCTTACAGTTACACAACTACGGACATGAATGGTTCTAGGGCCTTAATACGTGGTTTTCAAGTTCATTTTGTCTGATATTCTAAATGTAGAGAAAAGAGAGCGTTGTCGAAAATATCAAGTGGACAGCGTTGCCAGCAGGATTTCAAACTGTATCTAAAATTTGGTGCAATTAGGGGAAACGGTGTAGATTTGTGATAAAAGTCCTGAATGCAGGGAATGGAGTGGTCTGTCTGAAAATTAAAGTGGACAGTGTCACCCGCAGGGTTACAAAGTGTAAGCATACAAAATGTGGTTCAGATTGGTGAAATGGTGTAAATTTTTGCCAAAGGACCTAAATGCAGGGAATAGAGAGGTCTGTCCGAAATTTCAAGCAGACCGTGTTACTCGTCGGGATCCAAAAGGTAAGTACCGGTATACCTATTTTGGTTCAGATCGGTAAAACGGTGTAGATTTGTGCCAAAGGGCCTAAATGCAGGGAATGGAGTGGCCTGTCCGAAATTTCATGCAAACAGGGTTACTCGCAGGGTTCCAAAGTGTAAGTATACACATTTTGGTTCAGATCGGTTAAAAGGTGTAGATTTGTGCCAAAGGGCCTAAATGCAGAGATTCTATTGGTCTGTCATAAATGTCAGGTAGGCAGTGTCACTCGCAGGTTTCCAAAGGAAATGTACACATTTTCTTTCAGATCAGTCAAATGGTGTAGATTTATGCCAAAGGGCCTAAATGCAGGGGAGGTGTAGCCTAATGCTACATAGCCTAAATTATTCCTCTTGAAACTGGCTATCATATACAAAAATAATTTTTCGAATCCGACTGGTAGTTCCAGAGATTAGCGCGTTTAAATACACCAACACACAAACACTTCAGTTCAATTATATTAGTATAGATATAGGCTACTGTAGATATGTAGGAGTCCAAGACATATGCTCTTTTAACAAACACCGTACTGTAACGAGTTTGGAACCTGTAGAGTTGGCTAAACTGCTTTGTACTTACAAGAGAAAGGCTAACAAGTCCTCGATTTATATTTACCATAAAAGTCAATGAAAGAAAGGCCTCGATGAAGCACGTTTTTTTGCTGCATTTCTTGCTGAATGCTCCATGACAGTATGATGAACTTCGTTTTAATCCGATAATTGCGCCAGACAGAAATAAAACCATCTAATATGAAAATTACTTTCGTGCCTGGCAGATTCTGCCAGGTTCACAAAAATAGAGACCCTTTGAAGACTACAACTTTCTGTCCCGAAACAATGATTAGTACCATCAAAATAGCACATTACAAGAATGAAACAATATGAGTTATAATTCGACAAGTCACAGGTCTTGTTATTTTAAGCAGGTCTTCTTGCAAATTTACCGTTGTCGAAATGGGATCAGAATTTGTGCCGATTTATAATTTTAAAAGATGGAGGCAGAAATATTATTAGTCACGTCCAGTGTCTATGGATTCTGCCAGTGTAAAACAAGAGAAGAAAGTTCTCTTTACTGTCAGTCTATTGTGCAATTACATTTAAGATGATGATGATGATAATTGTTGTTTCAAGGGGCCTAGCATCTAGGTTATCGGCCCTACATTTAAGACTAGAGGAGTTCGGAAGTAGTTACCAATTAATCAGCAACGGATTTAATACTCACATGTTTGTTTTACTTCATGACTCTCGTCCATGTGTTCAGTTGCAAAGTGTCCTTGCTTATTCGGAAGGAAAGGCTTATATCAATAAGCAGAAGGCAAGTGACATATGAAACTGATCCAGTACGATAATGATATGATTAAAGATCTTTATGCACATTTTGAATGTTGGTCCCTGCCCTGACGTGACGCCATGAGGTGGTGAAGAAAATCGAAAGATGAGCACAATGACTTGTATTTTTCAAAGTTTCAAACATATTTTACTCTTAAGTCATGTTAAGAAGTAATGTAGATTTTCTGCATAGTTTATAAATATATGCGTGCATATTAATGTATATTATGTGGGCCTCCATAACATTAGAAAAATGCTGCCTATGTTCAAAATCGAAATAATTTTGTTACTTGGGAATGAATCATATGTCCGGTACTTTTAAGTGTGAAGGATGGAAATTTTAATTGCCAGTATCAGCAATGTGCGTTGAGTACACGTCCTAATATTTGGAGTAACAGGTAAAATAATTCCATAAAATGAACAGAAAGAGGTATTTGGCATCTACTGAAAAAATAGCTTTTATGACTTGGACTCTCGAACAAAAGGATATAAGAGAAATTGGATGATCACAAATGAAGTAAGGGAATGAATTCCGTGTAGTGATAGAACATCATCATCATCATCATCTTGCACAGTTTCCAGCCACTGGCCGGGTCTGTTTAAAGTAGATAGTAGTGATAGATATGGAGGAATATTGGAATGGAGGTAAAATACCACTTACTTTATTTTGGAGAGGAATATCTCCACAATCTGAAACGTTTTGTTTTAAGACTCTCTGCTGTTGGAAATGTTTAGTTATTTGCTAACAATTTGTAAAACATCTTACATTTTCATCTTTAATCTTTCATCCTTGATTCGACGGGTATGTGGAGTGGTCATAAAGAGGAGGCATGACTTTCAGCCCTTTGCGCAGCTTGAAAGTTATGAAAATATTGACCAGGCTTTGCTACTTCTTCTGCTAGAGGAACAGTTGAACTACTGGAGGGTCGTCCTGCCTTGATGGGCACTCAAGCGCCGTAACGGCTCCTCCCTTGCTTGCTGGCCGATCTATCGATCTCTATCGAACTGCTCCTGCTACGGACACCAAGGGGCAGTTTATAGTCTGCATGTCCACTTCACCTCCTCCAACCTCTCCTCATCGACCTGGAGCTGCTGCCCTGGTTTTATTTCGTTTCGTCTTCCTCATTAACATACCTGCGTCACCAAACTACCGAGTGATGGACTATATTGGGCTGGGCAGGGTGACTGCCTCGGTAAACATCCATCCATTTTCATTCTCTCATTCATTCAGCCAATCATTTATTTAATTGCCTGTTCTTTTTTCAAGAGGCTTGTGGAGACACCGAACAGATTTTGATCCTACTGTTGGGCGAATAACACCAGAGCTCTAGGCACAGTGATTCAAGTAATTCATCAGATGGTGTGATGTGGAATTCCCAAGAAAACCTGGCGAGAGTGGTTGGGTGTAGCAATTCCACCACGACTGTGTCATGCAGGAGGTAACGTAACAAACATCCCTTGAACCATTTTGAATATTTGAAAAATGATACCGTGCCAACAGCAAGTGATTCTCATCCAATGAAGAAGTTATCTACGTTATTCTAATCTGACAGGATGGCAACTCTTGATCTCAAAGTCAGTGACACAATATGTATGATCCGAGCATTTTGCTAAGAAATGTGGAATGAATTAGTTAACTCTAAAACCTGAGAAATCATAAATGCTTTGCCAATGAATCTTCTGTTACGATGCTAAGACAGTGTCGTGTAAATATAACAATAATAGGCCAAGTTTTATATCGTGATTGGTACTGTTCTTGGAAAATAATGAAGACATTTCACTTTAAATGCATGTAATATTAAACCACTGAAACATATAACATTTTATCAAGATTTAATTTTTTTTTAGAATTCAACCAGGACCAGACTTTCAGAATCCTATGAAATTAAATTGCTAGGCAACGGTCGTATAATGGATTACAATCACCGCTTTGAAAGGTTATGTTATTTCTAATTATTCTGATGAATATTTACTTGTGCCATACCTCGCTCCGCCTGGTCCATTGCACGATTATATCAACTCCAGACACATGAACGAGTAACAACATATTTACTTTTGGTACATATTAATTTTGGAAGCCTTTGAGTATGAACAGAATTTGATTAAATCAAATGTAATTATCATTCGTATTTGTTTATCATATTAGCTTTTCCCTGGTTTATTGCCATATTCCACGAATAATGAAAGTTCAAATCATTAATTAGATTAAACTTCGAATTGTTTGACCGTGTGATATCACAAATCCATATGCGAAATACAGAAGGCGGAGGACCCTTACAAACAGTAAGGAGCAAATATCTTAATCAAGAACGGGTGTTACATAACTGCATCAATCATAGTTACACCGTGTCCAACCACTCTACTCTTGTTGAACTACGAAGAGTTTGCACTGAGTTCCTCTACTGAAGTTTGGTGTGCACTATCAGACAATTTCATACATAACTACAAAGAGGTCCTCAATGTACCCTGAGGAGGACATTACTTTGGATAACATGATCTCGACAAACTTTCCAATGTATTGTTCCAGCAATAATATTTGCATTTGATTCACCACATTGTATTATGTTTTGAGTCAAATTCTGAGATTAAAAGTAAGTACCAACCATGAGGTATAAGTATGCCACTTCTTAAATAAATAAATAAATAAATAAGTAAGTAAATAAATAATATATATATATATATATATAAATAAATAACTGTGTGTGTTAAGCCACGTGCGACAAATGGGTGATGTGACTACACCATTGCGAATATCATTCACTTTTCCAGGTGTGGTTCTTCCCTTAATTCACCCGCGAAGTCATCCGAGACACAACCTGAATCCTAAAAAATAGTTCTGTGAAGAATATAATAGCCTGTTTTCATATATCCTACTTATGTAAATTGCCTCTAACAACATACAAAAGTTATGTTTGCTTTAACAGATTCGTAAATATTGACAACCGTCGGATGGTAGCCATGTAGCATTTTTATATATGTAGGACATAGAGTTATGTACTATTAGATCAAGTTTATTTCGTAGGTTTATTATTCAAAATTCTATCGCATAATTAGGATACAAGAAATAATAAATTACGAGCTTTACAGTAGTCGCATATGATGTGTAACATCTGACATAGAAGAAACCTCACGTGAAATTGTTGATACACCGGTATTTTATAGTATTATTGCACAAATATTTATCTATTGTAAAAGGAAGTGTTTTACAGATATTGTAGTTTATAATACGGAACTCATTTTATTAGATGATTTGTAGCTTCCACCAGCACTAGCCTATATATAGAATAGGATATGGATCAACTAGTTTAATAGACGCGACACCGCTCATAACCTTAAATTCCTTATAAACAGGTCCACTTGATTCACAGACCAAAACGTAATTTCATATGGATTCTGTTAAAATGAGTCGTACTGATATGAAAAATATCGTTTAAAATGATAATCTGGTAGCAAAAATATCTTCCCCGCCCAGGATTCGAACCTAAGATCTCAAGATTCACAGTCATACGCAATAACCCCAAGGCTATTTCGACTATGCAAATATTGTACACAAGATGGTGACTTATTTCCACGTTCCAATAATACTGCATTACGGAATTAAGTTTCATTTATATTTTGCTTGTTTCGATAATGTTCCTGAGTGACATTGAGTTAAAAATGCCTTATGAAAATGCAATGCCGACTACTTACAATGTTTGATATTAAGGCATTTTACCATTTAAATACTGATACGAAGACTTCGAACATGTACCATGTCATTTGTTTAAATCACTTGACACCAGAGTTCGCATGAGCGTTTTCCGTTCAGTATGTCATATACATTTCACATGGCCGAGAGTGCGTCATGGTATCGATTTTCGACACCGCGCGCTGATTGTTTCTCTTACCAGTGCCAGCTGGATCGATCGATCGATTTGGCAGTGCGTCTTATACTTCCGTTCGATCCACCACTGCCAGCTAAGGCACACTTCCATTCGATCGATCGAGCGGGCAGTGCATACTTCCGTTGTCCACCACTGCCAGCTAGTACACTTCCGTTTGATCGATCGAGCGGGCAGTGCATACTTCCGTAGTTCACCATTGCCAGCTAGTACACTTCCGTTTGATCGATCGAGCGGGCAGTGCATACTTCCGTTTGATACACCACTGCCCGCTCGATCGTTCCGATCCACTTCCGTCCCCAATTTCCAAAATCACTCCCACAAAACTATCCAGCAACCGAGCGAAGAGATGTTACATATCAAAAAAGAGATTTTAAAATTTTGTACAGCCGCCATCCTGACGTTATGAAAACAACTGAAATAAATTAGATTACAGTGGATTAAAATTTGTATAAGCATTTACGGCACCAAGTTTCACCTCGCCCGGATGGTTAAATCGCGAGAAATATCCATTTACATATTTAAATTTCACGTCGCCGCCATGCTGTATTTGTGATGACGAGGTTATTGAAATTTCGATACCTGAAAGTATGTTAAAAGCTTTTATCAACATACAAAATTTCAGTTTGATTTTGTCATAAATTAGTAGATATTGCGAACCGTCTAAATATATCGGATGGTCGGCATGTTGGAATCTTGTATATGGAGGCCATAGAGTTATGTACTATTAGATGACGATTATTGCGTAGATTGATTATTCAATCGTTGTCTTCGATCGCATGATTAGGACACATGAAATGAAAACTTAATTTGAAAATTTCGCACACCCGCCATTTTCAGGTTGTGTAAACAACTGAACAAAATTAGACTTCAGTGCATTACAATGTGTATAAACATTTGCTGTAGCAGGTTTGACTGCACTCGGATGGTTAAATCCCAAGAAAAGGTTAATTTAAATGTTTCAAATTCTCTTGGCCGCCACGTTTGTCTTGCACTTAACAGGTGAACCTCTAGTAGGGCCTTTTATATCCTTACAAAATTCCAGGGTTATATAAGTAATAGTTTTGGAGATATAGATTGCCTGTGAAATATATCGCACATCCGCCATCTTGAGGTTACGTAAACAATTGAACAAAGTTAGTCGTAAGTGCATTACAATGTGTATACACATATACTGTACCAAGTTTCATTGCGTTTGGTTGGTTAAATCGCGAGAAACGTCTATTTAAAGGTCGCAAATTCGCTTAGCCGCCATGTTGATTTTGTAGTTACTAGGTTTTCGAAAGTCACATAGGTGAACTTCTAGGAGATCCCTTTATCACCGTACAAAATTTCAGGGTGATATCGGTAGTAGTTTCAGAGATATTGAATGCTGGTGAAATATTTCGCACAGTCGCCATGTTGGATTGGTGAGACGTAAGAAAATTTTAAGAGCACGGTCGGGGTTGTCCAAAATGGTGGTATGATCTTACCGAGTTTCATTTAAATCGTTCCAGCCGTTTATAAGTTATTGGAGGGGGGGGGGGCACACTCACACATCACACAGACACACACGGACAAAAGGTGGTCTCATAAGCCTATTTCTTCCATAAAATAAAAATAGGCCTAAAATGGGCTAAAATACAGAAGGTTCTGAAATAGGCATCAGACACCATGTTGGTATATGAGGTTGTTGGCCGCGAAGCCCTAACTTGCTACATTTATCGAATACATTCGAAATTTTAATGCCTTGTAATCTTCTATAACTCTACCTTGGTGTCCATAGGTGTTGTTCAATATTAGCCATACTTCCTTTGTTACAGGAATTACCTTAATCGGTAAATTGCATATAGTTTGTATTACAATAAGGGTAACTGATGACTTACTGGGAAGAACGAATGTGCCACTCAAGTAGTTAATATCGTAGTGCACTCGGCTATCTGAGGAGCTAAAGAATGAGCACCTGACGTACATTGTGTTCATTGACACTTTGCAGGCATATGCCAACATTGTATTGACATTTCTTAGGACCTACAACAGTCAACAACCTTGAGTGTTGTACCTTAATAGAAATCTACAAAACAAGTTCACTGATGTCATTTTTGAAATCGCGACAAGAATGAAATAAACATTACGGCCCTGCAAAGTTTCAAAATGTTCGTTACCATTTCTCTCAATTTACTAAACCCATAGTTTATAAAAACAAGATACTTATATGCTTTCCAAAATTATGACACGTAAGTAAACAATAAAATGGCCGAAAGAAAATTTAGATTTAATAGCGATGTAATTATCCTAGCTCAGTGATATTTGGCACAACAAACATTCACTTTAAGAGTAACTACTCGGTGTACATTATATTTTAATATTAATGTTAATCCTACCAAGGAAATACATTTTGCTTCTTATATTTACCGCGTGTTCATACACTAATATACAATGGGTTAAAGATTAGGGGAATGGAATGTCATTTTTGTTTTCTGAATTTGATTTACCATCTTTCTTGCAGGACATAACGTTGATGTGCGATTTATCTCAGATACAAAGTACCAGTATAATAGGTGGTTTAGTCCTTTAAAGTACTACTTGTTTGGTACGTAGTATCTTGGCTTATACGTGGCATTACAAAGTGAAACAGTTTCCCTGTGACCTTGAGATGTTCAGAGAAGCAAAGGTGGATAATGCTCGGTGTTTTACTACATTCAATAGAACAGTTGCAAAGAAGAAAAGGCAACGGCAGTAACTGCTAATAGAGAATCGTGAACTCACCTTATTTACTCACCGAGGCTTGTGGACTGCAATGGACATTTAAATTCATAACCCTTATGTTTAGGTAGAGTCATTTATACATTCTGTTTTCACTGCCAACTAACACCGACAAGAGGAACTGTATTGGATAACATTATTATGATAATTCACCAGGCCCTGAATCACTAAACATATTCACGTATTATGTATGGACATGACAGAATTGAGTTAGCAGCATTGTTAGGAAGTAAGACAATATTGGCTATGCCAGGCGCCTCAATACAACTGTGATCCAAAGTCACACTAAGCTTCTAAATAGGCTGAATCGATTTCAATAAAACTCGGTAAGGACATAGTACTCTTCTGTGCGCCCCGACCGTGCCCTTCAAATTTTATTGCGTCTCACCAATCCAATATGGCGGCAGTGCAAAATTTTACACCGGCATTCTATATCTCCGAAACTATTACCGATATCACTCTGAAATTTTCTACGATGATAAAGGGTACTACTAGAAGTTCACCTATGCAAACTTCAAAACCCTGCTAAGTACAAAACGAACCTGACAGCCAAGCGAATTCGAGACATTTAAATAGACTTGTCTCGCGATTTCACAGTGAATCATGGTAATGCATATGTGTCTAGACGTTATAACGCTCTCACATCTAATTTAGGTCAATTCTATGTAACCTCAAGATCGCGGCTGTGCGAAATTTTAAAATTAAGTTTTTATTTCATGTGTCCTAATCATTCAATCGAAGTTTGAATAATACACCTACGCAATAATCTTCATTTAATAGTATATAACTCTATGACCTACATATATAAAAATTCAACATGGCAATCATCCGAAATATTTAAAAGGTTCTCAATATCCACGAATCTATTACAGCCATCAAATTGAAATTTTGTATGTTGATAGAGGCAACTAATAAAAGTCGGATATATGAAAATAGGCTGTATAGTTCCTCACGGATCTACTTGTTGTATGTGTCCTATTGCTGTTTTCCATAAAACATGCTCTCGCCTATTACAAGGATTTTCCCTGTGATAGCTTTTGATCTCCACCAACACCATAACATTGAGGAATTATGTTGTGCCCAACTCTAGGAATGGGTATTCCAAGATTCAGACACCTAGATATCAAGGGAAAGGCTACAGCCGCTTTTGAAAGTTGAGATATTTGAATATCGCGCTACATTGCTTCCAGAAGGAAATGGAAAGAATTTACAGCCAAGAGCATGTCAAGTGACGTAGCGAGTAATAGCAGAGGTCGAGGCTATTTATTGATTAAATAGTTAGCCATGGAGTAGAGACTTGAGACTTGGATCAGATTACTGGCACGGCCAAATGAAAGAGAATGCACTTAGTATCAAGTAAATCGGACCAGGGATACCAGAGATATGAGGATTTCTAGATTTCAGCGTGATGCGGCGTGACCCTGACCGTTTAGAATAAAAGCCGGCCGGCTCAGGCATCATTAGCTCACTTCGAATCAAGCTCTTGCATAGCAAGGTGCTACTACGCTGAGCCAAGGCACATGGTGGCCGGATCTACGCAGAAGTTATTTTCAAAGTTGTGATAGTCACAAAAGTGCTGCGCTACAGTGGAACTTAGTAAGTTTCCGGCAGGGAGAATCACTAAGGTGATAGTTATTTTTCGACGGACACTGGTGAAATATTTTATTTCTTCATGGACATATGCTAGACTTTGTCTAGAAAAGTACTTTGTCACAGTCCAGTAATAATCATTCAATACTTGGATATTTTAGTCCAAATTTTAGTCAGTTCCATAATTGTAACTTGATAACCACTCCGATCTATCAGTATACTGAAGATAAGTCTATCACGGTGTTGTTCATTAGCCAACGCAGGGAAACTACATGTTGCTTCGCGCATGGTAGATGGTGTGAAGCCATGCCCAGGGAACGATCTTCAGAACAGCCGTTGATTGGTTTAGACTGTCAGTGTTTTCTTGTACTGAAAAGATTACCGTGAGTTATGTTACAACTGACATATTTGAGAATAAATCACTTAGATCTGACCCCATTTAAGCAAACTGCTATGGACTTAATAGAAGTCAACATTAAAATGGATCAGCAGTTACTTCAAACTTCAAGTAATATATCCACTATGTCGTGTTAGACAGATTGTGGGTATATAAAGGCGGCCGAAACAAGGATTATACATGCTTGTCCGATAGGGCATGTATCTGGATAAATCTGGTACAGACCAGGTTCACTACGCTTCAAGACCATCAAGAAATGTAAGCCACTTTGACTTTATATTATGCCTAGCTAATTGGAACAAACTCATTTTCTGCAGATGACCAACACATTTATTTTTTCTTCGTATTTAAATCTTGCAATGATTTACGCAAGACATATTAGAGTTATTCTGAGCATTTTCAGCACTCAGAACAGTTTAGGATCGATGACCGAGCAGAACGAGCATTTATTTGAATGTTTCATATTTTTGGGAAATCACGGAAAACAACCGATGTAACTGTAAAGTTAATATTTATTTTTGTTGAGAGATGGATATTTTATCCATATTCGAAGAATCGAACATGTGGATTCTCACATAATGAAATAATAATTAAACACATTTAAAATAATATAAATAATAATAATAATAATAATAATAATAATAATAATAATCCACTATTAATAATAATAATGATTTTCATATTTTTTCTAAATAATTCTTGGATCTTATATTTTCTAATGATCACATTTATTGAGAGAGAGCCTATGAAGTAGTTTTATCATTTCTAGTTTGGAACAGGTGATTTTCCGAAGGAGAGTGGTTAGCGCAAGCCCGCATTCAACCAATATTACAGTTCTGGTTGAACAGTTAATATTTGCAATGAGCAAAGTATATTTTTCAGATAACACGGAGAGGCATGAAACGGGAAGCAAATGTTATTTGTATCAATTAGGATATTTTTGTATTTACAGTATATAAAATCATGACGTAAATACACACTCGAAAGTGAAATAAAGATTATCATAAGTATGGTAAATTCACGGGTTGAACTGAATGGTAAAATAAAATAAACTTGTAAGTTTATAAATCTTCCAGTGTTGATAACAAGCAGAGGCTTGATTTATTGTATAAATTTTGGGAAGAAAATTTATGTGTGTGGAGTAGTTGAAATGCCATACCCAGGTGCGCATGTTTAAGTCGCAGGAATGAGGAGGTTTTTATTAGAGCATCAATCAAATAGCAGGTTCGATGACTCAGTGTTAAAGGAGTATTGGAGCCACACATTGCGTCGTATGAATGACCCGAAGGTTATTTCTTAAAAACCATCAGTTCTTATTTCAACCTTGTTTACGGATTCCATTTAGACTTTGATTTTGCTAGAACCCGGATTTGTCATGATAGTATTTTATTCTTCTTCAGAGGAAGACCTTTGCCGTTGTTGTGGGAATGTTGTGTTCTTACACAAATAATAGAATGGGCCACTGCCAATTAAAAAATAATTCTATAACCACGAATAATTTGAAGGATATTTTCAATCCTAGTGCCATGAACTAAATGAATTTATTATGAAGCTACAATTCTTATTTCCGCATTCTGTCGAAGAATTGCAAGTTGTGAAAGTTACTAAAATGGCCACAAATATAAATATTTTTCTTAATGATGATTCCAAGTGGAGAATCGAATAGTGGGATGGTCCAACAATTTATTGATCAAGTTAATGATTCAGAAATCATATATTTTGTTAGGAACTTGAAGTTCATAATCGAGTCCCTTCTCGAAACGTTAATGTCAGAAGAACAATTAATTTTGTTGCGCTTCGCACAAGTTCTTCGATGCTATGCTCAAGGTCAAATACTTTTCAGAAGTTGTTATTAATATGTGTACATAATTTGTGTTGATTCAATGATAATAATAATTTTTGACAATATTTTTTTGAAACTGGAAAAATAAGTGAAAGTTAAAAATTCTACGAACAATTATTCTACGAGTGTTAATATTATGTAAAAATTCAATCAGTGAACTACGGTTTTTCCAGTAAAGACAATTAAATTTGAACTGGAATTAATCATAAATAATGAATACAGTTTTGGAACACAGTCTACAGGACTAATAATCAGACTTGTGTTTCCAAAGATAATTGTCCAATGTGTTGGAAAATTTCTGTACATTGTGTAAATAGTGATGTGGGTCACCACACGTGAATGATGCCGCTTTGAGCATTATTATTTTGCAGTCAATTTTAACTTCAGAATAAAATGAGATAATTTTACATGATGTGTTATGCCCAGTTGAATCTCCTTCTATCCTTATTGTTGCATTGAGCCAAAAATCAGTAAAGCATTTTTTTCATTTGATGTCGTTTTTGCGATTAGCTTTAACCCATCTGGCGCCCCGGGATATTTTGACTCTCGTGCTGACTGATTCGTGGTAAAATGCATATGTGGTCGTGCGGACTCCGGTCTAAACGGGCACATAAAATAAGATAGAGAGAGAAATGGCTTCGAACGTGGGGATCGAGTTAGACACGGTCAATCACATGCCGATTTAAATTGTGATAATTTTTTATATAAATATTTTGGGAGTTGAGAGATGTCTGGTTTGGATGAATAAATTAGTAGGAAACCCAATTAGTGGGGAAAATTAAAAATTTAACTGGATTAATAATTAGAATGGAGTTGATTATTTTTGATAATGGCTTAACCATTAGGGCGTCAAGTAAATTCAGTAGTAAACGTTCGGTGACTGGACATACGCATTATTAGAATCCAGGTGGAGGATATTTGAGAACTTGCATATTTTTATTGTGATATTGTGGTAAATGTAATTCGTAAAAGTAGAGAATTTTGTTTTTCCATCACGTCGACATTAGGACAAATCTCATTTTATTAGAGTGTTCCAATTAGCTATTCATATTTCTTGTTCTAGTTATAAGCTTGTGTCTGCCAATATTATATACCCCTAAGTTTTGAATAATAATTGAAAATTATGGTAGAGATGATGAGGATGATGAGGAGTTTGGAAGAGAGTTCCAAAGAGGCTGGACGGCGTGTAGCAGCCATTATGAAAGAAAATACAGAGGCTTTAGAAAAGAAACTTAAAGAAAATTCTGATTCTTTAGAAAATAAACTTAAGGAAAGTTCCGATTTGTTAGAAAGCAGGTTAAAAGATAACTTGAAAAAAAGTTTAGATGAAAAACTTAAGGAAAATTCTGATTCTTTAGAAAATAAACTTAAAGAAAATTCTGATTCTTTAGAAAATAAACTTAAAGAAAGTTTAAATGATAAACTTAAAGAAAATTCTGATTCTTTAGAAAATAAACTTAAAGAAAATTTAAATGATAAACTTAAAGAAAGTTCTGATTCTTTAAAAGATAACTTGAAAGAAAATTTAAATAGTAAATTTAATTCTATGGAAAATAAATTTAAAGAGAATTCCGAAATTTTGAAAATGTCACTTGAGAGTAAAATGACTAAATTATGCGAAAAAACACATGAGCTCGAAACTTCATTAGCTACTAACGCAAGTTTAATGGACGATAAATTTCGCGATGCCGATCTAAGATCTCAAAGCTTAGCTGATAGGATAGAACATGGTCTTAGGAAAGTTGGTGAAGACATGATCAACCTAGAAGTCAGAGTGAAGAAAGAGAGCAATGAGATGCCAATTCTAGTTGTTCAACGTTTGACAGAACAATTCAAAGAACTCGTAATGGGAGAAATAAGAGAAGGTGTGATTAATGAATTGCAAACTGAAATTAAAACCACAGTTATCAATGAAATTAAAGACACACTCAAGCTGGAGAACCAAGAGGGAGTCAAGGAAATTAGGGAATCTTTGTCATCCCATATTCAAGTAATTTCCAAAGATATCCAAGCAACTCAGAAGGACATATCAGATATGACAGGGTCGTTGAAAAGTCACGAGGCTGTTAGGAACCAGATATCCACTGATGTCAAGGAGAATTGTAAGGAAACCGAAGCAATTAGAAAAATGGCAGAAGAAAACCATAAGGAAATTGAGGCTATGAGAACCCAAATCAAGGACGAGAAACAGTCTGACCATTTGTTGAAAATGTCAAGTGGAAGGGGAGAAGAACAGATACAGATAAACCTAGGAACAGCTAGAGAAACTGATAGTCAAAGACAGGATGAGGTCAGGACAGTATTTCAATCCAACCCCATAACTGTATTCAAGAATGTAGAGGATAAGCCTTCTAAATTTTCAGGGCGAGATTCTGTGACACCCGTAGAATTTTTGAGAGAAGCAGGTGATTACCTGAAAGATTCCAAAATCCCTAAAGAAAGACAGATCCGAGTGATAGGGAAATTTTTGGAAGGTCCTGCACTTCTTTGGTTTAGAGCTTTTAGGTCCACTCTTACCAATTTTGAGGAGTTTTCCCGTGGGTTAATAAAGACGTTTTGGTCCCCGGAAACCCTACAGCAAGTCAGAGCAGAATTATACTCAAAGAGATTCTCGACGTCACAGCCTACTCGATACTCTACGTACTTTTCTGGACAGCTTTCTAAACTACAACATTTAGATCCGCCGATGCCAGATAATGAATTAATTACAGCATTAATACGTCAGTTTCCAGCAGACGTCCAAAGAACTTTGATCGCTGCTGACATCTATAATATGGAGCAATTTGACGAGGTATTGCAGAAACTTGATCATACGAACGCTCAATTCTTCCATCAGAAGGGAGGAAAGAATAACAACGCTGTGTACGCTGTTATGGCCGACAGTTATTCCCAAACACCTCGAGAGATTCAAGAGGGGCGAGAAGAGAAAACGCCGAGGGAAGAGCCCGATAAAAGAGGATGGAATCAGTACAATAACCGATACAGTTACAAACCTTATGCAAGACCGGATGGTGGAAATCGATATAATACTCGATGGAGAAGGCCAAGGGATAATCAAGGAAGGTACCAGGAAAGAAGGTACTATGGTAGAAACAACTACAATAATAGAGGGAATGTGAATACTCGTCAGTCCAATGAAGAGTTCAATAAGGAGACGAGAAAGAACTTGGAAGAAAGACACCAAGAAAACTTGCAGTTCTTGGAACAGAGGCCCAATGAACCAGGTCCATCGGTAACACAACAATCCCGGGGGAATGGAAAAGAAAAAAAAACTTCGAATTCACAGTAGAAGATAGAATTTTAAACACTTTCACTTCCAGGATTATTAAATGGCAAGCAGAGGATGATGACTTAATTCAACATAATGACGAACGGAAAGAAATGGGTACAAGAATTAGAATGCCAATCATATCATGCGAAGTATTCGGTATGCCTGTCGATACTTTAATTGATACTGGGGCTATGCTTTGTCTTGTGAGCGAGAAGCTTTACATTCTGTGGAAGCTCAAAGAGAATTTAGAGGAGATTCCAGTATCAGGAATTAAAATCCAAGGAATAATACCCAACAAAATATCTCTGTGTAAAACCCAATTATACTTATGTATTACTATTGGAGGACATGATTTCCGACATGTGTTTGTAGTAATGAAGGACATGGCTTTTGACATGATATTGGGAGCGGATTTCATTCAGAAATATCAAGCAGTGACAGACATGAAGACAGAGACGATCAGATTCAAGAATACCGAAGAGATTAACTTCAAGGGAAAAGAAGAGGAAGACATCGAGGGAGACATGGATCCAAATGATGATCGTTTTGTGGAAGTAAACAACAATGGAAGCTATGAGATCGCCAATACACGAACTGGTAACATCGTGGGAACTTATAATGCATCGAATTTGAAGATTTACTATTCAAGAACCAGATGATTTAATGTGTAGATAGGAAAAATAAAAATTATTCAATTTTTATTTTTTGCTAGGTGTGGGGTGGATGTGCCCAACTCTAGGAATGGGTATTCCAAGATTCAGACACCTAGATATCAAGGGAAAGGCTACAGCCGCTTTTGAAAGTTGAGATATTTGAATATCGCGCTACATTGCTTCCAGAAGGAAATGGAAAGGATTTACAGCCAAGAGCATGTCAAGTGACGTAGCGAGTAATAGCAGAGGTCGAGGCTATTTATTGACTAAATAGTTAGCCATGGAGTAGAGACTTGAGACTTGGATCAGATTACTGGCACGGCCAAATGAAAGAGAATGCACTTAGTATCAAGTAAATCGGACCAGGGATACCAGAGATATGAGGATTTCTAGATTTCAGCATGATGCGGCGTGACCCTGACCGTTTTGAATAAAAGCCGGCCGGCTCAGGCATCATTAGCTCACTTCGAATCAAGCTCTTGCATAGCAAGGTGCTACTACGCTGAGCCAAGGCACATGGTTGCCGGATCTACGCAGAAGTTATTTTCAAAGTTGTGATAGTCACAAAAGTGCTGCGCTACAGTGGAACTTAGTAAGTTTCCGGCAGGGAGAATCACTAAGGTGATAGTTATTTTTCGACGGACACTGGTGAAATATTTTATTTCTTCATGGACATATGCTAGACTTTGTCTAGAAAAGTACTTTGTCACAGTCCAGTAATAATCATTCAATACTTGGATATTTTAGTCCAAATTTTAGTCAGTTTCATAATTGTAACTTGATAACCACTCCGATCTATCAGTATACTGAAGACCAGTCTATCACGGTGTTGTTCATTAGCCAACGCAGGGAAACTACATGTTGCTTCGCGCATGGTAGATGGTGTGAAGCCATGCCCAGGGAACGATCTTCAGAACAGCCGTTTATTGGTTTAGACTGTCAGTGTTTTCTTGTACTGAAAAGATTACCGTGAGTTATGTTACAACTGACATATTTGAGAATAAATCACTTAGATCTGACCCCATTTAAGCAAACTGCTATGGACTTAATAGAAGTCAACATTAAAATGGATCAGCAGTTACTTCAAACTTCAAGTAATATCTCCACTATGTCGTGTTAGACAGATTGTGGGTATATAATGGCGGCCGATACAAGGATTATACATGCTTGTCCGATAGGGCATGTATCTGGATAAATCTGGTACAGACCAGGTTCACTACGCTTCAAGACTATCAAGAAATGTAAGCCACTTTTGACTTTATATTATGCCTAGCTAATTGGAACAAACTCATTTTCTGCAGATGACCAACACATTTATTTTTTCTTCGTATTTAAATCTTGCAATGATTTACGCAAGACATATTAGAGTTATTCTGAGCATTTTCAGCACTCAGAACAGTTTAGGATCGATGACCGAGCAGAACGAGCATTTATTTGAATGTTTCATATTTTTGGGAAATCACGGAAAACAACCGATGTAACTGTAAAGTTAATATTTATTTTTGTTGAGAGATGGATATTTTATCCATATTCGAAGAATCGAACATGTGGATTCTCACATAATGAAATAATAATTAAACACATTTAAAATAATATAAATAATAATAATAATAATAATAATAATAATAATCCACTATTAATAATAATAATGATTTTCATATTTTTTCTAAATAATTCTTGGATCTTATATTTTCTAATGATCACATTTATTGAGAGAGAGCCTATGAAGTAGTTTTATCATTTCTAGTTTGGAACAGGTGATTTTCCGAAGGAGAGTGGTTAGCGCAAGCCCGCATTCAACCAATATTACAGTTCTGGTTGAACAGTTAATATTTGCAATGAGCAAAGTATATTTTTCAGATAACACGGAGAGGCATGAAACGGGAAGCAAATGATATTTGTATCAATTAGGATATTTTTGTATTTACAGTATATAAAATCATGACGTAAATACACACTCGAAAGTGAAATAAAGATTATCATAAGTATGGTAAATTCACGGGTTGAACTGAATGGTAAAATAAAATAAACTTGTAAGTTTATAAATCTTCCAGTGTTGATAACAAGCAGAGGCTTGATTTATTGTATACATTTTGGGAAGAAAATTTATGTGTGTGGAGTAGTTGAAATGCCATTCCCAGGTGCGCATGTTTAAGTCGCAGGAATGAGGAGGTTTTTATTAGAGCATCAATCAAATAGCAGGTTCGATGACTCAGTGTTAAAGAAGGAGTATTGTAACTACACATTGCGTCGTATGAATGACCCAAAGGTTATTTCTTAAAAACCATCAGTTCTTATTTCAACCTTGTTTACGGATTCCATTAAAACTTTGATTTTGCTAGAACCGGGATTTGTCATGATAGTATTTTATTCTTCTTCAGAGGAAGACCTTTGCCGTTGTTGTTGGGATATTGTGTTCTTATAAAAATAATAGAATGGGCCACTGCCAATTAAAAAATAATTCTATAACCACGAATAATTTGAAGGATGTTTTCAATCCTAGTGCCATGAACTAAATGAATTTATTATGAAGCTACAATTCTTATTTCCGCATTCTGTCGAAGAATTGCAAGTTGTGAAAGTTACTAAAATGGCCACAAATATAAATATTTTTCTTAATGATGATTCCAAGTGGAGAATCGAATAGTTGGATGGTCCAACAATTTATTGATCAAGTTAATGATTCAGAAATCATATATTTTGTTAGGAACTTGAAGTTCATAATCGAGTCCCTTCTCGAAACGTTAATGTCAGAAGAACAATTAATTTTGTTGCGCTTCGCACAAGTTCTTCGATGCTATGCTCAAGGTCAAATACTTTTCAGAAGTTGTTATTAATATGTGTACATAATTTGTGTTGATTCAATGATAATAATAATTTTTGACAATATTTTTTTTGAAACTGGAAAAATAAGTGAAAGTTAAAAATTCTACGAACAATTATTCTACGAGTGTTAATATTATGTAAAAATTCAATCAGTGAACTACGGTTTTTCCAGTAAAGACAATTAAATTTGAACTGGAATTAATCATAAATAATGAATACAGTTTTGGAACACAGTCTACAGGACTAATAATCAGACTTGTGTTTCCAAAGATAATTGTCCAATGTGTTGGAAAATTTCTGTACATTGTGTAAATAGTGATGTGGGTCGCCACACGTGAATGATGCCGCTTTGAGCATTATTATTTTGCAGTCAATTTTAACTTCAGAATAAAATGAGATAATTTTACATGATGTGTTATGCCCAGTTGAATCTCCTTCTATCCTTATTGTTGCATTGAGCCAAAAATCAGTAAAGCATTTTTTTCATTTGATGTCGTTTTTGCGATTAGCTTTAACCCATCTGGCGCCCCGGGATATTTTGACTCTCGTGCTGACTGATTCTTGGTAAAATGCATATGTGATCGTGCGGGCTCCGGTCTAAACGGGCACAATGTGCGAGAATATATAACTTTCAGTGTCGGTGATTAAGACTTCTCCTGCGAGATGGAACCTTCCTGTAACAAGTCACGGGAGTTTATTTGAGAAATGTCAAATGCACAGCTTCTATGATTTAAGAAAAGTAAGCTAAAGAATTTAATACCCTAAGGTTATTATTACAACACATCATATTCTCTTTATTCGCTTCAAGAGGATTCGAGAACTAAACAAGTAGTTCCGTGGAGAACTATACAGCCTATTTTCATATATTCTACTTGTGTTAATGGCCACTATCAACTTACAAAAATTCAGGATGATATCAGTAATAGTTTCGAAGATATAGAATGTCGGTGAAATATATCGCACGGCCGCCATATTGGATTGTATTATATTTATGCTATATAATTATATGTCAGCAAATGAATGTTATAAAGGTGGTTCTAACGCTTGTGTAGCACACAGGATATGAAATAAAAATCAGATTAGAAAACAATTCCACAGCCGCCATTTTAGGTTATCATAAATCACGAATATAATTACTCGTCAATATATTAAGCCTTGTATGAAGATATACAGTGTCGTTTTGCACAGCGTTCGGATGATTAAGTCTCGAGAAAAATCAATTTTAATATTTAAATTTAGCGTTGCCGCCATGTGGATTTTGTGCTCATCAGGTTATTGAAACATGTGAACTTATTTTAGTGGCCTCTATTCATATAAAAATCTCAGTTTGATTGATTTAGTCTAACCACTGATCTCTATACATGGGTCGCTGATGGCAGCTCTCCGCTGCACTAGAAAGTACGCCAGGTTCAGAGCGCGGTCCGCCATGTTGGTCTACCCATTCTCGAGCCCTCCTTATGGGCAAGCAATGATAATCTAGTCAATTTTAAATCGTAATTAATGGTGGTTTGGAGCACATAAAATATAGAGATATGTTCACTCATAGCATAAGAGCATTGGGATCACTGACACGTCATTCCGAGGTCGGTAAATCTCCGGAATATCAATAAAAATGAATGTACAATAACGGCTGACAAATATCAACTTAGGTGCTCAGTACACGCAATTAGCGATCAGTAACAGAGTAACGAGTGAAAAACAATTTCTGGAAACATTCTTGTAAATTGTATATACGGTATACATGTATATATGCCACAAAATTATGCATTCTTCAAATGATATACCTATAGGCCTACCTATAGGCTCACTATACAGGCCTAGATTCGCCATATCGTAATCGGTAATTGGTAATGAATTCCTGTTTCCAAGAAATAACTAACACTTCCTCCAAGTAATCCCTGCACTCTACATCAAATACTACAGCTTTTAATCACGCTAGCAGCACAATAAACTTAATAATAACGGGAAGTAGATCAAAGCCAAAATTGCACTTTAAGCCAAACCAATTTCACTCCTCAGCTCCACATAAAACTTAACACAACTAAAAACCTACTCAAAATATACTCTCCCCACCGTTTTACAACTATTAAGCGAACTATTCGCACCCAGAACCGAAAAACCCTGAAATGGGATCAAATTTAAACATGCAATAGCCTAGCCCGATCACGTCTGCTTCAGCACCCTCGCATATGTATACTTAACTTCACAATAACTTCAAAATTTCGGCTAAGCGACCTATCAGCCTGAGAAGTAAAGGTATTGTTACGGCTGTGAGTTTGTGTCATCGCTCGCCACATGAGTCACAACTGCCCCAGGGCTGGGCTGTGCCCTGCCTCCTGTATTGCGTGCGCCTTATGCAACAGGGCTACTAGGAAAAAGGGATAGTCCAGAATATTCGTGACTGGACCAGCGATGGAAATCTCGAGAAGCCGTGAACCCTGGATGGATCTAGAAGCATTTATTGAGTCACCGGCCTACTATATAAATGCGACCTTTCAAGTAGTGGTTGTTGTGTTTTACGAGCGAGTGCGAGCGCGTATCCTGAGCGTCAGAAGTGTGGAGACTTGCGAAACCGACTAGTGAAGCCGATTCTCGTGACAGCGAAGGGAGTGAGGAGCTTACAGGGGACTGCCTGTGTTTTGAGCGAGTGTGCTTACTTAGTGCGAAGAGAGGTCATTGTGGTGAGTTGCAAAACAGTGAATGACAAACCTAGTGCAGCTATTTCTAGCCAGCGTACGGGGCCACCTCATTACGAGGGATTAACTGTGGTCTGTTGACAAGTGAAAGTGGAAGTATTCTCGACTTGAGGAAACTGGAGTAAGGTAATAATTGTTTGCATTTGCTGATGAGTAGTGTAATTTTCTGGCCTCAATAAAGTTAATTATTTCTTTAAGCAGTAATTGGTGTTGTGCTTCCTACCCACCGTAATCCAGTTAACAAAAGTGCCACTAGGGGTGGCACGTAACAACTGGTGTCAGAAGTGGGATTACGAACTCAAGCACAACACCTGACGGTCCTGGTTTCAAAACCCGAGCAGGTCATTTTCTCTAATTTTCCTGTGAGTGCATGCCCTTTACAAGGCAAACAACTAAAATGGAGGCGCAATTGGCAGCATTGCTAGAAAAGTTAAATGGCATAGAAGACGGCCAGAAGAATTTAACCAAGGAGCTAACTGCCAAATTAGAAGACGGCCAGAAGAAGATGGATGACGGTCAAAATAAGTTAGCGGAGGACCTGAAGAAGATGGAAGACAGCCTGAAAACTTTAGCCGAGGACCTAACTTCCAAATTAGAAGAAGGTCAGAATAAGCTAGCAGAGGACCTGAAGGACGGCCAGAATAAGATAGCAGAGGACCTAACCGCCAAATTTCTGGATGGCCAGAAAAATCTGGAAGAGTGTCTGCTGACGAAATTAGAGGAGAGCCAAAGGAAATTATAACAGGGCCTACGTGAGGAAGTCGCAGCAAGTGGAAAAGAAGTTCGACGCCTTACAAGTGGAAGTTGCCGAGCTGCGCCAACGCCCGCTGATGGGGGTGGAGGAGAAATTCAACGCCTTGCAAGTGGAAGTTGCCGAGCTGTGCCAACGACCGCTGATGGGGGTGGAGGAGAAATTCAACGCCTTACAAGTGGAAGTTGCCGAGCTGTGCCAACGCCCGCTGATGGGGGTGGAGGAGAAATTCAATGCCTTACAACAGGAAGTTGCCGAGCTGCGCCAACGCCCACTGACGGGGCTGGAAGAATAATTCAACGCTCTACGAGAGGAAGTTGCCGAGCTGCGCCAACGCCCGCCCACCGTTACACCGGGAATATCAGGAACGGGACATAGCAGAGTGACGCCCCCAACCTTCGACGGAAAGGTCCCGTGGAGCACCTACTTACGTCAGTTCGAGGCGGCCTGTTCCATAAATAACTGGAACAACACAGAAAAGGCTGCAGCTCTCATTGTAGCGCTGAGAGGTGACGCCCTTAACGTCCTTCAGGCCATCCCGACTGGATCCCAGGACTACGCTTCACTGATCGCCCATATGGAGTCCCGATATGGAGATAGCCATCTTCAACAGGCCTACCAGATGCAGCTCCGGACCCGGGTACAAAAGAACGCGGAAACCCTGCAGGAGTTCGAGATGGACATCGCACGTCTCGTAAGGCTCGCCTACCCAACAGCGCCGGCCGACTTTCTGGAGCAGATAGCGACGCAGACCTTCACCGACGGGCTATGGGACTCGGACACTCAACAGGCGCTGCGACTCGCGCGCAATAAGACCCTGACAGATGCGCTGAGCCACGCACTTGAGTTTGAGACGGCAAAACAGGCATCCAGAATGCACGTGCGGGTGCGTCAAGTGGACGTCGACGAACCAGTAGAAACCAACGAGACCAAGCCCCTGGCCGACGAATTAATGGAGGCGCTAAGCCGTTTCTTCGATAGTCGCGGCACCACCAGCACCGACACAGCCGGAAGGCAACCAGAGAGGCGGCCCGGAAGAGGACTACCGACCTGCTGGACCTGCGGTAAGAAAGGCCACCTGAGCAAGGACTGCGGTGATCGCCGCCGCCGAGGGTATCCGACGGGAAATCAGTCGTCTGAAAACCGCGCGACCCAGGGAAACGAGTATTAGCCAGCCTTGGGAGGCAAAGGTTGGCTTGTGACAGTCGTCAAACCCGTGCAGTCCAGGTACGTGTGACGAAGTTACGGAGGGACAATAGCAGCCTGATGGTCGACGGAGTCGTCAACGGAGAGAGCTGGCCCATGCTAATCGACACGGGAGCATCGAGGACCATCGTCAGTCCCACCGTGATCCCGATGTGGAGAGTGCAACCCACACAAAGGAACCTCCAGCTAATAACCGCGACCGGAGAGACCGCACCGGTACATGGCGAAGCATCACTTGAGTTCGTCATTGGTCGACGGGCGATAAAGCATCCAGTGCTTGTGGCTGACGTATCAAATGAAGTGATCATCGGACTGGACTTCCTGGACCAGAACAACATCATCTTGGATCTGAGTACCAACACTCTGCACTTCGGAGGTGAGGAACTTGCTTTGCAACCTGCGCACGAGTCCATCACCGCACGACGAGTAAGGCTGAGAGAAGACGTCATCGTTCCCACCAGGACGGAGGTCAGTGCTGCCGTAATTGTCGACGGAACTGCTGAGGGAGTGGCGGCTGTCATCGAGCCAAAATATGAGGACATCCAGACAAAAGGATTGCTAGTTGCCAAGACCCTCATCAACACGACGTCTCGGCCGTACGTCCGCCTGTCCAACCTGAACGACTACGACATTACGGTTCACCGGGACACCAACCTTGGAGTCTGCGAGCCCGTTACCTGGATTGCCCGCATCACCGATACGACGGACGGACACCTGCAGACGGACAACCGAAGAAGACGCACACTGCCAGAAGAACTACAGAAGCTGTACCAAGGATCCCAGGACCATTTAGACGAGGAACAATCACGCAAACTTCAGGACCTGTTACGCGAATTCCAGGATGTCTTCTCCGTGGGGAGCAAAGACTTCGGCAGGACAAGCTTGGTCCAGCACAGAATCGACATTGGGGACAGCGCACCGATTAGGGCCCCATTCCGACGTGTCCCGCTCGCCAAGCAAGCCGAAGTCGACCGGATGGTAGAAGAGATGAAGGATCAAGGGGTAATCGAGCCATCACATAGTCCTCGGAGTTCTACGGTCGTGCTTGTGAAGAAGAAGGACGGTTCCACCAGGTTCTGCGTGGACTAAAGGCGGATGAACGACGTCACGAAGAAGGACAGCTACCCTCTACTCCGGATCGACGACACGCTGGACACCATATCAGGATCAAGATGGTTCTCCACCTTGGATTTGATGAGTGGCTACTGGCAGGTGGAGGTCCACCCTAAGGACCGCGAGAAAACGGCGTTCTCTGTGGGCAGCGGGCTCTGGCAGTTCACCGTCATGCCATTCGGTCTGTGCAACGCCCCTGCGACCTTCGAAAGGCTAATGGAGTCCATTCTGAGGGGACTACACTGGAAGACCTGCCTGGTCTACCTAGACGACGTCATCGTTCTGGGAAAAAGCTTCGAGGAGCACTACTGCAACCTGAAGGAGATCTTGATGAAGCTACGGGCTGCCCAGCTGAAGTTGAGCCCCAAGAAGTGTCAGCTCATCCAGAAGCAGGTCCAGTACCTTGGGCATATCGTCTCCGAAGAAGGGGTGCGCACCGACCCAGAGAAGACCGCAGCTGTGAGGGAGTGGCCAGTTCCGAAGGACAAGTTCCAACTACGAAGCTTCCTGGGACTCTGCACTTATTACCGTCGCTTCGTGAGAGGATTCGCCGACATCGCCAAACCTTTACATCGACTGACTGAGAAGGACCAACTCTTCACGTTGACAGCAGAATGCCACAGTGCCTTCGAACAACTCAAGCAGGCTCTGTGCACCGCGCCTATTTTGGCCTACCCCAGACCTGGAACAAGGTTCATCGTCGATACCGATGCCAGCGACTTTGGCATAGGGGGAATCCTGTCGCAAGTAGTGGACGGCGAGGAAAGAGTAGTGGCCTACTTCAGCAAGGCCTTGTCAAAGCCAGAAAGGAACTACTGCGTCACCAGGAAGGAGCTGCTCGCCATCGTGAAGACCATTGAACACTTCCACAAGTACCTGTACGGGCAAGAATTTCTCATCAGGACCGACCATGCATCCCTGCGGTGGCTACTGAACTTCAAGCAGCCCGAGGGTCAACTCGCGCGGTGGTTAGAGAGGCTTCAACAGTACAACTTTGAGATTCAGCACAGGAAAGGCCAACTGCATTCTAACGCCGACGCCCTGTCACGAAGACCGTGCCCCGAAGACTGCACCTTCTGTACTAGGAGGGAGGAGAACACCGGGATACAGTGCCGAAGGACTACCGTGGAACTTCAAGGGAGCTGGAGCCGCGAATCTTTCACGCGGGCACAAGCAGACTGGGACTGATAGCCGAATGGAAGAGGGCCTGTGTCCCCAGACCCGGGTGGAACATTGTGAGTGACTGCAGCCCAAAGTTTAAGTCCTACTGGGCGCAGTGGGACTCGCTGATTGTAAGGGATGGCCTCATCTGCCGTACCTGGGAGAGTACCGACGGGAAGACATCTCGGGAACAAGTCGTCGTTCCAAAGGCTATGACGGAGGCATTCCTGAAGGAAGTTCATGGAAGATCATCTGGTGGACACCTAGGGATAAAGAAGACCCTGGAGAAGCTGAGAGAGCGGTTCTACTGGATCGGATGCCGAACAGACGTGGAGAACCACTGCGCGAGGTGCCACGATTGCGCAGCCAGCAAGGGCCCAGGACGAAGACGACGGGGTCCACTGAAGACCTACAACGTGGGCGGCCCCATGGAGAGAGTGGCCATCGATGTTGCTGGGCCATTCCCGTTAAGCGAGGCAGGGAACCGCTACATATTAGTCGTCAGCGACTACTTTACCAAATGGCCGGAGGCGTATGCGCTCCCTAACCAAGAAGCCGCAACGATTGCAGAGACCCTGGTGAAGGAATTCGTCAGCCGGTACGGAGTACCCCGGGAGCTGCACTCCGACCAAGGGAGGAACTTCGAGTCGCAGGTGTTCCAGAACCTATGCCAGCTGCTGGGAATCCGGAAGACAAGGACAACGCCGCTACACCCTCAGTCCGACGGGATGGTAGAGCGATTCAATCGCACCATCGAGAACCATCTCCGAATAGTCGTTAGCGAGCACCAGAGGGATTGGGACAAACATCTTCCACTATTTCTCCTGGCCTACCGCGCCGCCGTGCATGAAGCCACCGGGTGCACACCAGCCCGGGCCATGTTTGGGAGGGAGCTCCGCCTACCTGTCGATCTTGCCTTCGGCCGACCTGGGAATGATCCGATCCCAGTAAGCCAGTATTGTCAAGAACTGGTCGACCAACTGGAGGACGTGCACGCGTTCGCGAGGAGGAAACTGCGGATCGAGACCGACCGAATGAAGACCCGATACGACCAGCAGACGGATGCCGGCGGATTCCAGGAGGACGACCTGGTCTGGCTCTTCAACCCTTTACGGAAGAAAGGCCTGTCACCCAAACTTCAGAAGTCCTGGGAGGGCCCGTACCGAGTCGTGAAACGGATCAACGATGTCGTCTACAGGATCCAGCGGAGTCCGAGGGCGAGGATGAAGATCGTGCATCAAGATCGCCTGGCAGCCTACGGAGGGACACAGACGGACCAATGATTGATCGGGACGATCAGCCTTTTTAGAAAGGGGGTGGTGTTACGGCTGTGAGTTTGTGTCATCGCTCGCCGCATGAGTCACAACTGCCCCAGGGCTGGGCTGTGCCCTGCCTCCTGTATTGCGTGCGCCTTATGCAACAGGGCTACTAGGACAAAGGGATAGTCCAGAATATTCGTGACTGGACCAGAGATGGAAACCTCGAGAAGCCGTGAACCCTGGATGGATCTAGAAGCATTTATTGAGTCACCGGCCTACTATATAAATGCGACCTTTCAAGCAGTGGTTGTTGTGTTTTACGAGCGAGTGCGAGCGCGTATCCTGAGCGTCAGAAGTGTGGAGACTTGCGAAACCGACTAGTGAAGCCGATTCTCGTGACAGCGAAGGGAGTGAGGAGCTTACAGGGGACTGCCTGTGTTTTGAGCGAGTGTGCTTACTTAGTGCGAAGAGAGGTCATTGTGGTGAGTTGCAAAACAGTGAATGACAAACCTAGTGCAGCTATTTCTAGCCAGCGTACGGGGCCACCTCATTACGAGGGATTAACTGTGGTCTGTTGACAAGTGAAAGTGGAAATATTCTCGACTTGAGGAAACTGGAGTAAGGTAATAATTGTTTGCATTTGCTGATGAGTAGTGTAATTTTCTGGCCTCAATAAAGTTAATTATTTCTTTAAGCAGTAATTGGTATTGTGCTTCCTACCCACCGTAATCCAGTTAACAAAAGTGCCACTAGGGGTGGCACGTAACAGTATTACCGACTTGCCTGGGATGATGGGTCACCAAACCGGTACTTAGAACTAAGATTTTACGCTTTAAATAACCAAATTCAGCCCATTTTACAACTACAAGAAACACAAAATATTTACTGCCAGTATAAATACATGTATAACATCAAACTACCAGCAACCAATCACAGAGCCGGATTCGAAATATTGCACCATGCGCTCGCTGCCATCTTGCTATACCTGTCATCGTCTATTCGGCTTAATGCTGCCTTAGCTACCAGCCATCCATGTATAGAGATCAGTGAGTCTAACAGATTCGTATATATTGAGAGCTGGTCGATAATTTTGGATGATCACCATGTTGGATTATTCTATACTAGCAACCCGCCCCGGCTTCGCCCGGAAACTGGAGCATCATTTAGGCTATATAATTTATGGAGGAATCATAATTCATAGCAGAACTCTCTTTATCGGACCACAAACCATGAATAATCCTTCCGTGTGTCAAAGGAACTTTGGGGATGACTCCCTTTGCCTTTGTGAATTCTTTCTTTCTCTCTCTTGTGACAATCGATAAATTATTTTTTGCTTAGTTTCATTGTTACGTGACAAGCGTATTTTTTCGATTTCAATGAACAACGACCTATATCCTTTTTCCGTCTTGGCCTAATGGGTTAAATTCACTGGCTGAACTATTAATGATATTATCATGGAGATAGCATGTGCAACGAATTTTTGTCAGACGTAATTTAAGAAGGTTGTGTCCTGATTGCGGTCATTCCAGGATGTGGTCCCATCATTAGGAGTCCAGATTGCGGTCACTTTCATTTTAGGGAAGAACTACAAACATTCCAGTGTCCTGATTGCGATCACTTTACCTGGGAGACCGGTCCTTGGTTCTTGGTTCTTCCCGACTGACTCATACCTTCCGTAAGTTTTGTGGATAACAAGGGGAAACTGATATTTCACTACCTAACCAAAGAATACAGTTCGGTGTTCAGCTGAGCCCTCCCCATACAACTTCGCTTAAAAACATCAAGGCCCCTCCCAATCTGACGGCACCTCGTAAACCAATGAAAATGAAAATCCACAGCCTGCTTCCAGTCTCCGACCGGGTCAGGAATGGAATGAATGAAGCCCCCATCTAGCGGCGAGGATATGAACTGTGCCGGCTGCCGAGGCCTGACGCACTCCTCTGGGGCAATGATTAAATGAATGAAAGATGAAATGAAATGATAGTGGAGAGTGTTGCTGGAATGAAATTTTGACAGGAAAAACCGGAGTACCCGGAGAAAAACCTGTCTGCCTCATTTTTGTCCAGCACAGATCTCACATGGAGTGACCGGGATTTGAGCCATGGATCCAGTGGTGAGAGGCCGGCGTGCTGCCGCCTAAGCCACGGAGGCTTTACCTCGTAAAGCAATGATTATAACATTTTCAGTCTTAAGAATAGAAACGTTTCAGGATCGGAATCAACGACCTTCACGTTCAACAAAATTGTTGTAATGGAAAATTTTATACTTACAGGGTATAATTTTAATTTCAGCCCCTCCTCTCCCATTTGAGGCTAATGTAGTGTATCAGGACCAAAGAGAACTGACACATGACATGTACCTCAACATTGTCAAGAGGGGTGGAAGTGATAGGTGAGGAAATCCCCAGGGGTGTTACAACCGGACCGGTCCCCCAAGAAAAGTGATCGCAATCTGGACGCTGGAATGTTTATAGCTCTTCCCTAAAATGAAAGTGACCGCAATCTGGACTACTAATGAGGTGAACGCAATCTGGAATGACCGCAGTCAGGAAGACACCTTTAAGAATAGCAAAGTGCATGAATCACAAATCCCTCTTCCGTCCAATCTATGCGTGACTGTGTATTCTGCGGAACGAAAAGTTGGTGTGGTGTAAGTTGCTAGGTTAGCCTTCCCGTATCCAGGAGATTCAGATTCAAATACCAACTGTGGTCATATTTTCAATACCCGGTCAACAGTTGCATGTTCTCGCAGTGAGGTCAGAATTCAAAAATAAGAGTAAGTCTTTGTTTGTTAATTCACTCACTCGGCCTGAAAAGTCTCTACTGAATCGAATACTGTTATGTAGTTTTCTCTCCTGGGCTCATGGTTACTGGGTCAAATCCTGGCACAGTTAGTTGGCATTACATACTGCTTCAAAGCTTAATTTCTTCATCGCTTTTCTGTTTACAATTTTTCATAGGGTGCTGCAAATGTGCCAGCTGGATCATTTCCACCATGGTCTGCATTATATTGATATTCACCATTCGGCAGCTAGTCTATTCATCAAGTCGCTTTGATGAAATTCCTGACTGCGGTAGGACAATGCTTTGATAAACATATTAAATAACACCCACCATAATTGCGAGTGTTTAGAAGAGTTAGTGCCCGCATACAGAGGTGAGGATAGGAAACCACAAAAGTACATACAAGCTGGAAACAAAAACTTTAGGATAACACCCTGGAAATTATTTTTAATATGACATTGGATTAGAATAAAGATAACTCATTTCAACCGTGGAAATTGATATTCACCATTGTGCAGCAGATCTATTCATTAAGTCGCTTTGATGAAATTCCTGACTGCGGTAGTACAATGCTTTGATAAACGTATTGAATAACACCCATTATGATAGATGATGTACCGATTTAGTTGCTGCGCTGCATAGGTGATGACGATCTGGTCAGGTTATTTCACTTGGTGTGTAGGATTTATGAGACAGGTGAGGTACCCCCTGATTTCACGAAGAATGTAATCATCCCTATACGAAAGAAAGTAGGAGCTGACTGATGTTAAGATTACCGTACAAACAGCTTCAAAAATCATGTCTAGAATAATTAACAAGAGGTAGGTAAAACAGAAACGAGGTTGGGTGAAGACCAGTTTGGTTTCAGGAGAAATGTAGGAACGAGGGAAGCTGTACTAAGACTTAGGCTGATTTTGGAAGGTAGAATAAGGAAAGAAAAGAGAATATTCACGGCATTTGTGGACTTAGAATAGGCTTTTGATAATGTTGCTTGGTTAATTGTTTGACATTTTGAAAACGATTGGAATAAAGTACAGGGATAGGAGGGTGATCTACAATCTATACAGAAACCACACAACAGCATTGGAGCTGAAGGACATGAGAGAGAAGCCGGTATTCAGAAAGGTGTAAGGCAAGGTTGCAACTTATCACCCATACTTTTCAATCTTTACATTGAACGAGCAATGAACGAAATTGGAGAAAAATTTAAAGTGGGAGTAAAGATTCAAAGAGAAATAATTTCAACTCTGAGATTTGCTGATGACATCGTCATCTTAGCCGACACGCCAGAGGATTTGAATGAGTTTCTAAAGGTGATTTCGTCTTGAGGAAATAATTCATGATAAAAATAAATAAATAAATAAATAAATAAATAAATAAATAAATAAATAAATAAATAAATAAATAAATAAATGTAAAACAAAAATATTGGAATGCAGCCGAAAGAAATCAGAAATTCCTATGGACATCAAATTGGCAAGTGAAAATCTAAAGGAGAATTCTGTTACTTAGGACGCTAAATAACCAGTGATGGACGAAGAAAAAAAGGACCTAAAAAGTAGGTTGGCTCAGGCAAGGAAAGCATTACTACAAAAGAGGCATCTGTTGACATCGAATAAGATTTAGATATTAGGAAGTTATATTTGAAAGCTTTGTCGGGAACGTGGAACCATATGGAAGTGAAATTTGGACCATAAGTTCAGCAGAAAAGAGGAGAAATGAAGCGTTTGAATTGTGGTGTTACAGGAGAATGATAAAGATCAGATGGGTAGATAGGGTAACAAATGAAGAGGTATTAAGACGAGTGGGAATGGAGAGATGTTTCTGGTGACTGCTAACGAAGAGAAAGGATAGGTTGGTCGGACACATCCAAAGACACCCAGAAATAGCAAGCTTAGTTATGGAAGGAAGGGTCGAGGACAAGAACTGTAGGGGTAGGCCAAGGTTAGAATATGTTTAACAGATTGCCTGGGATGTAGGGTGTGATACTATGTAGAGATGAAACGATTAGCTCCGGACAGGAAGGCATGGAGGGCTGCATCAAACCAGTCAATAGACTGAAGAACCCAAAAACAACGATTGCGAGTGTTTGAAAGAGCTGGTACCCCCATATGGAGGTGAGCATGTGAATGATTGCGAGTGTTTGGAAGAGCTGGTGCCCCCATATGGAGGTGAGGATGTGAATGATTGCGAGAGTTTGGAAGAGCTGGTGCCCACATATGGAAGTGAGGATGAGAATGATTGCGAGTGTTTGGAGGAGCTGGTGCCCCCATATGGAGGTGATGTTGTGAATAATTGCGAGTGTTTGGAAGAGCTGGTGCCCCCATATGGAAGTGAGGATGTGAATGATTGCGAGTGTTTGGAAGAGCTAGTGCCCCCATACAGAGTTGAGGATGTGAATGATTGGGAGTGTTTGGAAGAGCAAGTGCCCCCATATGGAGATGAGGATGTGAATAATTGCGAGTGTTTGGAAGAGCTAGTGCCCCCATACACAGGTGAGGATATGAATAATTGCGAGTGTTTGGAAGAGCTATTGCCCCCATATGGAGGTGAGAATGTGAATGATTGCGAGTGTTTGGAAGAGCTGGCGCCCCCATATGGAGGTGAGGTTGTGAATAATTGCGAGTGTTTGGAAGAGCTGGTGGCCCCATACAGAGGTGAGGTTGCGAATAATCGCGAGTGCTTGGAAGAGCTAGTGCCCCCATATGGAGGTGAGGATGTGAATGATTGCGAGTGTTTGGAAGAGCTGGTGCCCCAATACAGAGGTGAGGTTGCGAATAATTGCGAGTATTTGGAGAGCCAGTGCACCCATACAGAAATGAGGATGTGAATGATTGCGAGTGTTTGGAAGAGCTAGGGCCCCCATATGGAGGCGAGAATGTGAATGATTGCGAGTGTATGGAGGAGCTAGTGCCCCCATACAGAGTTGAGGATGTGAATGATCGCGAGTGTTTGGAAGAGCTGGTGCCCCCATATGGAGGTGAGAATGTGAATAATTGCGAGTGTTTGGAAAGCCAGTGCACTCATACAGAGGTGAGGATGTGAATGATTGCGAGTGTTTGGAAGAGCTGGTGACCCCATATGGAAGTGAGAATGTGAATGATTGCGAGTATTTGGAAAGCCAGTGCACCCATACAGAGGTGAGGATATGAATGATTGTGAGTGTTTGGAAGAGCTGGTGCCCCCATATGGAGGTGAGGATGTGAATGATTGCGAGTGTTTGGTAGAGCTAGGGCCCCCATATGTAAGTGAGGATGTGAATGATTGCGAGTGTTTGGAAGAGCTGGTGCCCCCATATGGAGGTGATGATGTGAATGATCGCGAGTGTTTGGAGGAGCTAGTGCCCCCATATGGAGGTGATGATGTGAATGATTGCGAGTGTTTGGAAGAGCTGGTGCCCCCATGTGGAGGTGATGATGTGAATGATCGCGAGTGTTTGATAGAGCTAGTGCCCCCATATGGAGGCGATGATGTGAATGATCGCGATTGTTTGGAGGAGCTAGAGCCCCCATATGGAAGTGAGATTGTGAATAATTGCGAGTGTTTGGAAAGCCAGTGCACCCATACAGAGGTGAGGATGTGAATGATTGCGAGTGTTTGGAACTGCTGGTGCCCCCATATGTAGGTGAGGATGTGAATGATTGCGGGTGTTTGGAAGAGCTAGGGCCCCCATATTGAGGTGAGGATGTGAATGATTGCGAGTGTTTGGAAGAGCTAGTGCCCCCATACAGAGGTGAGGATGTGAATAATTGCGAGTGTTTGGAAGAGCTGGTGCCCCCAAATGGAGGTGATGATGTGAATGATCGCGAGTGTTTGGAGGAGCTAGTGCCCCCATATGGAGGTGATGATGTGAATGATCGCGAGTGTTTGGAGGAGCTAGTGCCCCCAGATGGAAGTGAGACTGTGAATAATTGCGAGTGTTTGGAAAGCCAGTGCACCCATACAGAGGTGAGGATGTGAATGATTGCGAGTGTTTGGAAGAGCTGGTGCCCCTATATGGAGGTGAGGATGTGAATGATTGCGAGAGTTTGGAAGAGCCAGTGCCCCCATATGGAGGTGAGGATGTGAATGATTGCGAGAGTTTGGAAGAGCCAGTGCCCCCATATGGAGGTGAGGATGTGAATGATTGCGAGAGTTTGGAAGAGCTAGTGCCCCCATATGGAGGTGAGGATGTGAATGATTGCGAGAGTTTGGAAGAGCCAGTGCCCCCATATGGAGGTGAGGATGTGAATGATTGCGAGTGTTTGGAAGAGCTAGTGTGCCCATATGGACTTGAGAATGTGAATGATTGCGAGTGTTTGGAAGAGCTGGTGCCCCTATATTGTACCCGATGGGGTATCTCTAGGCCTAAAAATTAAATACTAATAATACTAATAATAATAATCTCGGGTGCGGTACGTTCGTTAAATGATCACTAATGGCCTAGGTCAACAGGAAACAGGTTCGCTAAACTACTGACATGGCGTACACTGGTTAACAGGTAAAATCTAATTTATTGAACTCAAAAATCCGGTTTGAAAAATTACATTAACTCGAAAGAACAATAATATAAATGCAACAGCAAAAACAAGTTACAATAACGTTACAAATTAAACCCAAATAAGAAGAGAAAAACAAATTAAGTTTAAAATAACAAAATCAAAATAGTAAAAGAAAAACACGGCTCTCCCAGAGCTCATCATCGGCCTCAATACAGCTTAAAAGAAACGAAAATAAAATACAATAATTGGATCCAGCTGTGAGCAAGCAAAGATTTATCACTACGTTACCAGCTGACTGCCAGGGGTGGCAAAGTTACTACGGTGAATGTCAACTGCTACGACAAATTCACGGTCTCAAACAAAATGCAGTTGCCCTTAAAATACTTAAATAAAATATTCTGATCCAGCTGTGAGCAAACAAAGATTACATCACTACGTTAACAGCTGACTGCCAGGGTTGGCAAAGTTACTACGGTGAATGTCAACTGCTACGACAAATTCAGGGTCTCAAACAAAAATTCAGTTGCCCTTAAAATACTAAAATAAATTATTCTGATCCAGCTGTGAGCAAACAAAGATTACATCACTACGTTAACAGCTGACTGCCAGGGGTGGCAAAGTTACTACGGTGAATGTCAACTGCTACGACAAATTCAGGGTCTCAAACAAAATGCAGTTGCCCTTAAAATACTAAAATAAATTTTTCTGATCCAGCTGTGAGCAAACAAAGATTACATCACTACGTTAACAGCTGACTGCCAGGGGTGGCAAAGTTACTACGGTGAATGTCAACTGCTACGACAAATTCAGGGTCTCAAACAAAATGCAGTTGCCCTTAAAATACTAAAATAAAATGGTCTGATTCCTCTTACTGGCACACACATCTGTAAATACACTTGGACATAGTGTGAGAGTATTCTTTCTGATAGGCATCTGACATTTGGTCGATCAGCCTATCGGGTGGACAATAATATAGAAAATATCGGGTTAAACGAGATAACGCAAATTAACAGGGGGCGTAACTACACCAAATGCAACACAAAACATTCTGGGTTCGAACCAGAAACTTACATAAAGAAAATAGCCCAACAATGGCTCACTTAAACAGAGAAAATGCCAGCATGCCTAACTACTAATAAACAAACCCCCTCTCCTGTCTAAAATCTAACTTCAATCTTCCGTGTGTTGATAAACTAATCGACCTTGACCAACCAGCCGGGGTGACAATCCCCATGGGTAGTGAGCACGCTTCCACGAGCCAGCTGGACAGATGACTTCACATTCTAAAATGTGGTCTCTTACTAAAACCGCCTTAGTGGCTATGCTACGATTTGTGACATTTACAGGGTTTTAAATAAATTTTACATCAGACCAGGGTTGCGCAACAAAAACCAGAGACGTCAGCACTCCTCCAACCTGTGAAAAAAAAACACATCGCGTGTGTGTGTACACAAAACAAACATGATGAACCAAAACGTACTTTGTGTGCATACTAATTACTTCGGACTACGCTGTCCGGAAACACTTACCTCGAAATACCATCCGGAAACACTTACATCGGAAAGACAATCCGGAAAAACACTTACCTCGGAAATACAATCCGGAAACACTTATGGGCTCAAAATTCGGCCGGTATGCACACAAATACAACCTCACGGCTCCTTGCCGGGAAAAAATTAAAGCACACACACATAAATAAATCTGTGACAGACATCGTCCTGCTTGCCGCTCCTGGGAATTCACTGATCAATTCGCAACCGGTCTGGGAAAAAGAAAATTGGAACCTGGGTCGCTAACCATCTGACCTATTTTCCTAAAGTGGCAAAACTAGTCTAACCTAGCTGGGCGTTACTAAATGTCACAAAAAACAAATTCTTACCCTATCTACTTGTCAGGTCGTACACTTAACTTACAGCTAGTCTTACATGAATATATAGCCACAACAAATCCATCCTAAAACACACGGCAATTTAACTTATGATGCCTTTGGCAAATAAAAATTACAGACACCTCCGTCATCCACCAACAAACATGCATTATTTTTAAGGACTGACGGACAAAACAAAAATAAAAAGGACTGGCATGCTGACTAAAAAAACTAATAGCCCCTGTCTTAAACGAAATATTGACATCAAAAGTCAAAACAAAGCTAATACTACTGTACAAATATCTCGTCCCCTTTTCTACATTACGTCCCCAAATATAGAAAGTTTAATACTCATCACTCGTCCCTGGAGTAGACAGGCCCATGAAGGCTGCTGGGTCACCACTTCGACACCCGGACATAAGGCCCTTAGCCCATCATCAATCCGGTGTCGTTCCACTGGGTCATCTTACAAGGCGATGACATACACATAAATACACTGTTAACACTAATCGATGCACTTATTTTGCACACCCTATCACATAAGACACTTTCTACACTTATATCCACGGGCTTCATTCGCTGCGAAACGTTATGATATGTGGCTGGCGGTACCGTCACTGCGAATCGGGCTTGCAGGTCCTCAGTAGGCCGACATACACCTATCCCGTTCAGTCCTAGATTGGTATTTCCTACGATTTCCTAGACCGTCGAAACAGATGAGTACAAGCCTATAGGTTCAGCAATCTCGCTTGCAACTCGTTAGCTCCACAAAGTTCCCTGCTCGGGTCTCGAATGGGCTGCTGGTCGCCGCTACGCGCTCTCGGCTCCACACGGCGTGGCGTTAAGTTTTTAATGGACGTGGGTGGCAAACCCCGTCTGAATAGATTTATATAAATAGTGTTCGCCTTCGATAACTATCATGACCTCTGTGGGTCTATAGCCACAAGTTTGAATGATTGGCGGTAAAAGTTTATCACTTAGAAAATGTTTTCTCACTCGGCTACGCGGTATCAAAGTCGCGAGCAGCGTGGACTATGCTCGGTGTGGCTGCAAAACTGACTGACTAGAGTGTGTGCTCAGTGCCTATATCCACCCTCAACTTTGGGACAATGGACTTGTCACCTCTGTCAAGTGCGCTCCCATGGCAATCGTCACACCGCAATAATTTTTGGTTCAACATGTAGGTCAAGATGAGGACGGCAATATTCATAGGATTAAATTCGAAATCGATCGGCAGGAACCTCTTCAAATCAAATTGCATCATGACGCTACAGGGTAGATCATCGTTTGGCGCCATGTCTTGAGTGTCGTGGAGGGGGGAAATATTCCTCCGCGGCTGACTCAGTAATATCCCCGTAACTCTGGTAGATTTTGGGCTTGGGCCGTGATTAAAATTCCGAAATGCATTTCTCAGCCTCTTCTCTGATTGGGACTTTTTATTACAATTATTCCATAGGCGGATCTCAAATTAGCATCTCGGCGCTACTTTACATTGTCTAATTCCGCGGGCTCTAGTGCTGGAGGATTATCGAGGCTAGGGTGTCGTAAATCCAGCACTCCAGCTGCACAATAAGTGTGTTGGCTAAACAATAGGAGCTCTTGTCCACAAGATTCTTGGAAATGCGGGCCTCACCCAGTCAGGCTACGTTGTTGTCCTGCTCGTATTCCAAACCTCCGTGTTTTTCTCAGTGCTATGGGTGGTAGAGTAATTATTGTTCTTAACATCATATTGGACTGGCAACTCAGATGTCGTATTCATTTCGGTTCAAACACTATCGTGTTCCATGTGTATGGCTCCCCCACAATTTTGGCACCGAGAACACCGCAAATTATGCGTGCTCGGTATGCGATCGATCCTGAGGTCTCCGATAACTCGGCATGCTATCGATCCCTAGCCCCCTGATCGGTCACAATTTCCCCCTGCTCAGTTTGAAAAATGTGTGCGATCGGAATCAGTACCATTTTTCAATCCTAATACCATGGTCATTTGGTATTATAATGCTGAGTTCAACGCTCTCTCTTCCTCCTCAGCGGGGTTCTCTCTATCTAGTTCTCGGAGTTGTAATAGTTCGCGCTGTTCTTTTCGCAAATCCCCGTTGGTCTTCAAGGCTGCACTGAGTAGCCTTCCCAGTTCGTCCCTCAGCGTAACTAGCTCACATCTGTGGGGTCGCTCTTCGGTGTTGCTTCTTTCGTCCGTAATGGCATTCACTTGGGCAGGCGGCGGTTCGTCTAATACATTGCTGGGGTAGAATACTTTCAAATTTTGCGCGTTGTGGGTGAACTCGTTCTGTCCTCCTAATTCTCGAATTTTGTAAGCGTTGTTTCCCAAACATTGAATAATTTCGTAAGGTCCCTCGTAAATGGCGGCAAATTTTGCGTAGAATCGCGCTGAAAGGTTTGATACGGCAGGTTTCTTCACTAAAACGTACTCTCCCAATCTCAGTGGTCGGTGGTGTCTTCTCCCTCTCACCCGCTTCAGTCTCTTCTCGGCTTGTTCGCGCAGGCTTGCTTTAGTTTGCTCAATTTTTAGCGGTAGCACAGGCCTCACGTCTACTGGGCAACTTATGATCCTGTTCCATGGTCACTCGGAATACTGATCGAAGTGGACTACCGTTGGCACCTCCGATGTAGATTCGTGCACTGTGGTGTTTATGCACGTCTCTATGGTTTCCAGGACATCGATCCAACGATAATGCGCGTCCGGGCAATATAGCCGGCAAAACTTTGCAATCTCCCGTATCAGGCGTTCTGAAGGATTGCTCTCAGGATGGCGTATAGAACTAAGAATATGCCGAATTCCCATTCCTTCTAGCTCTCTCTTGAAAAGTCCGCTTGTGAAACAAGACCCATGGTCGGATAATATGAATTCTGGTTTCCCCAGTTCCGGTACAATTTTGTTTCTGATTTTATTTACCACCTGTTTTGAGGTTGTCTTTTGTACCGCACACAGCTTCACAATTTTTGAAAACACATCTAGGAATACTAGTATGTGCCTCATGCCTCGTCTGGCGGCTGGGAGAGGCCCATAAAAATCAATGGCATAAATCTCTCTCGGCGTCGATGGTAAGATCGGTCGAGGTAGCTGCTTCATCAAAAATGTATTGTGCTTTATGCGTTGGCAAGTATCGCATGTCCTCAATACCTCTCGGATCGTAATTCGGAGACGTGGCCATGTGAATGCCTCCCGAATCACAGCGAATGTCTTATCACAGCCCGCATGTCCATAGACACGGTGAACATGCCAGACTAGTCGGCGCTGGAATATCGGTGGAACTAAAATGCGAAGCTTTGTGTGCTCCTCATCGATAAACTTATGTAGAAATCCATTCATGAAATTGTATTTTGGCGCGAGTTTCTCCATCTCGGCCTTGGCTGGTGAATCTTCCGGAAGTAATCCTCTGAGGTGATCTGTCATCAGTTTAGCCCAAGGGTCAGCCTCTTGTTCCATCCCTAGTCGCGGTAAGTCTGCGAGAAAATCATGGTCTTCCTGCTGAAGCGTGGCGTGATGTATTTCCCCTTCTTCATCTTCCTCCGGGTTCCGGGATAAAATGTCTGGGATGACAATCTGTTTACCGGGGCAATGTTCGATCTGCATGTCAAACTGTTGTGCATAGAGAGCCCAACGATTTACTCTCTCGCTAGCTAAGCTGGTCTTCAACATGAAGGTGAGTGCCTTGTGGTCTGTTCTCAAAAGAATCGGGAAACCATATATAATCTTTCGCCAGTGCTGCAATGCGTGGAGTACTGGGAGCATTTCAATTTCAGTGACAGTATAATTAATTTCGTGATTCCTCAATTTTCGGCTCAAAAATCCTAAATATATTCTCTTCTCTGGGTTTTCGGGGTCTTCTTGGTACAACATTGCTCCGATCCCCACTTCCGATGCATCCGATTGTAGCACGAATTTCCAATTGAAATTTGGATATCCCAGTTTCACGCTCTCTAACAGAAGGTCTTTGGTTCGCTGGAACGCTTCCTCGGCCTCCTTACTCCATAACCTTCGGTTATTCTTCTTTAAAAGTTCTTGCAGTGGCGCAACCGTCTCCGTATAGTTAGGACAATGTTCTGAGAAAAAACCAGTCATGCCCAGAAACATGCGGATGTGTTTAATCCGCCTAGGCGTGGGAAAATTTCGAATAGCGGCAATTTTAGTGGGATTATGCCGAATTCCTTCCCCGTCGACAAAGTGTCCAAGATATAAAATTTCCTTTTGACAGAAGTGGGACTTGTTAAAGTCAATTTTGAAGTTGGCCGACTGAAGATTCGAAAGAAGTTTTTCTAAATTTTCAACATGATCTCGTGGCGTCTCTGAAGCAAGTAAGATGTCGTCTACATAGCGGACTGTGCATTCCTGAACTTCTTCCGTCAAGTTGCGATCCAGGGCTCGGATAAGTTCACATCTTGCGGTTCGAATCCCGAACGGTAAACGATTATGGGTGTACGTCTGCTGGTCGAAAATGAATCCTGTGAGAAGTTGGGATTTCTCCTCTAGTTCCACATGGTGAAAACTACTCGTTAAATCGATGCTCGAGAAATAGTTCTTGTTTCTGAACTTCTTCAGCACTTCCCTAATCGGTGGAGCCTGGTTGAATTCGGGCAGTAACCTGGAGTTGATTTCGCGTGCATCGAGATACAATCTCACGCTTCCGTCCGCCTTCTCTACAATGACAATGGGATTCACGAATGGGGTAGATTTCTTCGTAATTATTCCGGCCTCTTTCATGGCTTTAATTGTTTTCTTTACCTCCTCGTGATGCCTCTCTGCTATGGGGTACACATTTTTCTTGTATGGACTCCAGTCATTTACTTGGAATGCGTAGCTAAAATTTCTAATCTTCCCCGGTTTATTATCGAAAGCTTCCTGGTGTTTTATTAAAATTGTCCGCAGCTCCTCTCTTTCATGGGGTTTGATTTTCGCCTCAGCCACCTTCTCTTCAAGTATAGCGCCGAACTCTGTAGTGACATTTAGGACCTCTTCCTCAATGAACTCCTCCCCTATTGTATGTAATAATACCGTAGTTTTCCTCGTGATGTTATCTTGTATGTCAATGCTCCAAATTTGACCTTGATCCCTTGGTTCCACTTCATTCAACCGTAGGTCAATCTACCTTTTATCATGCGTGCGAAATTTAATCTCGTTTGCGCGCATGTCTATGATGGCTCCATTGGTTCTCATAAAATCCGCTCCGAGGATCAAATTGCAGCTGATTTTATTCATAATTAAGAATGGGTGCGATATAGTATAATTGCCAATTTCAAAATCCAAATATGCTTGGTATTTGCATTCCGCTGTACGGTCGGGGATTATGCCATTCACTCTGACATTTGCTACTGGAATTACGGGTACTTTAAATTTCCTCTCCAGTTCTTTCATAAGTGCACCACTCGCTACCGAAATACTGGCTCCCGTGTCGACCAGACTTCGGACCATAAGTCCTCCCACGCGTACATAAATTACGGGTAACTCCTTAATGGTGGGGCTTTCTTCCTTGTACATATCCTCAATGAGGTCCTCTGGTTGCGCTACCCATTTCTCGATTTTCGCTACCACCCATTCTTGGTGCCCGCCATCTTGGTCAAATCTGGGGCTGTCTTCCCTATCTAGAACTGTGATTTTTTTTTGTTGCTCGCCCCATTATCCCGGGGCGGTGCCTCCTCTCTCTCCCGCTGGAGTTCTAAGCTCTGGGCTCCCTGTTAGTGCCTGTCTGGGTCCTCGCGATGCTGGATAGCCTCTCTCAGTGCTATGGGCGCTAGAGTAATTATTGTTCTTAACATCATATTGGACTGGCAACTCAGATGTCGTATTCATTTCGGTTCAAACACTATCGTGTTCCTTGTGTATGGCTCCCCCACAATTTCGGCACTGAGAACACCGCAAATTATGCGTGCTCGGTATGCGATCGATCCTGAGGTCTCCGATAACTCGGCATGCTATCGATCCCTAGCCCCCTGATCGGTCACAATATGGAGGTGAGGATGTGAATGATTGCGATAGTTTGGAAAAGCCAGTGCCCCCATATGGAGGTGAGGATGTGAATGATTGCGAGTATTTGGAAGAGCTAGTGCCCCATACAGAGGTGAGGATGTGAATGATTGCGAGTGTTTGGAAGAGCTAGTGCCCCATACAGAGGTGAGGATGTGAATAATTGCGAGTGTTTGGAAAGCTGGTGCCCCCATATGGAGGTGAGGTTGCGAATAATTGCGAATGTTTGGAAGAACTAGTGCCCCCATAGAGAGGTGAGGTTGCGAATAATCGCGAGTGTTTGGAAGTCGATTAGTCTGTTAGATACAAATAACGATTAATCGATTGTGCGTTTTATCGGTCAATCAGTTGATCGAATAATTTATTAATTGTTTTATCGATAAATCGAATACTTTGCTTTTATCTTTGCTCCCTCACACAACCAAATCGTACATTTATTTAATTCAAATATATTGTATCATACATTTTTAAATAATGAACTTTCCTAGCGAAACCTAGGCTAAAACAAAATAATACGACAAGAACAAACTAGCCTATTTTCATATATCCTACTTATGTTAATTGACTCTATCAACCAACAAAATTTCAGTTTGATTGCTGTAGTAGATTGGTAGATATTGATAACCGAGTAAATATTACAGATGGTCGCCATGTTGGATTTTACATACGTAGACCATAGAGTAATGTACTATTACCTGAAAATTATTGCGGAGATTTATTATTCAAACTTCAACGCATGATAAGTTATGGACACAAGAAATTTAAACGGGATTTTAAAATTTCCTACAGACACCATCTTGTGATTATGAAAACAATTGAAATAAATTACATTTCATTGGACTGAAATTTGTATAAGCATAGTACCAAGTTTCACTGGGCTCGGATATATCAATCGTGAGGAACGTCCATTTACATATTCGCATTTCGTGTCACCGCCATGTTGGATTTGTACTCACCAGGTTATTGAAAGTCCCATAGGTGAACTTATCTTTATAGCCTTTATCAACATAACAAAATTCAGTTTGATTGCTGTAATAGATTAGAAGATATTAAGAACCGTCTAGATAATTCGGGTGGTCGCCATGTCGGATTTTTTATATGTAGGCCAGAGAGTTGTGTACTTATAGATGACAATTATTGCGTAGGTTCATTGTTCAAACGTTGACTTCGATCACATGATTAGGACACAAAACAAAAAACTTAATTTTAAAATTTCGCACAATCGCCATCTCGAGGTTATGTCAACAATTGAACCAAATTAGATATCAGTTTATTAAATTATGTATAAACATTTGCTGTACCGTATTTCACTGCGCTCGGATGGTTAAATCGTGAGAAAAGTCTATTTAAATGTTTCAAATTCGCTCGACTGCCATGTTCGTTTTGTACATAAGTGGTTATTGAAAGTCAAATATGTAAACTTATTGTTGTGACCATTATCACCGTACAAGATTTCAAGGTGAAATCAGTAATAGGTTCAGAGATATAGAATGCCGGTGAAATATATCGCACATCCACCATTTTAGATTGGCGAGACAAAGTTAAATTTGAAGGGCACGGACAAAATAGTACTATGAACTTACCGAGTTTCCTTGAAATAGCTCTAACCGTTTAGATTAAATTAGGGGGACACACACAAATACGCACGCACACACATACAAACACACACACGAACAAATGGTTATCTCATAAGCCTATTTTAGCCTAATTTCGATCTTTTATTCGATCTACACAGGGCCGAAAATTGCGTGTCTGTCTGTGTGTGAGTGTGTGTGTATGTGCGTGCGTATTTCCCCCCGCCTATTAATTAAAACACGGTGAAACCGAATTGAACAAAATGTGGTACAGAGATAGTACTAGCAAAGGGAACCTCAAGAGTCATGTTTTGATCGCCTCCATCTTGAAGGAAACGTAATGGCGGCCACCCAAATATTCAAAGCTTAAAAGAAATTACGATTAACGTAATCATCTGATCTCTACCAAATTTTGCAAACACATACATTCATGTGGGAAGCGTCGTTTGACTAAACTACAAGGTTATCAATCCAATAGTTTGAAGATGGCGGTCGTGTAAGTGTGAAAAACGATCCTCCAAATCAATTCAAACACAACGAAACCAAATCGAACCACCTTTGGTACAGAGGTAGTACTAGTAGGGGACAATTCTGTGTTATGTTGTATATCGCCGCAATCATAACAAGAAAGAAATGGCGCCCATCCAAATGTTCTGAGCTTAAATCAAATTAGGACTAAGCTAATCATCCGATCTCTACTAAATAGTGCAACAATATACTTTAATATGAGAAGCGTCTTTTGCCCAAACAAAAAGGTCATCAGCCAAATAGTTTCAAGATGGCGGATGTATGAATCATGCAAGTAGTATAGCCAAACCGTAACTACGATTCAACAAGGCCTGGACTTACCAAATACGATCATCGTACATAGGGAGGTTTAAACTGTCCTCATGGAGGTGGCCGGTTGGGTAATAGTAGGCTATTTTAAAATAGAATATGTAACCGCAGTAGTGACTAACAGATAAGGCTGACCGTGCCATATCGTGCTTGTCCGTGCCGTCCCGTTGGGTTAAATGGCTGCTATTGTATTTCCGTAACTTCATAAGTCTATGTCCTTTTAGGGATGAACTGAAGAAAATAATACATATTTAGTATCAAATGGTTTATTGAAACGGCAGAAAACGCTAATGAAATCGATTATTGCAACACAAAATATTGTGGAGTTATACTAAACCAGTTGTTAACCATTCACTAGTGTACGGCAAGTGTGGAGTACTGGTAGCGACCTGGACTCATTGTCTGGAGGTTCGTGGATCAAATCCCAGCAGTTTAAAATATTTTACTTCGTATTTTTGTATTAATTGATGTATAACTACTCACACGTTATAATGTTAAGGATTAAAGAATGTGTATTTGGAATCATATATATATATATATATATATATATATATATATATATATATATATATATACCGAGGTACTTATTTAGCGTATGGCGTTTAGTGCCGGGAATGTCCAAGTACATGTTCTGCTCGCCAGAGGCTGTAGCTGCTTCAATGCGGACACCCATGGGGTGAGCTACAAGTTCCGTTCAATTTCAAGTAGTTCAAACTTTCGCTCCCAAATGTCACTGGCACTTAGTGGTGAACGTCAGAACTTTGATAGAGTGTTTCAAAGAAATCTAACCTGAAAATTTAGCTTCCAGTTCTTTTAGTGGCAGGTTTTTTTACATGCCATAAATCCATGACATGGGACCGCTGGCTTTACTTCCCCTCCCAAGGAAGGCATACTGATGGATTTTAACGCTCTTAAAAAAACCGACGACTTCGGCCGGGTTTGAACCCGCGATCTTAGACATAGAAGCTCAGCATGCTACTAACCGCAACCTAGGTATTTATAACACCACACACTTCAACACTCGACAACAGCGATTAAATTTCGTTGTCCTTGATCCGCGGTAGAGTCTATTAATTTTGTTGTTGATTCTTTAGGGGTTCTGCGGCATCACGGTTTTGTAAGCCCATGTACTTGGGTGTGTGTGTAGAAATTTTCTGATAACCTGTGTCACTGTGATGTCTGGAGGCTTACTAGTGTGCGTACTTTTATACGAGGAAGGATTTCGGTAGGAAACTGTCGTTGTTGTTTCATTTGAGATGCATGGACATCATGGTTATTTAGCCCCGTGTACTTGGGTGAGTGTTGAATTTTGTCTGATAACCTGTGTTATTGTGATAGCTGTATTAGTGTGTGTATATATAATTCAGAAGAGGATCAAAGTATAATATTCGTACAGCAGGTTGTATTTCAACAAGCTACCACTACCAGCATTTAATTATACACCTTGAAATAGACAAAGAGTTATAACTAAACCCATGCATTTAGGAGAAGGTAGGCTATGTTCTTTACTGATCATCTTGTTTCTTTAATAAAAATATGCTAAAAATATTCCTTTTCTGAAATGTAAACACTGAACAAGAATTCAAAATCATTTCTGTAAACTCTGCGCTTTCATTTTTCTAAACCCTTCCCAATGTGATTGATGTTTGTCCTTCCACTGTCGCTGACTCCTATTTGGTTATTGTTAACATAAACAAGGAAGGACACTTTGTATATTTAGGCAAGAATTAACTTTTATAAATACCAAAACATCATTCCAAAAATAAGCGTAACTCAAACTTAAGCGATGACCTCTCATTCATACTTCTGTTCTTATCCCGAGACTACTAATCAATGAATCGATTCTTCCGTGAGCCGATTATTCTATTATTAGTTTAATCGATTAGCCAATCATCGCTCTAGTCTGTGGTTGGTAAATCGCAAATAGACATGCAAGCAGGAAAAAAACTTTAGGATAAAACAATGGATACTATTTTCAATTTGACCTTCGTTTTGACTAAAAACAGGTTTCAAATAAGCCTTCAAAATCTGTGATTGCTGGTTCGATTCAGGGTCATGTCCATTCCATTAAAGTATACCAGGTAGCTCATTTGCCCCGTACAATCCACTTTTAGGTGTCTCGCTTGTACGAGTGATGAACGGGAGGTCTAATAACTGAATTCCTAAGGGGTATGCAAGCAGGTTATGTCAGAATGCCAAGGGATAACAACCAGACAGCCGCTCGATACGTGTTCTTCAGTCCTCTCGTCTAATGCGCCCCATTGCGTTATGAATCATCGCGCTTCGACGGCATTACGATCAACTTCTCCATAGATTAGTATGATGTCTGTGTACTCGTTGTTGATGAATACACCAGCCATTGTCAATATGTTGCCACCAACTGTCGTGTTTTTGTACCATATACGAGTAAATAATGCTCTCCAATGCGAGATTTCATAACGCAATGGGGCGCATTAGACGGGTAGCGCTGAGGGACATGTAGTGAGTGGACGTTCGGCTGTTATCTCTCGTATTCTGACGTAATCTGCCAGCATGCAGTGCGACTCCTGTAGAAATCTGTTATTAGACATCCCATACGGCAGTAGTTTATGCGGTATACTTATAGGTAGATTTTATGGTGAACATAAGGCACCTGGTATAAGTATCATGTAAATACTGCAGATTTACTGGTTTACTTTCGATGAAGTACTGACCTCTCAGATTCTCTGAAACGGCAGAAGCAGAAATGCACAATTAGTTAAATTCTGACCATCTGATCGGCAGATTGTGAGTTTGATCTCGGTTCAGTTCGATGATATTTAGGTGTGTTTTAATTTGAAAGCTTAGTACTGGTATATTTCCCAGTACGTTAAAGGGGGGCCTTTTAACGATCTCTCAGAGTCATATCGCTCGATTCGATTTTGATGTCATCAAAAACGGGCCCATTCCGAGTCGATCGAAATTTAACTGGAATTGGTATTCTGTAATTACACTTGGAATCGTTGAAACCGGAAGTGACCTCCAAATCAAATTCGGTATCTCAATGAAGATGGTTAACTACTCACAATTTCGATCAGCCAATCACGTACAATGCCTATTTAACCTGTGGTGCCACCTGTTATACGTTGATGAATTTACTTACAGCCAACATGAAGAAGTTTTATACTGTCCCATGTAAATGGTACTTGTTTGTTCAACTGTGAATGTAGCATTCCATTAATTTTACATTTCCTGCTACAGTCTGATGTAGCAACACAGGAATAACGTTCATTGTTTACTAAAGTGATAAAGGATATTTTGCGAAATATTTCAAAAGAATTTTATAAGGAATAATCTGAACATAGTTTAAATATTATTCATCTGAAGGGAAACATAACCTCACAACGGGGCTCTAGCTATTAATCCGTATTATATAAATAGTCTTTTAAATAAGAAATAAAACTGCCCCATAAGAAACTGCGGAAAGTTTCTTCGAGATCCGACGCTACCAAAATACTACAGGGGCTCTTCAAAATGCCACCTGCCAATGACTCGCTGCATCCAAGGTTCACCGAAGAGACATCCCCAACGGGCAGTCAATCAAAATTAAAACACCCTGGGCATTCATCATCCACGTAAACACATCTTGAAACTCAAAATGCCATATCAACGAATTGCCGGCAAAACTTCCACATAACAGGACCAGGGCACACACTCACACACAAATGACCAACGAAATTTACCTGGCTCACAAAACTCTGCATAGCACGCGAGATCACTGTCGGCCTGGTTCCAAAATCTATCTCCAAAAACCAAAATTACCAAAACCTCAAACTCAAACCCACGGAATAACATTAAATTATATTATCTGGTGGTTTCTTATGAAACCCGCCCACAAACTAATGCTTCCAAATATAGCATAATAAGAATTGCCTGGTATATTAAAAACTTCTCAACAAAAATTCAAATTCATCTCCATAAATCTACAATGATAATAAGTTCGAATAACTTTACATGCGCCAATGACAAAACATCCCTGACGGTAAAAGTGCATGTTACTCTCCCCCGTGTACATGAACTACAATACAGATGACCGTGCGTCACGGAAAACACTACATGGCACGTCAGCATTAATATTTAAATCAACCCCAGCTGAACTATCGTACAACAAACAAAAATGAAAATATCTACAAAAACATATTTATTGTTGCGAACCCAACCCCGACAAAATGAAATAAATTCGAATCATTGTACTCAGCCTTCATCCCTTCACGTCATCTTCACCCTGGCATACTCCTCTCGATGAACTTCTTCTCCATAACCATCCCCATGAACTGACTGGACGGCTGTATCATGGACTTCGTGTTGGACTACTGGACACCACGAATCCTGCAGAATATAATTTTATTCAATCTTATGCATAAATCTGGACCACTGCATATATTTATCGCTCAACTGTGTACAATTTGTACAACACCCGACCCGAATTTTATCTATACTCAGCTAAAAAGATGGTATATTGGCTTTCACGACCAATAATTAAAACTCAACAATTCTTCTAGGTTTGTGCCGTGTCTTGTGTGGGGTATCGCCTAGGACACCAAGCTGGCTCATCAGCGGGCTCTTGGTGTCCCTGCCCGTTCCCCCACTGGAGTAGCGAACTGCGCGCTACCTCTCTTTTTATGAAGCGCACCTGCGCCACTTAACTGCGAGAACTAAAAGCTCAAGCAGCCATAACCTCCCTATTTATTTATTTATTTATTTATTTATTTATTTATTTATTTATTTAGCGTATGGCTTTAGAGATACAATAGGCCTATGTAAACAGATGATAATTAGTTTACAAACTATATATTTATATCTAGATTGTTTATGTAGGTAATTCTCTCTGGTGATCCACGAACGAAATCAGTGACGCTGCCTCTGTACTTTCTTTTAGGACACTTGGTGATGATATGCTGGACGGTCTGCTTAGGGTCACCACAATCACAATTAGGTGAAGAAATAATTTTCCATTTATAATGGAAGTCTGCACAGTTGCCATGACCCGTACGAATCCTGTTGAGAGTTGACCATGCTTTCCGAGGAAACTCAAATCAAATCTCCCTCTGAAGGTATCCAAAAAGATGGTATATTGGCTTTTACGGCCAGTGAATTAAAACTCAGCAATTTTTTTGGGTTTGAGCCGTGTCTGGTGAGGGGTTCTCTAGCCATTGACCGAAAAAAGAAGCCGGGAACCTTCAGGCCAAAATCTGACTTGCTAACCGCTACGTTGGACACCTCTGTAGTGAAATGGTCGTGTTATACCGTATTATAAGCGTTAAGTGAATTCTGAAAAGGCCTACCGGCAATTGACAGTGTCCAGCTGTAGCTCAGCTGGACCATGCCCATAGGATACTACGTTCGATTTCAGGCTGATTCGTGGTATATGAGCATCACATGGTGTTCACTGTTTATTTCATACCAGTTGACCTGCAGCATGCCTCTCCGGACACCGCATATCTCATTGTAATTTACGTATAAGGAATTCGCAACGAGGAATCATCATGGATGATGCATTTTAATTCATTCCATTTTCCCCGCGAGAATAAATAGCTAAGATCCGCCCACAAAGTGCCCAGGCACTGCTCTTCGAGCCAGCCACATGAACATCAGCCAATCACCTTTGTCTACCAAGACGCGCTAAGGTCATGTTTCCTCTGACGTAATGCAACTACAGTATACATTTTCTTTTATGATCCCCCGATCAATGGGTACACGCGGTTGACATTGTCATATTTGCTGGTAAGGTTGCAATTGATATAGCTGATTACAAGTGCCTTCACCCCTACTAGCTTACAAATAAAATAATAATTACATATTCATAATGCAATTCAGCTGGTATTCAGAAAGGTGTAAGGCAAGGCTGAAACTTATCACCCATACTTTTCCTTCTTTACATTGAACAAGCAATGAAGGAAATTGGAGAAGAATTTAAAGTGGGAGTGAAGATTAAAGGAGAAATAATTTCAACTCTGAGATTTGCCGATGACATCGTCATCTTGGCCGACACGTCTGAGGATTTGAATGGCATGGACTCCGTCTTGAGGAAAGAATTCATGATGAGAATTAATAAATGTAAAACAAAAATATTGGAATGCAGTCGAAAGAAATTAGAAACCCCTATGGACATCAAATTGGCAGGTGAAAAGCTAAAGGAAGTAGGAAACTTCTGTAACTTAGGAAGCAAAATAACCAGTGATGCACGAAGCATGGAGGATATAACGATTAGGTTAGCTCAGGCAAGGAAAGCATTTCTAAAGAAAAGGAATTTGTTGACATCGAATATAGATTTAGGTATTATGAAGTCATTTTGTGAGCCTTTGTCTGGAGCGTGGCGCTCGATGTGCCCAACCAGTCACGGCAGTCTGGCATCGAACTCAGGTCTCATCAGAGAAGACCAGGCACATGGTTATGCCTAGAGTCGAACCATTGATCTCTGCGGGGGAGCAATTCAGGGAACCCAAAGAGCAATGAGAGGTATACTGGCATATAACAAGGTAGCGTGATTTCACGATCTATAGGTGAATATCATAGCAATTTAAGGGAAGAACTGTAGCCAAGTGCAAGGAAATATACATTTTCAGAGCATACGAAAATGAGAGAAGGCCAGTTTGAAGTTTTACAAATGACCCTTAGCAAGTGGGCGGAGAATCTAGGCGCCGACCGAACTATTTATGTCTGGAGCGGAGAGACAGCTCAAAATTAATGACCCGGGTATCCACCGCTTGACAACGGTGAAACTGAGGGTAGACATGATGGCTCATGGAAATTAATTAATTACAGCCAAGTGGAGCATTGAAATGCATTGAAATATACACCCAGGTGAATATATTCACGGAGATGTAATTTAGGAGTGGTTTTTCACCTAAATTAAGGCCTTTATCTCCAAATGAATGCATTACAACCTAGCCTACGCTCGAGAGCAGTGCCTTTGTGACCAGTCAACGGGGAAGTACCACGATGGCGTGCCCACGCGCTGAACTAAGGCAATTAATTGTAATTAATTGGCCGAAACGATCGCCGGCACGCGAATGTTTTTGAAACCTCCACACCTAAATAAACTAGATGTAGATGTCATTTCGGCTGAAGAGGTATTATTTCAAGAAAGGAGTCGCTCTCATGTGTCCAGTGGACTATTTTGTACGAGAAGCCTTTATATATGGGGAGCGAGGCAAGCCAAGCCAGTCTTCACGAGTTGCTCTACAGTCTTCACCGGTTCGCCTAGAATTATTCTACAGTATACACGTAACTAAGACGCTGCTAGTAGCGCGCCAGATGTTAAAGTATCAACGCGCCGTCGTTGGAGAACAATAGAAGCAAGCTATAAAGCTTCATAAGTAATCATGAAGTGCGTCGAAAGTAAATTATTACATATATTTACCTATTATCTGACGCAAATATAAATTCGCCACAGTGAAAAGGAACTTATAATGTTTTTGAACAGTTCTTATACCGGGAGGTATTGTCAGAATTATATATGACAGCATCATCAGAAACACTACAATGATGGGAGCTTGGAAACCATTGCCACCTAATCTGGATAGTGAGCTGAACAAGATTGCAGGGAACGAGGATCGAACGTCCGTAAAACGCTGTTAGATTTTCACGGAGACCAGCGGTTGTCATAATTGCATCGCATCTCTGAGATCAGGCGTAGAAGAAGTCCAATTTAAGGATCAACATGTGAAGTAGTGGATAAATGTATGAAATGCATTGAAATATACACCCAGGTGAATATATTCACGGAGAGGTAAATTAGGAGTGGTTTTTCACCTAAATTAAGGCCTTTATCTCCAAATGAATGCATTACAACCTAGCCTACGCTCAAGAGCAGTGACTTTGTGACCAGTCAACGGGGAAGTACCACGATGGCGTGCCCACGCGCTGAGCTAAGGCAATTAATTGTAATTAATTGGCCGAAGCGATCGCCGGCACGCGAATGTTTTTGAAACCTCCACACCTAAATAAACAAGATGTAGATGTCATTTCGGCTGAAGAGGTATTATTTCAAGAAAGGAGTCGCTCTCATGTGTCCAGTGGACTATTTTGTACGAGAAGCCTTTATATGTGGGGAGCGAGGCAAGCCAAGCCAGTTGCTCTACAGTCTTCACCAGTTCGCCTAGAGTTATTCTACAGTATACACGTAACTAAGACGCTGCTAGTAGCGCGCCAAATGTTAAAGTATCAACGCGCCGTCGTTGGAGAACAATAGAAGCAAGCTATAAAGCTTCATAAGTAATCATAAAGTGCGTCGAAAGTAAATTATTACAGATATTTACCTATTATCTGACGCAAATATAAATTCGCCACAGCGAAAAGGAACTTATAATGTTTTTGAACAGTTCTTATACCGGGAGGTATTGTCAGAATTATATATGACATCATCATCAGGATCACTACAATGATGGGAGCTTGGAAACCATTGCCACCTAATATGGATAGTGAGCTGAAAGAGATTGCAGGGAACGAGGATCGAACGTCCGTAAAACGCTGTTAGATTTTCACGGAGACCAGCGGTTGTCATAATTGCATCGCATCTCTGAGATCAGGCGTAGGAGAAGTCCAATTTAAGGATCAACATGTGAAGTAGTGGATAAATGTATATAAATTGTGAAATAGTGATTTAAAGTGTTCATGTGTATAGTGATCAATATGCAGTGTATAGCAATGATAAAAGCCACTGATAAAAATATGTGCATCATGTGGAAAGTGTATGAATCTAAGTGTTGTGTCAAGGATAACATGATGGCTTAAGTCAAGCGTCATGGTAGCGCCAAAGCTGAGGCGCTGGCACTATCCAGCAAAGAGGAAAAAGTGAGTACCCATTTTTTATAATGTCAGTATAACTAAATAGTTCACCATGTAACGATTTATCACTTTGAGAATAAGATGTAATAGTCACTTACTGAACGAGTTTTCACCACTCGTCTTGAATAACATATGGCTTGGAAGGTGATTTGTTTGAGGCCATTCAGGCAAAAATAGTGATGGATGTAACGGTAACGTTAAATGATAATAATAATAATATTATGGGGTCGGCAACAGTAAAGTAATAGGCATTTTTGGCCTAAATAGTGTTCAAATAGTGTCATGTCTAATGTAAAGATACTGTATTTGGTCAACAATAAGAGTATAACGTGAAATATAGAGAAATACGAGAGCTTTTTCAGTGTCAGTGAAAGATGAATGAATATTTGATATGGTCAATCCTTAGGATTATGTTTGAGGACCATTAAAGTAAAGTAGGCCAGTAAATTGTATTACATTTTTGTTAGGAGCTATGTAAAGCTTTGGCTTAAGTGGTATGACAGAGAGAACGCGGGTGCCTTAATAATTGAGTCATATATGTGAAGTATTGTTTGAGCCGCATGTAAGCGTGCTGAATTAACGTAGAATCCAGTGATTTACGTAATAAATATAGCGGGGACAAACTAGTATAGCTTGCGCGTTAGGTGAGAAGTTGGCTAAATCTACGAGTAGTATCGCCCTTGAGCATACTGTATTATTTCTCAGCGAATTGGACAGAGCCTGTCTGTATCCAACGCTTGCTTGAATTATGCCACTATTGACGTCCGTCGAGACGCTGTGAGCATGTGTGTATTAATGACTTACCCTGAGGTAAAGATCATATTCGTCGCTTAGGAACGCAGGTTTCCTTATATATTATTGACAGCTGCTGGTGAAAGTCATGGATTTTCACTATGATGCGCGTCTAAAAGCCACTAGTAGTCACCATAGAACGGCAAGGCTATCACTAGAATTCCACCCCAGCCATGAATGTTAATTAAGGAGCCAGTTGAGCCCAAGGACAGGTGTTAAATATTTAAATGACTCAATTACGTAGGAGCCACACTTAGCGTTACTCCAGTACTGCATTTTGTAAACAAACCTGACCTTGATCTTGACAGTAGAGAGAGAGGGGGAATTGTAGACCACTTCTGCGGCCGCCATCTTGGCTAGCCAGCTGGAACGAATTTTATTGCCTGCTGAGGGAGAGGAAGGTCGTTCGACCGGTCCCTTGTAAATTAGAGTCACAATAGGACACTGAGGAATCTCGATATTTAAATAGGCAATTAAGATATGATTATTTTGATGATGCCAAGTGAATTGAACGGTGGGTTGCAACTCACATACGTCGTTGAATCATAGAAATCAGATAATATTTGGCTCAGTTATCCTCTGAGGAGAAAATCTGAACCAAAATAATGTAGGCATCTTCTTTTAGAGTGCATTTTGCCATTCCTGCCAATTTACGCAGACGGGTATGTGTTTCCCAGAACATGACACATTTGTAACGATGATAAGCCCGACAAGACCCAGACAATCGTTATATGGTGAAACTATAAAATTAAGTACCACTTTTCTTAAAGCGTTCATATGGATGGAAGGAGGGAAGATTAAGTCATGTTAATCATCACAAAAGCAGATAAGGAAACACTACAGTAATTTTGAATAAAACAGAATACATTGAAAAAACAGTCGAATTCCTAAACAACAACGAAATCAAGGAATTAACAAAAGACCCCACCAACAAATTCCAAAAACAAATAAAAAGTGCGCTAAAAGAAACAGAATACATACTGACCAAAGCTGAAAAATCAAAACTAATAAACATGAACCCGAAAATACCGTCATTGAGGGGACAACCAAAAATACACAAAAAGGAATGCCCAATGAGACCAATAGTCAATTGTAGGAATGCCCCTAATTACAAAATCAGCAAAGAGTTACTAAAAATCTTAAAATGCCGTCTTTCCAACGACAAAAACAACTCTGTAAAGAACACAACAGAACTAGTAACAGCATTGAACACCCTACAAATGAAACCTAGCTTCAGGCTAGTATCCTTCGACGTAACTAACATGTACACCAATATTCCGATTATTGAAGCAATCAACACTATCGAAAACAACTTAAAATCCAACAATTCGGTAAAAGAAATTGAAGAGATTGTGAGATTACTGAGGGTCGTTCTCACCCAAAACGTGTTTCAATTCGACAATAAAATATACACACAGAGAGAAGGCCTAGCAATGGGATCGCCACTAAGTGGGTTAATCGCTGACATCTTCATCAATGCACTAGAAAATGCGTTCTTAGAAAAGACTTCAACAAAGGGAATAGTAATATGGAAAAGATACGTAGATGATGTAATTTGCATCTACGATACTGAACTAACAAGCGAAGAAACAATTCTCCAATCCATTAATAGCCTTCACCATTCTATCAAATTCACTAAGGAATCCGAAATAGACCGGAAAATAAATTATCTCGATATAACTATTGAACGTAAAGACAACGACCTTTCATATTCCATATTCCGGAAAGCAACACAAACCTCGCATGCAATCGACAATCAGTCTAATCACCCCAGTACGCACAAACTAGCGGGTTTCAATTCAATGGTGCACAGGGCTTTAAACATACCCATGTCAAAAGACAACTATAATAAGGAAATAAGAACTATTATGCAAATAGCAAAGGAAAACAACTTCTCGCCAAGCAAAATAAATCAAATTATAGCCAAACATAAAAATAAAGATAAAACGATTCCCAAACCGGACAGTAATGAGAAAAAGTTTGCGCGTTTCAACTATGTGAATGCGAATACATATAAAATCACTAACCTATTCAAAAAGCAAGGCATAAAGATAGCTTTCACGACGAAAAACACAACCGCTAGGCACCTCCTAAATAGTAATCTAAATAAACGTGACCCGTATTCAAGGTCAGGGGTATATTCTATAACGTGCCAAGACACCGATTGTCAAGCTAATTACATCGGGCAGAGTGGAAGGCGAGTAGACACACGTTATAATGAACATAGAAATGCGATAAGATACGGAACACATTCAGCCGTGTGCGAACATATGTGTGACGCAGGGCATAGCTTTACCAACATAGAGTCGGACCTTAAAATAATCCATCACGAATCGAAAGGCAGAGCTCTTGACATAAAGGAAGCAATCGAGATACACCTAGCCAAACGAAACAATCCCAACAATCTAAATGAACACACGTTCATGGAGAGCTCACCCCTCTTCACGCTACTAAAAAACACACCCTGTCGGAAACAAAACACAATTTAGCGACACAGCCAAGCTAGATAAAAAAAAAGGGGGGAAATTAGGGGGTTTTTAATAGGTAAATGTTATCTGGATCAGGTGTACGATGTACCTTTCTTCTGCAATAAACCAAGGCCCATATTAGAGGCAGTATTAAAGGTGCCGGGACGTCCTCATAAGACCGTCAACGCTTAGTTCGAATGGGTTATGCTCCACGCGTGGCGAGGACTAATCCACGGTCTTTAATAGTTGTAGATCCACCTCATTCAATAACATACATCTTATCTAGGTTGGCAACACCTCACATAAACACATCGCGATCACTCCCCACAGCACGTAGGGACAGGGGGGGAAGGCAGGGAAAAACCAGTCGTTAAGATAACCACCGCAGTCGTCCGCACAGCGAGTTCAAGTGAGCACGGAAACTGCGAATAGCTGTAGTACGGAAGACAATCAGATAAGTAGTTAGCCTAAAATTTTTATAGTTTAACCATAGTTTACAACCATATAATCTCTCTAAAGTACAATCTCCGGATAGCCATCACCATTTAGCATTTCACCTAACATATATACTGCATTTAGCATACACTGACAGTTGCAGTACCAATACTGCAACTAAATAATTGTACATATTGTAAATATTTTCACCTGTATTTCAAACATAGATTTTATAGCCTAAGTGTATTGGATCTGATGATGATCGCTTGACGATCGAAACTGGTCATCCTAGTGTTTTATTAATCTCATGTAATTTATTTCAGGATTAGGGCATAACCCATCTCTTTTGGGTACATTCGTGTTGACCGACTGAAAAGCACTAAACTCTTGTTTACTAAGGCAACACTGAAAATATGGCTTCAAACACCACAATGTAACATCACTTTTATGTGATATGTGATTTTTATGTTATGATACTCCCATTAACTAAAATTGTGTCAGTTGATGAACACTATGGAAACCCATGGAAGTCTGAAAATATCATTGACAGGATGCTAGAATTAGATTTGAGTGCAGTGTAGCACTATTTTAAGAAGAAAGCTCACAGAACAACCCTATTTTATTTGTGGGAATTAAATGTAATTTGTCCTTTATTTGTATTTGTTGTATAGCCATGATTTTAGACCAGTAAATGTATTATCTTTAGGAAAATGTTGTGTATTTCCTGTAGAGTAGTTACCTGGTAGACTCAAATCCTGAGCATGTGGTCGTATAGTGGGCAGGAACGTCCCATACCTCGAAAGACCGTGAGCTAGTTGGGATACGAACACATGGTCCACATGATGACAATCGGGTACATGGGGGAGATGTCTCTGTACTAGGATTGAGTCACAGATACTGCTAAAGTCGGCCAAGATATAAATGGTAGAAGCAAATACAGCATAGCAATTAGGACAGAATAGGAAAGGCCGCGTCCCATTTGTTAATAAGCCATCGCGTAAAATAAATGTTGATAATCCTCCATAAAACATGCTTAAATGTAAATGTAACTTACACACAAACCCCTTTAATTATCATGGCCCAAGCAATGTGGGACGGTATTAATTCATGATGGAACCGCCTGCATCTGTGCAATATGAGCGATCTTGGCATTGCGCAAACTGGCCAGGGCAAAGCATGTCATTACCCATTTCATTATCATGACGGCCCATATATGGGCATTCGGCAATAAAAACCACTCCTTGGACAGTTTTATTAATAATTCAGAATATGGCCGATGTCTTACAATGAGGACCAGAATGATAATGGTTATCTCATCATTATCATGGCGCCCAGTACGTGAGTGGCTTATGGGATTCAGTAAACCCCATAATAATAGCATGGTTTTCATGGGGAAAACCATAAAAATAGTATCTTTCCTCAAACTTTGTTTGAGCGATTGTGAGTCTTTCTAAATGATATTCAGACGTCAGACATTGTTGTCAGACGGGTACGAGGGTCTATACCCATTCCATAGTTGGTTTTGACACTTTATAATATGTTGTAGTTGTTGTCGTGGGATCGGAATCCTTTCCTTTCCAATAGAACGCGCCAGCATATTCAGCTGCGGCCTACCTATATCTCAAATTAAGAAGTACAGGATGGTTGGAACTGAAGACGTACTCAGGTGTATTGCTGAGTTAAAGGAACATTTTGATAATTCTAATGCTAAGAATAAGGAAGAATCTAAAGCATTTAAAGATGAAATAGCAGATAGATTGGCTACAATAAATGTACAATTAGAGGCTAATCAAACTGAGGTAAGCCAGATGTTGGCTACAGTCAATACTCAATTAGAGGCTAATCAAGCTAATGTAAACACGCAGTTAGAATTAAACCTAATAGAGGTTAATGAGAAAATGGATGACGTTAAAGAGTCTGTCCAGCGTGAGGTAACTAAGAATATTGTTAGCGTGGTCTCAGAAATGCAAGATGATAACGATAAACGCTTTGAGTCTATTGAGTTAAAATTAGAGAATAATCTGCAAGCGTGCAGAGAGTCACAGCGTGAAATTAACAATAGTTTAAGCAGTATGTCCATGGAGCTTAAAGACATTCAGAGTCAGAATGAAGCTAATACTAAACGTCAATTAGAGCAGTTTAATACGTTCACTCAGACCGTGGATCAAAGGTTCGAGGATAGCGATATAAAATGGAATACGCGAATGGCAGGTTACGCCAAGGCGGTAGACGAAGCCTTAAGAAAACAGAATCAGAATATCCTTGACCAATGCAAGGAAATACAGGAAATAAAAACTTCTGATCAAGAGAATAAGGAGATAATGTCAAATATGAAGAGGCAAGTCGGGAAAGTGCAGAAAGAGTTGGAACAAACTCAGAACGACTTAGCAGTTATCCATAAAAGACAGGACGAGGACCAGGGAGAAATCACGAAAATAAGGACTGAAATCTCTCATATACAAGGTCACATTCAAAAGGAAGTCACAGGCTTACGAGAAGAATTAGAACTTCGAGAAGGCTTAAAGACTGAAGCCAGCGATAAGACTCTTGCCGAAGTAAGAGAGAGTCTAGCAGAGGAAATTATCCACCTGAAGGAAAACCTCAAGGATGATAAGGAAAAGGTATTTTCTATGGCAGAGAGAAACCGAGATCGGCTAGAGAAAATTGAACGAGAGGTATTAGCTCGTTTGGAAAGGGCAGAAAACAGACACAGCCAAATCGAGACTAGAATGATCGCGCAGGAGGAATCTATGTTGCGGAATCCTAGGTCTAGCGAAGGAAGTATAGACGAGAATAGGAGAAATAAATGGGCAGAGATAGAAATACAGCCCACTCCAAAGAATGCAGCCATGCCAAGTGACAGTCCGTATACCACACCTGGTATGCCAATTGCCATGTCAACACCGCATGAAAATGCTGTTCAAAGTCAAATAGTCACAGTTATAAGGGCTAGTGATGAGAAACCAAAGAAATACTCTGGGAGTAATTCTAACATGACACCCAAGTACTGGCTTAAAGAAGTTTCCGAGTACTTGAATGACGCGAAAGTACCGCCAGAGCGCAGGTTGAGAGCGATTGAAAAACTAACCGAGGGGGAGTGTGCCCTATGGTTTAGGAGTTTTCGGTACACGTTCGACACCGTTGAAGAATTTCGCCAAGCATTTTTAAGCAGATACTGGAACGCGAGCGTACAACAGAACCTCAGATTGGACTTGTATTCCAGGCGTTACAGTACTAGTAATCCGACTAAGTACGGAGAATTATTTGTGAATCAATTATGCCGTTTTCGAGAGCTTGATGAAGGGCTTAGAGAGTCAGACTTGTGCATAGCAATAGCCAAGCAGCTACCGTATGATGTACAACGTCTGCTAATCTCGGCAAACGCCAAAACTGCAATCGATATGGAGGAGGTGCTGAGACAACTCGATCTAACCACAGTGCAGCACACAAGACAAAGTCGAAATGTGGAACAGGTTAACATGACGACTACACCGAGTGAGCCAACTAAGGTGCAAACTAAAAGCAAATCTACAAGCACTGAAACAGAAAAATCCGACTGGCAACGCGAAGGACGCGAAAACCAAAATTGGAGGCCAGCATATCGAGGAGGATCGAACCATGGTAACCGAGGAAGGAAAAACTGGAATCAGCGTGGTACCAGAGACCAGCAGCTTGATAACAGAAGGGGTTACGGCCGAAATGGGAACAACCAAGGATGGAGATCCCAAGAGCAGAATCGCGGGTTCGATGAAGAGGCGGGAGAACGTTATCACGCATCTTTAAGATACATGGAAGAGCGCGGAGATGATCCAAGACAATCGCGAGTTCATTGGGATGAAGCGATTAGGAATAGAAGGTCACCCGACATATATAAAAATGATGACGGTGCCAAGAGTCTTGAACTTCAGCAGCATGAAGACAGACAGAAGAACTCCACAAAGAATGGAGCAATTGAAAAAAAAAAACCACCAAATTTAAATGACCAAAAGAGAGATAAGTTCAGGATGGAATACAGTGAATGTTGTTAACTGGATTGCCAAACCTGAGGAGCTTATCGAAGACCTAGATGGAAGGACGGTCAATGTAAGAAGGGAACTACCCATTATTATTGTAAACATTGCGGGTATGAAGATAAGAAGTCTCATTGATACAGGGTCAACAGTGTGTTTGATAACCCAGGCATTATACAGTGAAATCCAGAGAAAAATTCACGTATTGAAAATATCTATTTCAAGCGTGAAAATAAAAGGTGTCATACCAGTTAAAGTTATGATATGCAAATACCAAGTATTTTTAGATTTGCATATAGGGAACTCTACATTCTCACAGAGCCTCCTACTTGTGAATAAGCTGCCTTTTAATATCATTGTTGGGATGGATTTCATAAGAGAGTATAAAGTTATTATAGATCTCTCGCAAGACATTGTTATGTTTCGTGCAAGTGAGGGAAAGGAAGAGTTAGAACTCTCATTAAAGCATAATGAAACGAGACCAGAAGAGTACGTATGGCATACATACTGAGATATGACTGGGGATGCAGTGTCGACAACAGAAGACATCGAGGAAGAGTTGGCAACACTGGCCGCAGACATTGAAAAGGATCTCGAACCAAAATTTGAAGAATGCCTGGAAGAGAAGATTGAAGAAGCTAAATTTGGTCCAGAATATAAGCAAATGCTAAGGGAACTGCTATTTGAGTATAAAGGAGTCTTCGATTCGAGACCTGGCCGGATCAAGAATTTCCAGTATGCGTTCCAAGTCAGCGATTGGACACCATTTAAACAGAAGCCGTATCTTGTAGCGGAGAAACATTATTTAAAGGTCAAAGAAGCAATACAGGAAATGCTAGAAGCAGGCGTCATTGTAAAGACAGCCACACCCTATGTCAGCCCACTGGTAGTTGTACCTAAACAGGACGGAAGTGTGAGGATATGCCTGGACCTACGAAATTTGAATTCCAAGGTCATACCGGAATTTGATAAAGTGCCGCCCATTAAGGAGGTACTCAGAAGGTTCAAAGGAAAGACTGTGTTCTCAAATCTTGACCTGACTGCAAGTTTTCACCATCTTGCTCTGGAAGAGAAAACAAGCTTGCTAACTGGATTTTTATTTGACCAGCACACATTATCATACGTTCGTCTTCCATTTGGATTAAAAACAGCAGGTTCAGCATTGATACGAGCGCTAGATCGGAACCTGTCCGAAGAAGTAAAAGCTACAACCATATGTTACGTAGATGATATACTACTGACATCGGAAACTGTCGAAGAACATGTCAGAGATCTACGCAAGTTGTTATATGACCTAAGTCAGGCTAACTTTAAGGTCAATATAAAGAAGTCTAACTTTGCTCAGAGAGAAGTTAAATTTCTAGGCCACGTAATAGATGCACAAGGAGTCAGACCTAATCCGGGAAAATTGGAAGTCATTAAACATTTCCCGAGACCAACGAAGGTAAAGCACGTCAGGCAATATCTAGGCGTTATTGGATTCTTTTCAAACCATTGTCCGAAGTATACCGAGACCGTAGCACCACTCCAAGACTTACTTAAGAAGGGAGGAAGATGGCGCTGGACGGAACAATGCGAGGAAGCCTTCGTGAAATCTAAACAGATGTTGTTAGATTATGTGAAATTGGGATATCCTGACTACACTCAGAAATTTATTATCCAGACTGACGCATCATTTATAGGGATCGGAGCTATGTTATATCAGGAGAATGTGGACAGGCCAGAGGAGAAAACTTACATTGCATTTATCAGCAGAAGGTTGAAGCCTAATGAAAAGAATTATACGGTCACGGAGATCGAATTACTCGCGATACTGTATGCCTTACAGTATTGGCAAAAGCTAGTCTATGGTTTTAGAATTATATTGAGAACAGACCATAAAGTCCTAACGTTCCTGCTGAAAACTGACTTGTCGAGTCAAAGACTGACAAGGTGGTCCCTGTACATACAGCAATTTCAAGTGGAAATAGAGTATTGCCCGGGGAAGGACAATATCATACCTGACTTGCTGAGCAGATACCCTACAGCTGATGAAGAAGAAGTTCTAGCTATCGAGATAGAAGATAGAGATCAGAAGACCTTAGATGATCTGAGGAACATCACCGTTTTTCAACGTGAAGATCCCTGGATACGGTTGATGATTAATTACTTCGAGGGAAAGCTGGATAGAGGAACTCCGATGTATGTGGAAGCTGAAGCACTATCAACGGAATATCTATGGTTTAACCAGATGTTACATAAATGGAGCGACTCAGATCACACCAAACCCAGGATAGTCGTACCACCAGCATTGCAGAGAAGGCTAGTATGGTTAGCACACCGAGCTTTTGGTCACTCCGGTGTAGATAAGACTGTTGCCCTGCTTAAAGAAGCATTTATTTGGCCAAAACTTATAGAGACGGTCAGGAATACTATCAGGACATGTCATATGTGCCAACGAGTAAAGCCTAACTCGTACTTAATGAGGCAGAAACCTATACCACTCTTACCAGAGAAGCCATGTCAGCTTCTGGCACTGGACAACTTTGGGCCGCTTCCTAGAGCTAGAAGAGGAAATAGACACATCCTAGTTGCACTAGACGTGTTTTCCAAAATGGTAGTCCTGTGTCCAATTCGGAAAACCAGTACAAAACAGGTACTTAAGAGGCTGAAGGAAAGAATCATTCCTATGTTAGGACAGCCAGAGAACATCTTATCGGATCATGGGAGCTGTTTTACCAGCATAGAATTTCGCAGGGAGTTGGAGAATCTGGGCATAAGACAGATTTTGTCCACAGTTCGACACCCGGAGTCGAATTCCGCCGAGAGAGTTATGAGGGAACTGCAAAAGTACATGAAGATATATTGCTCTACTGAGAACTGGAAATGGATTGACGTACTTGAGATTATTGAGTATTGTATCAACAATACCGTACACGAAGCGACAGGAGAGGTGCCAGTGAGCCTACATCTCGATAGAAGACCAGAGAGGCCATGGAATAATGACATTCGGACACCCATCGATGCACAACCTGGACGTGAGTTGAGGATCCAGAGAACGTTCGAGTATCTCAAGAAACAAGCAGATAGACGGCAGCGGAGAAACAGGAGGAAACGCTATCACAGACCGTTACTCGTAGGAGAATACGTCTTATTGAAGAAACCCGCCAGTTCAGATCCAGAGTGCAGGAAATATAAGAAATTTCAGCATGCTTATCACGGACCCTACCTGATTATAAGGGATCTGCAAAATAATGCATATCGGATCAAAGACGAAGCAACAGGTAGAGAAGATGTTGTAAATGCAGCGAATTTGAAGTTATATAGTCCACCAGAAGACTATGATACAAGAGAGGAGCAAGCATTGTACACCCAAGTGGACGGGGAATCATTACGTATGCACGGAAAGAATCTTGAGAAAAGCTTGCAGTCTCAGGAAGGAACGGAGCGAAGCAACCAGCTCGCAGACCCAACGGATACAAAGGGAGAATGCAGCTGTCAACTGCAGGAACTTTATGACCAGTTGAGGGAAGCCGCTGCGGAGCTAGAGGGGATGAATGAACAATTGCGAAGGCAGAACGAGAGTCTACGAGATAGCAGACAGAGTGGAGTGGGGAACAAGAGATCCCATTGCCGAGAGCACTGACCGCTTAAAGTAAATATTGCATGGAGTCGATGCCATCTGAAAGGCCCGAAAAATGCACTTATGAAATGAATTTTCCGAGCTTAGCAGGGGAAAGATGTGCCCAGCCAGTCACGGCAGTCTGGCATCGAACTCAGGTCTCATCAGAGAAGACCAGGCACATGGTTATGCCTAGAGTCGAACCATTGATCTCTGCGGGGGAGCAATTCAGGGAACCCAAAGAGCAATGAGAGGTATTCTGGCATATAACAAGGTAGCGTGATTTCACGATCTATAGGTGAATATCATAGCAATTTAAGGGAAGAACTGTAGCCAAGTGCAAGGAAATATACATTTTCAGAGCATACGAAAATGAGAGAAGGCCAGTTTGAAGTTTTACAAATGACCCTTAGCAAGTGGGCGGAGAATCTAGGCGCCGACCGAACTATTTATGTCTGGAGCGGAGAGACAGCTCAAAATTAATGACCCGGGTATCCACCGCTTGACAACGGTGAAACTGAGGGTAGACATGATGGCTCATGGAAATTAATTAATAACAGCCAAGTGGAGCATTGAAATGCATTGAAATATACACCCAGGTGAATATATTCACGGAGAGGTAATTTAGGAGTGGTTTTTCACCTAAATTAAGGCCTTTATCTCCAAATGAATGCATTACAACCTAGCCTACGCTCGAGAGCAGTGACTTTGTGACCAGTCAACGGGGAAGTACCACGATGGCGTGCCCACGCGCTGAACTAAGGCAATTAATTGTAATTAATTGGCCGAAGCGATCGCCGGCACGCGAATGTTTTTGAAACCTCCACACCTAAATAAACAAGATGTAGATGTCATTTCGGCTGAAGAGGTCTTATTTCAAGAAAGGAGTCGCTCTCATGTGTCCAGTGGACTATTTTGTACGAGAAGCCTTTATATATGGGGAGCGAGGCAAGCCAAGCCAGTCTTCACGAGTTGCTCTACAGTCTTCACCGGTTCGCCTAGAATTATTCTACAGTATACACGTAACTAAGACGCTGCTAGTAGCGCGCCATATGTTAAATTATCAACGCGCCGTCGTTGGAGAACAATAGAAGCAAGCTATAAAGCTTCATAAGTAATCATGAAGTGCGTCGAAAGTAAATTATTACATATATTTACCTATTATCTGACGCAAATATAAATTCGCCACAGCGAAAAGGAACTTATAATGTTTTTGAACAGTTCTTATACCGGGAGGTATTGTCAGAATTATATATGACAGCATCATCAGAAACACTAAAATGATGGGAGCTTGGAAACCATTGCCACCTAATCTGGATAGTGAGCTGAACAAGATTGCAGGGAACGAGGATCGAACGTCCGTAAAACGCTGTTAGATTTTCACGGAGACCAGCGGTTGTCATAATTGCATCGCATCTCTGAGATCAGGCGTAGAAGAAGTCCAATTTAAGGATCAACATGTGAAGTATTGGATAAATGTATATAAATTGTGAAATAGTGATTTAAAGTGTTCATGTGTATAGTGATTAATATGCAGTGTATAGCAATGATAAAAGCCACTGATAAAAATATGTGTATCATGTGGAAAGTGTCTGAATCTAAGTGTTGTGTCAAGGATAACATGATGGCTTAAGTCAATCGTCATGGTAGCGCCAAAGCTGAGGCGCTGGCACTATCCAGCAAAGAGGAAAAAGTGAGTACCCATTTTTTTATAATGTCAGTATAACTAAATAGTTCACCAAGTAACGATTTATCACTTTGAGAATAAGATGTAATAGTCACTTACTGAACGAGTTTTCACCACTCGTCTTGAATAAAATATGGCTTGGAAGGTGATTTGTTTGAGGCCATTCAGGCAAAAATAGTGATGGATGTAAACGGTAACGTTAAATGATAATAATAATAATAATATTATGGGGTCGGCAACAGTAAAGTAATAGGCATATTTGGCCTAAATAATGTTCAAATAGTGTCATGTCTAATGTAAAGATACTGTATTTGGTAAACAGTAAGAGCATAACGTGAAATATAGAGAAATACGAGAGCTTTTTCAGTGTCAGTGAAAGATGAATGAATATTTGATATGGTCAATCCTTAGGATTATGTTTGAGGACCATTAAAGTAAAATAAGCCAGTAAATTTTATTACATTTTTGTTAGGAGCTATGTAAAGCTTTGGCTTAAGTGGTATGATAGAGAGAACGCGGGTGCCTTAATAATTAAGTCATATATGTGAAGTATTGTTTGAGCCGCGTGTAAGCGTGCTGAATTAACGTAGAATCCAGTGATTTACGTGATAAATATAGCGGGGACAAACTAGTATAACTTGCGCGTTAGGTGAGAAGTTGGCTGAATCTACGAGTAGTATCGCCCTTGCGCATACTGTATTATACGCAGCGAATTGGACAGAGTCTGTCTGTATCCAACGCTTGCTTGAATTATGCCACTATTGACGTCCGTCGAGACGCTGTGAGCATGTGTGTATTAATGACTTACCCTGAGGTAAAGATCATATTCGTCGCTTAGGAACGCAGGGTTCCTTATATTTTATTGACAGCTGCTGGTGAAAGTCGTGATTTTCACTATGATGCGCGTCTAAAAGCCACTAGTAGTCACCATAGAACGGCAAGGCTATCACTAGAATTCCACCCCAGCCATGAATGTTAATTAAGGAGCCAGTTGAGCCCAAGACACTATAAGGATAGGTGTTAAATATTTAAATGACTCAATTACGTAGGAGCCACACTTAGCGTTACTCCAGTACTGCATTTTGTAAACAAACCTGACCTTGATCTTGACAGTAGAGAGAGAGGGGGATTTGTGGACCACTTCTGCGGCCGCCATCTTGGCTAGCCAGCTGAACGAATTTTATTGCCTGCTGAGGGAGAGGAAGGTCGTTCGACCGGTCCCTTGTAAATTAGAGTCACAATAGGACACTGAGGAATCTCGATATTTAAATATGCAATTAAGATATGATTATTTTGATGATTCCAAGTGAATTGAACGGTGGGTTGCAACTCACATACGTTGTTGAATCATAGAAATCAGATAATACTGTATTTGGCTCAGTTATCCTCTGAGGAGAAAATCTGAACCAAAATAATGTAGGCATCTTCTTTTAGAGTGCATTTTGCCATTCCTGCTAATTTATGCAGACGGGTATGTGTTTTCCCAGAACATGACACATTTGTAACGATGATAAGCCCGACAAGACCCAGAAAATCGTTATATGGTGAAACTAGAAAATTAAGTACCACTTTTCTTGAAGCGTTCATATGGATGGAAGGAGGGAAGATGATTCACACAACACAACAAATATTTGTTAATGATTGCAGAAAATAATGAATTCATGCTAATCAAGATAAATGCCATAAGAAATGGAATAATGTTTTATTAGTATCATTTTTATGTGATATGTGATTTTTGTGTTATGATACTCCCACTAACTAAAATTGTGTCAGTTGATGAACACTATGGAAACCCATGGAAGTCTGAAAATATCATTGACAGGATGCTAGAATTAGATTTGAGTGCAGTGTAGCACTATTTTAAGAAGAAAGCTCACAGAACAACCCTATTTTATTTGTGGGAATTAAATGTAATTTGTCCTTTATTTGTATTTGTTGTATAGCCATGATTTTAGACCAGTAAATGTATTATCTTTAGGAAAATGTTGTGTATTTCCTGTAGAGTAGTTACCTGGTAGACTCAAATCCTGAGCATGTGGTCGTATAGTGGGCAGGAACGTCCCATACCTCGAAAGACCGTGAGTTAGTTGGGATACGAACACATGGTCCACATGATGACAATCGGGTACCGAAAACAGATGATAATTAGTTTACAAACTATATATTTATATCTAGATTGTTTATGTAGGTAATTGTCTCTGGTGATCCACGAACGAAATCAGTGACGCTGCCTCTGTACTTTCTTTTAGGACACTTGGTGATGATATGCTGGACGGTCAGCTTAGGGTCACCACAATCACAATTAGGTGAAGAAATAATTTTCCATTTATAATGGAAGTCTGCACAGTTGCCATGACCCGTACGAATCCTGTTGAGAGTTGACCATGCTTTCCGAGGAAACTCAAATCAAATCTCCCTCTGAAGGTATCCAAAAAGATGGTATATTGGCTTTTACGGCCATTGAATTAAAACTCAGCAATTTTTCTGGGTTTGAGCCGTGTCTGGTGAGGGGTTCTCTAGCCATTGACCGAAAAAAGAAGCCGGGAACCTTCAGGCCAAAATCTGACTTGCTAACCGCTACGTTGGACACCTCTGTAGTGAAATGGTCGTGTTATACCGTATTATAAGCGTTAAGTGAATTCTGAAAAGGCCTACCGGCAATTGACAGTGTCCAGCTGTAGCTCAGCTGGACCATGCCCATAGGATACTACGTTCGATTTCAGGCTGATTCGTGGTATATGAGCATCACATGGTGTTCACTGTTTATTTCATACCAGTTGACCTGCAGCAGGCCTCTCCGGACACCGCATATCTCATTGTAATTTACGTATAAGGAATTCGCAACGAGGAATCATCATGGATGATGCATTTTAATTCATTCCATTTTCCCCGCGAGAATAAATAGCTAAGATCCGCCCACAAAGTGCCCAGGCACTGCTCTTCGAGCCAGCCACATGAACATCAGCCAATCACCTTTGTCTACCAAGACGCGCTAAGGTCATGTTTCCTCTGACGTAATGCAACTACAGCATACATTTTCTTTTATGATCCCCCGATCAATGGGTACACGCGGTTGACATTGTCATATTTGCTGGTAAGGTTGCAATTGATATAGCTGATTACAAGTGCCTTCACCCCTACTAGCTTACAAATAAAATAATAATTACATATTCATAATGCAATTCAGCTGGTATTCAGAAAGGTGTAAGGCAAGGCTGAAACTTATCACCCATACTTTTCCTTCTTTACATTGAACAAGCAATGAAGGAAATTGGAGAAGAATTTAAAGTGGGAGTGAAGATTAAAGGAGAAATAATTTCAACTCTGAGATTTGCCGATGACATCGTCATCTTGGCCGACACGTCTGAGGATTTGAATGGCATGGACTCCGTCTTGAGGAAAGAATTCATGATGAGAATTAATAAATGGAAAACAAAAATATTGGAATGCAGTCGAAAGAAATTAGAAACCCCTATGGACATCAAATTGGCAGGTGAAAAGCTAAAGGAAGTAGGAGACATCTGTAACTTAGGAAGCAAAATAACCAGTGATGCACGAAGCAAGGAGGATATAACGATTAGGTTAGCTCAGGCAAGGAAAGCATTTCTACAGAAAAGGAATTTGTTGACATCGAATATAGATTTAGGTATTATGAAGTCATTTTTTGAAGCCTTTGTCTGGAGCGTGGCGCTCTATGGAAGTGAAACTTGGACTATTGGTGCAGCAGAAAAGAAGAAAATTGAGGCGTTTGAAATGTGGTGTTACAGGAGAATGATGAAGATCAGATGGGTAGATAGGGTGACAAACGAAGAGGTATTAAGACGAGTGGGAGAGGAGAGATGTTTCTGGCGAGTGCTAATGAAGAAAAGAGAGAGGTTCGTAGGACACGTACTAAGACATCCAGGAATAGCAAGCTTAGTTATGGAAGGAAGGGTCAAGGACAAGAACTGTAGGGGTAGACCAAGGTTAGAATATGTTAAACAGATTGCCTCGGATGTAGAGTGTGGTAACTATGTAGAGATGAAACGATTAGCTCAGGACAGGGAAGCATGGAGAGCTGCATCAAACCAGTCAAAAGACTGAAGACTCAAACAACAACAACATTCATCAATTATGGTGTTTGAAGCCATTTTTCAGTGTTGTCTTAGGTAACTAAATTTTGGTGCTTTTCAGTCGGTCAACACGATTGTACCCAAATGAGGTGAGTTATTCTCTATTCCTGAAACAAATTACATGAGATTAATAAATACACTTGGATGACCAGTTTCGATCGTCAAGCGATCATCATCAGATCCATTACACTTAGGCTATAAAATCTATGTCTGAAAGTAGGGGTAAAAATATTTACAATATATACACTTATTTAGTTGCAATATTAGTTGAGATAATGCAACTCGTCAGTATTTGTTAGTTGTGGTCTATGTGATGTTTTGTTGAGATACTGGAAGTGGTGATTGACCTCCGGAATTTACCTGTTTGGAGTGAATATGTGGTTGTTGTAAATGGTCAATTCAGATTGTATTGTACAGGCTACTTATCTGGTTGAGTCTTGCGTTATCCTGGTGAGAGCAGTTCACTTGGTCACTGTTGCACTCGACTGAATGAAATTCCTGTGTGTGAGGGTCCCTTATCTCGCTGGGTTGTACCCCCTCCCGCATTCCTAAGTGCTGTGTGTTCCTGGTGCAAGTGCACCTGTAGTGATTTGCCAAGTCCAGTCTCTCTAATGTGGTGTATGTTACTGTATTCAAGACAAATGTATTTAGTAATGTCATGTAATTCTTTCAGGGCTAGAGAATAACCCTTCTTATTAGGGTGCAATCGTGTCGACCGACTGAAAAGCACCAAACCTTTGTTATTCAGTAATTTACTCGTGTGAAAACGATGCTTTTCCAGATTGTTCACATTTAAAATGATGGGCAATCCTTTCGAGGACTGTACTGGCTATAATATTTCTCATGTGCCGTCATCAACTGATGTACAGTCAGCTAATCAACCTTTCAAATCTGAATAATCCTAACAGCATATCATTGTTGTCGAAATAACGGCTCACCAATTCAACTGCCCGCTGCCTAACTCGAAGCTCCTAAGCCGTGAGGGAGTTGTTGTTTAATTTGAGGAGATTTGACATCGTGTTCATTTTGCCCCCAGGTACTTGGGTGAGTGTAGAAGTTGCCTCAGCCTGTGTTTTCGGGTTTCTGTAGTAGTAGTAGCGTGTACTTGTCATCCAGATGATGATTTGGAAGGAAGCAGCAGTGTCATTTAATTAGGAACCATTCCAACTTTTTCCGGGAGTAGAAGTGTGAAAACACGGAAAAACACTTCCGGGAAGGCTGGGGTGGGAATATTACCCATCTCTTCTTAGTTTGGCCTCAAGAGGCTGAGTGTACTCTGTTCTAGCCATCGAATCACAATGTATTTTCTTGGCAGAGCCAGCAATCAAACCCGGTTCTCCTGGGCAACAAGCAAGACAGTGAAGGAGTGAACTCGCTGCCCTGTACGAGAGTAGTAACTATACTAGCGCCGGAGAGGTGTCACGAACATTTCGAGCAGTCCATTCCACCTGGCGAGGCGAGGCATGCAGGAACCGAGCTCTGAGCCCTCAGTGGGCACTCAGCCCGTATGGAATGAGCTGGTGACCCATCATGTAAGGCATATTTCAAGGCTCAATTGGGTTCTTGGTGTTCTGAGATCGAATCGCGGCACTGATAATGGCCAGCCTGAGCTTAGATTTACCCTAGGTCTCTTCGTATACATTCCATGCAGATGGGGTACCTGTTACACCAGGCTGTTCAAAATCCACGAGTTTGAGTATGCGTACACGCGAGTACTCAGCAGTGATGCTCGGAGCACGGTTGGAGAGGGACTGGGAGTGATAGTCAATACGTCACTGGGCGAAGGTCATAACACATGTCCATGCGCTTCCTGCCCGTCTTGATGTATTTACCGCACACTGACGGCAGCCCCCACAGCAGAGCTGTATTGCATGTTGCAGGTTTACTCACGCATGGCGGCGAGTACTCAGCTGCTCACTGGCGAGCAGCTCGGCTGGAACAGCCTGTGTTACACTACTACATTGCTATAGGCATCATAATAACACAGGTTAAAAGACACATTCCACACTCACACCCATTTGTCCCGGGCTGATGACCACGATACAACACATTGCTCTGTTTCGTGCAAAACGTTCCATTATGGTAATTAATAATTCCCCTAATAATCACAATAATAATATAGTATGGCCTCGGGTGCCAGGTGCAAGCTTTGTTATTTGACGCCCAGAGGACAGCTTGCATGTCGATTTTTGTTGTTGTTCCTTGAAGCGCTATAGAAGTCAAGGAGGTTAGATATCTAAGCTCCTTGACACGATAGCGCTTTATATAAGGTGCGTTCAAAAAGTAACGAGCCGGAGGCTGTAATGCGCAAACCGGTGACGACATCGCCTAATCGTGGCGTGTGTAACGAGGTGTGGTTCCGACCAGAGCGTGGAAGGTCACTGCCCGTCGCTAGAGGGCAAGCGTGCACGTCACGTGACGATACAAAGCGAGCAGCAGCATGCATCAATCGTCCAACGCAGCCAGTCGCATTGCAAACAGTGACATGGAGGCGTCAAAAGAAGAGCAAAGAGGTGATGTTCGGTTTCTGACAGCGGAAGGAGTAGGGGGACGGACATTCATCGCTGAATGTCACAAGTGTACTGCGAACACTGCAGGTCCCTTGCAAGGGTCAAGGCGTTGCACAAGCGCTTCAGGGAAGGACGGGTGTCGTAAGCCGATGATGCCCGGTCTGGGGCACCCCCCTGCATTACCGATGAAATCGTCCAGCTGGTTGATGCACTCATTACCCAGGACCGCCGAGTGACAGAGAACGCCATAGCCGCCGTGGTCGGATTGAACTTCGGAAGTGTGCACACCATCATGAAGGAACGACTGCACTTGCGGAAAGTGTGTGCCCAATGGGTGCCCTACAGTCTTCAACCACACCAGGAAGCATGTCGAATGGCCCACTGTGCTGGTCTTGGTTAGACGATTGATGCATTCTGCTGCTCGCTTTGTATCGTCACATGACTGGCACGCGTGCCCTCTAGCGACGGGCTGTGTGACCTTCCACGCTCTGGTTGGAACCACACCTCATTACATACGCCACGATTAGCCGATGTCATCACCGGTTTGCGCATTACAGCCTACGGCTCGTTACTTTTTGAACGCACCTTATAGTGTTGGCGGATAATCCCGAGATTATTTTTGCCATTATGAACACGGCCTACTGAATTCAAATGGGTTATTTAACATGCCAACAACGTATGACATGCATGTCGTGATTTTTGGTGACTTTCAAAAATCACTTGCCATGGCCAGGAGCGAACCTGAAAGCTTGGGGATGGTAGTCCGACACAATACCACTCACCCACCGTGGCAAGATAATAATTCCGCTAATAAACGCTTCAGCATGTCTTTAAGTTGTCCAACTCTATTTGGAAATTGATGAAATGAAAGGAACTGTAATATGATGCCCTAGCGCGTGTGCAGGACCATGTGGGCTCATCAGTAACATGCACGGCCATGTTCCGTAAGGCTCCCGGTTTTGCGCCACGCTCCTGACACACAAACATCGCTAACACTCTGCATACAAATGCACGAAATATGCATAACACTCTAGTTTGCCCTAAAAGCTTGCCTATATATTAAACAGACTTGGTAAGCAGTTACAGTCCTTACAAAGTGGTACACAAGCAACATTTTGTAAGTATTATCATGAAATGGAGATATTCTTCTCTAGATATCCCCACCTTGGAGTAAAGTAAATTTTGTTGCACTTTATTATGAACGGACGAACGTCAGGCAATACGCGCGTTGCCTGACGACATACAGTACAGTACATCCGGTTTCAGGGAACATGGATTGACAAGGAACTTAACTAACCGGAACGAACTTATAATGCGAAAAGAAATTAAAGGTTAATCACAAGAATACAACAGTGTTAAAATGCATTAAGATGTAAATAGTCTAATGAATGGAATGCTGGAGTTCAATGCAAAAGTGAACCAAGACTATTATTGCTGAATTGAACACAATTTTAATTTCACTCCAATTTTCAAGAATCATTTTCTTTCCAGATCAAATTTCTCTCTGAGTTTCATTCCTCGTATTTCTCTCCTTTTGATTCCGAACATAGCTTAATTATTTACATTTCACTCCTCGAATTTCAGACTTAATTAAACACATGTTGAACGGATATTGCTCATGGTGGTACTATCCATGAAAATGAAAATCCACAGCCTGCTTCCAGTCGGTCGACCAGGTCAGGGAATGGAATGAATGAAGCCCCCATCTAGCGGCGAGGATATGAACTGTGCCGGCTGCCGAAGCCTGTCGCACTCCTCTGGGGCAATGATTAAATGAATGACAGATGAAATTAAATGATAGTGCAGAGTGTTGTTGGAATGAAATTTGTGACAGGGAAACCTGGAGGACCCGGAGAAAAACTGTCTGCCTCCACTTTGTCCAGCACAAATCTCACATGGAGTGACCGGGATTTGAACCACGGATCCATCGGTGAGAGGCCGGCTTGCTGCCATCTAAGCCACGGAGGGTCGGTGGTACTCTCCATACACCTTACAATTGCCTACGTTTATTCAACTAACATTGCTTACACCTTAGAGTTAACATCCATGGGCAGAGTTTAATTCAGCAAAGAACCACTAAATCACATCTAGAGTATAACAAAAGTTTGGTGCTTTTCAGTCGGTCAACACGAATGTGCCCAAAAAGAGCTGGGTTATGCCTTAATCCTGAAATAAATTACATGAGATTAGTAAATACACTAGGATGACCAGTTTCGATCGTCAAGCGATCATCATCAGATCCAGTACACTTAGGCTATAACATCTATGTTTGAGAATAAAGTGAAAAATATTTACAATATTTACAATTATTTATTTGCAGTATTGGTAATGCAACTGTCAGAGTATGCTAAATGTAGTAAATCTAATGTTAGGTGAAATGCTAAAATGGTGATAGATATCCGGAGTTTGTCTGTTTGCGGTGATTATATGGTTGTAAAAATCAACTATGGTTATACTGTAATAATACAGGCCGATACTTATCCGGTTGTCTTCCTGGCTGGAACTTCGAGCAGTTTCGTGTTCACTCTAGCACCAGTTGTGGTCGACTGAACCCGGGTGTTAAATGGACGAAACAAAGTGGGGAGAAAGAAAATAAACAGTTTCGTCCAGTTAACACCCGGGTTCAGTCGACCACAACTGGTGCTAGAGTGAACACGAACCTGCACGAAGTTCCAGCCAGGAAGACAACCGGATAAGTATCAGACTGTACCATTACAGTATAACCATAGTTGATTTTTTACAACCATATAATCACCGCAAACTCCGGATTTCTATCACCATTTTAGCATTTCACCTAACATTAGATATACTACATTTAGCATACACTGACAGTTGAATTACCAATACTGCAACTAAATAACTGTAAATATTGTAAATATTTTTCACCTGTATTCTCAAACATAGATGTTCTAGCCGAAGTATAATGGATCTGATGATGATCGCTTGACGATCGAAACTGGTCATCCTAGTGTATTTACTAATCTCATGTAATTTATTTCAGGATTAGGGAATAACCCAGCTCTTTTTGGGTACATTCGTGTTGACCGACTGAAAAGCACCAAACTTTTGTTTACATAGGCAACACAGAAAATGGCTTCAATGTCTAGAGTATAACATAAGAAATTAATTGCATTGAGTAAAACGTAGTGTATAAACGGAAACTTTCATGAATTTAAAGGGATGAAAATCAGTGTGGAGGTAAGTATATATTGATTCAATAGCCTGACAGTCGCTTCCGTAGCGTAGCGGTCAACATGGTCAGCTGCCGCCCCGGAGGTCCTGGGTTCGACTCCCGGCTCTGCCACGAAATTTGAAAAGTGGTATGAGGACTGGAACGGGGTCTACTCAGACTCGGGTGGTCCAAATGAGTAGAGGGGGTTCGATTCCCACCTCAGCCATCCTCGAAGTGGTTTTCTGTGGTTTCCCACTTCGTTTTCGGGCAAATGCCGGGATGGTACTGCCCCCGTAAATTGAATTATTTAGGGACAAAATGAGAGTATTTTCCGTCCCCATGATAAAATTTAACCAGCAAATATAATTTCTGGAAGTGTGACACAAGAGTGTAGTGTTACAAGCTCGAGACTGTGGGAGAGCCCGATCACGTGATATGTTGCACAATGGACGCTTCTAGAAGGCTATATTTAGCATAGCAACAGCGAGTTTGGAAATTAATGTTATAAATATTGTTATAAATTATGCTATTGGATCCCAGCCCAGAGCCAATGAGAACAGGCCTTATTGAAGACGGGATCAACTTTAATTACACAATTTGAAGAAATTATGCATTTAGGCCCTTAGAAGAAGATTTTCTTATTTGGTAATGAAGATAATATTAAGAGAAATTATGTCTGATACTTTAAAAACCGCAGATCGGTTAATCTACGCAGTAATAAGCATTAGTAATCTACGCACTAAAATTATGGTGGGAGATTGATATGGCCGCCAAAAATTCGACTTGGAGGGGGAGATCCAAGGATCGAGGTTCTTATTCTAGCAGACTTTGAAGAGTGAGGAAGTGTTTTTACTGGGTTAACGGAGATCCCATGGCTTGGTCCGATTGCGACGACTGTCGACTTGTGGAGACGCGAGGATAGCTAGGTGGAACGTTAGAGATCACCGCACTTCAATTCTACGTGAAGTTGCGAGGAACATTGTATTGATTATATCTCATATATAATTGAGATATGAATTTGAATAAGCATATATATATATAAAGAACAGGTCACTTACTATATATTGTGAAAAGTCGAGCGCTTTAATATTCATCGTTTCGACAATATAAGCCAGTCAAGTTAGATTTCCAAATGTGTTGGAAATAAAGCTGAATATCATTATAAATTGCAACGTGAAATTGGCAAACGCAGTTCAAGTGAACAGTAGTGGAGAACTTTTAATATTGGCGCAACACATAAACATTAACAGAATGACTATTATTATTCTTCAAACATTATCATTCAGCATAATTAATATTGTTGATATGATGAACTAGATAGTCATGCGCCAGAGACATATTCGATAACAGGAGTTAAGATACAACGATGGAGCTTCGTTAGACAACGTATTCTCGAATACAGACGTAGTGTGCGGTCCATCTTGTGCATTTTTGTCAGTCTACGAACACTAATATAACATCATTTAGCAATGGAAACATTTCATTCATTATTTATATGAATATTTCCGTAATTATATTCCAATGATGAAGCTGATGCATATTTACGACGGAGAATGAAGACTCTACAGAAGAGATTTGTCAAGATGCTAGGGAAAGGTAGCCCAGCAACACAGAAGAATTTGCCAGAAGGATGTCGTTCGAGCCCAGGCGATTGTTGTTGAATTCCAGAGAGAGACGTTTCTTATCTCTGAGGTCGCAGATCCGAGGTTCGAATGCAGATCCATATCCGTGCCTTGTACTGAGGAAACATCTAAAGTATTGTGGGAATACTTACATAGATCTTCAAGTTTTCGTCCAAATAAGGTATTAGTGTATCTCAATTGTTATATAGAACTTGATTAGTAACATTCTGAGCCAGCGATCTTATTCCATATTTTTATATTTCCACATTTCATATATTTCGGTGCTTTTAAGTAGTTTACACTTCAGATGTGTGTTGAGTTTTTTTATACTTCAAGATTATTTAGAAGATGATTGCATTTCATCTATTTTTCAATTTTATTCTACGGGTCAGTAGTGGAACTGACATTAAAATTTTGTTTGAGGAATTATATTGCCTCATGGGAGACTAGTCGTTTCGACTCTCGAATTTTAATAATTTCATTTAAACCAAGTATTCTGTCATTGTGTCATAGCTTCAAATTAAATTCTTATTAAATTTAATTTAAGCACTTTAATGTAACAACATATAACTTCAAGAACAGAAGAAACATCGAATGATATTGTTATATCATTATTGTACATAAACTATCGGCGATCTATGAAATACTAGTCGTTTGATAACACCGAAGTCTTAATTCCTATGAACATTCTTTGTGTAGAGTAGAAAAACATAACGACATTGACAAACCTTTCTTATTGTTTGTAAAGCTAAGAGCTTTGTTCATTTAATATGTTAGAGGAAATACCTATTGATAGAAGATTATTCAAATCTTTGGCTAGGAATTCAAAGCTAGTTTATCCCGGTCAAGATTGAATTCTATCTGACACTATAAATAACATGTGTGATATTTTATCCTATTTGTGTAACATCACGTCATTTGTGGACATGATACTACAACGATAAACAATTTATAGCATGACAAGTGAGATGAGACAGGAGTATTATTTTTATTACATGTATTTGCGACAGACGAGTTAACAGTTAATTATCTTGTTGTGGAGTAAACTTTAGGAGGTTAATCACGACTGTCTAATATCGTTCATTACAATTGGAAGTTTCGTTTGAAAAACTTACTCATGTATAATTGTAGTCCAGTAGTCATGTGCAATGATACTGAGGGTCATGCCATTATTTGAGAGAAGTTCCTACATAAGATATGTTAATAACAATTAATCCCTTTTTGGTTATTGTTTAACATAGTAGATGATAATTGTTTATGCCATATATACTGTTATATGAGGATTTGTAGAGCTATGGAGTGCTCGTGCGAGGGAATTCCGCATTTTAAGGAAGTCAAAGTATTGTTGTTCTTTGATAAAAAGGCAGAGCCGTTGTATACAAGTTGTCCAGTTCTTGTGAATTAACGATTTAGCTGTGTTAACAGGAGGGTTTCAGCGGAAATGCAACTTGAGAAAGATTGTCTACTGATGTCTATAATACAATTATAAAATTTTATTAAACCCGAAATTATGTAATTACGTACAGTTTACCTTAATTAGTCGATTGTATTATACCGATAATGTAATGAAACCTATATAAGACGATGTGTAAGCAGTATATTAAAACTACCGAACGTTAGAGAAGGATGGCTATGTGAAAAACCAGTGTATATATTTAGTTAAGAATTATATTGTAACCGAGAAGTTAGAATCTCGAAAGTGTCGCGTTAGCAACACTAGATAATGGATATTATTATAATCATATTACATGTAAATAATTTTTGTGGAAATGATTTAATTAGTAAAATAATTTAGTAGGATTTATCAATCAATTGTTTTAGAACAGTGTGTGTTTATGAGCGGATGTTTTGGTGTGTATGATTATTCATTGTTAAGAGCAAATGTGGAACCGAATTGGTCTAGAACAATTGCGGAGTGTGAATGAAAGAGTGTATACAAATTTTTAGAATGATTGTTTAAGAAATAAAGTAGTTATGTGAACTTTTGTAAGATATAAATGTTAATTTTTACGTGTTTTATAAATGCTCACACAAGCAGTCTCTATGGGCTAGCGAGAATGATTCACCGTTAGCATTGGAGAGCGATGACATAATAATAACAGGTGTAGACTCACAGCCTTGTATTTATTGTATAAACCAGTTTCGAGTACGGCGTGGTGCCGGTGTTTCATTGATTAAACAACGTTACTACACGTGCGGTCTGCAAACGCAGGCTTGTGATTGAATCCATGTGTCTGGAATGCCATTAAGAGACTTCATTAAATGTTTTTATTTTTACGCAGTGTAGGCCTATAACAAGCCAAGATGTTATGCTCATAATTTTTAAAACAGCATTGTAGTAAGATGTAGAGTTGAAAGGAGGTGTGAATGATTGCGTGTTTTTAATTTTAATGTCTGTTGTTAAATTCGTTTTTTGTTATTTTGTTTATAGTAGATTAGTTTACCCTATTGTTAATACATTTTGTTCAGATGGTTTTCCATTGTTGTTGGAGTGTGATTCATTTTAAATATAAGGAGCAGAGTATTGTGGATGTCGTGTAGGCGAAGCTGAATTTCCAGTCCCCGAGAGGTAAGTATAGGTGAGTGGCCCGTGTAGTTGGTTGTTGATCCACAATATTCTTGTAACTGCTGTCTGTAAATCCCTAAAAGCCATGTTGGAAGCGATTTATAATGTTGTATATGCCGGTGCAGTTAGAAATAGGCAATCCAGCGGGGGCAATGGATATTCCAACAGGATCCTTTTCCGGATTATCGGGTACAGTACCTACTCTAAGGCCACGGCCGCCTTCTTCCCTCTTCCTAGCCTATCCATCCCCATCTTCCATCCCTTCCCATCCCTCATGAGGCCCCTGTTCGCTTTGCAGGTGAGGCCGCCTTGGAGAAGTGCTTATCACACCTCCCCAGTTGTATCCATCCCGTCCAGATGTTCCCAGCTCCAGGACACTGCCCATAGAGGCGGTAGTGGTGAGTTTCCTCGCTGAGTCCGTGGGAACCACCAACCTAGAGGGTAAATTGAGTAAATAAAAAAATCAATTTCCTGACGATAAGGGATATGATGATGATCACTTGACGATCGAAACTAGTAATCCAAGGGTTTATAGCGAAGTAATTAATCTCTTGTAATTCTTTCAGGTATAGGGAATAACACCCATTGCAATTGGGTACAATCGTGTTGATCGACTGGAAAGCAATTCAAATTTCAAGGGGACAACTTCCAGCCTGAAACGTCAGATTACATGCACAAAACACGCCCCAACAGTCCGTAAAGCCACTCAGACTTTGCAAGGTCAAGTATGGACGTGGGGAAATAGATGATTAGAATTCTTCTTAATCCAAGTATAATAGTACCTTATGCAACGAGCCTATAAAGGCTATAATTAAGACACGAGTATATTTATAAAACGAGCGTACGCGAGTTTTATAATTTCCATACGAGTGTCTTAATTACCATTATAGGCGAGTTGCATACGACTGTTTATGTTCGACGATAATTATTATAACTATTTTATGTTCGAAGATAAATATTCATATAAATTTTTTCGAGATTTCGCCAGTTTTGTGTACTGAACAGAGCGAGTGCATGAGACGCAGAGAATGCCTTGTATTTGACCATGGCCTTCTCGATTACCCCACTAAGACACTAGGCAACGCAGTTCAGAAGGCCTTGGAACTCCACGCAGGTGCGATGCTAACATTATCTAATTGGTCAAACAACTGTTTCTTGAGCTGTGATTGGTGGCAGAAACTGTTTCATAATGAAAAATAGTGTTATGATGACCATCATTATGATACAGTTTTCTAACACATAATAGTCAGGGTCGAACATAAAAAATGTTACAACATTGAAAAACATCTTCTAGAAATATAGAGCGTCGTATCATATTGAACTGAGTATTGAGGTACGTCATCAATTGATTTACTGTATTTCAGGTCTTAGAGCACCGTATGGGAATTTATGTTCTCTTCTCTTCCCAACTTGCATGGTATACTCAAAACCGCAGACTTCCTTCCTACTGCCAATCACTATGAACGTTCAAGGTTAAGTTGCATTGATTGTATGATATGTTCCCTAGAAATCGCATTAGCTGTGTATCTCCTTGGGCGGGCAGGCTCCAAATTGCGTCCCAAGTTCATCTCGTTACTGCTGGCCAAGGGTAACGAGTGTGAGGCCTTGTTGTCTGTCACCGCAGCGCGCTGCGCTAATGATGACGAGAAACAGTGTCTTGAAATGTCTCCACGTCTTTGCGCTGCCTCATGCCCTAGTTGACCCTGTCCAGTCCAACAAGACAAGTGTCATTCCCATCCATGAACATTGCGAACTCAGCTGTTTTCGTAGCCTGAAGTTTGTATTCATGTGACGAGCCAAATGGTGAATGTATCTAGAGGGCGTCCCAAATATCGGAACCTCAATTACTCACTTACCCACGTACATACATACATATATACTGTACATTACAACCAGCAATCATATACTAACCCTTATAGTGCCAGGGCCCGAAATATCAGCGGAGGAGCTTCTGCTAAAAAAAAAGGGATGATCCATCGGCCCCATTTTGTATAACAATTTAATTTTTATTTCCAGGCACGCAGTGCTTTCACTCTTTTCAACAAGACAACGCGCGAATCGTTCTCATTCTGGACATTACAATGCGTTTAAGTTCCGTGAATTAATAAATTCATAATAAGTGTTTTTGAACATATTGCAGGCAGCTTACTTCCCACACGTGTTATGTTTGAAGCCAAGTTTGTTTACAGAAATTGATTGTACACGAAACCTATTTGACAAAAGTTTGATGCTTTTCAGTCGGTCCACACGATTGTACCCAAATGAGATGGGTTATTCCCTAATCCTGAAAAAAATGCATGAGATTAATAAATACACTTGGATGACCAGTTTCAATCGACAAGCGATCATCATCAGATCCATTACACTTAGGCTATAAACTGGTCATCCAAGTGTATTTATTAATCTCATGCATTTTTTTCAGGATTAGGGGAATAACCCATCTCATTTGGGTACAATCGTGTTGACCGACTGAAAAGCATCAAACTTTCCTTTACTCACCCTGAAAATGGCTTTAAACACCAGAATAGACCTATTTGATACATCTTATCTAAACTGGGCATATTTTTGGTCTACAAAATTCAAACGTAATTAAAAAATTACAATTATAAAATATATTATTCAGAGAATAATAATGAAAAACAGTGTCTTGAAATGTCTCCTCGTCTTTCCACTGCCTCGTGCCCTAGTTGACCCCGTCCAGTCCCACAAGACAAGTGTCATTCTCATTCATGGACATTGCGAACTTAATGTAACGATTCCGGTCACTATATGTGAGATTTTCGAAGTAAAATGCCATGTCGGGCCCCAAGTAAAAAAGAGGGCCCGTGGCTCATGATCGCGAGGTTAACCCTACCAATACCGGGCTATTTTTCAAACCACGGCCTACCAACGGGCGGGGGGATATTTTGTTACCACCACAATACATTCCTTTTGTGTGATTTGCATAATCCTTTAATCGCCATATCTTGTATTTTAAACTTTAAATGAAAGCTAAATGGCAGAAATATAACTTAATTAACAACAGTTGCAAACAAAATCAACATATCATGAAAAAAGAAGTTCAGAAAGTAAATTATTCGCTGATCATATTCTTCGCCATCTTTAACACACGTGGAACATACGGCTGTTCTTTACTGTGTTTTCCGCATATGTACCTCTTGCAACCAGGGTAAATTACGGTGGGTTTGTTAACTTTGTTGTACTCTTGCCCTTACCACAGTGCACAGTATGACGAGGCACACGAACTACCAACAGAGGGGTTCTGTGCCTACCAAAATAAAATTGTTAATATGTTATACAAGAATTACAATTTAAAAAAGTAAACGTGTGGTTAGGCAATCGGATTCCAAATACACAAGAAATTTCTGTACAGCAAGCATAGAAAAGGAACACCATGAATATACAGTAAAAAAATGGAACTGGTGTGCAAAAATACCTCCTCCCCGTTGGTATTTGTAGGGTTAACGGTTACGTACGACTACAAGCTTCCTTTCTTATTAATTAAAACAATTGGAGTATTTTTAATGAAACAAAGTAATAATTACCTAACATCTAATACGTTTAAAATATATTTATCTGCTACGGTATTTCTTTTATAAAGTACTTGTAATTTCACTAAACTTTGCTTGGCATTATTAACATAACCACTCATTATAACATGGCATCAGGTTTAATAAGAAAGCAGTCAACTGCAAAGCAACCCTCACCGCCCATCGAGAGTATCATCTTATGGAAGGAAGTTCGTGTTCCGATAACTGGCAATAAGATTCATCAGAAAGAAGGTTGGTTGGTTCCTCAGTTTAGGGGCTGCGACAACCCGGTCATGTAGCCCCGTGTACTTTGGGCGTGTGTAGAATCCGTCTGATAACCGGTGTTAATTTTGATGGCTGTATTAGTGTGTGTTTTCATTCAAGTAAAGACTACAGGCATTCGATTTTCAAGTAGTTCCAACTTTTGCTACCAAACGCCACCATCAACGACCGACGAGTTCTGAACTTGGTTACTAGATGCCACTGCAATTGGCTCCTGGCGACGAACGTTGGAACCTAAGAGCGTTAGTCAAATCTAACCTATAATTTAGCTTCACACAAGTGTAATTAGTCAACCTGTGGCACGATACAGCCCATGACGGGCTAAGGCCGACCAAGCGACCGCTGCCCAGCCATTTGGCCTGCAGATATTGGGGTGACGCGTGATCAGCGCGTCGGGTCCCCTCGGCCGTTAATCTTGGTTTTCGTGATCGGGGCGCTGCCTCACTATCAGACAGCTACTCAATTGTCCTCACGAGGCTGAGTGCACCCCGCTCCAAACCTCACGTCAGTGTTAAAATCCCTGACGGAGCCGGGAATCGAACCCGGGGCCTCCGGGTGAGAGGCAGGCGCGCTACCCCAACACCACGGGGCCGGCAAGTGTAATTAGTGGAAGGTCCTTAATCAAGTCAAAAATGTATGACATCGGACCGCCGGCTTTACTTCCCCTCCAAAGGAAGGCATACAGGGTCTTTTAACGCTCTTAAAAAAATCCGACGACTTCGGCCGGGTTTGAACCCACGATCTTGGGCATAGAAGCTCAGCATGCTACCAACTACAAGACCGAAGCCGCCATCAGAAAGACGAAGTTTAGACGGATGCATATTTAAATGTGATGCTCATTGAGAACCTGTAGGCCTACACAACCACTGCTTAGAGCAGGGGTCTCCAAACTACGGCCCGGGGGCCACATCCGGCCCGCGGACAGATTTTGTCTGGCCCGCGGAGAGCTAGCATACTTGAAAACTCCTTTTAGAGAACATATTTTTTATAGCAAATTAAATTTAGTTTACTGAAGTATTCTAATTTTATGCTGAATAATTATTAATATGACATCTACATTGATATGGTCATGGGCTAACTACTCATAACATTGTTTTAGGCTTATTGTTATTGTTTTTGTGATAAGTTGGATAAAGAAACACAGAATTGTAATGAGTAAAGACATGTATAACATGCAGACATATGAAATACTAATGAGATTTATGTAATTGAGATTTTCCACTGACAATAGTTTGTAGTTGTGGACTAATTTTACTTGTACCAATTATTAAAAGAGATTTAAGATGCTCATCAGTTAATTTAGATCTGTAAACATTTTTTTGTGTACTTCATTTTGGAGAAGGTCTTCTCACACAAATAAGTAGTATCTGACACATCCGTTGACTCATCCAAGGCCAAAGAAAACCACTCAACATCTCCATTTTTGTCGAACAGTTGAGAGGATATATTTTCAGCGATGTTTTCTACCTTTCGAGACACAGTGTTTGCTGACATACTGACAGTTTTTAATAAATTTACCTTTTCAGGGCACATTTCTTCGGCTGCTGCAATTATGCATTCTTTGATCATTTCTTCATCGGTGAATGGTTTTTCACGTTTTGCAATTTCAAGAGCCACACGAAAGCTGGCACGAGTTGCAGCCTCTTGTTCGGTTTTGAGTTTTGTAAATGAAGATTGCTGCGGTTTCAATCCGCGCTTCATAGCTTCGAATTTTTCTGTCCGCAAACTTCCTGTATATTTTGAGTAATTTTGAAAATGTTTTGTTTCATAATGACGTTTAATGTTATATTCCTTGAGAACGGCTATGCTTTCATTGCAAATCAAACATAGCGCCTTGTTACTGGACTCAATTACGAAATACTGAATGCTCCACTCATCTTTGAATGTTCTGCATTCACTATCAATTTTTCGCTTCTTTTCCATACTACTAAATCACACACAAAAGCAACAATTCAAATCAAAATACTGTTACAAAGATTTCTTAAACTTAAACACGCACAAACACGTTTTAAGGAGGTACGCACTATGTTATTTCACAACAGTGTCATAGGAACTGACTTGTGGTTGCGCAACTAGCCTTCTTATATATTCCAATTACTGCCATCTAGAAGTGAGTGGAAGACACCAGAACTCTCTCGAACCAACGAGATTACTCTGTACGTGCTAGTCGCGCCATCTGTTAGCGATAGAAGGTACTACCTATTTCCGCTTGTGTCCACCAGATAACGTTTCACGTTACTCCTCATGGCTCGTACTCTACGACTAATCTAGAAACTAAAGATAATGACAGGAAAATTAATAATATGCAGTGTTGTCGTTTTGCGGACTTAAGTCCGATTTGCAGCCTTTTTTCAACGTTGCGTACTTTTTCGGACTTTTTTTTCATCAGTGGACTATTTCACTTTTTACCACCGGCAACAATGATAATATGGTTTTGGCCCTCGGAACTTACTGGAGTAATCAGTATGGCCCTAAGGCTGGAAAGTTTGGAGACCCCTGGCTTAGAGTATTCATACAACGTTACCTTCGGAATATTGATGTTAAAGTTCCTATGCCACCGTGGATCAACAGATTATCTCTCCACGCCCACCTCTTCATTTGTTACTCCGATGATGATCATGATGAACATTGATGTTTTAAGGGGCCTAACATCAAGGTTATCGGCCCCTAGTGGTTTGGGTAATAGTGAAAGATGAAATGAGAATGAAAACTATAACTAATACTAACTACAGCCTTACAAACTAGAAGAAGTTTTTTTTTTTTTTTTTTTAGCGTTTGGCTTTTAGTGCCGGGAGTGTCCGAGGACATGTTCGGCTCGCCAGTTTTGTAGCTGCTTCAAGACGGACACCCAATGGGTGAGCTACAAGTACAGTTGGGAAGGAAAGTTGGAATGTAAGGACGAGGAGTTGGAAGGTAGTGGCTGTGGCCTATAGTTAAGGACCAACCCCGGCATTTGCCTGGAAGGAAGATGGAAAACCACAGAAGACCATCTTCAAGGTTGCCGGCGGGGGGATTCGAACCTCCTCGCCTCCCGGATGTGAGCGACTGGCAGCAGTCATGCCGTAACGACCACGGCTAACTCACCCGGTTAGAAGAAGAAATAGTAAACAAATAAAGAATAAGGCAAACAATGGATAGGAGGAAAAGAAATGCCCTCAACCCTCGAAGAATGAGGAGAAAGGGGACAAAACGGACCCAACTCGCCCTCGGGGTCACCAACTCCACACCGTGAGCCCTTGAGGGTGTAGCACTAACCAGGGTGCACCAGAAGTGGTGGGGCTACTTACACCCTGCCTCCTGTAGGGCCTTGTGCAAAAGGAAGGAGATAACATGAAAAGAAAAAGAAGTCTGACCCCTCGCAGAAGGAGGGTATCAGGAATGATGAGACAAGGGCCAATTAAGGCAGGAAATGAAGAGACTCCCTAGGCCTCGGATACCCTAATACCGTCTGGATTGGAAGAGAACAAGAGTTGACCAAGAGAGGTCGACAGGAAAGAAGACGGAGAGGAGCCCGGCACAAGTAAGAGGAAACAATGCCGGCTCAGCTGGGGTTCCGTGGTCGCCAAACCACGCCCCACAAGATGTGAGCCCTTGGGGGATTTATTACTCCATACCCCCATCTGATTTTCATCATTCTCCTGTAACACCACATTTCAAATGCTTCTATTCTCCTCTTTCTGCTGCGCCAATAGTCTAAGTTGAATTTCCAGAGAGTGCCACGCCCCATACAAACTTCCTTATTAAAGAAAGCTTTTCAGTCGGTCAACACAAATTTAATAGAATTAGGGAACACTGAAATAATGCTTCATCTCTACAATTAGACTTCCTAATGCCTAAATCTATATTTGATGGCAACAAATTTCTCTTTTGCAGAAATACTTTCCTTGTTTGAGCCAACCTACTTTTTATATCCTCTTTGCTTTCTCCATCACTGGTTATTTTGAGTCGGAAGTCTCCTACTTTCCTTAGCTTTTCACCTGCCAATTTAACGTCAATGGGGGTTTCTGATTTAAATCGGCCGCATAGCATTATTTTTGTATTACATTTATTGAATTTCTTACTCAAGACGGGGTCCGTACCATTTAAAATGCATTCAAATCCTCTGGTAAATAGGCTAAGGAAACAATGCCATCAGCCAATCTCAGAGATACAATTCACGCGGTTTAAAAACGTGAAAGTAAATACATACGAAATCACAAATTTATTGAAGAAACAAGCCATTAAAATAGCATTCACAACAAACAACACAACCGGAAACCATCTGCAATAAAATTACTCTAAATAAACAAGACCCGTTCTGAAAGTCACGGGTATATTCAATAACGTGCCAAGACCCAGGGTGTCAAACAAATTACATTGGTCAAAGTGGTAGAAGAATGGACACGCGATACAATGAGCACAGAAATGCGATAAAATACGGGACACAACCGGCCGTATGCGATCACATGTTCAATGCGGGACACTGTCACACTAAAATTGAAACCGACTTAAAAATCATACATTACGAACCAAAAGGAAGAGCCCTTTACATAAAGGGAGCAATCGAGATTCACTTAGTTAAAATAAACAACCTTAATAATTTTAACGTACACACCTTCATGGAGAGTTCACGCCCTAGATAAGGAAGCAACAAGTGAAACATGTTATTGGATGAGGAGGTACTTTGTATCACATCTTCAATAAACCAAGGCCGGCATTAACGGCAGTATTTAAGTTTCCAGGACATTCACATTAGACCATTGCGCTTAAAGAGGGTTGTTAAGCTTACGCATGGCCAGAATGAAAACTGGCCTTCAATAGTTGAAGATGTCCAGAATAGAATAACATGCACCATATTAGTATGTTATAGACTTGGCAGAACACATATTTTACATTGCTCGATAAACAAAGACAGTCACGAATGCGGAGAAAAGCTAAGGAGTATAAGGGATAACGAGTAGGCCCACACACAGGAAATTCCTTCCAGTTCAGTGAAGGCAGTGACGAGTGAACCTGCATAAAACTAGACCGCACTTCACTCAAGAAGCTACGATCACAATCCACTCCAACCTGACCATTTAACCCTGTAAGTGCCACGCGCTCATCAGATCGGCTCTCGCTGCTCGCGCCAAAAGTGCTAATGCTGATTGAATTGGCGCGCTGTTCATCTTATATTTGTAGATTTCTGTTGACATATTGTAACATTTTTAATGTATGTAGTTAAACGTGGTGTTAACTATTGTGGTTCAATTAAAACAAACATAATAAGAATAAATAATATACACTGTGGTATGACCTTACCTGTGATAGTGTAATATAATAAGTTGTTGAGCGCCAGATCCCTATTTAAGACAGTGAATCGAAATTTAATGATTTAACCTCGGCTATCAGTAGTAGAGTCGAGACCACTTACTCGGGCCGTAGTGAGACAAAGTCATCTAACCAATCCGTATTTAATCAAGGAGTATGATTGCCTTAAAGTACTAACTACAATGAAAGAAATAGGCATTACGTTGAAGGAAATGAATTTATTTACTCAAGAACAAAATACTAATAGTTACAAAAAAGAATTTAATTTACCAACTGCGGTTTAATTATTTAAAAGAAACTGAACATTTAAACTGAATTGAAAGTTAATTGAAGTTACATTATAATAGAGACGATAGTTTTATTGAATTGTTTGCTCACCCAGTCGAAGATTCGTCATATTTAAGAAATGATCGATGATCTCGATGTTACGTCGCTTATGTTTAAAAAAATGATGTGATATCTCAATTACTATGAAATATCCTCATTAAATACGTTGCCATCTGTAGAAAGACTCTTGATCAGGGATATAACCCATTATGTATTGATATAGATTTCGGCAAGACATCGTACTTTTCCAACTCTGTTTGCTCAGTTCATTAAGACCCAGAGAGCAAGGTTACCACTTCCTCCCTTCATTGATAGCTATTGATGAATGCCTCTCTTGTCCGATGTCGCAGGTACAAATACTAATGACTTCCTTGTCACGTGGTGTCACAGCTTCCCTCTCTTATTATCCTTCTCCATTCTTGACTCATAACTTGCAGCTTTGACGCGTATATGGCCTACAGTAGTGACGTATTGGTTACACCATAGTTGAAATATAATGTTCCAATCCTTCTCGAAGGAACTAGATTGTGCGCACGTGATGGTTACTCATATTGGGTTTCTTTGCATCTCGAAAATGACGCAGTTTGCTGTGGTGAAATTATTACTACGTCGTTCAGTTTGTGACGCATTGGGTTGATCCGTATTGGCAATCTTGTTGCAATATATATATTACTTCGTCTCTTTACAAATAATTGTTAATAAAAATATTTCTGACTATAATAATAAAAACCGCTTACAATTATCTGATATAAAAATCATCTCATGGATGTACTAATTAATAATTATAATAACATGATAAATGAATAACCCTTTAAATATAATAAGTATAGGATCGAATCGTTACAATCACCCCTAAGATAAATAATTTAAATGACATTTCACATTATTTCTCTTACCCCATCCAACATTAAAAAAAAACTATAAATTTAAATATTATAACCCCCAAAAAGACAACATACAATATACTCTTCATCAATACACAAAAATATACAAGAAATATATTCTTTTCACTTTACATATTTGTACTATCATTTCTCATTCTTCCAAATGTTCATAATGTTCATTCTTCTTTATATATGTTGTAAAAAAATTTATATAAATGTATTCTTCACGAAAAATTCATATTTTAACTTTCATTCATCTCATTCTTCCAAATGTTCATAATGTTTATTCTTCTTTATATATATATATATATATACTGTAAAAAAATATACATATAATGCCCTTCACTTTACATTCTTCGAAGTAATTACTTCGTTGCACACGCATATCACTGCACGCGATGTGGTGATACAATCAACATAATATCCCTTTCGTCTCTATAAAGGGATTACTCAAATGCAGTAAAATTTCAATAATTGAAGAAAAAAATAACTTAGCAAGATACATAAGGCAATTCCAATTTCAGTGCATATGTCATACCTGTAAATATTTCCCCAAATACATAATGACATCGAAATACCTTAAAGCAGTTATTAAACAGTTCACATAAATATCCAAGTTACTACTCACCTGCCTTCGTGGCTTAATTCTTTCTTAGGCCACGGCCGCCTCCTTTCAAATTAATACTTCCTAAGTCTCCACGACTTCTTAACTTTTCATAAAACCATAATTCCTCTTCACTACTTCTCGAAAACAATAACTTGAATTTTCAAAATCACCAATAAACATAAAATCTGACTTCTCGTTCACTTTATAAAATTTAACTTAGCGTCAAGATATAACTTTACTGTATTGTCATTCTTACCTACCATAACAAAATGATTAAGACTTGGACAAAATACTACTCAATACCTGAATTACGTATATCACTAAACTATTTCACAAAAACTCATGACAAACTCCTCGGAATAAATATTTCGTTCCACAAAATATTAATGCTCTTATACTTTGAACTTAGTCTATTCATGATTTGACTTTTTGCTGAATACCTAAAAACCCCCTTTAGTTTTCTCTCAAAACTCTTAATTAAGTACCGTGTTCTCCAAACACCACTTCCTACTTGTTCTGACCGCCTGGAGTATAGCTTATTCCTACTACACCAGAATCTCTCAGAACTCTCAACAATTCATCGTGACATCACACGTCACATACAAAAAAACCTCCCCTATTCGTGGTATAATCCCACATCTTCTTACTGTTACAGGTCACCTCTTACTGACCAATAACACATTAAATTTCAGCTAAAAAATCTTACATGCTTCGACTAATTCCTTGGAATAATAACATCACACTTAGCTTTCCTAATTATTGTCTTCCTAAAATAATGACAGTGTTCCTGTTGATAGTCAATAACACCGACACTCTTAATTAGCAAATATTCTCCCATAATCACTTCATAAAGCAAGTCCTGAGTTATAACACAGTTCAGACACTCTCTGCTCTACCAAATTAACTGCGTAAATTACACCTGCCTTTAATTGAAACTTCATTATTACCCCTTAGGTATACTCACCTTACATTACTAACTTATTCTTGTCTTCAAAATATTAAACTTCTCTTTACTAACTCCGTATGACATAAATAAAACTTTAATTTCTTGTCTACTAAAAAAATGATTTATCTTCAAATCCTAACACGTCGAATTATAACAAATTCCTTTCAATTCTAGAAAATATTATGCCAACCTTTTAATTATAATTATTATCTTTACTTTTACCTGTGTAGGACAACAATCTACCACATAATTAATTCGTTATTAATCATCAGTAACTTTTTACTACAAAGTGGTTTAGCTCGATAACAAGCCTTGTAATATCTTTAAAACGTGCGTAACTGTAACAAAAACTTGGACAATCTTACCTTTGTAATCTCTTATTACCTTGTGTGCATACATCCATATATACTTTAAAAAAAAACTCCCAACATTAACTTCACGTTGTCCCGTAGATACCATAAAAAAATAATTATTGCTCAACGGAATATACCTCGCTGACCTACTTCATCTTACCAAAAACTTCCTCCAACCTACTTCATTTGGCATCTTACCAAAAACTTCCTCAAAAAACAACTTCATTTGGCATCTTACCAAAAACTTCCTCAAAAAACAACTTCATTTGGCATCTTACCAAAACTTCCTCCTTAAAAAACTTCATTTGGCATCTTACCAAAACTTTAAAACCACATTGCTCAACGGCATTACCTTCGTTGGCCTACTTCTTCAAACTCACGTCCATTTACGTGAAAATACACACATACACACACACATATCTGTCAACAAGTACCAGATGTCCTAATTAGTTACTACTTCCTCATTTCAACCCGATGTTGGTTAATTCATACAACGCATTACCATTAACAATTCTAAACCACTTATAAATTTCTCAAAATATATCCACTGATGACCTCGCTGTCCTCAAAATGAAACTTCTTTATTAAATCAATACCTAATTCTTCAACTCATTCGTTTTATTACCACTGTATCATCTTATCTTCACTCACTTTTGAATTAAATCTTCATTACCATTATATTCATAATTATGGTTGCCATAATAATTATTACTTTCTTTCGATTACTTACCTATGTAATAATCTTCCTACCTTTTTTTTTTAAATTAATCCTCACTTCCTCCAACTTACCTGCAGCTTAAGGACCCACATTCAACTTACCTGAATTGCTCAATAGCACGACAATCTCTGTCTTCCAAATTAAATGATTTTAGTCAATCTAAATCAATAAGCGTAGGCACTACGCGCCCCTTACCATCCTAACTTCACGACTGAATTAAAATTATACACAGCAGGTTCCTTATCTACCGCTGTTAAATCATATAAAACTTCATTACTTAATATTTAAGTCATACGGAACAGTAACTATCGTTAATATAAATTTACATCACTACGTTCTCTGGCATTTCACAGTTCTTACCACATTCATCTTCAATTCTATCTTTAACTATAATCCCTCTTTCTTCTCTTCTTATAACATTACTTTCTACCTCTTTCGGACTACACTCATCAACAGTAACATTATACTTCGGCTTTCCCCCTCTCACTTCTCCAAGTCTAGCTAATTCAGTACGACACTGCACGTCATATGCTTTCTTTCTCTCTCTCATCCTGATTTCTTTCTCCTCTAGCAACTTAATTCTCTTTTCTTTCATTTTACTTCTAAAATATCTACCTTTAGGTTTCATTTTCATTTCTCCGTTACTATCACTTAATGCTCTCTTTAGCCGTGGACTACTGCTTCTGCTCTTATCTATCTCTCTCCTCCTCTTAACCTGTTTACTAATTATGTTCTTCTGACTATGACTTAACGCACGCTTCTCTGCCACTAATAATTTCATATTAATTTCCGCTACACCATCATTAAATTCTTCCCTAGTCAACATATCCTCTTCACCTAAGATTTTCTGCATCTTAATCTCTTGAGTGCTTAGTACTTTCTTTATCTTACCTACTTCTATCCCTATCTTTTCTCTCATCTTCTTCACTTCTTTTTCGCTACATTCTATAGTCTCTTCTACAGCTATCCTGCGTTCATCTAAAATCTCCGCTATTTGCCGTTCCTCACCTAAGATCTCCTCCAATTCCAATCTGCTTTCACCTACAATCTCCAATGAATCTAATCTACTTTCAATTACAGTCTCCACTAATTCCAATTTGCTTTTACCTAAAATCTCGTCTGACTCTAATCTGATTTCACCTAAAATCTCCTGAAAGGCTGTCTTTACTGATTCTACTTTCTTATTAACTTCTATCTCAACTTCCTTAATTTGATTTTCTACTGCTTCTAATTGTTTATCTACTGTCTTAATAATATATTTAGCCTTCATCTCTATCTCCTCCTTAATTTCACCTCTGATTTCCTGTTTCACCCCCTGAATACTCTCCTGCAGCATATCATACTTCATACTCAACCCTTCATTTACTTTAATCACACTGTCTAGTTTTAAATTATTCTCTTCCAGCTTCTGATTTATTTTACTCATATCCTCTCTCATCTCTTGATTACTCTTATCTAATTTCTCACCTAAATCTCTACTCAATTCCTTCCTACTTTCCAAATTATCTTTCTTACTCTCTTCCATATTTTTATTCATATCTTTTTTCATCTCCCTACTATTTTTATTCATACTCTCATCAAATTTCGCACTTAAATCTCTACTCATCTGCCTTATGAGCGCAGTTAATGGATCTTCAGGAATCTCTATAGACTTTTCTTTCTCTAGACTACCACTAGTCTCAGGATGTACCTCTGTATCCGTCTCAAGATTTATCTCTGTATTCATGTCAGGGCTAACCTCAGGACCATTCTCCTCATTACTCTCAAGATTTACCTCCGACATCTTGGTATTATTCTCTACGCTCTCAACATCGCTACTGCTATCAACCTCCTTATAATTAACTTTCTCGACTTTATCCCTACTTCTCAACTGCCTTTGTTCCTCATCCGACATCTCGAAGTACACTGTATAAAAATTGCCCTTCCAAAATTTCACTTCACTTCACTGTCCCCCAAAAGCACTGACAATTTGCACTGAAATTATACACTCCTCTCCTAAATACCGAATGGTTTTCGTGTCCTACTTTGTGGCGCCAAATGTAACATTTTTAATTTATAAGTTAAACGTGGTGTTAACTATTGTGGTTCAATTAAAACAAACATAATAAGAATAAATAATATACACTGTGGTATGACCTTACCTGTGATAGTGTAATATAATAAGTTGTTGAGCGCCAGATCCCTATTTAAGACAGTGAATCGAAATTTAATGATTTAACCTCGGCTATCAGTAGTAGAGTCGAGACCACTTACTCGGGCCGTAGTGAGACAAAGTCATCTAACCAATCCGTATTTAATCAAGGAGTATGATTGCCTTAAAGTACTAACTACAATGAAAGAAATAGGCATTACGTTGAAGGAAATGAATTTATTTACTCAAGAACAAAATACTAATAGTTACAAAAAAGAATTTAATTTACCAACTGCGGTTTAATTATTTAAAAGAAACTGAACATTTAAACTGAATTGAAAGTTAATTGAAGTTACATTATAATAGAGACGATAGTTTTATTGAATTGTTTGCTCACCCAGTCGAAGATTCGTCATATTTAAGAAATGATCGATGATCTCGATGTTACGTCGCTTATGTTTAAAAAAATGATGTGATATCTCAATTACTATGAAATATCCTCATTAAATACGTTGCCATCTGTAGAAAGACTCTTGATCAGGGATATAACCCATTATGTATTGATATAGATTTCGGCAAGACATCGTACTTTTCCAACTCTGTTTGCTCAGTTCATTAAGACCCAGAGAGCAAGGTTACCACTTCCTCCCTTCATTGATAGCTATTGATGAATGCCTCTCTTGTCCGATGTCGCAGGTACAAATACTAATGACTTCCTTGTCACGTGGTGTCACAGCTTCCCTCTCTTATTATCCTTCTCCATTCTTGACTCATAACTTGCAGCTTTGACGCGTATATGGCCTACAGTAGTGACGTATTGGTTACACCATAGTTGAAATATAATGTTCCAATCCTTCTCGAAGGAACTAGATTGTGCGCACGTGATGGTTACTCATATTGGGTTTCTTTGCATCTCGAAAATGACGCAGTTTGCTGTGGTGAAATTATTACTACGTCGTTCAGTTTGTGACGCATTGGGTTGATCCGTATTGGCAATCTTGTTGCAATATATATATTACTTCGTCTCTTTACAAATAATTGTTAATAAAAATATTTCTGACTATAATAATAAAAACCGCTTACAATTATCTGATATAAAAATCATCTCATGGATGTACTAATTAATAATTATAATAACATGATAAATGAATAACCCTTTAAATATAATAAGTATGGGATCGAATCGTTACAATATGTCCGTGATAATTTCATACTGTTGGAAAGGTGAAGTTCCAAGGTTGCCTGTGCGATGATTCTTTTTTCCTTCGAAGTCCGTTACATGATAGGTTTGAGTTTGTATTCAGTGGTCCTTAGACACGCGGTCCACTGCCGACTGAATTGCGGTGAAGTTGTTTTCTTCTAGTTGACGTTTCCTGCCTAAACTAAGAACTGTATACAGCTGGAAATGTAGTGTTCCTTCGATCTCTTAGGTGTCCTTAATTTAGGCTCAAAACTGATTTTTTTACAAAAATAAAAAATAAAAATTGAAAAATCGAACAATTATCAGAATAACCTCAATTCAAAATGTTTAGATGAAGTATTGACTTTTATGAACATAATGTATAAAGGAATGAGATATCGGTTATATAACAAAGCAAAAATAATGTTTCTATCGTTGAAAATGTGGTATTTATGATTTGTTTTCGAGTAGTCTGCATGACATTGAAAATGGCTTGGCATTCTTGGCAAGTATTTCAGGAAATCACACCAAGCAAGCAAACTTGAAGGCCTAACACCACTTTCAGTATCTTATAAAAGACACACATAACTAACAAATCTTCACCAGTTTTGCTAGTTTAACTACTGCTGCAATTAAATAAGTATAGGCCTATATTATTGTAATTACTATCACCCATACTTGTAGAATTGGATTTAATAGCTTAACTGTGAAGGACCTGATGATGATCGCTTGATGACCGAAACTGGTCATCTAAGTGTATACATCAGGATTAGGGAAACACCCCTCACAATTGGGTACAATCGTGTTGGCCGACTGAAAAACATCAAATTTCCATTACACAGTATATCCATAGCCACTTTCTATGAATCTATCTGTTACATGTGTCTAGCACATTATTGTCTGTACTTGTTGACAGAAAAGTCTCTATACCACATTCCTACCAATTTCATATCTTTTCTGGAAAATCAGAGCTTCAATTCATCCCCTTGATATAATTCCTCTAGTTTCACACATGGTAGACTATGAGATTTCGTTGTCCTCCCTTGTTAAAGTCAAGTCTTCTGTAGAAATCGAATTGTTCACGGATGATCAATTCTATTCTTCCAATTTGATCATTCCCGGAAATGAGCCGTGGGTAAAGTATCACATGTACCTGCTCCAGTACGCGTGTCCTTAATGAAGCCAGTCTCCAACACCCGCATACTTGATTGAGTGAACCATCCCTCACTATCAGTCACAAAGCACTTCTCTGTAGTCATCCAGCCGGATGAGTTAGCCGTGGTCGTTACGGCATGACTGCTGGCAGTCGCTCACTTCCGGGCGGCGAGGAGGTTCGAATCCCTCCGCCGGAAACCTTGAAGATGGTATTTTGTGGTTTCCGATCTTCCTTCAAGGCGAATGCTGGGGTTGGTCCTTAACTATAGGTCACAGCCGCTACCATCCAACTCCTCGTCCTTACATTCAAACTTTCCTCCCCAGACAACACTCCACACGTGACTGTACTTGTAGCTCACCCATGGGGTGTCCGCCTCGAAGCAGCCTCAAAACTGGCGAACCGAACATGTCCTCGGACCCTCTTGGCACTAAAAAAAAAAGTCATCCAAACCCAGGGGCCCACAACTTGTGCTAAATGGGCTGATACTCACGGGTGGCCTGCTCAGTTACGGGTATATGGAGGGACACTTGTTTTTGTTCCATTTCAGGGGCTTAGACACATAGACCTCGTGTACTTGAATGTGTGGAGAATTTGTCTGACAACCTATGTTATTGTGGTGTCTGTAGTATTGTGTGAATTTATAACTAAGGTGGGGACAGGCCGTGGCCGTTTTAAGGGGGCGGAACAGCAGGTCATCTGCCCCTAAGACCTTAAGTTAGCAACCATCCTTGCATTTTTCATGAGTAGTTTTCAGGATAGTTCAGGTGGGAATCGAACCTACCTTTCTCAGTTTTGCTTCAAGAGGCTGAGTGTACTCCGTTCCAACACTCAGACCAGTATCGACATTATTGAATGAGCCAGGAATTGAACCCTTACATCCGTAGCGGTGAACGAGAACGCTAGTAGCTACACCAGAACGTTTAGTAGTGCCTTCTATCACCGTACAAAATTTCAGGGTTACATCTGTTACTATTGCGGAGATATAGAATGCCAGTAAAATATTTCGCGCGGCCGCCATGTTAGATTGGTGAAATAAATTAAACATTTGACAGGCACGGTCGAGGTCAGACAAGGTAGTAGCATGCACGTACCGAGTTTCATTCAAATCGCTTCGCCGTGTAGATTTTATTAGGGGGAAACAAACACACACATTCACACACATGGAAAAAAGATGATCTCCTAAACCGAATGTTATAGTAGAATCGCTTTTCAGTCGGCGTACACGAATGTACCCAATACCGGGTGAGTTAGCTGTGGTCGTTACGGCGTGGCGTGGCTGCTGGCAGTCGCTCACATCCGGGAGGCAAGGAGGTTCGAATCCCCTCGCCAGCAGCCTTGAAAATGGTCTTCTGTGGTTTCCCATCTTCCTTCCAGCCAAACGCCGGGGTTGGTCCCTAACTATAGACCAAAGCCGCTTCCTTCCAACTCCTCTTCATTACAATCAAACTTTCCTCCCCTGACAACACTCCACACGTGACGGTACTTGTAGCTCACCCAATGGGTGTCCGTATAGAAGCAGCTACAAACATGTCCTCGGACACTCCCGGCATAAAAGCCATACGCTAAAAAAGTGCCCAATTAGATTAGGCGGGGATTTAAAATGTACCTGAAATAAACCCATGAATTATTTATACAATTAATAAAATACTATGTCGCCTCCGTAGCGTAGCGGTCAGCATGATTAGCTGCCGCCCCGGAGGTCCTGGGTTCGATTTCCGGCTCTGCCACGAAATTTGAAAAGTGGTATGAGGACTGGAACGGGGTCTACTCAGCTTCGGGTGGTCCAAATGAGTAGAGGGGGTTTGATTCCCACCTCAGCCATCCTCGGAGTGGCTTTCCGTGGTTTCCCACTTCGTCTTCGGGCAAATGCCGGGATGGTACTGATACCGTATTTTGTATTGAGTTGGATCTATGTTGGACAGGTGTGTACTTAGGTGCATTCCTGAGGCGCTATTTGCACGGCACACAGCGCATGGATACTCCGTGGCGAGCTTAGGAGCAACTAGGCAGCACGCCATATAGCCTGGAGCACGTGCTTTGTTTTAGTACAAGGGAGCTCTACAAAATGGAGACAGCAGTAACGTCAATCTGATGCAACATGATATACTTTGATATAGTAGCCATGAAACAGAATAGTAATGGACAAATGCATTATGTTTAGAGAAGAGGAAACTTGAATGTATTTCACACATAAATAAATGCAGATAACAAAATATCAGAATATTATCGAACATGATCCAGTGTCGATATCGATAGTCAATATCGTTCCTGAACGAACAGCACTATGGGTTTCGCAGAGTAGTAAGCAAAGATCTGTCCAGGCAGAGACACGAGATTGCAATATACTTCGCTGGGAGATCGACACTCATATCGTGCGCGAGCAACGCGGACGTGTATTTACTTATAGTTAGACAGTTCGTACCGCAAATTTTTATGTCTTAGCTTATTATAGCTGAAGACTGTGTTAAACTTCATCATCAGGAGCAGTGAACTTTCTATTCACCAGGACTTGTGTGATATTTTATATGCCAGAACAAGACTTTATTATATAACAGTACAGTTTACAGTATACAAGCATATTATCATTATGGCTTCAGAACGGAAGTTGATTGAACGCAGACTTCACCAACACATGACTATGTCACGTATGGGCTAAAATTTAAGGCAGGAATGCGTTGCAATAGTGGAATTGACTACTTAGGATGATCACCAGCACTAAACATGGATTATTATAACAGCAGAAAACTCTTTAAGAAGAGGTGGAAGACGTCTTGGAGATATTAAATATACATTCATACTGTAACTGCATGAAATACAATGGCATACTACGAATAAGCTCCAGCTATATCTTGGGAACGTGTGAGAGCGATGAACTTGTTTCGCGAACAGCTGTTTTTCCTTTTCAAACGTTCGGACTCGGGTTCGGTTCTCTACAAGATCCAGTCGTATCGAGGACTACGCGACCTGATGAACGAGGGTTCAGTTCCAGAACGAGGACAGTGTGTTTCTCGCATACTCATATTTCGACCAGATGGCAACGTACAAGGTAGCTGACCTCCCATTTTCATAGTAGATAGTATGAATTAGACATACTCTAGTGTGTTCCTTTTCACCAATTTTTCTTAGTAGTTAGAAAATGCATTCCAAGGCTAGACTCGATTCTCTATCGCTTCTGTTTTGTAGTGTATTTTATTTTTGTAGTTAACATTAATATTTTATTATGCTAATTGTATATGCATTAATTCACTTCTTTTTCTTTCTAAATCTGAGCATTTAATGGAATTATATAACTTGTTGAGAAGATTAATATTAAGAGTAGAGAGAAGACTACGATAACTATATATAAGAATAGTAGTTAGCAAGCAGATGACCAATACGCTACGTATACTTGAAGATTATTTGTATAGACAATTCTACGAATTTCGAATTTGAACTTGAACACTTATGCATTTCATGCGAGTTTCTCTAATAGACGTGCGGGTCTATTTTTCGTCATGTGCAGTATAAATATGGAAAGATAATGATTTATAGAGCAGATATTTGCGATTTTGGATTAACTTTGGTAATCTACAGCTCTTGAGATTTTTCTTTTTGGAGTGGTCTTAGACACTATTAGATCGTTCAGTTTCTTTTTGTTCATGATTCGTTTGTTGAACTCCATCCTGGTTAAGCGTTGGATTCTAATAGTTTTCGTGTACCTTCTTAAGACAGGCTCATTACTATGGTGTAGAATCTTTCGTGTTTCTTTGGGTGTGGATCTCCAGTCGAGTTTTTGTCTAGTGGAGCTGAATCGTTGTTTTTACAGTGATCTATCCACAATTTCTTGAAAGATATAGTAATGAACATGAGTTTATAATGAGAAATAAATTACTATTGTAAAATGATTGTATAAAATATTTTCATTACAAAGCGAAATGATAATGTCAAAAATTCTCAAGCACTGTTATTTAAACAGCTGATTGTATTATATTTGCCTTAGTTCTGATAAAAATTGTCCATGATAATTTAACTTATGTTAATTTGATGCACGATATTTCATGACTTTTATGTTAAAGCTTATTAGAACTTAATGATGTTTGGAAAAATGTTTACAAGCTATGGAGAGCTTATCTATGAATGAAGCAACGTGTATTTGCGAATTTGATTGTTATAATGAGATATTATACATCAATGGATGATCTATGTCATTTTTCTGTCCAGTATAAATTAGCTATTGAGCTATGTCTGAATACAATTATGTGTATATTTTGAACGTGCAGTATAGTCACGAATATTAATACTAGAAGGCTAGTATGAGGTTAATACATCCAATATCTAAGTGAAACAGCATTGTGATAATTGTTCTAGAATGGATTGTTCAAATTAATAACATTTGTTTTTAGAGAAAGGTTAATTGGAAAGACGAGTAATAATATTGATATAATCCTGTAATTATAACCACTAAAAGCTTTAGAGATAATAATAATAACATGAATAACTATGTGATTTAAAATGTTGTTAACATTTTTATGCTATGATAATGCGTTCGATAAACTTAACCATTCGTCGAACATGCCCTAATTTGACTTTAACTAAGACTATAGAATGCTTATTGATGGAATCGAATTTATTACTGATGAAGAATTTGAACGTGTACAATAACGTATAAATGTAAATAATATCATAAACTTTGAGGATCATTTAAATATGTAACGAGTGTATATAATAATGTTTAAATATTATTGAAACTGTTTTTACATGCGATTACGATGCTGTATTTTGAGAGCATTTTGGAATATGTTTCGATGCTAATGTTATTATGAGATATATCTACGCTTCAGTAGAGGTGAATTATTTTGTTTAGTGGAGAGATAGTCCAACATGCAACAGTCTTTAGATTAAAAACTGTTGGTCAATGTTAAATACATCGGATGTCTTGGTCATTTATACTAGAAATAGGATGCGCTACGAGGACCAGTGGGTCAGTTTTAGGATGCCTAGCGCCACGCACGAGATTAATTTAGTCTTTTTTAGAGTCTCGATAGCTCATTTTGAGTTATTTTTCGTTTTCATTTTATCGACCACTGGCATCTTCCTATCGCATTCTTTAAAAGAGAGGTATCCTTATCCCTGGTTGATCCTAGTTGGTAGAATTTTAGGGGCATTTCAGCCGGGCGCTTCCAGATTCTACGATCCAGCAGTTCCATGGGATTTCAACAGGTAAGACCACGTGGATACGGGTGCAGTACCTACTGTAAGGCCCCGGCCGCCTCCTTCCCTCTTCCTAGCCTCCCCATCCCAATCTTCCATCCCTTCCCATCCCTCAAGAGGCCCCTGTTCGCTTTGCAGGTGAGGCTGCCTGGGCGAAGTGCTGATCACACTTCCCTATTTGTATCCATCCCGACCAGATGTTCCAAGCTCCAGGACACTGCCCATAGAGGTGGTAGTGGTGAGTTCCCTCGCTGCGTCCGTGGGAACCACCAACCTAGAGGGTAAATTGACTAAAAAAACAAGAAGTTCCGTGACGAACTAAAGAGCCTACTTTTCTTTAAATGTAGGATTCATGCCAATGATTAATCTATATGAATCTATCTAGAATAATGACGAAATGAAGTTGGTTATATCGAAATTTCTAATTAGTTCGAAATACTGAATAGCTGGCATAATGTAGCCTAATAGAGAACTACAGTTGGCAGCCCTGGTGACTGAATATATTCTTAGTTCCATATCTTAAGGTACAGAATACAAAATTTGGTTGAAGTCCAATGGATAACATGGACGTTACATGCAATTATACATTGGATCTAACAGCAAGCGTGAATTCATTTTGGCAACAATGACATACATGTATTGGTCAGAAATAATCTGAAATAATATGATCTATTGTTGTGTCAATTTTAAATGAAATCCATTAGTTATTATAGAAGTTACATGCATTTTAAAATTGGATCTATCAGCAGGCTTAGAATCATGTAGGCAGCACTGGCGTATGCCTATATTAGTTACTCCAAATTAATCTAGAATGACAGGTAATATACGTGAGCAAAGTTTAGAGCTATTGGCGTGCATACTTTCTGATATATTGATATTAGGGTAACAAAAATAGAGACAGCATTTATAAACAGTTAGCAGCCCTGGTTACTCTTAAGAATCGGCATAGTCATATCTGTCATGGAACCCATAGCACACACGAAATTTGGTTGAAATCCAAATGATAGTATAGAAGTTATATGTATTTAAATTTGGACCTCTCAGCAGGCTTAGAATCATGTTGGTAGCACTGACGTATATAAGTTACTCCAAATTAATATAGAATGTCAGTTACTATACGTGTGCATAGTTTAAAGCTGTCGGCTTGCATACTTTCTGATATATGGGTATTTGGATTTAAAACATTGAGAGCATTTATTAACAGTTGGCAGCCCTGGTGGCTGCAATATTATTATCTATAAGTGTGCCAATTTTGAAATAGCTCCCATTCATACCTTCAAGATATCCAACATGGAGTTCAAATTTCAATTGCGATTTTTCAGCAGTCGGTAGCACTGACATCATTTTCAAATATGACCGTGAGATATTCAGGTATAGATATTTACTCCTACAAATTTTGTTTCGATTGCTGCAGCCGTTTGGGAGTTGATAGGACACACACACACACACAGCCAGACAGACAGACAGACAGACAGACAGAAGGACAGACAGACACACATTTGCCCGATCTCATTACTCTACTTTTTCCTCATTTTTGCAAAATGTGAAAAGTAGGCTAACAAGAATTTCCGTGACGAACTAAAGAGCCTACTTTTCTTAAAATTTAAAATTCATGCCAATGATTAATCTATATGGATCTATCTAGAAGAATGACGAAATTAAGTTGGTAATATCGAAATTTCTAATTAGTTCGAAATACTGTATAAGTTACCTGACATAATGTAGCCTAATAGAGAACTACAGTTGGCAGCCCTGGTGACTGAATATATTCATCATTCCATCTCTTAAGGTACAGAATACAAAATTTGGTTGAAGTCCAATGGATAGCATGGATGTTACATGCAGTTAAACATTGGATCTAACAGCGCGCGTAAAATCATGTTGGCAATAATGACATACATGTATTGGTCAGAACTAATCTGAAATAATATGATCTATTGTTGTGTCAATTTAGAATTAAATCCGTTAGTTAGTATAGAAGTTACATGCATTTTAAAATTGGACCTATCTGCAGGCTTAGAATCATGTTGGCAGCACTGGCATAGACCTATATTAGTTACTCCAAATTAATCTAGAATGTCAGGTACTATACGTGTGCAAAAGTTTAAAGCTAATGGCTTGCATACTTTCTGATGTATTGATATTAGGGTAACAAAAATAGAGAGAGCATTTATTAACAGTTGGCAGCCCTGGTTACTCTTAAAAATTGTCATAGTCATATCTGTCATGGTACACATAGCACAAACGAAATTTGGTTGAAATCCAAATAATAGAACAGAAGTTACATGTATTTAAAGTTGGATCTCTCAGCAAGCTTAGAATCATGTTGGTAGCACTGACGTGTATAAGTTACTCCAAATTAATATAGAATGTCAGGTACTATACGTATGCACAGTTTATAGCTGTCGGCTTGCATACTTTCTGATATATGGGTATTTGGATAAAACAAATTGAGAGCATTTATTAACAGTTCGCAGCCCTTGAGGCTCTTAAGAATAGGCTCAGTCATATATGATTATGTGCAGATAGCACATACGAAATTTGGTTGAATTCCAATGGATAGTGTAGAAGTTATAAGCATTTAAAAATTGGACCTTCTCAGCAGACTTATAATCATTTTGGCAACACTGCCATGCATGGCCTCCTGGAAATTTAACTGCAATATTATTATTTATGCGTGTTCCAATTTTGAAATAGCTCCCATTCATACCTTCCATGATATTCAACATGGAGCTCAAATTTCAATTGCGATTTTTCAGCAGTTGGTAGCACTGACATCATTTGCAAATATGGCCGTGAGATATTCAGGTATAGATCTTTACTCCTACCAAATTTTGTTTCGATTGCTGCAGCCGTTTAAGAGTTGATAGGGGGGGACACACACACAGCCAGACAGACAGACAGACAGACAGAAGGACAGACAGACAGACAGACAGACACACATTTGCCCGATCTCATAAGTCTACTTTTTCCTCATTTTTGCAAAATGTGAAAAGTAGGCTAAAAATACTTCTCATGCAAATGGGGGGCAGGGGGGAGGGGAGGGATGCTGTTAATTGGGTGACTAGTTTCGTTTTTCGAGCGAACCTAATCAGATCTTGCTCATTTTATTTAATTTAGGTTCGGGGGGTGGCCTATATTCATAACATTCCTGAGAAGTTTAATTGGTTGTCTTTTGTTTCATTTGAGGGGCTTGTGCATAGAGGTCAGTTAGCCCTGTGTTCTTGTGTGTGTGGATTGAGTGTATCTGATAACCTGTGTTAGTGTGGTGTCTGTAGTAGTGTTTGTATTTGTTATTCGGGTCAGGATTGGGAAGGAGGTGACCGTGACGTTAAATTAATATCAATTTGCCACTTCCAGGATGGCTGAAGGGGGAATCGAACCCACCTCTTCTCAAATTTGCATCACGAGGCTGACTGTACTGATCCCGGAGAAGAGAGCTGCGTTTGTTTATTTACATGATTGACAGCTAGACCACAGTGGAGATGTATTTGTCGGTACGCCACGAGTTACGCGACGAACTTTGATTTAATGGCCCTGCAAAGAATTTACTGTAGTTCTGGTCTTGATGCTGAGGTACATTCAGCGCTGAGAGGCAGAGATGAGAAGTGTTGGGTTCGATTCATTCCCTTAGCCATCCTCGAAGTAATTTTCCGTGGTTTCCCACTTCTACTCCAGGGAACTGCGAGTTGCTACCAAATGTAAAGCCACCGTCACCTCCTATCCCTTGTAGCCCCGATATATACTCTAGTACAGCCATCACAATGAAGCCTCCGTGGCTAAGGCGGCAGCACGCCGGCTTCTCACCGCTGGGTCTGTGGTTCAATCCCCGGTGACTCCATTTGAAATTTGCGCTGGACAAAGCGGAGGCTGACAGGTTTTTCTCCGGGTACTCCGATTTTCCCTGTCACAAGTTTCATTCCAGCAACACTTTCCACTATCATTTCATCTGTCATTCATTTACCGGTAATCTTTGCCCCAAGGGAGTGCGGCAGGCTTCGGCAGCCGGCACAGTTCATATCCTCGCCGCTAGATGGGGGCTTCATTCGTGACATTCCCTGAGCCGGTTGGTAAACTGAAAGCAGGCGGTGGACTTTTCAGAACATCCATCACAATAACACAGATCAATACAACCAAGTATATGGGGCTACATGAGTAGTGTTTTATTTAGCGGTTCTGTGACCACCTCCTCCTCCCCACCTCACAAGATGGCGACGACGCGATATCTCTCGAACCCTTGGTTGGATTTTGACGAATGAGGTGTTGTTGAACTCGGGCTGCCACCCCCTTTCCAATGGACAACATATTTCCACCCCAAAATAAAACCTACCCCTAATAGGGGGTGAAATTGTAATTTTTTTAGAGAATCTAGCTTTCCAAGTGCAACATGTGAGAGTTTGAATGCCAATATGGAATTAAACGTTGTTCTACACAAGAGACATGTATACGATGGAAAGCCAATATGAATTAACATGCATGTTTTTTGTTTTTACGCATGCCCACTCATAGCTTTTGTAAGAGGGCGGGCTTTTTAAAGATGGCGGCTGTAGTGTAACCTAACCTAGTCCAACCCACGAGGGGTGATCAAAAAGTATTTCAAGTTGCGCTTGTCGGTAGGCAAACCAATAATCAAAGAGGGTCATGTTAGGTCTTGAGGCGATAACCCATTTTGATTGATCCCTGTTGATTTGTCCCTTTGGACTGGTCCCTGTGGACGAGTTATTGTTGACGAGTCATTGTTGAGGAGTCCTTGTTGACGAGTCCCTGCGGACGGGTTATTGTTGACAGGTCATTGTTGACGAGTCATTGTTGACGGGTCATTGTTGGCGGATCATTGTTGACAGGTCATTGTTGACAGGTCCTTGTGGACGAGTCCTTGTGGACGAGTCTCTTTGGACTGATTCCTACGGACTAGCCCATGAATTTATTTAAATTATGTCAAAGGGCCTAACTACATTTTACATGTAAAGCAGTGTGTTGAACTGACGTTGTTCACCAGTCCCCCACTACTATAATGTGATAACGATATGAAAGGAAAGTGACGAAATACATGTGAACACGTATGAGATGACCTTATTACCGTCCTCCTTGTGAAACAAGTCACATCCTGTTTTGGTTCATACGTGAGAAAATGCAAGTTCATGTATAATATGACCTAACACACAGGTGTTCACCTGTGCACGTGCACGATGAGAGCTAACAAGTCACAACCTGTTTCGACAGTGGAGGGAATAAGGCTAGAGACATGTACGAGTAGTCAAATTACTCGGGCAGACAACCCCTTTCCTATGGACAACTTATTTCCAATCCAAAATAAAATCTACCCCTACTAGGGGGTGAAATAATAATGTTTAGGTAATAGTCGCTTTCCATGTGCAACATGTGGGAGTTTGTATGCCAATATGAAATTAAACTCGTTCCACATAATGTGCATGCATACAACTGAATGCCGCTATGATTAATCATTTTTGTTTTTTGTTTTACGAATGCGCAATTGCTTTTTTTGTAAGAGGGCGGGCTTTCTGAATAATGATTTATAGATACGTTTTTTTAACAAATTAACCAAAGATCCAAAAACTAATAGGTCATCGTCTTTTTAATATCTTATGAACTAAGAAGGCTAGGGACTTGTATGAGGGGTCGTTGGACTTGGGGTGACGCCTGTGCACGTGCACGATAAGAGCTAACAAGTCACAACCTCTTTTGACAGTGGTGGGAATAAGGCTAGAGACATGTACGAGTAGTCAAATTACTCGGGCAGACAACCCCTTTCCTAAGGACAACTTATTTCCACTCCAAAATAAAATCTACCCCTACTAGGGGGTGAAATAATAATTTCAGGTAATACTCGCTTTCCATGTGCAACATGTGGGAGCTTGTATGCCAATATGAAATTAAACTCGTTCCACATAAAGTGCATGCATACAACTGAATGCCGCTATGATTTATCCTTTTTTGTTTTACGAATGCGCAATTGGGGTTTTTGTAAGAGGGCGGGCATTTTGAATAATGATTTATAGATACGTTTTTTTTTAACAAATTAACCAAAGTTCCAAAAACTAATAGCTCATCGGCTTTTTAATATCTTATGAACTAAGATGGCTAGGGACTTGTATGAGGGATCGTTGGACTTGGGGTGACGCCCCGTTTTTGAATGTATTATTCACTTTTTGTCAAAAGGGCCTAAATGCACTATCGTTAATATCTCGCTAAATAATAATCACAGAGAGTCAAGTGAGGTGTCATAGGACATAAAATGGCCAACCCTTCCCCATGACCAATGAATTTACCCCCCCCAAAAAATAGCAAGGTCATTAACCTAAGATTTTATCAACTAATAATCAGAGAGGGACAAGTGAGGTGTCATAAGACTCAGGATGGCCAACCCTTTTCCATGACCAACGAATTTACCCAAAATACCCAAAACAGCAAGGTCATTGACCTAAGATTTTATAAACTTTAGTGTGTGTAGATTATTAGCCTCAAGTATTTAACGCTTGTTGTGTGTAGCGACCATCTTGTCCCAGTAACCACTGAGCAAGTTTTAACAGTCAACCCATAAAAACAGTACAGGTTAGTTGTGTGTGGTTCATGTACTTGTGTGTGTGCATTAGCATCATGCACTAGCTTTACCTTACCCTCTATAGGTAGAGCGTTATCCCTTTCCTTTCTGACATTACCAATGACCACATTCACCCACAAGTTTTACACTTAAACCATTGGCTTGTTTTGATTAAGTTTGGTTCGGTTTAGTTCGGTTTAGTTGGGTTTGATTCAGCTTGGATCAGTTTAGTTCGATATGGTCACCATTTAGGATCTTAGCTATCCTCCTTAACCAATCAATTAAAGATTGTTTACTCTTATTTCTTGAATCGATAAATCAGATTTTGTATACACCATTTGTCATTTATTATCCCATACTTACAACCTATAATCTCTCTGTAATGCAGTTTGTTCTGAAAACAAGTTCCAATGGTGAAAGACTTGTCAGTCACCATACATGTAGCCTACAATAATTCTTTCACTACCAAGCTATGTTTCATCACTCACGGTAAACATTTCACATGTCCATATCCGATTATTAGTTTATAAAATCTCAGGTCGATGATGTATTGGGTATTTTTGGGTAAATTCATTAGCCATGGGAAAGGGTTGACCATTCTAAGTCCTATGACACCTCACATGTTGATATCCGATTATTAGGATATAAAATCTCAGGTCAATGACCTTGCTGTTTTGTTTTTTTGGGGTAAATTCATTGGTCATGGGAAAGGGTTACCCATTCGTAGTCCTATGACACCTCACTTGACCCTCTCTAATGATAAGTTTATAAAATCTTAGGTCAATGACCTTGCTGTTTTGGGTATTTGGGGTAAATTCGTTGGTCATGGAAAAGGGTTGACCATCCTGAGTCTTATGACACCTCACTTGTTCTTCTCTGATTATTAGTTGATAAAATCTTATGTCAATGACCTTGCTATTTGGTTTTTTGGGGGTAAATTCATTGGTCAAGGGGAAGGGTTGGCCATTTTATGTCCTATGACACCTCACTTGACTCTCTGTGATTATTAGTTAGCGAGATATTAACGAAAGTGCAGTTAGGCCCTTTGACAAAAAATGAATAATACATTCAAAAACAGGGCGTCACCCCAAGTCCAACGACCCCTCATACTAGTCCCTAGCCTTCTTATTTCATAAGATATTAAAAAGCCGATGACCTATTAGTTTTTGGATCTTTGGTTAATTCGTAAAAAAAACGTATCTATAAATCATTATTCAAAAAAGCCCGCCCTCTTACAAAAAAAAACAATTGCGCATTCGTAAAACAAAAAAATGATAAATCATAGCGGCATTCAGTTGTATGCATGCACTTTATGTGGAACGAGTTTAATTTCATATTGGCATACAAACTCCCACATGTTGCACATGGAAAGCGAGTTTTACCTAAAAATTATTATTTCACCCCCTAGTAGGGGTAGATTTTATTTTGGAGTGGAAATAAGTTGCCCATAGGAAAGAGGTTGTCTGCCCGAGTAATTTGACTACTCGTACATGTCTCTAGCCTTCTTCCCACCACTTTCAAAACAGGTTGTGACTTGTTAGCTCTTATCGTGCACGTGCACAGGCGTCACCCCAAGTCCAACGACCCCTCATACAAGTCCCTAGCCTTCTTAGTTCATAAGATATTAAAAAGACGATGACCTATTAGTTTTTGGAACTTTGGTTAATTTGTTAAAAAAACGTATCTATAAATCATTATTCAGAAAGCCCGCCCTCTTACAAAAAAAAAAGCAATTGCGCATTCGTAAAACAAAAAACAAAAATGATAAATCCTAGCGGCATTCAGTTGTATGCATGCACTTTATGTGGAACGAGTTTAATTTCATATTGGCATACAAACTCCCACATGTTGCACATGGACAGCGATTTTTACCTAAAAATCATTATTTCACCCCCCAGTAGGGATAGATTTTATTTTGGAGTGGAAATTAGTTGTCCATAGGAAAGGGGTTGTCTGCCCGAGTGATTTGACTACTCGTACATGTCTCGAGCTTTATTCCCACCACTGTCAAAACAGGTTGTGACTTGTTAGCTCTCATCGTGCACGTGCACAGGTGAACACCTGTGTGTTAGGTCATATTACACATGAACTTGCATTTTCTCACGTATGAACCAAAACAGGATGTGATTTGTTTCACAAGGAGGACGGTAATCAGGTCATCTCACACGTGTTCACATGTATTTCGTCACTTTCCTTTCATATCGTTATCACATTATAGTAGTGGGGGACGGGTGAACAACGTCAGTTCAACACACTGCTTTACATGTAAAATGTAGTTAGGCCCTTTGACATAATTTAAATAAATTCATGGGCTAGTCCGTAGGAACCAGTCCAAAGGGACTCATCCACAAGGACTCGTCCACAAGGACTAGTCCACAATGACCTGTCAACAATGATCCGCCAACACTAACCCGTCAACAATGACTCGTCAACAATGACCTGTCAACAATAACCCGTCCGCAGGGACTCGTCAACAAAGACTCCTCAACAATGTCTCGTCAACAATAACTCGTCCACAGGGACCAGTCCAAAGGGACAAATCAACAGGGATCAATCAAAAGGGGTTATCGCCTCAAGACCTAACATGACCCTCTTTGATTATTGGTTTGCCTACCGACAAACGCCACTTGAAATACGTTTTGATCACCCCTCGTGGGTTGGACTAGGTTAGGTTACACTACAGCCGCCATCTTTAAAAAGCTCGCCCTCTTACAAAAGTTATGAGTGGGCATGCGTAAAAACAAAAAACATGCATGTTAATTCATATTGGCTTTCCACCGTATACATGTCTCTTGTGTAGAACAACGTTTAATTCCATATTGACATTCAAACTCTCACATGTTGCACTTGGAAAGCTAGATTCTCTAAAAGAATTACAATTTCACCCCCTATTAGGGGTAGGTTTTATTTTGGGGTGGAAATATGTTGTCCATTGGAAATGTGGTGTCAGCCCTAGTTTAACAACACCTCATTCGTCAAAATCTAACCAAGGGTTCGTTGATATCGCGTCGTCGCCATCTTGTGAGGTGGGGAGGTGGAGGTGGTCACAGAACCGCAAAAAAAAAAAAACACTACTTACATGACCACCGTATCACAGGGTACGTAAAATAATCAACATCGAAACAGCTACTTAACTACTCAGCTACTTAGACACACACGTATAAGCAGAGTTATTTTGTCTGAGATGCTGAAATTTAGCCTTTCGTTTACAGTTTCTCGTTGCTGTGGTATGGAACTGGGTCTTTCACAACGTACGCCCACGGATATGGTAATTGGATAATTCTTACGGAACAAAGGTACTTTGGTCGGCTATCTGAGGGGGTTTATCTCAGAGATGAAGGTTTATTGAAGCCAGGATGTTTGTGGTAATGTGACAGTAACTGCGACCCCATTCTTTAGCTAACTCATTCAATACTTCGTCCCTATGTTCTAGTGGTCGTGCCAACCCACGGTAGTGCACTGGAATTACTTATACATTTCACGGAAGAAGGCTACGTTTCCTCAAAATTGTAGATATAAAATCGTACAGCCTTAAACAAGCAGGAAACTACTTTTGCTCTGAAATTTTAAATTATGGGGCAATTCTCTAATTATGTGTGGTTACAGATCTTAAGATTAATAAATATATTCTAACAGACTTTATAAGATACAGTGCATTTTCCTACGTTTTAATAAAACGATAAATGAGGTATTCAATATTCAAGTATTCTTGGTAGAGAATTCGGGTGAATAGATTTCAACTAACTAGAAAATTGCATGACATTCCTGGCTGGTATCGTTATGAAACTCTTAGGCCTACATACAAGGGTCATCGAAAAGTAATGCCAACATTTAAAAACATGATAGCACCGAAACCCTTTATGCTAAACGTGTAATTCTTTCACTGAACGCCACCTGGTTAAGGTAAGTTTTGTTTTGGAGGGGACGTGACCTTGCTATGCGCACACTAGATGCGCAGTAGCCAAGGTCGGCCGGGGGCGCGCGCGCCATTGACTGCACCACCTGACGAACTGCACCTGATTACAAAGCTGTCATTCGATGGTTTAATCAGATTAACGAAACTGGGACTGTAGAGAAAAAATCTAGGCCAGGCCGACCACCAACATCAGCAGTGAACGCACGCTTTCGCAATGGCTGGATTGGTACGTGCAATCATTTCAGGAGTAACTGTCAAGATGGCGCAGAAATTCGCACCCGCAGGAGCTCCAAATCCTGATTTTTTTCTGGATACACAATGCTTTTAATGTACCACCAGAAAAAAATCCAAAGGGGTGAGGTAAGGAATTCATTGGCGCGCGCCCCCGGCCGACCTTGGCTACTGCGCATCTAGTGAGTGCATAGCAAGGTCACGTCCCCTCCAAAACAAAACTTACCTTAACCAGGTGGCGTTCAGTGAATGAATTACACGTTTAACATAAAGGGTTTCGGTGCTATCATGTTTTAAATTTTGGCATTATTTTTCGATGATCCTGTATGAATAAATTAGTGAAGGTGACCCTTGTTCGAGAAATGCTACATTTAGAAACCTCTACGAACATAGGCAGTGTCCTACTAATTATCCCCATCCTGAGACCTGAATAGCTAACCGTAAGTAGATAAATGTAGTTTCGGAAGACAATTTAAATACATTTTATACAACGATGGACAAATAAAGATCTCTTGCTATAAATCAACTGTTTGTGTCCGTCACTTGGCATTATTATGGTGTGGTGTGAATATAGAAAGACATATCTAGTTTTGGATTGTAAAGTAACCCCTGGCACTACAGCCCATGAAGGGCCTAGTCCTACCATGCGACCGCTGCCCAGCCATTTAGCCTGCAGATATTGGGGTGAAGCGTGGACAGCGCATCGGGTCCCCTCATACGTTAATCTTGGTTTTCATGACCGGGGAGCTGCCTCACTGTCAGACAGCTACTCAATTGTCCTCACGAGGCTGAGTGCATCCCGTTCCAGCCCTTACGTCAGTTTCTAAAATCCCTGATGGATCAAGGAATCGTACATGGGGCCTCCGGGTGAGAGGCCTCCGCTACCCCAACACCACGGGGCCGGCAGTTTTGTATTGTAACCATTATTATTAAGAGCTCCCATGACGGTATTGGATTTTATATCTTGACTATTAATATAGTTACGTGCCACCCCCCTAGTGGCACTTTTGTTAACTGGATTACGGTGGGTAGAAAACACAACACCAATTACTGCTTCAAAGAGAAGTTAGCTTTATTGCTTGCAGGAAGATACAGCACTCATCAGTAAATACAAGCAATTATTACCTTACTCCAGTTTCCTCACGGCGAGAACACTTCCCCTTTCACTTGTCAGTAAGCCGCAGAAGTTAATCCCTCGTAATGAGGTGGCCCCGTGCGTTGGCTGGAAATATCTGCACTCAGCCTGTCACCGTACTACACACTGTTTCACAATGCACCACAATCACTTCTGTCGCACTGGAAAAAAACGCACTCGTTCAAGACACAGTTCCTCTGTAGGCTTCTCACTTCCTCGCTTTCAAGAGAATCAGCTTCACTAGGGGTTTCGCAAGTCACCACACTTCTGTCGCTCAGGATAAACGCTCGCACTAGCTCATAAAAACACAACAACAACTGCTTGACGGGTCGCTCTTATATAGCAGGCCGGTGACTCAATAAATGCTTCTAGACCCATCCGGGGTAACAGCTTCTCGAGGCTTCCATCGCTGGCTCAGTCACGAATATTCTGGACCATCCCTTTGTCCAGTAGTCCTGTTGCATAAGGCGCACGCAATACACTGAGGGAGAGCAGCCCAGCCCTGGGGCAGTTGTGACTCATGCGGCGAGCGATGAAACGAACTCACAGCCGTAACACGACCCCCGATCAATCATTGGCCCGTCTGTGTCCCTCCGTAGGCTGCCAGGCGATCTCGATGCACGATCTTCATCTTCGCCCTCGGGCTCCGCTGGATCCTGTAGACGACATCGTTGATCCGTTTCACGACTCGGTACGGGCCCTCCCAGGACTTCTGCAGTTTGGGTGACAGGCCTTTCTTCCGTAATGGGTTGAAGAGCCAGAGCAGGTCGTCCTCGTGGAATCCGCCAGCATCCGTCTGTTGGTCGTATCGACTCTTCATTCGGTCGGTCTCGATCCGCAGTTTCCTCCTCGCGAACGCGTGCACGTCCTCCAGTTGGTCGACCAGTTCATGACAATACTGGCTTACCGGGACCGGATCATTCCCAGGTCGGCCAAAGGCAAGCTCGACAGGTAGACGAAGCTCCCTCCCGAACATGGCCCGGGCTGGCGTGCACCCGGTGGCTTCATGCATGGCGGCGCGGTAGGCCAGGAGAAATAGAGGAAGATGTTTGTCCCAATCCCTCTGGTGCTCGCTGACGACTATTCGGACATGGTTTTCGATGGTGCGATTGAATCGCTCTACCATCCCGTTGGACTGAGGGTGTAACGGCGTTGTCCTTGTCTTCCGGATTCCTAGCAGCTGGCATAGGTTCTGGAACACCTGCGGCTCGAAGTTCCTCCCTTGGTCGGAGTGTAGCTCCAGGGGTATTCCGTACCTGCTGACGAATTCCTTCACCAGGGTCTCTGCGATCGTCGCGGCTTCTTGGTTAGGGAGCGCATACGCCTCCGGCCATTTGGTAAAGTAGTCGCTGACGACCAATATGTAGCGGTTCCCTGCCTCGCTTAACGGGAATGGCCCAGCAACATCGGTGGCCACTCTCTCCATGGTGCCGCCCTCGTTATAGGTCTTCAGTGGACCCCGTCGTCTACGTTCTGGGCCCTTGCTGGCTGCGCAATCGTGGCACCTCGCGCAGTGGTTCTCCACGTCAGTTCGGCATCCGGTCCAGTAGAACCGCTCTCTCAGCTTCTCCAGGGTCTTCTTTATCCCTAGGTGTCCACCAGATGATCCTCCATGGACTTCCTTCAGGACTTCCTCCGTCATAGCCTTTGGAACGACGACTTGTTCCCGAGATGTCTTCCCGTCGGTGCTCTCAAAAGTACGGCATATGAGGCCATCCCTCACAACCAGCGAGTCCCACAGCGCCCAGTAAGACTTAAACTTTGGGCTGCAGTCACTCACAATGTTCCACCCGGGTCTGGGGACACAGGCCCTCTTCCATTCGGCTATCAGTCCCAGGTCATCATCTTCTGCTTGTGCCCGCGTGAAAGATTCGCGGCTCCAGCCCCGTTGAAGTTCCACGGTAGTCCTTCGGCACTGTATCCCGGTGTTCTCCTCCCTTCGGGCACAGAAGGTGCAGTCTTCGGGGCACGGTCTTCGTGACAGGGCGTCGGCGTTAGAATGCAGTTGGCCTTTCCTGTGCTGAATCTCACAGTTGTACTGTTGAAGCCTCTCTAACCACCGCGCGAGATGACCCTCGGGCTGCTTGAAGTTGAGGAGCCACCGCAGGGATGCATGGTCGGTCCTGATGAGAATTTCTTGCCCGTACAGGTACTTGTGGAAGTGTTCAATGGTCTTCACGATGACGAGCAGCTCCTTCCTGGTGACGCAGTAGTTCCTCTCTGGCTCTGACAAGGCCTTGCTGAAGTAGGCCACTACTCTCTCCTCGCCGTCCACTACTTGCGACAGGCTCCCCCCTATGCCAAAGTCGCTGGCATCGGTATCGACGATGAACCTTGTTCCAGGTCTGGGGTAGGCCAGAATAGGCGCGGTGCACAGAGCCTGCTTGAGTTGTTGGAAGGCACTGTGGCATTCTGCTGTCCACGTGAAGAGTTGGTCCTTCTCAGTCAGTCGATGTAAAGGTTTGGCGATGTCGGCGAATCCTCTCACGAAGTGACGGTAATAAGTGCAGAGTCCCAGGAAGCTTATTAGTTGGGACTTGTCCTTCGGAACTGGCCACTCCCTCACAGCTGCGGTCTTCTCTGGGTCGGTGCGCACCCCTTCCTCGGAGACGATATGCCCAAGGTACTGGACCTGCTTCTGGATGAGCTGACACTTCTTGGGGTTCAACTTCAGCTGGGCAGCCCGTAGCTTCATCAAGATCTCCTTCAGGTTGCTGTAGTGCTCCTCGAAGCTTCTTCCTAGAACGATGACGTCGTCTAGGTAGACCAGGCAGATCTTCCAATCTAGTCCCCTCAGAATGGACTCCATTAGCCTTTCGAAGGTCGCAGGGGCGTTGCACAGACCAAATGGCATGACGGTGAACTGCCAGAGCCCGCTGCCCACAGAGAACGCCGTTTTTTCGCGGTCCTTAGGGTGGACCTCCACCTGCCAGTAGCCACTCTTCAAATCCAAGGTGGAGAACCATCTTGATCCAGATATGTTGTCCAGCGTGTCGTCGATCTGGGGTAGAGGGTAGCTGTCCTTCTTCGTGACGTCGTTCACCCGCCTGTAGTCCACGCAGAACCTGGTGGAACCGTCCTTCTTCTTCACTAGCACGACCGGGGAACTCCAAGGACTATGTGATGGTTCGATCACCCCTTGCTCCTTCATCTCTTCTACCATCCGGTCGACTTTGGCTTGCTTGGCGAGCGGGACACGTCGGAATGTGGCCCTAATCGGTGTGCTGTCCCCAACGTCGATTCTGTGCTGGACCAAGCTTGTCCTACCGAAGTCTTTGCTCCCCACGGAGAAGACATCCTGGAATTCGCGTAGCAGGTCCTGAAGTTGGCGTGATTGCTCCTCGTCTAAATGGTCCTGGGATCCTTGGTACAGCTTCTGTAGTTCTTCTGGCGGGGCGCGTCTTCTTCGGTTGTGCGTCTGCAGGTGTCCGTCCGTCGTGTCTGTGATGCGGGCAATCCAGGTAACGGGCTCGCAGACTCCTAGGTTGGTGTCCCGGTGAACCGTAATATCGTAGTCGTTCAGGTTGGACAGGCGGACGTACGGCCGAGACGTCGTGTTGATGAGAGTCTTGGCAACTAGCAATCCTTTTGTCTGGATGTCCTCATATTTTGGCTCGATGACAGCCGCCACTCCCTCAGCAGTTCCGTCGACAATTACGGCAGCGCTGACTTCCGTCCTGGCGGGAACGATGACGTCCTCTCTCAGCCTTACTCGTCGTGCTGCGACGGCTTCGTGTGCTGGTTGCAAAGCAAGTTCCTCACTTCCGAAGTGCAGAGGGTTGGTACTCAGATCCAAGATGATGTTGTTCTGGTCCAGGAAGTCCAGTCCGATGATCACTTCATTTGAAACGTCAGCCACAAGCACTGGATGCTTTATCGCCCGTCGACCAACGACGAACTCCAGTGATGCTTCGCCATGTACCGGTGCGATCTCTCCGGTCGCGGTTATTAGCTGGAGGTTCCTTTGTGTGGGTTGCACTCTCCACTTCGGGATCACGGTGGGGCTGACGTTGGTCCTCGATGCTCCCGTGTCGATTAGCATGGGCCATCTCACTCCGTAGATAACTCCGTCGACCATCAGGCTGCTATTGTCCCTCCGTAACTTCGTCACACGGACTTGGACTGCCGGGGCTTGACGACTGTCACAAGCCAACCTTTGCCCCCCAAGGCTGGCTAATACTCGTTTCTCTGGGCCGCGCGGTTTTCAGACGACTGACTTACCGTCGGATACCCTCGGCGGCGGCGATCACCGCTGTCCTTGCTCAGGTGGCCTTTCTTACCGCAGGTCCAGCAGGTCGGTAGTTCTCTTCCGGGCCGCCTCTCCGGTTGTCTTCCGGCTGTGTCGTTGCTGGTAGTGCCGCGACTATCGATGAAACGGCTTAGCGCCTCCATCATTTCGTCGGCCAGGGGCTTGATCTCGTTGGTTTTTGCTGGTTCGTCGACGTCCACTTGACGCACCCGCGCATGCATTCTAGATGCCTGTTTCCCCGTCTCGAACTCAAGTGCGTGGCTCAGCGCATCTGCCAGGGTCTTATTGCGCGCGAGTCGCAGCGCCTGTTGAGTGTCCGAGTCCCGTAGTCCGTCGGTGAAGGTCTGCGTCGCAATCTGTTCCAGAAAGTCGGCCGGCGCTGTTGGGTAGGCGAGCCTTACGAGGCGTGCGATGTCCATCTCGAACTCCTGCATGGTTTCCGCGTTCTTTTGTACCCGGGTCCGGAGCTGCATCTGGTAGACCTGCTGAAGATGGCTATCCCCATAGCGGGACTCCATATGGGCGATCAGTGAAGCGTAGTCCTGGGATCCAGTCGGGATGGCCTGAAGGACGTTAAGGGCGTCCCCTCTCAGCGCTACAATGAGAGCTGTAGCCTTCTCCGTGCTGTTCCAGTTGTTTATGGAACAGGCTGCCTCGAACTGACGTAAATAGGTGCTCCACGGGACCTTTCCGTCGAAGGTTGGGGGCGTCACTTTGCTCTGTCCCGTTCCTGATGTCCCCGGTGTACCTGAGGGCGGGCGTCGGCGCAACTCGGCAACTTCCTCTTGAAGGGCGTTGAATTTCTCTTCCATCCCCGTGAGTGGGCGTTGGCGCAGTTCGGCAACTTCCTCTTGTAGGGCTTTGACTCTCTCATCCACCCCGGTCGGCGGGCGTCGGCGCAGCTCGGCGACTTCCTCTTGTAGGGCTTTGAATCTATCTTCTATCCCTGTGGGCGGGTGTCGGCGCAGCTCAGCAAATTCCTTTTGTAGAGCGTAGAATCTCTCTTCCAACCCCGTCAGCGGGCGTCGGCGTAGCTCGGCAACTTCTTCTTTTAAGGCGTCGAACTTCTTTTCCACTGCCGTGACTTCCTCACGCAGACCCAGTTCTAATTTCTTCAAGTCCTGTGCTAACTTATTCTGCCCGTCTTCCATCTTCTTCTGGCCGTCCTCTATCTTCTTGGTTAAATTCTTCTGGCCATCTTCTAATTAAGCAGTTAGGTCCTCGGCTAACTTCTTCTGGCCGTCTTCTAGTTTGGCAGTTAGGTCCTCGGCCAACTTCTTCTGGCCGACCTCCATTTTCTTCTGGCCGTCCTCCATCTTCTTCTGGCCGTCCTCCATCTTCTTCAGGTCCTCCGCTAACTTATTTTGACCGTCTTCCATCTTCTTCTGGCCGTCTTCTAATTTGGCAATTAGGTCCTTGGTTAAATTCTGCTGTCCGTCTTCTAATTTGGCAGTTAGGTCCTTGGTTAAATTCTTCTGGCCGTCTTCTATCTTGGTTTCCATGCCACTTAACTTTTCTAGCAATGCTGCGAATTGCTCTTCCATTTTAGATGTTTGTCTTGTAAGGGGCATGCGCTCACAGGAAAATTTTAAAAAAATGACCTGCTCGGGTTTTGAAACCAGGACCGTCAGGTGTTGTGCTTGTGCTTGAGTTCGTAATCCGGCTTCTGACACCAGTTGTTACGTGCCACCCCCCCCCCCCCCCTAGTTGCACTTTTGTTAACTGGATTAAGGTGGGTAGAAAACCCAACACCAATTACTGCTTTAAAGAGAAGTTAGCTTTATTGCTTGCAGGAAGATACAGCACTCATCAGTAAATACATGCAATTATTACCTTACTCCAGTTTCCTCACGGCGAGAACACTTCCCCTTTCACTTGTCAGTAAGCCGCAGAAGTTAATCCCTCGTAATGAGGTGGCCCCGTGCGTTGGCTGGAAATATCTGCACTCAGCCTGTCACCGTACTACACACTGTTTCACAATGCACCACAATCACTTCTGTCGCACTGGAAAAAAACGCACTCGTTCAAGACACAGTTCCTCTGTAGGCTTCTCACTTCCTCGCTTTCAAGAGAATCAGCTTCACTAGGGGTTTCGCAAGTCACCACACTTCTGTCGCTCAGGATAAACGCTCGCACTAGCTCATAAAAACACAACAACAACTGCTTGACGGGTCGCTCTTATATAGCAGGCCGGTGACTCAATAAATGCTTCTAGACCCATCCGGGGTAACAGCTTCTCGAGGCTTCCATCGCTGGCTCAGTCACGAATATTCTGGACCATCCCTTTGTCCAGTAGTCCTGTTGCATAAGGCGCACGCAATACACTGAGGGAGAGCAGCCCAGCCCTGGGGCAGTTGTGACTCATGCGGCGAGCGATGAAACGAACTCACAGCCGTAACAATATGTTATCTACTAGCTTTCTGATAGTGCGGACACTGGGTCCATACATGACCCGTGGGGGGTAGACGCAATGCCACATTTCTTTATCAACACAGGCATTGCCCTAAATATTATTTTATTACCCTTCGTACACCAAGACCACGTTGCGTTGGTGAGGCTGCAGAAGGTCCAGTGACTGGAAGTTCGAATCTCGGCGAGGAAAGCGCTATACGTTTTGTGTTTTTCCACGGGTTTCCCTCACTTTCCCAAGAACACGCCGGGATGACACATTATTTGATATTCCAGGGAACCTACTTCATCCCTGGGCCCAAAGAGTATAGCTACACACACTTCTATGGTCACCACAAACACACAAGTTATCAGACATGAACATGGAGCTGACGACTAAGATATTCTAAGCTCCAAAATGAATTAGCCTATCAAAACAAAGTAATTATTGTTATAATAATTATAAGTAATTTTAGCTTATTTTCATTTATAAAAAATAGGCTTAAGAGATCACCTTTTGTCCGTGTGTATGTGTGTGCGTTCGTGTGTGTGCCCCCCCTCCCCTTAATAACTTCTAAACGGCACGAGCGATTTCAATCAAACTCGGTAAGGTCATAGTACTAATTTGTCCGACCCCGACCGAGCCTTTCAAATTTTATTATGTCTCACAAATCCAACATGGCGGCTGTGCGAAATATTTCACTGGCATTCCATATCTCCGAAACTATTACAGATAACACCTTACATTTTGTACGGGGATAAAGGGCGCAAAGATCTACTTAAATAATAATCCAACATGGCAACCATCCGAAATATTTAGATGGTTCTCAGTATCTCCGAATCTACAGTATTACAGCATTCAAACTGAAATGTTGTATGTTGATAGAGGCAAGTAACATAAGTAGTATACAGTATATGATAATAGGATGTATAGTTCTTCACGGAACTAGTTTCTTTTACATCACTGTGCCCTTCGAAGAGCGCGATTGAACCTATCCAGCTGATCTTGCTGTCTTATCTTAGCTCCATTTTCTCATTATGACTCTTCCTGGCTCCTGCGTCCAGGTTCTGTTGTTTGTAATGTTTGGGTGGTCCTGAATTTAGTCCTGTATGACCTGAGATATCTATGACCTCAAGGTCATTTTCAACTTCAAGCAGCCAGTTGTTCGTGACTCTCATTCACAGAGTAAGATTTAAATTTCTATTAATCATGCTGTGATCACTCATTCTCAGAATATGTCCATAAAATTAAAAGAGTCTCTCCATGATTGTGTCAGAGATTTTCTACGAATGCGCATAAAGCTCCTGCGATTTCCTTTTGATCCTAATTCACTCAGTTTAATTTGAGCCTAATTGTTTCCTCAAGATTTTTCTTTCTTGTTTTTTTTTATATCTTTAATATTAGTGATCTGCCCCAATGGCACATAGCCTAGTGCCTCAGGTTTAATTACCGTGTCGTAACTTTGCTTTACGGGAGATGGATTTCTTATTACACCTATTCCATGTGATTATGTACGCCCTTTGCAATATAGAGATTCTCTTTTTGTTTGCATCACGATTCAGGCCTGAAGGTTAGAAACTTCTTCCAGGTATTTGAATTGACACCTGAGTTACTTTGTCGAACCGGATTATTATTATTATTATTAATATTGTTATTATTATTATTATTATTATTATTATTTCATGTTTGGGTTGTATATTATATTATTCCCTTGTTGTATTACGTGGCAACAATCGCTGTCTAGGAGTTATTTTAACCAAATTTAAAAAAAAGTATGGTCAAAATTCTCCTTAAACTTTTGGATAGACAAGAGATTTTTGAAGTTCGATGAAACATTAATGGGAGAGAGAGAAAAAGAAGTAGGGTTTTATAAGGTGTGTCTGTCAGGAAGAACACCAGCTATAGTACTTTTTTTTAGCGTATGGCTTTTAGTGCCGGGAGTGTCCGAGGACATGTTCGGCTCGCCAGTTTTTCTAGCTGCTTCGAGACGGCACCCAATGTGTGAGCTACAAGTACCGTTGGGGAGGGAAGTTGGAATTTAAGGACGAGGAGTTGGAAGGTAGCGGCTGTGGCCTATAGTGAGGGACCAACCCAGGCATTTGCCTGGAAGGAAGATGGGAAACCACAGAAGACCATCTTCAAGGTTGCCGGCGGGGGGATTCGAACCTCCTCGCCTCCCGGATGTGAGGGACTGCCAGCAGTCATGCCGTAACGACCACGGCTAACTCACCCGGTAGCTATAGTACTGAGGGTAGGACTATGCCAGGAAAGTCATGGAACCTAATGAAGGATGTGCCCTACGTTCATGAAATTATTAATGTGATCTAAGGAACTTGGGGGAGGGGGAGGGTTGAGGGGAGGGGGGGGGGGGGAGATAGAGTAGACAAGGTACCCAGGGAATGTGATATTACCCTTGCTGTGAGTCAACTTTGAATAGATATCTTTAAGTTAACTTTTCAGATATTCTTAATTATACGTTTATGTATCTTTGAATAGTATGGCAACTAATTACAAAGCTCAATAAAAGTCAACATTAAAGAACGAACTATAGAACTTATTGAAATGAAAGCTGTAATACAAACGTCAAGAAGAGAACACATTCTTTGAATGAAATCCTAATTGTGTCCGTGAATAAAGTAAGCATTCTCACTGAACAAATTGAATTTTCGGCTCATACTTTGCATTTATCCCGCATGAGTTGCATATAGAGTAAATACATCCTCAGTTTAATGTCCGTTACGGGTTGGCGTCAAAAGTGATTGGGTGAAGAGCGTACCAATTCAAGACACCCCTAAGCAAGAAGAGGTAACCTAACATTTTGTGCAATCTGTACACACCTTTCGACAACATAAGGCCAGATGTGAGGAGTGCTTGGTGACTGAATTGCCTAATCTGAGAATATCTTGAGGGGAGACGAATACATTGCTGATGTGAATGTGTCTCAATCAAGCAAGGATATCACATGACACTCACTTTCATTTCGGCCGTGGAGACATAAACTCACTCCCTCCGACCAGGAGTATGCATGGTTGATTCTCTTCAGAACTTTGTCTCACTCCACTGGATTTTCTTGACCCAGGATGTGCTAACATTGATTTCATGCTGCTGATTCCAATGTTATTAACAAGGGAAGTATCAGGTAAAACAGGTCGAAACCTATCTTGCAACTTTGTAGACACAATCGTTGTACTATAAGAGGACAATGTGTGGAAAATCAGCCGCCAGATTGAACTGCAAGACTCCAAAATCGTACCTGTCCTCCTGTTACACAGGCATGACGGCTGGTGGAGCTGGACATCACTGTGGCACTCGGAGTAGTAGCGAGGTGGGGCGTATATGGTGACTGGAGCATGCGGTTGCTTCCCACCATCCTTGAGTGGTGGGGCGGTCGGGGCTGTCCATTCCAACATGTACTGTACTCGCTACCTCCCATTGATTTATATGAGAGATTTGTCACATAATTTCGGAGCCTTGCAGTTCAATCTGGCAGCTGAATTCCGCACATTATCCTCTTAAAGTACAACACTTGCGTCCACAAAGTTTCAAGATAGCTTTCGACCTGTCTTACCTGATATTCCCTTGTGTGTTATTCTTCACGGAACTTCGAGTTAGTGTAATTTACGCCAATGTTAGCCTGTCTGTCTGTTAGGTAGTCAGCCCGAAGGCTGGTTGGATCCTCAAAAAGTACCGCCGTTAGGTTATGTGAGTAGATACCCACAAAAACCCAAGGCAGCGCTAAATTGAGGCGTACTAGGCAAGAAGAGGAGTGAGGTAGTTTGCCATTGCTTTCCTCACTGAGTCAGAAGGTAGTACTAACCCTATGAGTAGAACTTTTCACAGCAATCACAGGCACTGACTGTGCCCCGAATGTCATTACTAAGCACCACCCATACCTCAGTAGCTTCCATATAATCCCAGCCATGAGTGAGACTGAGACATCGGTGAAAAGCCACCTTAGCCTACTTTTCACATTTTGCGAAAATGAAATGTGTGAGTGTCTGTCCATCCACCTGTCTGTCCAAGACTTCATTTTGGGGCGACTAACTATTTTGTGGTTTCTATATCTGTATTGCTATTGTCCGGCTCTGTGGCTAAATGGTTAGCGCGCTAGGCTTTGGCCCAAAAAGTCCCGGGTTCGATTCCCGGCCGAGCCATCAGGGATTTTAATCTCCTGGGGTTAATTCCCGTGGCTCGGGGACTGGGTGTGTGTTCCGTCTTCATCATCACTTCATCCTCATTACGATGCTCAGGTCGCCCACGGGTGTCAACTAGAAAGACCTGCACTCGTCCTCTTCGGAGGCCACACAATCATCATCATCATCATTGCTATGTTCATACGACCTGCTATCATATTTCATGTAGACCACTTAAGCCATATTTTCTGCCCGGTATTACTTTGGTGAGAATAACGAGGCAACTTAGTAGTCAGTTTTACTACTGTAATTTGATGCTGCACTATCATGGCTGTTCTTAACAATTGACGTTACTGGCTATTACTTGCACCCTTACCCTGGCTGGGTTTGGCACGTCTTTAACTCGTTCTATTTTCCTTCTGTCGGCATTCAATGCGGACGTACTCTCGTGGGGGCTTCCCCCGCCCAAGAAGGTGCCTGCACCTTTTCATTGTTCCCATAAGCTCGGTTCTTTATACATTTTCCCTTGGGACGACACTGCATACCTGTGGATTTTATCTATGTGATTATTTACATTCACAAGGGGCATGTTTCGCGGGGGATATGGCTAATACTCTCTACAAAATGTCTGTTAGGATGTTCATCTTAACGTGCATTAATTATTGCAGGTAAGATGAATGACCACAGTGCATCAAAGTTAAGTACCAATATATGTTTTTGTACATACGGTATTGATTGACTAACGTTTCCCAGCCCACCTTAGTGCACCCTTCACGATGGCTCATTGAGTGCATGGAGAGCGACCTTCTCAAGCGGAGCTCAATTCACAGCCTTCTCAACAAAAAGCTCTCGAGGTTTAGCCCCCGAGGCACACAGAACATAGCAGGCAGTGGCAAGTGTTCTCAAGCATTCGCCCAGACCGAGCCTCGAGATGAGTGTCCTCCACACAAGACAACACAGCGCGACACCATCACCCTGCTGGGTAACAAGTAATTGGTGTGAAAATTAAAGACAAGGGACACTCTCGAATAAATGAAGCCTGAAACGGCCAACGGCAGCCATGAGTGCCCTTTGGCACGACCACTTGGTGCCATTAACGCCAGTTAATGATGGCAGGGCAAATGCACGCAAGCCCCGCGTATTCCAAGCATGATACGGCCTACATAAATTACTTTTTATTGTACTTGACTGAATCTTCAGGGTATTTATGGTATCCTGCAAACACGAAGCGGAGCTTAACAACATTCTACTCTAGGAATACCAGACAAATGTCCCTTAGTCTAAGTAGGAAAACACTTCCCCTTATCAGATAGATTCGTGACTTCCATCCAAGGGAGGGACAATTACAGCAACCATAACAATGATAACAGTAAATTAATAAATAAATATTTATAGTAATAACAATAATAATAATAATAGTAATAATAATAATAACAATAAATTAGGGTCGACCGTCATTGTTCATTAACAAGATCATTTGATGCAAGGTACACCTCATAACAACTTACTTCTATTTGTCTCTCTCTATTCATTAATCCCTAGTTTATGCAAATCTATTATTATTATTATTATTATTATTATTATTAGTCTATTATTATTATTATTATTATTATTATTTTAGTCAGAATTGGTATGCGTATGTACTAGCATATTAATTATTAGGGAATTAGATTTCGAATTAGAAGGTCCAATATTTTAGTGCGCTAAGTTAGGTGTTTTTGGTGAAAGTGTGCACGTTATTGTGGCCAAGCTACCATACACTACGGCCCAATATCTCAACTGAAGCATCATCTATCTTAATACTTTTAGCACGATATACTGAATTTTAAAAACAGAGTGTAGTCTTCATCTTCAAGGTCTAGCCCAATTTCCTTAGCTGTCATTTCTGAATATAGAGCATCAAAGCCCTCGGTCCAGTGAATTCGCATTCGCATTACGTGACCTCACTAAGTTGCACAGGCTACGGTTTTAATTCCTAATCTTTCATTTTTAACATTTGTACCATGAATCTGTTATCATCAATTTAGGAGATCCCCTTTTATAATCGAGTTATCTCGTGAACTGCAAAATCACTGTGCACAGTGATATTACCTATGCGGTAACCACAGAGAATGTACATACTCATCCAGACGTATTTGGTGTCAGTACCTCCCCTTTAGGACCGAGGGCATAATAAATGGAAGAAGTACATCTCAAGTTCACTTTGTGGAAGAGAGACAGTTTAAGTGTAAATTACCATTGAATTCTTTCTTGATCTTCCTGAAAAGGGGCATTTATTTAAAATCTGTAGAACTATGCTGTCTTTCTAGAAATATGTGAAACCATTTTATGAATTTACTAGCAACCCGACCCGGCTTCGCCCGGGAACAGTTATGAATTCATTACGTAATAAGCGCTTTTTTATGTCAATGAACAACGGCCAATATCCGTTTCACGTCTCGGCATAATGGGTTAAAATCACTGAATGGACTATTAATTATATTATCATGGAGACGCATGTGCAACAAATTCTTGTCAGACGTAATTTAAGAATGGCGAGGTGCATGAAACACAAATCCCCCTTCCGTCCAATCTTAACTTGACTGCGAATTTTGCGGAACGTAAAGTTCACAGGCGAAATGAAGAAAAGCCGAGTTGCACTTCCAGGGAAACTCCAAACACAACCACTCTTCTCTAAAGTTTTTAACTAAACACGACTCGACAGTTTGCTGCTGGCTGTATCTGGGGCAATAAGCTCGTCCGTTAGCTAAGCTGTAACTGGGGTGATAGACTTGCCCCTAGCTATCTCGTAAACTGTCGCCTCAGTAACTGAATGGAGATTGTTGGAAGAAATGAAAACGTAAAACACTTATAGTAGGCGATGTATTGAAGATAGATATATGCTCTCCCGGGCTTTTATGTAGAAATGTTCATGCTGAATAATTCATACACTCATAGTACGGTATATAGATATTTTTAACGGTTTGCCCAGCGTAAGCTTAAAAAACGCACGGACAACAGTTTTTTTTGGACCTTTTCACTGAAATCGTTAGTGCTTGACTTCCTTTGGTCATAAATAAATTATTTTCTACAGAAACCTTTCTCGAGATATCTTTTACAGTATGGTGAAAACCGCATCAAAATCCATTCAGTGGTTCTCGAGATTACCGGTGACATCCAAGAATCGGGGACTTTGTTTTATACTAATTAGAAATTATACGCCAGTCAGTATAATTTAATATAATATAATCCTCCTTCCGCCCATTCTTAAACTGACTGTGAATTTTGCGGAACGAAAAGTTCACAGGCGAAATGAGAGTTGCACTTCCAGGGAATGGCGAGGTGAATGAAATGCAAATCCCTCTTCCGTCCAATCTTAACTTGACTGTGTTTCACAGGCGAAATGAAGAAAACCCAAGTTGCACTTCCTGGGAAACTCCAAACACAACCATACTTCTCAGAAGTCTCTACTCAACACGACTCGACGGTTTGCTGCTGGCTGTATCTGGGGCTATAGGTTCGCCCGCTAGCTAGGCTGTAACAGGGATGATAGAATCGCCCTTAACTAGCTCGTAAACTGTCGCCTCAGTAGTTGAATGGACATGGTTGAAAGAAATTAAAACGTAAAAACACTTATAGTGGGCGATGTATTGAAGATAGACATATGCTCTCGCGGACTTTTTTGTAGAACTTTTTAAGCTGAACAATTCTTACACTCATAGTATTTAGATATTTTTAACGGTTTGCCCAGCGTAAGCTTACAAAGCGACTTTTCCACTGAAATCGTTATTGCTCGGCTGCCTTTGATCATAAATAAATTATTTTCTACAGAAATTATCTTCGTGTTATCCTTTACAGAATGATGAAAACCGCATCAAAATCCATCCAGTGGTTCTCGAGTTTACCCGTAACATCCAAGAATCGGGGACTTGGTTTTAAACTAAGTAGAGATAATCTGTGGGTTGATGCCATATCATTGATAATACAATTAGGATGTTTCATGGAGAAAACCTGGTTTTCGACTGTTTATGAAGGAACACTTTCACAGTATTTACACTGTCACTTTAAGCATGGGGATGTTCCAGTTTATTTGTTTAGCACTGTGGGGTTAGTTCGCATTTGCGAAGGCTACAAAAGCCAGTAAGTTATTAATTTCATTTTACGTATTCGTCGAGAGTAAAAGAAAGTGAAACGTATTTCTTTCTTAACCTATAAATGTGACATGTGTTTAAACGTGTTCTTTGTTTCTTTGTTTAAATCTTTATCAACTGCTTTCTTAAATTATTTATTATATTCTACACTGACTTGTTCTGTATTCAGAAATACAAGGTTGTAAGACACTTTTCTTTAGGCCTGTTACAGTGAAATTCGCAACACCGATTTCTATAAATGTTTGATTTAGAGTGACAGCCATCTTTCTACTTAATTCCCTTCTCATTGGTCACCTCTTCTGCCGACCAATCACAGTTCTCCGTTCATCGATCCTTCTAGAATGCTCCCGTCTGCTGCTATTTAAGCAGCTGCATTTTTCCTAGCTCTTCACGATTACGACAACAGTCAAATCATCAACTAACTGTCGCCGCTTCTCAGTCCAACGGACTTCGAGATTACGTCGAAACCTTCGACATGCAAACACACCAGAGCTAGCCAACGTACTTGGAGAGTAACTTAGTCCAATGTAGAACTTGCACTTATTCTTCAAATCAAGTTTCCTGCTATGTAACTCTAACCTTCTTCAAGCTTCATCGACAACATGATGACTTTTTTAAAGGGTTTTTAATTCTACAAGTGATTTCCTATGTCCAAAGTGTTCTTCACATGGCGACATTTAAAGCTAGTTGCTTTTCACTACAAATGTTAATCCTCCTGGCGAGGTATCTGGTTTAAGGGCCACTTGGTCTTTAATATTTTCAACTGTTTCTCTACTCATGGCTAAATCAACCCAAGGAAACTTCTCTTCAGGAAACAACAAAGGATAAGTAAACATGTGCTATTTACTCTCGCCGTATGAATCCTCAAGTAAAACTTAATTACAATCTTTTCTTCAGGGCTCTGTTATCAGGCTGCTCAACTTTGCTTTTGGAGCCTTTCAGCTCAGTAATCTCTGTGCCAAGTGTTATTATTCCAAGGCTTTAAAATTGCCTTTTTGTGGACGAGATAACTTGTCAATTATACATAATCAGTTCTTCACTTTGCTTTTCTTGCTTGTCTGCATTTAAGTTTACTTGTAATGCACACAAGTTTCGTGCTAGACCGTACATTGCAACTTCGCTTTCAAAAACCAGTTGATATGCTAACTGCTAATTGTTTGCATTGTTGTTTGTTCAAAGGTAAAATTTTTAAATTTATACGCAAATATTTATGGGCTTGTCCCTATTTGTTAACTATTTATTTACACTGTTAATAAAATTGCACTATTTAAGCAACTTGATCTCTCTTTAAATTGCTTTGTTTTCCCTTAATGATTAAACCTGTCTTTGTAACGCTCAACTTAAACTCAAAGAATCCTTTTGAGTTCTCTCCGATACGGGAGGTCTTAAATCGATCGATCCTTACCAGGGTTGATTATGAATTTCTTCAAAAATAATATCTTACCAACCTTCCCACTACAAGATGACACCCTTGCCATGAGCCACTTCGACTAAAATAGTTCCTCACAGGTAGCAATACAAACACACTGTATCATTTTGCTGTGTCATTTGGTTCAAGCCAGCAGTTTGCCAATTTCTAGCAAGCTGTGGTATGCTAAGTTAGTGAGTCTAAAGGTCCTGGTGGTCCTCGTTCGAACGGCATTCTCATGCATTTCTACCACTCATTATTCCTCTTGAAGCGGGATCAGGGTAGTTGAAATGAGTTGTTATGTGGCGGATAGTTTTTATGGCTGGATGTCAACCTCATTAAATGATCATCTAGAATGTAGACTATTGGTGTCTAATTTAATTCAATTGTTTTCATAATCCCAAGATGGCGGCTGTGATTTTTTGTTTTGTTTCCTAGTCATGGGATCGAAGTGAACGTTTGAACAATCGAACGTACCCAATAATCGTCATCTAATGGTTCATAACTCTATGGCCTACATGTATAACAGTCCAGCATGGTGACCATCCTTAATATTTAGACGGTTCTGAATAACTACGATTCTGTTACAGAAATCAAACTGAAATTGTGTATGTTAATGTAGGTTATTTACATAAGTTCACATTATGTGACTTCAATAACCTGGTAGGACAAACCCAACATGGCGGTGAGGCGAAATATTGATATATAAATGGATTTTATCTCGCGAATTTTCATCTGAGCGCTGTGAAGCCTGGCACGGTATATCTTCATAAAAGCCATTATATACTGACGTATAATTGAATGGAATATTATGAGAACTTAAAGATGGCGTCTGTGCAATTTTTAAAAATCTCGTTTTATTTTTATGTGTCCTAATCAAGCAATTCTCCATCTCTTGATGAATACAATACTTTTGCATTTGTCAGTTGGCACAGGCTAGAGTAAAAGGTGGCTTTTCACCGATGTCTCAGTCTCACTCATGGCTGTGATTATATGGAAGCTACTGAGGTATGGGTGGTGCTTAGAAATGGCATTCGGGGCACAGTCAGTGCCTGTGAATGCTGTGAAAGGTTCAACTCGTAGGGTTAGGACTACTGTTCTGACTCAGTGAGGAAAGCAATGGCAAACTACCTCACTCCTCTTCTTGCCTAGAACGCCTCAACATAGCGCTGCCTTGGGTTTTTGTGGGTATCTACTCACATAACGTAACGGCGGTACTTTTTGAGGATCCAACCAGCCTTCGGGCTGACTAGCTAACAGACAGACAGACAATCAAGCAATGGAAATGTAGATTGGTATGATGAACTATCATTAGAATATTCATCTTATAGCATATAATTCTACAGCCTATATATGAAACAGTCTATAATGGCGTCCATACTATATATTCCACCAATTCAAAATATCTCCGAAACCATTTAAGCAATCAAACTGAATTGTTATATGGTGATAGGAGGACTATTAAGTACATATATGTGACTTTCCAATTCCTGAGAAACAGAAAAACAACATGGCGGCCAAGTGATTTATAATATTTTAAATACATTTTCTAGTGATCTAATCACCCGAGATCATTGATGCTAAGAACAGCGAATCTTTATTCCGACCTTAGCATAGAGAAATCTCATGTTCAATTGCTTTCAGAAATTCAAGATGGCATTAGTTCAAAATTGTTAAAGCTTATTTGTATTATATTTTAACGTAAGCTATTCAAGCGATTGAAGAGAGGATTCGTATGTTTTGACGAGCACATGATTTGCTCTTATAATAATCATAATCTTATGGCACTAAATCCTGTAGCTTACTTTTCGTATATCATAGAAGCCGTGCATTTGACTTTTATTAAATTAAACTCCCGTGATACGTCACAGAAAGATGGCATTTCGTGGGAGGATCTTATTCACCGATACCGAAAGTTATATATTCTAGCGCAAACGTTCTCAATCCAAAGGGGTTGGTAGAGACATGGGTCGTGTACCAAAAGCTATTTAGTAAACTGTACATCACATGGAAATCCTTTTAATGGCCGGGGTTGTTATTAATGGAAAAGATCAGTAGGATATATGAAAATAGGCCATTAAGTTCTTCATACAGCTACTTGTTTTAGTTTCCTTTTACTAAATGTGTACGTGTATTGTGTAATAAAACATTAATAATTGGTGAAAGCTTACATTTATCGCAAAATCATTTGTAATTAAAATTCAATTTGCTTCAAGGAAAGTCATATGAATTTCATTCCTATCTCTAATAGATTTTTAGAAAATTATGGTTTTCCACAATCTTTCGAATTTCGTATTCTTAGATACATTCATTCATTTATTTATTTGCAATTAGGGGTGTGTCCCTCGGTGGCAAATTAGATATACATAACACATAGACAATTATACATAACAATTCAATAACAATTAAACTGGGTTGATTCCATTGCTAAATGGAGTCCACCAAAGTTACTTAAAACTCAATTTTGTGCAACCAAAAATGTTATAGGCTGTACTTTTTCGTCGTATCATTAATATTTTTCCAGAAAATGCTGGTTTTCCGTGTTATACTTGTCTAATAAACAGGCCTATTGAGATTTTGATACAATCAACCATTTTTAAACTTTCACAATTTATAAGTTATATCTATATTCTAACTGAGCATGCTCATGATTAAATAGCAAGATAATGGGTATACGGCTAGTCCTATCGCAAAAGGAAACTCACAAAATGGACTAGAGAAACACATTTCTAAAGAAACTTTCAACTCTGTACACATCTAACATAAGCAAGGGATAGTAAAGAGATATTCCTTAGGGTTAAAGTGTAGTGAATGCAAAAAGAAATTGGCGCCTTCCTAAACCACTTGAGTTACCAACATTAGACTTGTTTTGAGCGATCTTTCATAAAATTGAAAGAAACGTGCTTGATTTTGCACTGTGGACACGATATGAACAAAGTGTACACACAGTGCGATGTCGATATTTTATTCTCAAGAAGAAGGAAGGTTTGAACAGAGTAAAATCAGCTTCGTGAGGGTATCTGAGGGAAGAGTTTGCTTGGATTCCCAACCTCAGCCATTTTAGTTGTGGCCTTCTGTGGTTTTTAACTTGAACTCATTGTGAAAGCCCGGTTGGACTTTCGTAGAAATCCACGATTACACCGTTCCTCAACCAGACCGAACTCACATGTCCACACCCGAGTACAGATACCACAATAATGCAGCCTACCGGATGTACTCTACACTTACAGATTCAGAGATTTGATAACCACGATGTCCTAATCTGTAAATTAGGAAACAATGCCAACGATTAATTGCTGCTTATATTGATAGGGTGCTTGAACATGACAGTAAAAATGCCAGATATAACGTTAGGGCATAACGAATAGAATAAGAAGTGATATCACTGGCCTAGTACGCCTGGTCCGCCGCAGCGCAGCGCCTGCTCCGATCTGTGATGTAAGTTAGCAATGGCGGTTACGAGTCTTTTAAAACCTTCCGACCTGTTTTACATGTTCAAACACCGCAAGATATCCTCATAGGCGCTAATAAGTTCGACATCTCCACTTTTTTATTGTGTCCAATTATAATTTAATAAGTCGTCTCCTGTAATAGTCCAGTTTCGACAATAAGCGAAGACAGAGAGCAAGTTCAAAATGCAATTAGTTTTGCCAGCTATCGGAAAATTAAAAAAAGAACGGAAAAATTAACCTCGCTATCAGAAAGGATTTCTTCACATTGTTACACATTTTACCGTTGCCTACGTTATAATATAGCGTAGGCAACGCATTTTACATTCCCTTAACAGACTTGCAACACAGAAAGAAAAAAAAGCCGTACAAACGCAACTTTCAACTTTACAGTAGATTACTATACAATTCAATAATAACCATAAATTTCACTCCACAAACACCAAAATCAGTAAACTACCATCATTTCAGAAGAACATAACATTAAACAGACATAGTGAACCCTTCAGTATCGCAGTGTTTATATGCAAGAATCTTTATCAAGGGGTCGCGCTCAGTTCATGGTGTGATATACGTTCGCCAAACAACATGCTCTACTGAGGGAAGGGTCATAGGATTAAAACTATAATTAAGAAAGGAAGTGACAAGACGTAAAATAATAACATAATTTAATGACTAATGGTGCATAAATGAATATAAATAACAACAATATTATTCCTCCCTGAATCTTCCCATGACAGAAATATATATAACGTTGAGGGATCAGACGGATCTCCTCCTCATATAAATGTGGATCCAAGTTCCACCAACTTGCATCAGGATTTTATGTACGCGTAATGACTAACTACGAGGAATGAGTACTTGGATGACTGTTCGTTTACATCGGGTAACAGCCACGGTGCTTACGAACAATCATCTCGTAAATCAACTTTTACGGATATAGGACACAACACTAATAAAAACCTTTAAATTAATACTGACACACAATCTAATATCTAATATTTACAGGAATCTCCCTCGAGACCCTCTCCCAGTGAGATAGCTCATCTGACAACGAGCTTGCCTGCAAGGCCAAAATGCTCAAATAAACAAACAAGGAAAACACAGCGCCGCACGTGACCACTCGGAGTCACTGACACAAGACTAAAAAAAATAAACCATCAACAAACAAAAACACATGCCTCACGGCTGACATTATTTTACAAGAATAGAAAAATTTGCGATAAGATAACGCTTCGGAGATTTTAATGATTCGTAGGCAACTCCCATTTATTTAAACAATTTTTATCATCGATCAGTTCTTATTCTGTATTTCAACTATTAATGCGGAGCCAACATGTACTCCACTAATGATCTCGATGCAATCTGTTCAGCCCGCCTTGTGAAAACAGGTTCCCCCCTTCCTATCAACTTTTGTCATCATCCAGCTCCAGTGTGTAAAATAACTTGACCAACTGTCCCGTTATCTCGTAGAATCAACAGCAACAAATCTCAACCATATGCACATATGGCAAGACATTAATCGATATAGTCACATACGCCCTCGCAAGGTCACAATATGGACTCGGCACCAAGCTGACAGAAATCAGTCTACGCTGAAATTCCCGATTGTAATGACCAATAAAACACACACACACTCATTGCTGGGAATGACATAACACTTTTCACACAGGTCGGTTGAATCAGATGCTCACAAATTATTTAGGAATATTAAAACCTATGAGAGAGCTAAATGCTCTTCGCCACAACTCACATTGCTCCAAAGGCAATAAACTTAATGAATCTGATCAATAATAAACACTACAAAGATCAATTTACCCACCAATCAACTTTATGATTATATTATTTCAGTCCTACTTCTGAAACACAATATATCTCCGAGAGACGTTTCTTAACCGCATTGCGTAAACATATGCGAACACGGTCGTCCACATAGCCACGTTAATTAAAACAAACAAACAAACAAGGACCTACGACTACGAACACTTGTGCGAGCTGTTTCCATGCAAAATGTGTGTCAGACCAAAACTAAATACACTACGTTAATCAACACAAGCAAGATATTTACAAAAAAAATATGTCCCATATACTATAAGTTGATTTGTCAGATAATAAGAATATTATTCAGTACTCATCCTCGGCCAGTCACCCGTCAGTGGACATCTGCAGCCATCTCCCTACTTAATGCTGCTTAGCTCGTCTCGAACATCTCAACGGAGTGTTGACAGTTCCAAACTTCTTCCAAGATAAGCGATGTCATCTCTCGTGCTGATGCAAAAAGTTATAGGTTATTACACACTCGATTTCTGTCTACTAAATTCACCGTTTAGGTACTTATTTCCCCAAAACAGTCTGTTGGCGAATTGTCTATGATACTGGCCCTACAAAATTAGTACTGTGACTATCTATCACACTGAATTTACAACACATTTGTCTTAATAAAAATCTGTGTCCTCATAACACGCAAAGTACAAGTGCCTACGTCCTCAGACGCACAAAATGTAATGTCAACCTGTGTCCTCCGACACACAAAATAACGTCAGCCTACGTCCTCAGACGCACAAAATGTAAAGTCAACCTGTGTCCTCCGACACACAAAATAACGTCAGCCAACGTCCTCAGACGCACAAAATGTAATGTAATGTCTTGGCTCTTCACGCCACTTATAAATGAACTGGCCCTAGGTATCGATAGAGGGGGAAAATATATAAAAATTTCTCAAAATAATAGTGGTACAGGAATGAAACAAATATCACTGGACTCGTAAAATTGCGCAGGTCAAAAATATGCCCATTAATTCTAGAATCGATCGTAGAGATGTTGTCTAGCCGATCTCCCGCGTTAATGCTAGCTATCGCGTGCCCCAGCTAGACTTGGCGCATTCATAAGCATTCATCTCCTATTGGTTCCACTATTACGTTACCTTCGCGGTTTTTATCAGACCTCGGCCTAGTAGGAGTGTCCAGTAGTACCATCAGCCACTCACGTTACTGCATTATATTTTTTCTAGGCGCGAATAGTACAATGAACATGCCACAAGCGTGTCTCACCACGCGTCCCTTCTATTCTGAGGTAGCCAGCACCTGTCCTTCTGAATCACCGATAGGCTATTTCCTTTCATATTCCTTAAGTATTTAGCCTTTTGTCAAACTGCTGCAGGTATATCCCCACTGTCTCCAACAAATGCTTGAAGTTTCCTCATCTTTGTCTGGCTATTTCATGACGCTGGTGGAAATATTAATTAATTGTAGAAATAAAACATCGAATCATTTATCCATCAGAGGATAAAGGGTTCAATAGAAGGCATAGTTATGACCCCTTCATCGAGTAGGCTATTGCCTAAAACTGAACACGCCTCCTTCAGCATTACGGTACATATATGTTTTTTAACTCATTGCCTTTTTATTCTCATCCCTATCTTCACAGAAGTAGTCTTTAATGGCATCAAGAGCATTTTTATTTACACCATACCGGACAAATACTTTGGCAAATTAGGAAATATATGTGGAACAGAATAGTCTTTCAATCGCCATTTTTTTCTTGGGAGAAGTACTACTTCATTCCCTTCTATCCCAAATTTGTCCAATTTAACAATTAAATCTTCTGAAAAGTGAGCATCACAAATGTAGGACTTTTCAGTAAGTTCCCTATCCTTCCCTGGTATGACCCCTTTGCACTTGATAAAACGTTCCTTATCTTTAGGAGGTTTGAAAAACCGTCTGACCTCTTTACAGTCCCCACAGCTAGATCTGCATCCTGGTACAAAAGAGCAAGGCATCTTCACTACTCACATTAAGCACTCATGAAAATGTAAGGGCTAAACTGCTGTTTACTTACATTAAATAACAATAAAATTAACACACGAAGATAACGTCAACACCGACAAGAAATTAAATTCCATTTCAGTTAATGCTTCCTACAATAGCATTTCAGGTATTAATACTATGAAGTAATTGTGTAAGCACTTGTATATCAATAAACGTTTGCACAGAACACCACCAAAACACTCCGATCGATTAAATACTTAATATATCGCACATAAACACATAAACATATGTGGAAATCAACAATCTCAAATCGACTGTAGTGCTGCGTAGCGGCGAGTGCCAACCCGATCCGTATTCATTACATGCTATTGAGGAAGAAGAGATCACACTTTATATTCTATTCGTTATGGTTAGGGTCGACAGTTGGATAATGCCGGAGCAAATGGTATCGGCTTGGAATCCAGTTCCGCATGAACCATGCATACGGTTTTATTGCGATTATTTTGGAAGTTTTAGAGAAAGCTAATAGGGTAAGGGCAGGGCTGTACACAATGACTGTGAAGAGCATGGCACAACTGTGGTTATAATGCTTCCTTTGAAGAGAAATGTGAGTGAATGTGGCCTGTGGTCATTAGACAGGCTACGGCAAGGGAACTACAAAGCTAATTGGACTGGACGAGGCTGAAAGAAACGGGCCAACTCGCCCCTAATTGGCCTGCAGATATTACACGCTCTCGCGAGCACCCTGCTCGTCTTGCTGCCTCTTTAACTTCTAATTCATTGTATATAACGGGACTCAAACATGTATTGAGACTGCGGTTCTAAAGGTTCGATTCCTGAAACAGCCAAGATATATAATTCTGGTCTGAGCGCTGTAACTGGAAGCACTGGGCCACGTGAAGTTAACAGAGAGGGGGTGGCATCGACCACCAGCTTTGTAATCTGTGGGTTCCCACTTATACTCCAGGCACGTGCTGCGATGGTATGACCGCCTCCTTCACTATTTGTACAGACACTGCAATAACACGATTGCAAGACCATCATCTGAACAAACAAAACGACAATTTAAGTATTATCATTGAATCTTGACTAGCTTTGAAAATGAGTATAAGAGTTGTCATCTCTCGTCAAATGCTTCGTTCATCAGGTTTGTGTAGTTATTGCGAGGTGGGCCTGTTTGTTCGTTCTATTGTGATGTCTTATTATTATTATTATTATTATTATTATTATTCTTATTATAATTATTATTATAATTCTTTATTTATTCACCATAACTCATGCATGTTTTATGCTTCATTGCCACAACGTATATCTACATTTGGTTTTTCAGATATTTACATGGTTTAGAAAGATATTTGCAGTATCTTATGATTAATAAGATTAATATAGTAAATCTTATCTCTGATGTATATACTTTCATAACCTCAATCACTCCATACATTCATACATTTATTTAAATCGGATATTTATTCATTCATTCATTCATTCATTCAGTGAAATACCATCAATCACCAGCAATCATTCATACAGCAGTTTATTTACTCAAAGTACTTTTTACGTACGACCTGAATTTCCGAAGGGGCAAGTTGTTGTGTTCCATAACCACGCGGAGCGGCTGTAGAAGCCTGTCAGGTAGGCATTAGTACGAGCGAAGGGGCAAGTTGTTGTGTTCCATAACCGCGCGGAGCGGCTGTAGAAGCCTGTCAGGTAGGCATTAGTACGAGCGAAGGGGCAAGTTGTTGTGTCCCATAACCGCGCGGAGCGGCTGTAGAAGCCTGTCAGGTAGGCATTAGTACGAGCGAAGGGGCAAGTTGTTGTGTTCCATAACCGCGCGGAGCGGCTGTAGAAGCCTGTCAGGTAGGCATTAGTACGAGCGAAGGGGCAAGTTGTTGTGTCCCATAACCGCGCGGAGCGGCTGTAGAAGCCTGTCAGGTAGGCATTAGTACGAGCGAAGGGGCAAGTTGTTGTGTTCCATAACCGCGCGGAGCGGCTGTAGAAGCCTGTCAGGTAGGCATTAGTACGAGCGAAGGGGCAAGTTATTGTGTTCCATAACCGCGCGGAGCGGCTGTAGAAGCCTGTCAGGTAGGCATTAGTACGAGCGAAGGGGCAAGTTGTTGTGTTCCATAACCGCGCGGAGCGGCTGTAGACGCCTGTCAGGTAGGCATTAGTATGAGCGAAGGGCAAGTTGTTGTGTTCCATAACCGCGCGGAGCGGCTGTAGAATCCTGTCAGGTAGGCATAAGTACGAGCGAAGGGGCAAGTTGTTGAGTTCCATAACCGCGCGGAGCGGCTGTAGAAGCCTGTCAGGTAGGCATTAGTACGAGCGAAGGGGCAAGTTGTTGTGTTCCATAACCGCGCGGAGCGGCTGTAGAAGCCTGTCAGGTAGGCATTAGTACGAGCGAAGGGCAAGTTGTTGTGTTCCATAACCGCGCGGAGCGGCTGTAGAAGCCTGTCAGGTAGGCATTAGTACGAACGAAGGGCAAGTTGTTGTGTCCCATAACCGCGCGGAGCGGCTGTAGAAGCCTGTCAGGTAGGCATTAGTACGAGCGAAGGGGCAAGTTGTTGTGTTCCATAACCGCGCGGAGCGGCTGTAGAAGCCTGTCAGGTAGGCATTAGTACGAGCGAAGGGGCAAGTTGTTGTGTTCCATACCCGCGCGGAGCGGCTGTAGAAGCCTGTCAGGTAGTCATTAGTACGAGCGAAGGGGCAAGTTGTTGTGTTCCATAACCGCGCGGAGCGGCTGTAGAAGCCTGTCAGGTAGGCATTAGTACGAGCGAAGGGGCAAGTTGTTGTGTTCCATAAACGCGCGGAGCGGCTGTAGAAGCCTGTCAGGTAGGCATTAGTACGAGCGAAGGGCAAGTTGTTGTGTTCCATAACCGCGCGGAGCGGCTGTAGAAGCCTGTCAGGTAGGCATTAGTACGAGCGAAGGGGCAAGTTGTTGTGTTCCATAACCGCGCGGAGCGGCTGTAGAAGCCTGTCAGGTAGGCATTAGTATGAGCGAAGGGGCAAGTTGTTGTGTTCCATAACCGCGCGGAGCGGCTGTAGAAGCCTGTCAGGTAGGCATTAGTATGAGCGAAGGGGCAAGTTGTTGTGTTCCATAACCGCGCGGAGCGGCTGTAGAAGCCTGTCAGGTAGGCATTAGTACGAGCGAAGGGGCAAGTTGTTGTGTTCCATAACCGCGCGGAGCGGCTGTAGAAGCCTGTCAGGTAGGCATTAGTACGAGCGAAGGGCAAGTTGTTGTGTTCCATAACCGCGCGGAGCGGCTGTAGAAGCCTGTCAGGTAGGCATTAGTACGAGCGAAGGGGCAAGTTGTTGTGTTCCATAACCGCGCGGAGCGGCTGTAGAAGCCTGTCAGGTAGGCATTAGTACGAGCGAAGGGCAAGTTGTTGTGTTCCATAACCGCGCGGAGCGGCTGTAGAAGCCTGTCAGGTAGGCATTAGTACGAGCGAAGGAGCAAGTAGTTGTGTTCCATAACCGCGCGGAGCGGCTGTAGAAGCCTGTCAGGTAGGCATTAGTATGAGCGAAGGGCAAGTTGTTGTGTTCCATAACCGCGCGGAGCGGCTGTAGAAGCCTGTCAGGTAGGCATTAGTACGAGCGAAGGGGCAAGTGGTTGTGTTCCATAACCGCGCGGAGCGGCTGTAGAAGCCTGTCAGGTAGGCATTAGTACGAGCGAAGGGGCAAGTTGTTGTGTTCCATAACCGCGCGGAGCGGCTGTAGAAGCCTGTCAGGTAGGCATGAGTACGAGCGAAGGGGCAAGTTGTTGTGTCCCATAACCGCGCGGAGCGGCTGTAGAAGCCTGTCAGGTAGGCATTAGTACGAGCGAAGGACAAGTTGTTGTGTTCCATAACCGCGCGGAGCGGCTGTAGAAGCCTGTCAGTTAGGAATTAGTACGAGCGAAAGGGCAAGTTGTTGTGTTCCATAACCGCGCGGAGCGGCTGTAGAAGCCTGTCAGGTAGGCATTAGTACGAGCGAAGGGGCAAGTTGTTGTGTTCCATAACCGCGCGGAGCGGCTGTAGAAGCCTGTCAGGTAGGCATTAGTACGAGCGAAGGGGCAAGTTGTTGTGTTCCATAACCGCGCGGAGCGGCTGTAGAAGCCTGTCAGGTAGGCATTAGTATGAGCGAAGGGCAAGTTGTTGTGTTCCATAACAGTGCGGAGCGGCTGTAGAAGCCTGTCAGGTAGGCATTAGTACGAGCGAAGGGGCAAGTTGTTGTGTTCCATAACCGCGCGGAGCGGCTGTAGAAGCCTGTCAGGTAGGCATTAGTACGAGCGAAGGGGCAAGTTGTTGTGTTCCATAACCGCGCGGAGCGGTTGTAGAAGCCTGTCAGGTAGGCATTAGTATGAGCGAAGGGGCAAGTTGTTGTGTTCCATAACCGCGCGGAGCGGCTGTAGAAGCCTGTCAGGTAGGCATTAGTATGAGCGAAGGGCAAGTTGTTGTGTTCCATAACCGCGCGGAGCGGCTGTAGAAGCCTGTCAGGTAGGCATTAGTACGAGCGAAGGGGCAAGTTGTTGTGTTCCATAACCGCGCGGAGCGGCTGTAGAAGCCTGTCAGGTAGGCATTAGTACGAGCGAAGGGGCAAGTTGTTGTGTTCAATAACCGCGCGGAGCGGCTGTAGAAGCCTGTCAGGTAGGCATTAGTATGAGCGAAGGGGCAAGTTGTTGTGTTCCATAACCTCGCTGAGCGGCTGTAGAAGCCTGTCAGGTAGGCATTAGTACGAGCGAAGGGGCAAATTGTTGTGTTCCATAACCGCGCGGAGCGGCTGTAGAAGCCTGTCAGGTAGGCATTAGTACGAGCGAAGGGGCAAGTTGTTGTGTTCCATAACCGCGCGGAGCGGCTGTAGAAGCCTGTCAGGTAGGCATTAGTACGAGCGAAGGGGCAAGTTGTTGTGTTCCATAACCGCGCGGAGCGGCTGTAGAAGCCTGTCAGGTAGGCATTAGTACGAGCGAAGGGGCAAGTTGTTGTGTTCCATAACCGCGCGGAGTGGCTGTAGAAGCCTGTCAGGTAGGCATTAGTACGAGCGGAGGGCAAGTTGTTGTGTTCTGTTCCATAACCGCGCGGAGCGGCTGTAGAAGCCTGTCAGGTAGGCATTAGTACGAGCGAAGGGGTAAGTTGTTGTGTTCCATAACCGCGCGGAGCGGCTATAGAAGCCTGTCAGGTAGGCATTAGTACGAGCGAAGGGCAAGTTGTTGTGTTCCATAACCGCGCGGAGCGGCTGTAGAAGCCTGTCAGGTAGGCATAAGTACGAGCGAAGGGGCAAGTTGTTGTGTTCCATAACCGCGCGGAGCGGCTGTACAAGCCTGTCAGGTAGGCATTAGTGCGAGCGAAGGGCAAGTTGTTGTGTGCCATAACCGCGCGGAGCGGCTGTAGAAGCCTGTCAGGTAGGCATTAGTACGAGCGAAGGGGCAAGTTGTTGTGTTCCATAACCGCGCGGAGCGGCTGTAGAAGCCTGTCAGGTAGGCATTAGTACGAGCGAAGGGGCAAGTTGTTGTGTTCCATAACCACGCGGAGCGGCTGTAGAAGCCTGTCAGGTAGGCATTAGTACGAGCGAAGGGGCAAGTTGTTGTGTTCCATAACCGCGCGGAGCGGCTGTAGAAGCCTGTCAGGTAGGCATTAGTATGAGCGAAGGGGCAAATTGTTGTGTTCCATTACCGCGCGGAGCGGCTGTAGAAGCCTGTCAGGTAGGCATTAGTACGAGCGAAGGGCAAGTTGTTATGTTCCATAACCGCGCGGAGCGGCTGTAGAAGCCTGTCAGGTAGGCATTAGTACGAGCGAAGGGCAAGTTGTTGTGTTCCATAACCGCGCGGAGCGGCTGTAGAAGCCTGTCAGGTAGGCATTAGTACGAGCGAAGGGGCAAGTTGTTGTGTTCCATAACCGCGCGGAGCGGCTGTAGAAGCCTGTCAGGTAGGCATTAGTACGAGCGAAGGGGCAAGTTGTTGTGTTCCATAACCGCGCGGAGCGACTGTAGAAGCCTGTCAGGTAGGCATTAGTACGAGCGAAGGGCAAGTTGTTGTGTTCCATAACCGCGCGGAGCGGCTGTAGAAGCCTGTCAGGTAGGCATTAGTATGAGCGAAGGGGCAAGTTGTTGTGTTCCATAACCGCGCGGAGCGGCTGTAGAAGCCTGTCAGTTAGGCATTAGTACGAGCGAAGGGGCAAGTTGTTGTGTTCCATAACCGCGCGGAGCGGCTGTAGAAGCCTGTCAGGTAGGCATTAGTACGAGCGAAGGGGCAAGTTGTTGTGTTCCATAACCGTGCGGAGCGGCTGTAGAAGCCTGTCAGGTAGGCATTAGTACGAGCGAAGGGCAAGTTGTTGTGTTCCATAACCGCGCGGAGCGGCTGTAGAAGCCTGTCAGGTAGGCATTAGTACGAGCGAAGGGGCAAGTTGTTGTGTCCCATAACCGCGCGGAGCGGCTGTAGAAGCCTGTCAGGTAGGCATTAGTACGAGCGAAGGGGCAAGTTGTTGTGTTCCATAACCGCGCGGAGCGGCTGTAGAAGCCTGTCAGGTAGGCATTAGTATGAGCGAAGGGCAAGTTGTTGTGTTTCATAACCGCGCGGAGCGGCTGTAGAAGCCTGTCAGGTAGGCATTAGTACGAGCGAAGGGGCAAGTTGTTGTGTTCCATAACCGCGCGGAGCGGCTGTAGAAGCCTGTCAGGTAGGCATTAGTACGAGCGAAGGGCAAGTTGTTGTGTTCCATAACCGCACGGAGCGGCTGTAGAAGCCTGTCAGGTAGGCATTAGTACGAGCGAAGGGCAAGTTGTTGTGTTCCATAACCGCACGGAGCGGCTGTAGAAGCCTGTCAGGTAGACATTAGTACGAGCGAAGGGCAAGTTGTTGTGTTCCATAACCGCGCGGAGCGGCTGTAGAAGCCTGTCAGGTAGGCATTAGTACGAGCGAAGGGGCAAGTTGTTGTGTTCCATAACCGCGCGGAGCGGCTGTAGAAGCCTGTCAGGTAGGCATTAGTACGAGCGAAGGGCAAGTTGTTGTGTTCCATAACCGCGCGGAGCGGCTGTAGAAGCCTGTCAGGTAGGCATTAGTACGAGCGAAGGGGCAAGTTGTTGTGTTCCATAACCGCGCGGAGCGGCTGTAGAAGCCTGTCAGGTAGGCATTAGTACGAGCGAAGGGCAAGTTGTTGTGTTCCATAGCCGCACGGAGCGGCTGTAGAAGCCTGTCAGGTAGGCATTAGTACGAGCGAAGGGGCAAGTTGTTGTGTTCCATAACCGCGCGGAGCGGCTGTAGAAGCCTGTCAGGTAGGCATTAGTACGAGCGAAGGGCAAGTTGTTGTGTTCCATAACCGCGCGGAGCGGCTGTAGAAGCCTGTCAGGTAGGCATTAGTACGAGCGAAGGGCAAGTTGTTGTGTTCCATAACCGCGCGGAGCGGCTGTAGAAGCCTGTCAGGTAGGCATTAGTACGAGCGAAGGGGCAAGTTGTTGTGTCCCATAACTACGCGGAGCGGCTGTAGAAGCCTGTCAGGTAGGCATTAGTACGAGCGAAGGACAAGTTGTTGTGTTCCATAACCACGCGGAGCGGCTGTAGAAGCCTGTCAGTTAGGCATTAGTATGAGCGAAGGGCAAGTTGTTGTGTTCCATAACCGCGCGGAGCGGTTGTAGAAGCCTGTCAGGTAGGCATTAGTATGAGCGAGGGGGCAAGTTGTTGTGTTCCATAACCGCGCGGAGCGGCTGTAGAAGCCTGTCAGGTAGGCATTAGTATGAGCGAAGGGCAAGTTGTTGTGTTCCATTACCGCGCGGAGCGGCTGTAGAAGCCTGTCAGGTAGGCATTAGTACGAGCGAAGGGGCAAGTTGTTGTGTTCCATAACCGCGCGGAGCGGCTGTAGAAGCCTGTCAGGTAGGCATTAGTACGAGCGAAGGGCAAGTTGTTGTGTTCCATAACCGCACGGAGCGGCTGTAGAAGCCTGTCAGGTAGGCATTAGTACGAGCGAAGGGCAAGTTGTTGTGTTCCATAACCGCACGGAGCGGCTGTAGAAGCCTGTCAGGTAGACATTAGTACGAGCGAAGGGCAAGTTGTTGTGTTCCATAACCGCGCGGAGCGGCTGTAGAAGCCTGTCAGGTAGGCATTAGTACGAGCGAAGGGGCAAGTTGTTGTGTTCCATAACCGCGCGGAGCGGCTGTAGAAGCCTGTCAGGTAGGCATTAGTACGAGCGAAGGGCAAGTTGTTGTGTTCCATAACCGCGCGGAGCGGCTGTAGAAGCCTGTCAGGTAGGCATTAGTACGAGCGAAGGGGCAAGTTGTTGTGTTCCATAACCGCGCGGAGCGGCTGTAGAAGCCTGTCAGGTAGGCATTAGTACGAGCGAAGGGCAAGTTGTTGTGTTCCATAGCCGCACGGAGCGGCTGTAGAAGCCTGTCAGGTAGGCATTAGTACGAGCGAAGGGGCAAGTTGTTGTGTTCCATAACCGCGCGGAGCGGCTGTAGAAGCCTGTCAGGTAGGCATTAGTACGAGCGAAGGGCAAGTTGTTGTGTTCCATAACCGCGCGGAGCGGCTGTAGAAGCCTGTCAGGTAGGCATTAGTACGAGCGAAGGGCAAGTTGTTGTGTTCCATAACCGCGCGGAGCGGCTGTAGAAGCCTGTCAGTTAGGCATTAGTATGAGCGAAGGGCAAGTTGTTGTGTTCCATAACCGCGCGGAGCGGTTGTAGAAGCCTGTCAGGTAGGCATTAGTATGAGCGAAGGGGCAAGTTGTTGTGTTCCATAACCGCGCGGAGCGGCTGTAGAAGCCTGTCAGGTAGGCATTAGTATGAGCGAAGGGCAAGTTGTTGTGTTCCATTACCGCGCGGAGCGGCTGTAGAAGCCTGTCAGGTAGGCATTAGTACGAGCGAAGGGGCAAGTTGTTGTGTTCCATAACCGCGCGGAGCGGCTGTAGAAGCCTGTCAGGTAGGCATTAGTACGAGCGAAGGGGCAAGTTGTTGTGTTCCATAACCGCGCGGAGCGGCTGTAGAAGCCTGTCAGGTAGGCATTAGTACGAGCGAAGGGCAAGTTGTTGTGTTCCATAACCGCGCGGAGCGGCTGTAGAAGCCTGTCAGGTAGGCATTAGTACGAGCGAAGGGCAAGTTGTTGTGTCCCATAACCGCGCGGAGCGGCTGTAGAAGCCTGTCAGGTAGGCATTAGTACGAGCGAAGGGCAAGTTGTTGTGTTCCATAACCGCGCGGAGCGGCTGTAGAAGCCTGTCAGGTAGGCATTTGTACGAGCGAAGGGGCAAGTTGTTGTGTTCAATAACCGCGCGGAGCGGCTGTAGAAGCCTGTCAGGTAGGCATTAGTATGAGCGAAGGGGCAAGTTGTTGTGTTCGATAACCGCGCTGAGCGGCTGTAGAAGCCTGTCAGGTAGGCATTAGTACGAGCGAAGGGGCAAGTTGTTGTGTTCCATAACCGGCCGGAGCGGCTGTAGAAGCCTGTCAGGTAGGCATTAGTACGAGCGAAGGGGCAAGTTGTTGTGTTCCATAACCGCACGGAGCGGCTGTAGAAGCCTGTCAGGTAGGCATTAGTATGAGCGAAGGGGCAAGTTGTTGTGTTCCTTAACCACGCGGAGCGGCTGTAGAAGCCTGTCAGGTAGGCATTAGTACGAGCGAAGGGGCAAGTTGTTGTGTTCCATAACCGCGCGGAGCGGCTGTAGAAGCCTGTCAGGTAGGCATTAGTACGAGCGAAGGGGCAAGTTGTTGTGTTCCATAACCGCGCGGAGTGGCTGTAGAAGCCTGTCAGGTAGGCATTAGTACGAGCGGAGGGCAAGTTGTTGTGTTCCATAACCGCGCGGAGCGGCTGTAGAAGCCTGTCAGGTAGGCATTAGTACGAGCGAAGGGGTAAGTTGTTGTGTTCCATAACCGCGCGGAGCGGCTGTAGAAGCCTGTCAGGTAGGCATTAGTACGAGCGAAGGGCAAGTTGTTGTGTTCCATAACCGCGCGGAGCGGCTGTAGAAGCCTGTCAGGTAGGCATTAGTACGAGCGAAGGGCAAGTTGTTGTGTTCCATAACCGCGCGGAGCGGCTGTAGAAGCCTGTCAGGTAGGCATTAGTACGAGCGAAGGGGCAAGTTGTTGTGTTCCATAACCGCGCGGAGCGGCTGTAGAAGCCTGTCAGGTAGGCATTAGTACGTGCGAAGGGCAAGTTGTTGTGTCCCATAACCGCGCGGAGCGGCTGTAGAAGCCTGTCAGGTAGGCATTAGTACGAGCGAAGGGGCAAGTTGTTGTGTTCCATAACCGCGCGGAGCGGCTGTAGAAGCCTGTCAGGTAGGCATTAGTACGAGCGAAGGGGCAAGTTGTTGTGTTCCATAACCACGCGGAGCGGCTGTAGAAGCCTGTCAGGTAGGCATTAGTATGAGCGAAGGGGCAAATTGTTGTATTCCATTACCGCGCGGAGCGGCTGTAGAAGCCTGTCAGGTAGGCATTAGTACGAGCGAAGGGCAAGCTGTTGTGTTCCATAACCGCGCGGAGCGGCTGTAGAAGCCTGTCAGGTAGGCATTAGTACGAGCGAAGTGCAAGTTGTTGTGTTCCATAACCGCGCGGAGCGGCTGTAGAAGCTGTCAGGTAGGCATTAGTTCGAGCGAAGGGGCAAGTTGTTGTGTTCCATAACCGCGCGGAGCGGCTGTAGAAGCCTGTCAGGTAGGCATTAGTACGAGCGAAGGGGCAAGTTGTTGTGTCCCATAACCGCGCGGAGCGGCTGTAGAAGCCTGTCAGGTAGGCATTAGTACGAGCGAAGGGGCAAGTTGTTGTGTTCCATAACCGCGCGGAGCGGCTGTAGAAGCCTGTCAGGTAGGCATTAGTATGAGCGAAGGGCAAGTTGTTGTGTTTCATAACCGCGCGGAGCGGCTGTAGAAGCCTGTCAGGTAGGCATTAGTACGAGCGAAGGGGCAAGTTGTTGTGTTCCATAACCGCGCGGAGCGGCTGTAGAAGCCTGTCAGGTAGGCATTAGTACGAGCGAAGGGCAAGTTGTTGTGTTCCATAACCGCGCGGAGCGGCTGTAGAAGCCTGTCAGGTAGGCATTAGTACCAGCGAAGGGGCAAGTTGTTGTGTCCCATAACTACGCGGAGCGGCTGTAGAAGCCTGTCAGTTAGGCATTAGTATGAGCGAAGGGCAAGTTATTGTGTTCCATAACCGCGCGGAGCGGTTGTAGAAGCCTGTCAGGTAGGCATTAGTACGAGCGAAGGGCAAGTTTTTGTGTTCCATAACCGCGCGGAGCGGCTGTAGAAGCCTGTCAGGTAGGCATTAGTACGAGCGAAGGGGCAAGTTGTTGTGTTCCATAACCGCGCGGAGTGGCTATAGAAGCCTGTCAGGTAGGCATTAGTACGAGCGAAGGGGCAAGTTGTTGTGTTCCATAACCGCGCAGAGCGGCTGTAGAAGCCTGTCAGGTAGGCATAGGTACGAGCGAAGGGGCAAGTTGTTGTGTTCCATAACCGCACGGAGCGGCTGTAGAAGCCTGTCAGGTAGGCATTAGTACGAGCGAAGGGCAAGTTGTTGTGTTCCATAACCGCGTGGAGCGGCTGTAGAAGCCTGTCAGGTAGGCATTAGTACGAGCGAAGGACAAGTTGTTGTGTTCCATAACCGCGCGGAGCGGCTGTAGAAGCCTGTCAGGTAGGCATTAGTACGAGCGAAGGGGCAAGTTGTTGTGTTCCATAACCGCGCGGAGTGGCTGTAGAAGCCTGTCAGGTAGGCATTAGTACGAGCGGAGGGCAAGTTGTTGTGTTCCATAACCGCGCGGAGCGGCTGTAGAAGCCTTTCAGGTAGGCATTAGTACGAGCGAAGGGGTAAGTTGTTGTGTTCCATAACCGCGCGGAGCGGCTGTAGAAGCCTGTCAGGTAGGCATTAGTACGAGCGAAGGGGCAAGTTGTTGTGTTCCATAACCGCGCGGAGCGGCTGTAGAAGCCTGTCAGGTAGGCATAAGTACGAGCGAAGGGGCAAGTTGTTGTGTTCCATAACCGCGCGGAGCGGCTGTAGAAGCCTGTCAGGTAGGCATTAGTACGAGCGAAGGGGCAAGTTGTTGTGTTCCATAACCGCGCGGAGCGGCTGTAGAAGCCTGTCAGGTAGGCATTAGTACGAGCGAAGGGGCAAGTTGTTGTGTTCCATAACCGCGCGGAGCGGCTGTAGAAGCCTGTCAGGTAGGCATTAGTACGAGCGAAGGGCAAGTTGTTGTGTTCCATAACCGCGCGGAGCGGCCGTAGAAGCCTGTCAGGTAGGCATTAGTACGAGCGAAGGGGCAAGTTGTTGTGTTCCATAACCGCGCGGAGCGGCTGTAGAAGCCTGTCAGGTAGGCATTAGTACGAGCGAAGGGCAAGTTGTTGTGTCCCATAACCGCGCGGAGCGGCTGTAGAAGCCTGGCAGGTAGGCATTAGTACGAGCGAAGGGGCAAGTTGTTGTGTTCCATAACCGCGCGGAGCGGCTGTAGAAGCCTGTCAGGTAGGCATTAGTACGAGCGAAGTGGCAAGTTGTTGTGTTCCATAACCACGCGGAGCGGCTGTAGAAGCCTGTCAGGTAGGCATTAGTACGAGCGAAGGGGCAAGTTGTTGTGTTCCATAACCGCGCGGAGCGGCTGTAGAAGCCTGTCAGGTAGGCATTAGTAAGAGCGAAGGGGCAAGTTGTTGTGTTCCATTACCGCGCGGAGCGGCTGTAGAAGCCTGTCAGGTAGGCATTAGTACGAGCGAGGGGCAAGTTGTTGTGTTCCATAACCGCGCGGAGCGGCTGTAGAAGCCTGTCAGGTAGGCATTAGTACGAGCGAAGGGCAAGTTGTTGTGTTCCATAACCGCGCGGAGCGGCTGTAGAAGCCTGTCAGGTAAGCATTAGTTCGAGCGAAGGGCAAGTTGTTGTGTTCCATAACCGCGCGGAGCGGCTGTAGAAGCCTGTCAGGTAGGCATTAGTACGAGCGAAGGGGCAAGTTGTTGTGTCCCATAACCGCGCGGAGCGGCTGTAGACGCCTGTCAGGTAGGCATTAGTATGAGCGAAGGGCAAGTTGTTGTGTTTCATAACCGCGCGGAGCGGCTGTAGAAGCCTGTCAGGTAGGCATTAGTACGAGCGAAGGGGCAAGTTGTTGTGTTCCATAACCGCGCGGAGCGGCTGTAGAAGCCTGTCAGGTAGGCATTAGTACGAGCGAAGGGCAAGTTGTTGTGTTCCATAACCGCGCGGAGCGGCTGTAGAAGCCTGCCAGGTAGGCATTAGTACGAGCGAAGGGGCAAGTTGTTGTGTCCCATAACCGCGCGGAGCGGCTGTAGAAGCCTGTCAGGTAGGCATTAGTACGAGCGAAGGACAAGTTGTTGTGTTCCATAACCGCGCGGAGCGGCTGTAGAAGCCTGTCAGGTAGGCATTAGTACGAGCGAAGGGGCAAGTTGTTGTGTTCCATAACCGCGCGGAGCGGCTGTAGAAGCCTGTCAGGTAGGCATTAGTACGAGCGAAGGGCAAGTTGTTGTGTTCCATAACCGCGCGGAGCGGCTGTAGAAGCCTGTCAGGTAGGCATTAGTACGAGCGAAGGGGCAAGTTGTTGTGTTCCATAACCGCGCGGAGCGGCTGTAGAAGCCTGTCAGGTAGGCATTAGTACGAGCGAAGGGCAAGTTGTTGTGTTCCATAACCGCGCTGAGCGGCTGTAGAAGCCTGTCAGGTAGGCATTAGTACGAGCGAAGGGGCAAGTTGTTGTGTTCCATAACCGCGCAGAGCGGCTGTAGAAGCCTGTCAGTTAGGCATTAGTATGAGCGAAGGGCAAGTTGTTGTGTTCCATAACAGCGCGGAGCATCTGTAGAAGCCTGTCAGGTAGGCATAAGTACGAGCGAAGGGGCAAGTTGTTGTGTTCCATAACCGCGCGGAGCGGCTGTAGAAGCCTGTCAGGTAGGCATTAGTACGAGCACAGGGGCAAGTTGTTGTGTTCCATAACCGCGCGGAGCGGCTGTAGAAGCCTGTCAGGTAGGCATTAGTACGAGCGAAGGGGCAAGTTGTTGTGTTCCATAACCGCGCAGAGCGGCTGTAGAAGCCTGTCAGGTAGGCATTAGTACGAGCGAAGGGGCAAGTTGTTGTGTTCCATAACCGCACGGAGCGGCTGTAGAAGCCTGTCAGGTAGGCATTAGTACGAGCGAAGGGCAAGTTGTTGTGTTCCATAACCGCGTGGAGCGGCTGTAGAAGCCTGTCAGGTAGGCATTAGTACGAGCGAAGGACAAGTTGTTGTGTTCCATAACCGCGCGGAGCGGCTGTAGAAGCCTGTCAGGTAGGCATTAGTACGAGCGAAGGGGCAAGTTGTTGTGTTCCATAACCGCGCGGAGTGGCTGTAGAAGCCTGTCAGGTAGGCATTAGTACGAGCGGAGGGCAAGTTGTTGTGTTCCATAACCACGCGGAGCGGCTGTAGAAGCCTGTCAGGTAGGCATTAGTACGAGCGACGGGGTAAGTTGTTGTGTTCCATAACCGCGCGGAGCGGCTGTAGAAGCCTGTCAGGTAGGCATTAGTACGAGCGAAGGGGCAAGTTGTTGTGTTCCATAACCGCGCGGAGCGGCTGTAGAAGCCTGTCAGGTAGGCATAAGTACGAGCGAAGGGGCAAGTTGTTGTGTTCCATAACCGCGCGGAGCGGCTGTAGAAGCCTGTCAGGTAGGCATTAGTACGAGCGAAGGGGCAAGTTGTTGTGTTCCATAACCGCGCGGAGCGGCTGTAGAAGCCTGTCAGGTAGGCATTAGTACGAGCGAAGGGGCAAGTTGTTGTGTTCCATAACCGCGCGGAGCGGCTGTAGAAGCCTGTCAGGTAGGCATTAGTACGAGCGAAGGGCAAGTTGTTGTGTTCCATAACCGCGCGGAGCGGCTGTAGAAGCCTGTCAGGTAGGCATTAGTACGAGCGAAGGGGCAAGTTGTTGTGTTCCATAACCGCGCGGAGCGGCTGTAGAAGCCTGTCAGGTAGGCATTAGTACGAGCGAAGGGCAAGTTGTTGTGTCCCATAACCGCGCGGAGCGGCTGTAGAAGCCTGGCAGTTAGGCATTAGTACGAGCGAAGGGGCAAGTTGTTGTGTTCCATAACCGCGCGGAGCGGCTGTAGAAGCCTGTCAGGTAGGCATTAGTACGAGCGAAGTGGCAAGTTGTTGTGTTCCATAACCACGCGGAGCGGCTGTAGAAGCCTGTCAGGTAGGCATTAGTCGGAGCGAAGGGGCAAGTTGTTGTGTTCCATAACCGCGCGGAGCGGCTGTAGAAGCCTGTCAGGTAGGCATTAGTAAGAGCGAAGGGGCAAGTTGTTGTGTTCCATTACCGCGCGGAGCGGCTGTAGAAGCCTGTCAGGTAGGCATTAGTACGAGCGAGGGGCAAGTTGTTGTGTTCCATAACCGCGCGGAGCGGCTGTAGAAGCCTGTCAGGTAGGCATTAGTACGAGCGAAGGGCAAGTTGTTGTGTTCCATAACCGCGCGGAGCGGCTGTAGAAGCCTGTCAGGTAAGCATTAGTTCGAGCGAAGGGCAAGTTGTTGTGTTCCATAACCGCGCGGAGCGGCTGTAGAAGCCTGTCAGGTAGGCATTAGTACGAGCGAAGGGGCAAGTTGTTGTGTCCCATAACCGCGCGGAGCGGCTGTAGAAGCCTGTCAGGTAGGCATTAGTATGAGCGAAGGGCAAGTTGTTGTGTTTCATAACCGCGCGGAGCGGCTGTAGAAGCCTGTCAGGTAGGCATTAGTACGAGCGAAGGGGCAAGTTGTTGTGTTCCATAACCGCGCGGAGCGGCTGTAGAAGCCTGTCAGGTAGGCATTAGTACGAGCGAAGGGCAAGTTGTTGTGTTCCATAACCGCGCGGAGCGGCTGTAGAAGCCTGTCAGGTAGGCATTAGTACGAGCGAAGGGGCAAGTTGTTGTGTCCCATTACCGCGCGGAGCGGCTGTAGAAGCCTGTCAGGTAGGCATTAGTACGAGCGAAGGACAAGTTGTTGTGTTCCATAACCGCGCGGAGCGGCTGTAGAAGCCTGTCAGGTAGGCATTAGTACGAGCGAAGGGGCAAGTTGTTGTGTTCCATAACCGCGCGGAGCGGCTGTAGAAGCCTGTCAGGTAGGCATTAGTACGAGCGAAGGGCAAGTTGTTGTGTTCCATAACCTCGCGGAGCGGCTGTAGAAGCATGTCAGGTAGGCATTAGTACGAGCGAAGGGGCAAGTTGTTGTGTTCCATAACCGCGCGGAGCGGCTGTAGAAGCCTGTCAGGTAGGCATTAGTACGAGCGAAGGGCAAGTTGTTGTGTTCCATAGCCGCGCTAAGCGGCTGTAGAAGCCTGTCAGGTAGGCATTAGTACGAGCGAAGGGGCAAGTTGTTGTGTTCCATAACCGCGCGGAGCGGCTGTAGAAGCCTGTCAGTTAGGCATTAGTATGAGCGAAGGGCAAGTTGTTGTGTTCCATAACAGCGCGGAGCATCTGTAGAAGCCTGTCAGGTAGGCATAAGTACGAGCGAAGGGGCAAGTTGTTGTGTTCCATAACCGCGCGGAGCGGCTGTAGAAGCCTGTCAGGTAGGCATTAGTACGAGCGAAGGGGCAAGTTGTTGTGTTCCATAACCGCGCGGAGCGGTTGTAGAAGCCTGTCAGGTAGGCATTAGTATGAGCGAAGGGGCAAGTTGTTGTGTTCCATAACCGCGCGGAGCGGCTGTAGAAGCCTGTCAGGTAGGCATTAGTATGAGCGAAGGGCAAGTTGTTGTGTTCCATAACCGCGCGGAGCGGCTGTAGAAGCCTGTCAGGTAGGCATTAGTACGAGCGAAGGGGCAAGTTGTTGTGTTCCATAACCGCGCGGAGCGGCTGTAGAAGCCTGTCAGGTATGCATTAGTACGAGCGAAGGGGCAAGTTGTTGTGTTCCATAACCGCACGGAGCGGCTGTAGAAGCCTGTCAGGTAGGCATTAGTACGAGCGAAGGGCAAGTTGTTGTGTTCCATAACCGCGTGGAGCGGCTGTAGAAGCCTGTCAGGTAGGCATTAGTACGAGCGAAGGACAAGTTGTTGTGTTCCATAACCGCGCGGAGCGGCTGTAGAGCCTGTCAGGTAGGCATTAGTACGAGCGAAGGGGCAAGTTGTTGTGTTCCATAACCGCGCGGAGTGGCTGTAGAAGCCTGTCAGGTAGGCATTAGTACGAGCGGAGGGCAAGTTGTTGTGTTCCATAACCGCGCGGAGCGGCTGTAGAAGCCTGTCAGGTAGGCATTAGTACGAGCGAAGGGGTAAGTTGTTGTGTTCCATAACCGCGCGGAGCGGCTGTAGAAGCCTGTCAGGTAGGCATTAGTACGAGCGAAGGGGCAAGGTGTTGTGTTCCATAACCGCGCGGAGCGGCTGTAGAAGCCTGTCAGGTAGGCATAAGTACGAGCGAAGGGGCAAGTTGTTGTGTTCCATAACCGCGCGGAGCGGCTGTAGAAGCCTGTCAGGTAGGCATTAGTACGAGCGAAGGGGCAAGTTGTTGTGTTCCATAACCGCGCGGAGCGGCTGTAGAAGCCTGTCAGGTAGGCATTAGTAGGAGCGAAGGGGCAAGTTGTTGTGTTCCATAACCGCGCGGAGCGGCTGTAGAAGCCTGTCAGGTAGGCATTAGTACGAGCGAAGGGCAAGTTGTTGTGTTCCATAACCGCGCGGAGCGGCTGTAGAAGCCTGTCAGGTAGGCATTAGTACGAGCGAAGGGGCAAGTTGTTGTGTTCCATAACCGCGCGGAGCGGCTGTAGAAGCCTGTCAGGTAGGCATTAGTACGAGCGAAGGGCAAGTTGTTGTGTCCCATAACCGCGCGGAGCGGCTGTAGAAGCCTGGCAGGTAGGCATTAGTACGAGCGAAGGGGCAAGTTGTTGTGTTCCATAACCGCGCGGAGCGGCTGTAGAAGCCTGTCAGGTAGGCATTAGTAAGAGCGAAGGGGCAAGTTGTTGTGTTCCATTACCGCGCGGAGCGGCTGTAGAAGCCTGTCAGGTAGGCATTAGTACGAGCGAGGGGCAAGTTGTTGTGTTCCATAACCGCGCGGAGCGGCTGTAGAAGCCTGTCAGGTAGGCATTAGTACGAGCGAAGGGCAAGTTGTTGTGTTCCATAACCGCGCGGAGCGGCTGTAGAAGCCTGTCAGGTAAGCATTAGTTCGAGCGAAGGGCAAGTTGTTGTGTTCCATAACCGCGCGGAGCGGCTGTAGAAGCCTGTCAGGTAGGCATTAGTACGAGCGAAGGGGCAAGTTGTTGTGTCCCATAACCGCGCGGAGCGGCTGTAGAAGCCTGTCAGGTAGGCATTAGTATGAGCGAAGGGCAAGTTGTTGTGTTTCATAACCGCGCGGAGCGGCTGTAGAAGCCTGTCAGGTAGGCATTAGTACGAGCGAAGGGGCAAGTTGTTGTGTTCCATAACCGCGCGGAGCGGCTGTAGAAGCCTGTCAGGTAGGCATTAGTACGAGCGAAGGGCAAGTTGTTGTGTTCCATAACCGCGCGGAGCGGCTGTAGAAGCCTGTCAGGTAGGCATTAGTACGAGCGAAGGGGCAAGTTGTTGTGTCCCATAACCGCGCGGAGCGGCTGTAGAAGCCTGTCAGGTAGGCATTAGTACGAGCGAAGGACAAGTTGTTGTGTTCCATAACCGCGCGGAGCGGCTGTAGAAGCCTGTCAGGTAGGCATTAGTACGAGCGAAGGGGCAAGTTGTTGTGTTCCATAACCGCGCGAAGCGGCTGTAGAAGCCTGTCAGGTAGGCATTAGTACGAGCGAAGGGCAAGTTGTTGTGTTCCATAACCGCGCGGAGCGGCTGTAGAAGCCTGTCAGGTAGGCATTAGTACGAGCGAAGGGGCAAGTTGTTGTGTTCCATAACCGCGCGGAGCGGCTGTAGAAGCCTGTCAGGTAGGCATTAGTACGAGCGAAGGGCAAGTTGTTGTGTTCCATAACCGCGCTGAGCGGCTGTAGAAGCCTGTCAGGTAGGCATTAGTACGAGCGAAGGGGCAAGTTGTTGTGTTCCATAACCGCGCGGAGCGGCTGTAGAAGCCTGTCAGTTAGGCATTAGTATGAGCGAAGGGCAAGTTGTTGTGTTCCATAACAGCGCGGAGCATCTGTAGAAGCCTGTCAGGTAGGCATAAGTACGAGCGAAGGGGCAAGTTGTTGTGTTCCATAACCGCGCGGAGCGGCTGTAGAAGCCTGTCAGGTAGGCATTAGTACGAGCGAAGGGGCAAGTTGTTGTGTTCCATAACCGCGCGGAGCGGCTGTAGAAGCCTGTCAGGTAGGCATTAGTACGAGCGAAGGGGCAAGTTGTTGTGTTCCATAACCGCGCAGAGCGGCTGTAGAAGCCTGTCAGGTAGGCATTAGTACGAGCGAAGGGGCAAGTTGTTGTGTTCCATAACCGCACGGAGCGACTGTAGAAGCCTGTCAGGTAGGCATTAGTACGAGCGAAGGGCAAGTTGTTGTGTTCCATAACCGCGTGGAGCGGCTGTAGAAGCCTGTCAGGTAGGCATTAGTACGAGCGAAGGACAAGTTGTTGTGTTCCATAACCGCGCGGAGCGGCTGTAGAAGCCTGTCAGGTAGGCATTAGTACGAGCGAAGGGGCAAGTTGTTGTGTTCCATAACCGCGCGGAGTGGCTGTAGAAGCCTGTCAGGTAGGCATTAGTACGAGCGGAGGGCAAGTTGTTGTGTTCCATAACCGCGCGGAGCGGCTGTAGAAGCCTGTCAGGTAGGCATTAGTACGAGCGAGGGGCAAGTTGTTGTGTTCCATAACCGCGCGGAGCGGCTGTAGAAGCCTGTCAGGTAGGCATTAGTACGAGCGAAGGGCAAGTTGTTGTGTTCCATAACCGCTCGGAGCGGCTGTAGAAGCCTGTCAGGTAAGCATTAGTTCGAGCGAAGGGCAAGTTGTTGTGTTCCATAACCGCGCGGAGCGGCTGTAGAAGCCTGTCAGGTAGGCATTAGTACGAGCGAAGGGGCAAGTTGTTGTGTCCCATAACCACGCGGAGCGGCTGTAGAAGCCTGTCAGGTAGGCATTAGTATGAGCGAAGGGCAAGTTGTTGTGTTTCATAACCGCGCGGAGCGGCTGTAGAAGCCTGTCAGGTAGGCATTAGTACGAGCGAAGGGGCAAGTTGTTGTGTTCCATAACCGCGCGGAGCGGCTGTAGAAGCCTGTCAGGTAGGCATTAGTACGAGCGAAGGGCAAGTTGTTGTGTTCCATAACCGCGCGGAGCGGCTGTAGAAGCCTGTCAGGTAGGCATTAGTACGAGCGAAGGGGCAAGTTGTTGTGTCCCATAACCGCGCGGAGCGGCTGTAGAAGCCTGTCAGGTAGGCATTAGTACGAGCGAAGGACAAGTTGTTGTGTTCCATAACCGCGCGGAGCGGCTGTAGAAGCCTGTCAGGTAGGCATTAGTACGAGCGAAGGGGCAAGTTGTTGTGTTCCATAACCGCGCGAAGCGGCTGTATAAGCCTGTCAGGTAGGCATTAGTACGAGCGAAGGGCAAGTTGTTGTGTTCCATAACCGCGCGGAGCGGCTGTAGAAGCCTGTCAGGTAGGCATTAGTACGAGCGAAGGGGCAAGTTGTTGTGTTCCATAACCGCGCGGAGCGGCTGTAGAAGCCTGTCAGGAAGGCATTAGTACGAGCGAAGGGCAAGTTGTTGTGTTCCATAACCGCGCTGAGCGGCTGTAGAAGCCTGTCAGGTAGGCATTAGTACGAGCGAAGGGGCAAGTTGTTGTGTTCCATAACCGCGCGGAGCGGCTGTAGAAGCCTGTCAGGTAGGCATTAGTACGAGCGAAGGGCAAGTTGTTGTGTTCCATAACCGCGCGGAGCGGCTGTAGAAGCCTGTCAGGTAGGCATTAGTACCAGCGAAGGGGCAAGTTGTTGTGTCCCATAACTACGCGGAGCGGCTGTAGAAGCCTGTCAGGTAGGCATTAGTACGAGCGAAGGACAAGTTGTTGTGTTCCATAACCGCGCGGAGCGGCTGTAGAAGCCTGTCAGTTAGGCATTAGTATGAGCGAAGGGCAAGTTATTGTGTTCCATAACCGCGCGGAGCGGTTGTAGAAGCCTGTCAGGTAGGCATTAGTACGAGCGAAGGGCAAGTTTTTGTGTTCCATAACCGCGCGGAGCGGCTGTAGAAGCCTGTCAGGTAGGCATTAGTACGAGCGAAGGGGCAAGTTGTTGTGTTCCATAACCGCGCGGAGTGGCTATAGAAGCCTGTCAGGTAGGCATTAGTACGAGCGAAGGGGCAAGTTGTTGTGTTCCATAACCGCGCAGAGCGGCTGTAGAAGCCTGTCAGGTAGGCATAGGTACGAGCGAAGGGGCAAGTTGTTGTGTTCCATAACCGCACGGAGCGGCTGTAGAAGCCTGTCAGGTAGGCATTAGTACGAGCGAAGGGCAAGTTGTTGTGTTCCATAACCGCGTGGAGCGGCTGTAGAAGCCTGTCAGGTAGGCATTAGTACGAGCGAAGGACAAGTTGTTGTGTTCCATAACCGCGCGGAGCGGCTGTAGAAGCCTGTCAGGTAGGCATTAGTACGAGCGAAGGGGCAAGTTGTTGTGTTCCATAACCGCGCGGAGTGGCTGTAGAAGCCTGTCAGGTAGGCATTAGTACGAGCGGAGGGCAAGTTGTTGTGTTCCATAACCGCGCGGAGCGGCTGTAGAAGCCTTTCAGGTAGGCATTAGTACGAGCGAAGGGGTAAGTTGTTGTGTTCCATAACCGCGCGGAGCGGCTGTAGAAGCCTGTCAGGTAGGCATTAGTACGAGCGAAGGGGCAAGTTGTTGTGTTCCATAACCGCGCGGAGCGGCTGTAGAAGCCTGTCAGGTAGGCATAAGTACGAGCGAAGGGGCAAGTTGTTGTGTTCCATAACCGCGCGGAGCGGCTGTAGAAGCCTGTCAGGTAGGCATTAGTACGAGCGAAGGGGCAAGTTGTTGTGTTCCATAACCGCGCGGAGCGGCTGTAGAAGCCTGTCAGGTAGGCATTAGTACGAGCGAAGGGGCAAGTTGTTGTGTTCCATAACCGCGCGGAGCGGCTGTAGAAGCCTGTCAGGTAGGCATTAGTACGAGCGAAGGGCAAGTTGTTGTGTTCCATAACCGCGCGGAGCGGCCGTAGAAGCCTGTCAGGTAGGCATTAGTACGAGCGAAGGGGCAAGTTGTTGTGTTCCATAACCGCGCGGAGCGGCTGTAGAAGCCTGTCAGGTAGGCATTAGTACGAGCGAAGGGCAAGTTGTTGTGTCCCATAACCGCGCGGAGCGGCTGTAGAAGCCTGGCAGGTAGGCATTAGTACGAGCGAAGGGGCAAGTTGTTGTGTTCCATAACCGCGCGGAGCGGCTGTAGAAGCCTGTCAGGTAGGCATTAGTACGAGCGAAGTGGCAAGTTGTTGTGTTCCATAACCACGCGGAGCGGCTGTAGAAGCCTGTCAGGTAGGCATTAGTACGAGCGAAGGGGCAAGTTGTTGTGTTCCATAACCGCGCGGAGCGGCTGTAGAAGCCTGTCAGGTAGGCATTAGTAAGAGCGAAGGGGCAAGTTGTTGTGTTCCATTACCGCGCGGAGCGGCTGTAGAAGCCTGTCAGGTAGGCATTAGTACGAGCGAGGGGCAAGTTGTTGTGTTCCATAACCGCGCGGAGCGAGCGGCTGTAGAAGCCTGTCAGGTAGGCATTAGTTACGAGCGAAGGGCAAGTTGTTGTGTTCCATAACCGCGCGGAGCGGCTGTAGAAGCCTGTCAGGTAAGCATTAGTTCGAGCGAAGGGCAAGTTGTTGTGTTCCATAACCGCGCGGAGCGGCTGTAGAAGCCTGTCAGGTAGGCATTAGTACGAGCGAAGGGGCAAGTTGTTGTGTCCCATAACCGCGCGGAGCGGCTGTAGACGCCTGTCAGGTAGGCATTAGTATGAGCGAAGGGCAAGTTGTTGTGTTTCATAACCGCGCGGAGCGGCTGTAGAAGCCTGTCAGGTAGGCATTAGTACGAGCGAAGGGGCAAGTTGTTGTGTTTCCATAACCGCGCGGAGCTGTAGAAGGCCTGTCAGGTAGGCATAGTACGAGCGAAGGGAAGTTGTTGTGTTCCATAACCGCGCGGAGCGGCTGTAGAAGCCTGCCAGGTAGGCATTAGTACGAGCGAAGGGGCAAGTTGTTGTGTCCCATAACCGCGCGGAGCGGCTGTAGAAGCCTGTCAGGTAGGCATTAGTACGAGCGAAGGTCAAGTTGTTGTGTTCCATAACCGCGCGGAGCGGCTGTAGAAGCCTGTCAGGTAGGCATTAGTACGAGCGAAGGGCAAGTTGTTGTGTTCCATAACCGCGCGGAGCGGCTGTAGAAGCCTGTCAGGTAGGCATTAGTACGAGCGAAGGGCAAGTTGTTGTGTTCCATAACCGCGCGGAGCGGCTGTAGAAGCCTGTCAGGTAGGCATTAGTACGAGCGAAGGGGCAAGTTGTTGTGTTCCATAACCGCGCGGAGCGGCTGTAGAAGCCTGTCAGGTAGGCATTAGTACGAGCGAAGGGCAAGTTGTTGTGTTCCATAACCGCGCGGAGCGGCTTTAGAAGCCTGTCAGGTAGGCATTAGTACGAGCGAAGGGGCAAGTTGTTGTGTTCCATAACCGCGCAGAGCGGCTGTAGAAGCCTGTCAGTTAGGCATTAGTATGAGCGAAGGGCAAGTTGTTGTGTTCCATAACAGCGCGGAGCATCTGTAGAAGCCTGTCAGGTAGGCATAAGTACGAGCGAAGGGGCAAGTTGTTGTGTTCCATAACCGCGCGGAGCGGCTGTAGAAGCCTGTCAGGTAGGCATTAGTACGAGCGAAGGGGCAAGTTGTTGTGTTCCATAACCGCGCGGAGCGGCTGTAGAAGCCTGTCAGGTAGGCATTAGTACGAGCGAAGGGGCAAGTTGTTGTGTTCCATAACCGCGCAGAGCGACTGTAGAAGCCTGTCAGGTAGGCATTAGTACGAGCGAAGGGGCAAGTTGTTGTGTTCCATAACCGCACGGAGCGGCTGTAGAAGCCTGTCAGGTAGGCATTAGTACGAGCGAAGTGCAAGTTGTTGTGTTCCATAACCGCGTGGAGCGGCTGTAGAAGCCTGTCAGGTAGGCATTAGTACGAGCGAAGGACAAGTTGTTGTGTTCCATAACCGCGCGGAGCGGCTGTAGAAGCCTGTCAGGTAGGCATTAGTACGAGCGAAGGGGCAAGTTGTTGTGTTCCATAACCGCGCGGAGTGGCTGTAGAAGCCTGTCAGGTAGGCATTAGTACGAGCGGAGGGCAAGTTGTTGTGTTCCATAACCACGCGGAGCGGCTGTAGAAGCCTGTCAGGTAGGCATTAGTACGAGCGACGGGGTAAGTTGTTGTGTTCCATAACCGCGCGGAGCGGCTGTAGAAGCCTGTCAGGTAGGCATTAGTACGAGCGAAGGGGCAAGTTGTTGTGTTCCATAACCGCGCGGAGCGGCTGTAGAAGCCTGTCAGGTAGGCATAAGTACGAGCGAAGGGGCAAGTTGTTGTGTTCCATAACCGCGCGGAGCGGCTGTAGAAGCCTGTCAGGTAGGCATTAGTACGAGCGAAGGGGCAAGTTGTTGTGTTCCATAACCGCGCGGAGCGGCTGTAGAAGCCTGTCAGGTAGGCATTAGTACGAGCGAAGGGGCAAGTTGTTGTGTTCCATAACCGCGCGGAGCGGCTGTAGAAGCCTGTCAGGTAGGCATTAGTACGAGCGAAGGGCAAGTTGTTGTGTTCCATAACCGCGCGGAGCGGCTGTAGAAGCCTGTCAGGTAGGCATTAGTACGAGCGAAGGGGCAAGTTGTTGTGTTCCATAACCGCGCGGAGCGGCTGTAGAAGCCTGTCAGATAGGCATTAGTACGAGCGAAGGGCAAGTTGTTGTGTCCCATAACCGCGCGGAGCGGCTGTAGAAGCCTGGCAGTTAGGCATTAGTACGAGCGAAGGGGCAAGTTGTTGTGTTCCATAACCGCGCGGAGCGGCTGTAGAAGCCTGTCAGGTAGGCATTAGTACGAGCGAAGTGGCAAGTTGTTGTGTTCCATAACCACGCGGAGCGGCTGTAGAAGCCTGTCAGGTAGGCATTAGTCGGAGCGAAGGGGCAAGTTGTTGTGTTCCATAACCGCGCGGAGCGGCTGTAGAAGCCTGTCAGGTAGGCATTAGTAAGAGCGAAGGGGCAAGTTGTTGTGTTCCATTACCGCGCGGAGCGGCTGTAGAAGCCTGTCAGGTAGGCATTAGTACGAGCGAGGGGCAAGTTGTTGTGTTCCATAACCGCGCGGAGCGGCTGTAGAAGCCTGTCAGGTAGGCATTAGTACGAGCGAAGGGCAAGTTGTTGTGTTCCATAACCGCGCGGAGCGGCTGTAGAAGCCTGTCAGGTAAGCATTAGTTCGAGCGAAAGGCAAGTTGTTGTGTTCCATAACCGCGCGGAGCGGCTGTAGAAGCCTGTCAGGTAGGCATTAGTACGAGCGAAGGGGCAAGTTGTTGTGTCCCATAACCGCGCGGAGCGGCTGTAGAAGCCTGTCAGGTAGGCATTAGTATGAGCGAAGGGCAAGTTGTTGTGTTTCATAACCGCGCGGAGCGGCTGTAGAAGCCTGTCAGGTAGGCATTAGTACGAGCGAAGGGGCAAGTTGTTGTGTTCCATAACCGCGCGGAGCGGCTGTAGAAGCCTGTCAGGTAGGCATTAGTACGAGCGAAGGGCAAGTTGTTGTGTTCCATAACCGCGCGGAGCGGCTGTAGAAGCCTGTCAGGTAGGCATTAGTACGAGCGAAGGGGCAAGTTGTTGTGTCCCATTACCGCGCGGAGCGGCTGTAGAAGCCTGTCAGGTAGGCATTAGTACGAGCGAAGGACAAGTTGTTGTGTTCCATAACCGCGCGGAGCGGCTGTAGAAGCCTGTCAGGTAGGCATTAGTACGAGCGAAGGGGCAAGTTGTTGTGTTCCATAACCGCGCGGAGCGGCTGTAGAAGCCTGTCAGGTAGGCATTAGTACGAGCGAAGGGCAAGTTGTTGTGTTCCATAACCTCGCGGAGCGGCTGTAGAAGCCTGTCAGGTAGGCATTAGTACGAGCGAAGGGGCAAGTTGTTGTGTTCCATAACCGCGCGGAGCGGCTGTAGAAGCCTGTCAGGTAGGCATTAGTACGAGCGAAGGGCAAGTTGTTGTGATCCATAACCGCGCTAAGCGGCTGTAGAAGCCTGTCAGGTAGGCATTAGTACGAGCGAAGGGGCAAGTTGTTGTGTTCCATAACCGCGCGGAGCGGCTGTAGAAGCCTGTCAGTTAGGCATTAGTATGAGCGAAGGGCAAGTTGTTGTGTTCCATAACAGCGCGGAGCATCTGTAGAAGCCTGTCAGGTAGGCATAAGTACGAGCGAAGGGGCAAGTTGTTGTGTTCCATAACCGCGCGGAGCGGCTGTAGAAGCCTGTCAGGTAGGCATTAGTACGAGCGAAGGGGCAAGTTGTTGTGTTCCATAACCGCGCGGAGCGGTTGTAGAAGCCTGTCAGGTAGGCATTAGTATGAGCGAAGGGGCAAGTTGTTGTGTTCCATAACCGCGCGGAGCGGCTGTAGAAGCCTGTCAGGTAGGCATTAGTATGAGCGAAGGGCAAGTTGTTGTGTTCCATAACCGCGCGGAGCGGCTGTAGAAGCCTGTCAGGTAGGCATTAGTACGAGCGAAGGGGCAAGTTGTTGTGTTCCATAACCGCGCGGAGCGGCTGTAGAAGCCTGTCAGGTAGGCATTAGTACGAGCGAAGGGGCAAGTTGTTGTGTTCCATAACCGCGCGGAGCGGCTGTAGAAGCCTGTCAGGTAGGCATTAGTACGAGCGAAGGGCAAGTTGTTGTGTTCCATAACCGCGCGGAGCGGCTGTAGAAGCCTGTCAGGTAGGCATTAGTACGAGCGAAGGGGCAAGTTGTTGTGTTCCATAACCGCGCGGAGCGGCTGTAGAAGCCTGTCAGGTAGGCATTAGTACGAGCGAAGGGCAAGTTGTTGTGTCCCATAACCGCGCGGAGCGGCTGTAGAAGCCTGGCAGGTAGGCATTAGTACGAGCGAAGGGGCAAGTTGTTGTGTTCCATAACCGCGCGGAGCGGCTGTAGAAGCCTGTCAGGTAGTCATTAGTAAGAGCGAAGGGGCAAGTTGTTGTGTTCCATTACCGCGCGGAGCGGCTGTAGAAGCCTGTCAGGTAGGCATTAGTACGAGCGAGGGGCAAGTTGTTGTGTTCCATAACCGCGCGGAGCGGCTGTAGAAGCCTGTCAGGTAGGCATTAGTACGAGCGAAGGGCAAGTTGTTGTGTTCCATAACCGCGCGGAGCGGCTGTAGAAGCCTGTCAGGTAAGCATTAGTTCGAGCGAAGGGCAAGTTGTTGTGTTCCATAACCGCGCGGAGCGGCTGTAGAAGCCTGTCAGGTAGGCATTAGTACGAGCGAAGGGGCAAGTTGTTGTGTCCCATAACCGCGCGGAGCGGCTGTAGATGCCTGTCAGGTAGGCATTAGTATGAGCGAAGGGCAAGTTGTTGTGTTTCATAACCGCGCGGAGCGGCTGTAGAAGCCTGTCAGGTAGGCATTAGTACGAGCGAAGGGGCAAGTTGTTGTGTTCCATAACCGCGCGGAGCGGCTGTAGAAGCCTGTCAGGTAGGCATTAGTACGAGCGAAGGGCAAGTTGTTGTGTTCCATAACCGCGCGGAGCGGCTGTAGAAGCCTGTCAGGTAGGCATTAGTACGAGCGAAGGGGCAAGTTGTTGTGTCCCATAACCGCGCGGAGCGGCTGTAGAAGCCTGTCAGGTAGGCATTAGTACGAGCGAAGGACAAGTTGTTGTGTTCCATAACCGCGCGGAGCGGCTGTAGAAGCCTGTCAGGTAGGCATTAGTACGAGCGAAGGGGCAAGTTGTTGTGTTCCATAACCGCGCGAAGCGGCTGTAGAAGCCTGTCAGGTAGGCATTAGTACGAGCGAAGGGCAAGTTGTTGTGATCCATAACCGCGCGGAGCGGCTGTAGAAGCCTGTCAGGTAGGCATTAGTACGAGCGAAGGGGCAAGTTGTTGTGTTCCATAACCGCGCGGAGCGGCTGTAGAAGCCTGTCAGGTAGGCATTAGTACGAGCGAAGGGCAAGTTGTGTTCCATAACCGCGCTGAGCGGCTGTAGAAGCCTGTCAGGTAGGCATTAGTACGAGCGAAGGGGCAAGTTGTTGTGTTCCATAACCGCGCGGAGCGGCTGTAGAAGCCTGTCAGTTAGGCATTAGTATGAGCGAAGGGCAAGTTGTTGTGTTCCATAACAGCGCGGAGCATCTGTAGAAGCCTGTCAGGTAGGCATAAGTACGAGCGAAGGGGCAAGTTGTTGTGTTCCATAACCGCGCGGAGCGGCTGTAGAAGCCTGTCAGGTAGGCATTAGTACGAGCGAAGGGGCAAGTTGTTGTGTTCCATAACCGCGCGGAGCGGCTGTAGAAGCCTGTCAGGTAGGCATTAGTACGAGCGAAGGGGCAAGTTGTTGTGTTCCATAACCGCGCAGAGCGGCTGTAGAAGCCTGTCAGGTAGGCATTAGTACGAGCGAAGGGGCAAGTTGTTGTGTTCCATAACCGCACGGAGCGACTGTAGAAGCCTGTCAGGTAGGCATTAGTACGAGCGAAGGGCAAGTTGTTGTGTTCCATAACCGCGTGGAGCGGCTGTAGAAGCCTGTCAGGTAGGCATTAGTACGAGCGAAGGACAAGTTGTTGTGTTCCATAACCGCGCGGAGCGGCTGTAGAAGCCTGTCAGGTAGGCATTAGTACGAGCGAAGGGGCAAGTTGTTGTGTTCCATAACCGCGCGGAGTGGCTGTAGAAGCCTGTCAGGTAGGCATTAGTACGAGCGGAGGGCAAGTTGTTGTGTTCCATAACCGCGCGGAGCGGCTGTAGAAGCCTGTCAGGTAGGCATTAGTGCGAGCGAGGGGCAAGTTGTTGTGTTCCATAACCGCGCGGAGCGGCTGTAGAAGCCTGTCAGGTAGGCATTAGTACGAGCGAAGGGCAAGTTGTTGTGTTCCATAACCGCTCGGAGCGGCTGTAGAAGCCTGTCAGGTAAGCATTAGTTCGAGCGAAGGGCAAGTTGTTGTGTTCCATAACCGCGCGGAGCGGCTGTAGAAGCCTGTCAGGTAGGCATTAGTACCAGCGAAGGGGCAAGTTGTTGTGTCCCATAACCGCGCGGAGCGGCTGTAGAAGCCTGTCAGGTAGGCATTAGTATGAGCGAAGGGCAAGTTGTTGTGTTTCATAACCGCGCGGAGCGGCTGTAGAAGCCTGTCAGGTAGGCATTAGTACGAGCGAAGGGGCAAGTTGTTGTGTTCCATAACCGCGCGGAGCGGCTGTAGAAGCCTGTCAGGTAGGCATTAGTACGAGCGAAGGGCAAGTTGTTGTGTTCCATAACCGCGCGGAGCGGCTGTAGAAGCCTGTCAGGTAGGCATTAGTACGAGCGAAGGGGCAAGTTGTTGTGTCCCATAACCGCGCGGAGCGGCTGTAGAAGCCTGTCAGGTAGGCATTAGTACGAGCGAAGGACAAGTTGTTGTGTTCCATAACCGCGCGGAGCGGCTGTAGAAGCCTGTCAGGTAGGCATTAGTACGAGCGAAGGGGCAAGTTGTTGTGTTCCATAACCGCGCGAAGCGGCTGTATAAGCCTGTCAGGTAGGCATTAGTACGAGCGAAGGGCAAGTTGTTGTGTTCCATAACCGCGCGGAGCGGCTGTAGAAGCCTGTCAGGTAGGCATTAGTACGAGCGAAGGGGCAAGTTGTTGTGTTCCATAACCGCGCGGAGCGGCTGTAGAAGCCTGTCAGGTAGGCATTAGTACGAGCGAAGGGCAAGTTGTTGTGTTCCATAACCGCGCTGAGCGGCTGTAGAAGCCTGTCAGGTAGGCATTAGTACGAGCGAAGGGGCAAGTTGTTGTGTTCCATAACCGCGCGGAGCGGCTGTAGAAGCCTGTCAGTTAGGCATTAGTATGAGCGAAGGGCAAGTTGTTGTGTTCCATAACAGCGCGGAGCATCTGTAGAAGCCTGTCAGGTAGGCATAAGTACGAGCGAAGGGGCAAGTTGTTGTGTTCCATAACCGCGCGGAGCGGCTGTAGAAGCCTGTCAGGTAGGCATTAGTACGAGCGAAGGGGCAAGTTGTTGTGTTCCATAACCGCGCGGAGCGGCTGTAGAAGCCTGTCAGGTAGGCATTAGTACGAGCGAAGGGGCAAGTTGTTGTGTTCCATAACCGCGCAGAGCGGCTGTAGAAGCCTGTCAGGTAGGCATTAGTACGAGCGAAGGGGCAAGTTGTTGTGTTCCATAACCGCACGGAGCGACTGTAGAAGCCTGTCAGGTAGGCATTAGTACGAGCGAAGGGCAAGTTGTTGTGTTCCATAACCGCGTGGAGCGGCTGTAGAAGCCTGTCAGGTAGGCATTAGTACGAGCGAAGGACAAGTTGTTGTGTTCCATAACCGCGCGGAGCGGCTGTAGAAGCGTGTCAGTTAGGCATTAGTACGAGCGAAGGGGCAAGTTGTTGTGTTCCATAACCGCGCGGAGCGGCTCTAGAAGCCTGTCAGGTAGGCATAAGTACGAGCGAAGGGGCAAGTTGTTGTGTTCCATAACCGCGCGGAGCGGCTGTAGAAGCCTATCAGGTAGGCATTAGTACGAGCGAAGGGGCAAGTTGTTGTGTTCCATAACCGCGCGGAGCGGCTGTAGAAGCCTGTCAGGTAGGCATTAGTACGAGCGAAGGGGCAAGTTGTTGTGTTCCATAACCGCGCGGAGCGGCTGTAGATGCCTGTCAGGTAGGCATTAGTACGAGCGAAGGGCAAGTTGTTGTGTTCCATAACCGCGCGGAGCGGCTGTAGAAGCCTGTCAGGTAGGCATTAGTACGAGCGAAGGGGCAAGTTGTTGTGTTCCATAACCGCGCGGAGCGGCTGTAGAAGCCTGTCAGGTAGGCATTAGTACGAGCGAAGGGCAAGTTGTTGTGTCCCATAACCGCGCGGAGCGGCTGTAGAAGCCTGGCAGGTAGGCATTAGTACGAGCGAAGGGGCAAGTTGTTGTGTTCCATAACCGCGCGGAGCGGCTGTAGAAGCCTGTCAGGTAGGCATTAGTACGAGCGAAGTGGCAAGTTGTTGTGTTCCATAACCACGCGGAGCGGCTGTAGAAGCCTGTCAGGTAGGCATTAGTCGGAGCGAAGGGGCAAGTTGTTGTGTTCCATAACCGCGCGGAGCGGCTGTAGAAGCCTGTCAGGTAGGCATTAGTAAGAGCGAAGGGGCAAGTTGTTGTGTTCCATTACCGCGCGGAGCGGCTGTAGAAGCCTGTCAGGTAGGCATTAGTACGAGCGAGGGGCAAGTTGTTGTGTTCCATAACCGCGCGGAGCGGCTGTAGAAGCCTGTCAGGTAGGCATTAGTACGAGCGAAGGGCAAGTTGTTGTGTTCCATAACCGCGCGGAGCGGCTGTAGAAGCCTGTCAGGTAAGCATTAGTTCGAGCGAAGGGCAAGTTGTTGTGTTCCATAACCGCGCGGAGCGGCTGTAGAAGCCTGTCCGGTAGGCATTAGTACGAGCGAAGGGGCAAGTTGTTGTGTCCCATAACCGCGCGGAGCGGCTGTAGAAGCCTGTCAGGTAGGCATTAGTATGAGCGAAGGGCAAGTTGTTGTGTTTCATAACCGCGCGGAGCGGCTGTAGAAGCCTGTCAGGTAGGCATTAGTACGAGCGAAGGGGCAAGTTGTTGTGTTCCATAACCGCGCGAAGCGGCTGTAGAAGCCTGTCAGGTAGGCGTTAGTACGAGCGAAGGGCAAGTTGTTGTGTTCCATATCCGCGCGGAGCGGCTGTAGAAGCCTGTCAGGTAGGCATTAGTACGAGCGAAGGGGCAAGTTGTTGTGTTCCATAACCGCGCGGAGCGGCTGTAGAAGCCTGTCAGGTAGGCATTAGTACGAGCGAAGGGCAAGTTGTTGTGTTCCATAACCGCGCTGAGCGGCTGTAGAAGCCTGTCAGGTAGGCATTAGTACGAGCGAAGGGGCAAGTTGTTGTGTTCCATAACCGCGCGGAGCGGCTGTAGAAGCCTGTCAGTTAGGCATTAGTATGAGCGAAGGGCAAGTTGTTGTGTTCCATAACAGCGCGGAGCATCTGTAGAAGCCTGTCAGGTAGGCATAAGTACGAGCGAAGGGGCAAGTTGTTGTGTTCCATAACCGCGCGGAGCGGCTGTAGAAGCCTGTCAGGTAGGCATTAGTACGAGCGAAGGGGCAAGTTGTTGTGTTCCATAACCGCGCGGAGCGGCTGTAGAAGCCTGTCAGGTAGGCATTAGTACGAGCGAAGGGGCAAGTTGTTGTGTTCCATAACCGCGCAGAGCGGCTGTAGAAGCCTGTCAGGTAGGCATTAGTACGAGCGAAGGGGCAAGTTGTTGTGTTCCATAACCGCACGGAGCGACTGTAGAAGCCTGTCAGGTAGGCATTAGTACGAGCGAAGGGCAAGTTGTTGTGTTCCATAACCGCGTGGAGCGGCTGTAGAAGCCTGTCAGGTAGGCATTAGTACGAGCGAAGGACAAGTTGTTGTGTTCCATAACCGCGCGGAGCGGCTGTAGAAGCCTGTCGGGTAGGCATTAGTACGAGCGAAGGGGCAAGTTGTTGTGTTCCATAACCGCGCGGAGTGGCTGTAGAAGCCTGTCAGGTAGGCATTAGTACGAGCGGAGGGCAAGTTGTTGTGTTCCATAACCGCGCGGAGCGGCTGTAGAAGCCTGTCAGGTAGGCATTAGTACGAGCGAGGGGCAAGTTGTTGTGTTCCATAACCGCGCGGAGTGGCTGTAGAAGCCTGTCAGGTAGGCATTAGTACGAGCGAAGGGCAAGTTGTTGTGTTCCATAACCGCTCGGAGCGGCTGTAGAAGCCTGTCAGGTAAGCATTAGTTCGAGCGAAGGGCAAGTTGTTGTGTTCCATAACCGCGCGGAGCGGCTGTAGAAGCCTGTCAGGTAGGCATTAGTACGAGCGAAGGGGCAAGTTGTTGTGTCCCATAACCGCGCGGAGCGGCTGTAGAAGCCTGTCAGGTAGGCATTAGTATGAGCGAAGGGCAAGTTGTTGTGTTTCATAACCGCGCGGAGCGGCTGTAGAAGCCTGTCAGGTAGGCATTAGTACGAGCGAAGGGGCAAGTTGTTGTGTTCCATAACCGCGCGGAGCGGCTGTAGAAGCCTGTCAGGTAGGCATTAGTACGAGCGAAGGGCAAGTTGTTGTGTTCCATAACCGCGCGGAGCGGCTGTAGAAGCCTGTCAGGTAGGCATTAGTACGAGCGAAGGGGCAAGTTGTTGTGTCCCATAACCGCGCGGAGCGGCTGTAGAAGCCTGTCAGGTAGGCATTAGTACGAGCGAAGGACAAGTTGTTGTGTTCCATAACCGCGCGGAGCGGCTGTAGAAGCCTGTCAGGTAGGCATTAGTACGAGCGAAGGGGCAAGTTGTTGTGTTCCATAACCGCGCGAAGCGGCTGTAGAAGCCTGTCAGGTAGGCATTAGTACGAGCGAAGGGCAAGTTGTTGTGTTCCATAACCGCGCGGAGCGGCTGTAGAAGCCTGTCAGGTAGGCATTAGTACGAGCGAAGGGGCAAGTTGTTGTGTTCCATAACCGCGCGGAGCGGCTGTAGAAGCCTGTCAGGTAGGCATTAGTACGAGCGAAGGGCAAGTTGTTGTGTTCCATAACCGCGCTGAGCGGCTGTAGAAGCCTGTCAGGTAGGCATTAGTACGAGCGAAGGGGCAAGTTGTTGTGTTCCATAACCGCGCGGAGCGGCTGTAGAAGCCTGTCAGTTAGGCATTAGTATGAGCGAAGGGCAAGTTGTTGTGTTCCATAACAGCGCGGAGCATCTGTAGAAGCCTGTCAGGTAGGCATAAGTACGAGCGAAGGGGCAAGTTGTTGTGTTCCATAACCGCGCGGAGCGGCTGTAGAAGCCTGTCAGGTAGGCATTAGTACGAGCGAAGGGGCAAGTTGTTGTGTTCCATAACCGCGCGGAGCGGCTGTAGAAGCCTGTCATGTAGGCATTAGTACGAGCGAAGGGGCAAGTTGTTGTGTTCCATAACCGCGCAGAGCGGCTGTAGAAGCCTGTCAGGTAGGCATTAGTACGAGCGAAGGGGCAAGTTGTTGTGTTCCATAACCGCACGGAGCGACTGTAGAAGCCTGTCAGGTAGGCATTAGTACGAGCGAAGGGCAAGTTGTTGTGTTCCATAACCGCGTGGAGCGGCTGTAGAAGCCTGTCAGGTAGGCATTAGTACGAGCGAAGGACAAGTTGTTGTGTTCCATAACCGCGCGGAGCGGCTGTAGAAGCCTGTCAGGTAGGCATTAGTACGAGCGAAGGGGCAAGTTGTTGTGTTCCATAACCGCGCGGAGTGGCTGTAGAAGCCTGTCAGGTAGGCATTAGTACGAGCGGAGGGCAAGTTGTTGTGTTCCATAACCGCGCGGAGCGGCTGTAGAAGCCTGTCAGGTAGGCATTAGTACGAGCGACGGGGTAAGTTGTTGTGTTCCATAACCGCGCGGAGCGGCTGTAGAAGCGTGTCAGTTAGGCATTAGTACGAGCGAAGGGGCAAGTTGTTGTGTTCCATAACCGCGCGGAGCGGCTGTAGAAGCCTGTCAGGTAGGCATAAGTACGAGCGAAGGGGCTAGTTGTTGTGTTCCATAACCGCGCGGAGCGGCTGTAGAAGCCTGTCAGGTAGGCATTAGTACGAGCGAAGGGGCAAATTGTTGTGTTCCATAACCGCGCGGAGCGGCTGTAGAAGCCTGTCAGGTAGGCATTAGTACGAGCGAAGGGGCAAGTTGTTGTGTTCCATAACCGCGCGGAGCGGCTGTAGATGCCTGTCAGGTAGGCATTAGTACGAGCGAAGGGCAAGTTGTTGTGTTCCATAACCGCGCGGAGCGGCTGTAGAAGCCTGTCAGGTAGGCATTAGTACGAGCGAAGGGGCAAGTTGTTGTGTTCCATAACCGCGCGGAGCGGCTGTAGAAGCCTGTCAGGTAGGCATTAGTACGAGCGAAGGGCAAGTTGTTGTGTCCCATAACCGCGCGGAGCGGCTGTAGAAGCCTGGCAGGTAGGCATTAGTACGAGCGAAGGGGCAAGTTGTTGTGTTCCATAACCGCGCGGAGCGGCTGTAGAAGCCTGTCAGGTAAGCATTAGTTCGAGCGAAGGGCAAGTTGTTGTGTTCCATAACCGCGCGGAGCGGCTGTAGAAGCCTGTCAGGTAGGCATAAGTACGAGCGAAGGGGCAAGTTGTTGTGTCCCATTACCGCGCGGAGCGGCTGTAGAAGCCTGTCAGGTAGGCATTAGTATGAGCGAAGGGCAAGTTGTTGTGTTTCATAACCGCGCGGAGCGGCTGTAGAAGCCTGTCAGGTAGGCACTAGTACGAGCGAAGGGGCAAGTTGTTGTGTTCCATAACCGCGCGGAGCGGCTGTAGAAGCCTGTCAGGTAGGCATTAGTACGAGCGAAGGGCAAGTTGTTGTGTCCCATAACCGCGCGGAGCGGCTGTAGAAGCCTGTCAGGTAGGCATTAGTACGAGCGAAGGACAAGTTGTTGTGTTCCATAACCGCGCGGAGCGGCTGTAGAAGCCTGTCAGGTAGGCATTAGTACGAGCGAAGGGGCAAGTTGTTGTGTTCCATAACCGCGCGGAGCGGCTGTAGAAGCCTGTCAGGTAGGCATTAGTACGAGCGAAGGGCAAGTTGTTGTGTTCCATAACCTCGCGGAGCGGCTGTAGAAGCCTGTCAGGTAGGCATTAGTACGAGCGAAGGGGCAAGTTGTTGTGTTCCATAACCGCGCGGAGCGGCTGTAGAAGCCTGTCAGGTAGGCATTAGTACGAGCGAAGGGCAAGTTGTTGTGTTCCATAACCGCGCTGTGCGGCTGTAGAAGCCTGTCAGGTAGGCATTAGTACGAGCGAAGGGGCAAGTTGTTGTGTTCCATAACCGCGCGGAGCGGCTGTAGAAGCCTGTCAGTTAGGCATTAGTATGAGCGAAGGGCAAGTTGTTGTGTTCCATAACAGCGCGGAGCATCTGTAGAAGCCTGTCAGGTAGGCATAAGTACGAGCGAAGGGGCAAGTTGTTGTGTTCCATAACCGCGCGGAGCGGCTGTAGAAGCCTGTCAGGTAGGCATTAGTACGAGCGAAGGGGCAAGTTGTTGTGTTCCATAACCGCGCGGAGCGGTTGTAGAAGCCTGTCAGGTAGGCATTAGTATGAGCGAAGGGGCAAGTTGTTGTGTTCCATAACCGCGCGGAGCGGCTGTAGAAGCCTGTCAGGTAGGCATTAGTATGAGCGAAGGGCAAGTTGTTGTGTTCCATAACCGCGCGGAGCGGCTGTAGAAGCCTGTCAGGTAGGCATTAGTACGAGCGAAGGGGCAAGTTGTTGTGTTCCATAACCGCGCGGAGCGGCTGTAGAAGCCTGTCAGGTAGGCATTAGTACGAGCGAAGGGGCAAGTTGTTGTGTTCCATAACCGCGCGGAGCGGCTGTAGAAGCCTGTCAGGTAGGCATTAGTACGAGCGATGGGCAAGTTGTTGTGTTCCATAACCGCGCGGAGCGGCTGTAGAAGCCTGTCAGGTAGGCATTAGTACGAGCGAAGGGCAAGTTGTTGTGTCCCATAACCGCGCGGAGCGGCTGTAGAAGCCTGTCAGGTAGGCATTAGTACGAGCGAAGGGCAAGTTGTTGTGTTCCATAACCGCGCGGAGCGGCTGTAGAAGCCTGTCACGTAGGCATTAGTACGAGCGAAGGGGCAAGTTGTTGTGTTCAATAACCACGCGGAGCGGCTGTAGAAGCCTGTCAGGTAGGCATTAGTATGAGCGAAGGGGCAAGTTGTTGTGTTCGATTACCGCGCTGAGCGGCTGTAGAAGCCTGTCAGGTAGGCATTAGTACGAGCGAAGGGGCAAGTTGTTGTGTTCCATAACCGCGCGGAGCGGCTGTAGAAGCCTGTCAGGTAGGCATTAGTACGAGCGAAGGGGCAAGTTGTTGTGTTCCATAACCGCACGGAGCGGCTGTAGAAGCCTGTCAGGTAGGCATTAGTATGAGGGAAGGGGCTAGTTGTTGTGTTCCTTAACCGCGCGGAGCGGCTGTAGAAGCCTGTCAGGTAGGCATTAGTACGAGCGAAGGGGCAAGTTGTTGTGTTCCATAACCGCGCGGAGCGGCTGTAGAAGCCTGTCAGGTAGGCATTAGTACGAGCGAAGGGGCAAGTTGTTGTGTTCCATAACCGCGCGGAGTGGCTGTAGAAGCCTGTCAGGTAGGCATTAGTACGAGCGGAGGGCAAGTTGTTGTGTTCCATAACCGCGCGGAGCGGCTGTAGAAGCCTGTCAGGTAGGCATTAGTACGAGCGAAGGGGTAAGTTGTTGTGTTCCATAACCGCGCGGAGCGGCTGTAGAAGCCTGTCAGGTAAGCATTAGTACGAGCGAAGGGCAAGTTGTTGTGTTCCATAACCGCGCGGAGCGGCTGTAGAAGCCTGTCAGGTAGGCATTAGTACGAGCGAAGGGGCAAGTTGTTGTGTTCCATAACCGCGCGGAGCGGCTGTAGAAGCCTGTCAGGTAAGCATTAGTACGAGCGAAGGGCAAGTTGTTGTGTTCCATAACCGCGCGGAGCGGCTGTAGAAGCCTGTCAGGTAGGCATTAGTACGAGCGACGGGGTAAGTTGTTGTGTTCCATAACCGCGCGGAGCGGCTGTAGAAGCGTGTCAGTTAGGCATTAGTACGAGCGAAGGGGCAAGTTGTTGTGTTCCATAACCGCGCGGAGCGGCTGTAGAAGCCTGTCAGGTAGGCATAAGTACGAGCGAAGGGGCTAGTTGTTGTGTTCCATAACCGCGCGGAGCGGCTGTAGAAGCCTGTCAGGTAGGCATTAGTACGAGCGAAGGGGCAAGTTGTTGTGTTCCATAACCGCGCGGAGCGGCTGTAGAAGCCTGTCAGGTAGGCATTAGTACGAGCGAAGGGGCAAGTTGTTGTGTTCCATAACCGCGCGGAGCGGCTGTAGATGCCTGTCAGGTAGGCATTAGTACGAGCGAAGGGCAAGTTGTTGTGTTCCATAACCGCGCGGAGCGGCTGTAGAAGCCTGTCAGGTAGGCATTAGTACGAGCGAAGGGGCAAGTTGTTGTGTTCCATAACCGCGCGGAGCGGCTGTAGAAGCCTGTCAGGTAGGCATTAGTACGAGCGAAGGGCAAGTTGTTGTGTCCCATAACCGCGCGGAGCGGCTGTAGAAGCCTGGCAGGTAGGCATTAGTACGAGCGAAGGGGCAAGTTGTTGTGTTCCATAACCGCGCGGAGCGGCTGTAGAAGCCTGTCAGGTAGGCATTAGTACGAGCGAAGTGGCAAGTTGTTGTGTTCCATAACCACGCGGAGCGGCTGTAGAAGCCTGTCAGGTAGGCATTAGTCGGAGCGAAGGGGCAAGTTGTTGTGTTCCATAACCGCGCGGAGCGGCTGTAGAAGCCTGTCAGGTAGGCATTAGTAAGAGCGAAGGGGCAAGTTGTTGTGTTCCATTACCGCGCGGAGCGGCTGTAGAAGCCTGTCAGGTAGGCATTAGTACGAGCGAGGGGCAAGTTGTTGTGTTCCATAACCGCGCGGAGCGGCTGTAGAAGCCTGTCAGGTAGGCATTAGTACGAGCGAAGGGCAAGTTGTTGTGTTCCATAACCGCGCGGAGCGGCTGTAGAAGCCTGTCAGGTAAGCATTAGTTCGAGCGAAGGGCAAGTTGTTGTGTTCCATAACCGCGCGGAGCGGCTGTAGAAGCCTGTCAGGTAGGCATAAGTACGAGCGAAGGGGCAAGTTGTTGTGTCCCATAACCGCGCGGAGCGGCTGTAGAAGCCTGTCAGGTAGGCATTAGTATGAGCGAAGGGCAAGTTGTTGTGTTTCATAACCGCGCGGAGCGGCTGTAGAAGCCTGTCAGGTAGGCATTAGTACGAGCGAAGGGGCAAGTTGTTGTGTTCCATAACCGCGCGGAGCGGCTGTAGAAGCCTGTCAGGTAGGCATTAGTACGAGCGAAGGGCAAGTTGTTGTGTTCCATAACCGTGCGGAGCGGCTGTAGAAGCCTGTCAGGTAGGCATTAGTACGAGCGAAGGGGCAAGTTGTTGTGTCCCATAACCGCGCGGAGCGGCTGTAGAAGCCTGTCAGGTAGGCATTAGTACGAGCGAAGGACAAGTTGTTGTGTTCCATAACCGCGCGGAGCGGCTGTAGAAGCCTGTCAGGTAGGCATTAGTACGAGCGAAGGGGCAAGTTGTTGTGTTCCATAACCGCGCGGAGCGGCTGTAGAAGCCTGTCAGGTAGGCATTAGTACGAGCGAAGGGCAAGTTGTTGTGTTCCATAACCTCGCGGAGCGGCTGTAGAAGCCTGTCAGGTAGGCATTAGTACGAGCGAAGGGGCAAGTTGTTGTGTTCCATAACCGCGCGGAGCGGCTGTAGAAGCCTGTCAGGTAGGCATTAGTACGAGCGAAGGGCAAGTTGTTGTGTTCCATAACCGCGCTGAGCGGCTGTAGAAGCCTGTCAGGTAGGCATTAGTACGAGCGAAGGGGCAAGTTGTTGTGTTCCATAACCGCGCGGAGCGGCTGTAGAAGCCTGTCAGTTAGGCATTAGTATGAGCGAAGGGCAAGTTGTTGTGTTCCATAACAGCGCGGAGCATCTGTAGAAGCCTGTCAGGTAGGCATAAGTACGAGCGAAGGGGCAAGTTGTTGTGTTCCATAACCGCGCGGAGCGGCTGTAGAAGCCTGTCAGGTAGGCATTAGTACGAGCGAAGGGGCAAGTTGTTGTGTTCCATAACCGCGCGGAGCGGTTGTAGAAGCCTGTCAGGTAGGCATTAGTATGAGCGAAGGGGCAAGTTGTTGTGTTCCATAACCGCGCGGAGCGGCTGTAGAAGCCTGTCAGGTAGGCATTAGTATGAGCGAAGGGCAAGTTGTTGTGTTCCATAACCGCGCGGAGCGGCTGTAGAAGCCTGTCAGGTAGGCATTAGTACGAGCGAAGGGGCAAGTTGTTGTGTTCCATAACCGCGCGGAGCGGCTGTAGAAGCCTGTCAGGTAGGCATTAGTACGAGCGAAGGGGCAAGTTGTTGTGTTCCATAACCGCGCGGAGCGGCTGTAGAAGCCTATCAGGTAGGCATTAGTACGAGCGAAGGGCAAGTTGTTGTGTTCCATAACCGCGCGGAGCGGCTGTAGAAGCCTGTCAGGTAGGCATTAGTACGAGCGAAGGGCAAGTTGTTGTGTCCCATAACCGCGCGGAGCGGCTGTAGAAGCCTGTCAGGTAGGCATTAGTACGAGCGAAGGGCAAGTTGTTGTGTTCCATAACCGCGCGGAGCGGCTGTAGAAGCCTGTCACGTAGGCATTAGTACGAGCGAAGGGGCAAGTTGTTGTGTTCAATAACCACGCGGAGCGGCTGTAGAAGCCTGTCAGGTAGGCATTAGTATGAGCGAAGGGGCAAGTTGTTGTGTTCGATTACCGCGCTGAGCGGCTGTAGAAGCCTGTCAGGTAGGCATTAGTACGAGCGAAGGGGCAAGTTGTTGTGTTCCATAACCGCGCGGAGCGGCTGTAGAAGCCTGTCAGGTAGGCATTAGTACGAGCGAAGGGGCAAGTTGTTGTGTTCCATAACCGCACGGAGCGGCTGTAGAAGCCTGTCAGGTAGGCATTAGTATGAGGGAAGGGGCTAGTTGTTGTGTTCCTTAACCGCGCGGAGCGGCTGTAGAAGCCTGTCAGGTAGGCATTAGTACGAGCGAAGGGGCAAGTTGTTGTGTTCCATAACCGCGCGGAGCGGCTGTAGAAGCCTGTCAGGTAGGCATTAGTACGAGCGAAGGGGCAAGTTGTTGTGTTCCATAACCGCGCGGAGTGGCTGTAGAAGCCTGTCAGGTAGGCATTAGTACGAGCGGAGGGCAAGTTGTTGTGTTCCATAACCGCGCGGAGCGGCTGTAGAAGCCTGTCAGGTAGGCATTAGTACGAGCGAAGGGGTAAGTTGTTGTGTTCCATAACCGCGCGGAGCGGCTGTAGAAGCCTGTCAGGTAAGCATTAGTACGAGCGAAGGGCAAGTTGTTGTGTTCCATAACCGCGCGGAGCGGCTGTAGAAGCCTGTCAGGTAGGCATTAGTACGAGCGAAGGGGCAAGTTGTTGTGTTCCATAACCGCGCGGAGCGGCTGTAGAAGCCTGTCAGGTAAGCATTAGTACGAGCGAAGGGCAAGTTGTTGTGTCCCATAACCGCGCGGAGCGGCTGTAGAAGCCTGTCAGGTAGGCATTAGTACGAGCGAAGGGGCAAGTTGTTGTGTTCCATAACCGCGCGGAGCGGCTGTAGAAGCCTGTCAGGTAGGCATTAGTACGAGCGAAGGGGCAAGTTGTTGTGTTCCATAACCACGCGGAGCGGCTGTAGAAGCCTGTCATGTAGGCATTAGTACGAGCGAAGGGGCAAGTTGTTGTGTTCCATAACCGCGCGGAGCGGCTGTAGAAGCCTGTCAGGTAGGCATTAGTATGAGCGAAGGGGCAAGTTGTTGTGTTCCATTACCGCGCGGAGCGGCTGTAGAAGCCTGTCAGGTAGGCATTAGTACGAGCGAAGGGCAAGTTGTTGTGTTCCATAACCGCGCGGAGCGGCTGTAGAAGCCTGTCAGGTAGGCATTAGTACGAGCGAAGGGCAAGTTGTTGTGTTCCATAACCGCGCGGAGCGGCTGTATAAGCCTGTCAGGTAGGCATTAGTTCGAGCGAAGGGCAAGTTGTTGTGTTCCATAACCGCGCGGAGCGGCTGTAGAAGCCTGTCAGGTAGGCATTAGTACGAGCGAAGGGGCAAGTTGTTGTGTCCCATAACCGCGCGGAGCAGCTGTAGAAGCCTGTCAGGTAGGCATTAGTACGAGCAAAGGGGCAAGTTGTTGTGTTCCATAACCGCGCGGAGCGGCTGTAGAAGCCTGTCAGGTAGGCATTAGTACGAGCGAAGGGCAAGTTGTTGTGTTCCATAACCGCGCGGAGCGGCTGTAGAAGCCTGTCAGGTAGGCATTACTACGAGCGAAGGGGCAAGTTGTTGTGTTCCTTAACCGCGCGGAGCGGCTGTAGAAGCCTGTCAGGTAGGCATTAGTACGAGCGAAGGGCATGTTGTTGTGTTCCATAACCGCGCGGAGCGGCTGTAGAAGCCTGTCAGGTAGGCATTAGTACGAGCGAAGGGGCAAGTTGTTGTGTTCCATAACCGCGCGGAGCGCCTGTATAAGCCTGTCAGGTAGGCATTAGTATGAGCGAAGGGGCAAGTTGTTGTGTCCCATAACCGCGCGGAGCGGCTGTAGAAGCCTGTCAGGTAGGCATTAGTACGAGCGACGGGGCAAGTTGTTGTGTTCCATAACCGCGCGGAGCGGCTGTAGAAGCCTGTCAGGTAGGCATTAGTGCAAGCGAAGGGCAAGTTGTTGTGTTCCATAACCGCGCGGAGCGGCTGTAGAAGCCTGTCAGGTAGGCATAAGTATGAGCGAAGGGGCAAGTTGTTGTGTCCCATAACCGCGCGGAGCGGCTGTAGAAGCCTGTCAGGTAGGCATTAGTACGAGCGAAGGGCAAGTTGTTGTGTCCCATAACCGCGCGGAGCGGCTGTAGAAGCCTGTCAGGTAGGCATTAGTACGAGCGAAGGGGCAAGTTGTTGTGTTCCATAACCGCGCGGAGCGGCTGTAGAAGCCTGTCAGGTAGGCATTAGTACGAGCGAAGGGGCAAGTTGTTGTGTTCCATAACCACGCGGAGCGGCTGTAGAAGCCTGTCATGTAGGCATTAGTACGAGCGAAGGGGCAAGTTGTTGTGTTCCATAACCGCGCGGAGCGGCTGTAGAAGCCTGTCAGGTAGGCATTAGTATGAGCGAAGGGGCAAGTTGTTGTGTTCCATTACCGCGCGGAGCGGCTGTAGAAGCCTGTCAGGTAGGCATTAGTACGAGCGAAGGGCAAGTTGTTGTGTTCCATAACCGCGCGGAGCGGCTGTAGAAGCCTGTCAGGTAGGCATTAGTACGAGCGAAGGGCAAGTTGTTGTGTTCCATAACCGCGCGGAGCGGCTGTATAAGCCTGTCAGGTAGGCATTAGTTCGAGCGAAGGGCAAGTTGTTGTGTTCCATAACCGCGCGGAGCGGCTGTAGAAGCCTGTCAGGTAGGCATTAGTACGAGCGAAGGGGCAAGTTGTTGTGTCCCATAACCGCGCGGAGCAGCTGTAGAAGCCTGTCAGGTAGGCATTAGTACGAGCAAAGGGGCAAGTTGTTGTGTTCCATAACCGCGCGGAGCGGCTGTAGAAGCCTGTCAGGTAGGCATTAGTACGAGCGAAGGGCAAGTTGTTGTGTTCCATAACCGCGCGGAGCGGCTGTAGAAGCCTGTCAGGTAGGCATTACTACGAGCGAAGGGGCAAGTTGTTGTGTTCCTTAACCGCGCGGAGCGGCTGTAGAAGCCTGTCAGGTAGGCATTAGTACGAGCGAAGGGCATGTTGTTGTGTTCCATAACCGCGCGGAGCGGCTGTAGAAGCCTGTCAGGTAGGCATTAGTACGAGCGAAGGGGCAAGTTGTTGTGTTCCATAACCGCGCGGAGCGCCTGTATAAGCCTGTCAGGTAGGCATTAGTATGAGCGAAGGGGCAAGTTGTTGTGTCCCATAACCGCGCTGAGCGGCTGTAGAAGCCTGTCAGGTAGGCATTAGTACGAGCGACGGGGCAAGTTGTTGTGTTCCATAACCGCGCGGAGCGGCTGTAGAAGCCTGTCAGGTAGGCATTAGTGCAAGCGAAGGGCAAGTTGTTGTGTTCCATAACCGCGCGGAGCGGCTGTAGAAGCCTGTCAGGTAGGCATAAGTATGAGCGAAGGGGCAAGTTGTTGTGTCCCATAACCGCGCGGAGCGGCTGTAGAAGCCTGTCAGGTAGGCATTAGTACGAGCGAAGGGGCAAGTTGTTGTGTTCCATAACCGCGCGGAGCGGCTGTAGAAGCCTGTCAGGTAGGCATTAGTACGAGCGAAGGGGCAAGTTGTTGTGTTCCATAACCGCGCGGAGCGGCTGTAGACGCCTGTCAGGTAGGCATTAGTATGAGCGAAGGGCAAGTTGTTGTGTTCCATAACCGCGCGGAGCGGCTGTAGAATCCTGTCAGGTAGGCATAAGTACGAGCGAAGGGGCAAGTTGTTGAGTTCCATAACCGCGCGGAGCGGCTGTAGAAGCCTGTCAGGTAGGCATTAGTACGAGCGAAGGGGCAAGTTGTTGTGTTCCATAACCGCGCGGTGCGGCTGTAGAAGCCTGTCAGGTAGGCATTAGTACGAGCGAAGGGCAAGTTGTTGTGTTCCATAACCGCACGGAGCGGCTGTAGAAGCCTGTCAGGTAGGCATTAGTACGAGCGAAGGGCAAGTTGTTGTGTCCCATAACCGCGCGGAGCGGCTGTAGAAGCCTGTCAGGTAGGCATTAGTACGAGCGAAGGGGCAAGTTGTTGTGTTCCATAACCGCGCGGAGCGGCTGTAGAAGCCTGTCAGGTAGGCATTAGTACGAGCGAAGGGGCATGTTGTTGTGTTCCATAACCGCGCGGAGCGGCTGTAGAAGCCTGTCAGGTAGGCATTAGTACGAGCGAAGGGGCAAGTTGTTGTGTTCCATAACCGCGCGGAGCGGCTGTAGAAGCCTGTCAGGTAGGCATTAGTACGAGCGAAGGGGCAAGTTGTTGTGTTCCATAACCGCGCGGAGCGGCTGTAGAAGCCTGTCAGGTAGGCATTAGTACGAGCGAAGGGCAAGTTGTTGTGTTCCATAACCGCGCGGAGCGGCTGTAGAAGCATGTCAGGTAGGCATTAGTATGAGCGAAGGGGCAAGTTGTTGTGTTCCATAACCGCGCGGAGCGGCTGTAGAAGCCTGTCAGGTAGGCATTAGTTCGAGCGAAGGGCAAGTTGTTGTGTTCCATAACCGCGCGGAGCGGCTGTAGAAGCCTGTCATGTACGCATTAGTATGAGCGAAGGGGCAAGTTGTTGTGTTCCATAACCGCGCGGAGCGGCTGTAGAAGCCTGTCAGGTACGCATTTGTATGAGCGAAGGGCAAGTTGTTGTGTTCCATAACCGCGCGGAGCGGCTGTAGAAGCCTGTCAGGTAGGCATTAGTACGAGCGAAGGGGCAAGTTGTTGTGTTCCATAACCGCGCGGAGCGGCTGTAGAAGCCTGTCAGGTAGGCATTAGTACGAGCGAAGGGGCACGTTGTTGTGTTCAATAACCGCGCGGAGCGGCTGTAGAAGCCTGTCAGGTAGGCATTAGTATGAGCGAAGGGGCAAGTTGTTGTGTTCCATAACCGCGCGGAGCGGCTGTAGAAGCCTGTCAGGTAGGCATTAGTACGAGCGAAGGGCAAGTTGTTGTGTTCCATAACCGCGCGGAGCGGCTGTAGAAGCCTGTCAGGTAGGCATTAGTACGAGCGAAGGGGCAAGTTGTTGTGTTCCATAACCGCGCGGAGCGGCTGTAGAAGCCTGTCAGGTAGGCATTAGTACGAGCGAAGGGCAAGTTGTTGTGTCCCATAACCGCGCGGAGCGGCTGTAGAAGCCTGTCAGGTAGGCATTAGTACGAGCGAAGGAGCAAGTTGTTGTGTTCCATAACCGCGCGGAGCGGCTGTAGAAGCCTGTCAGGTAGGCATTAGTATGAGCGAAGGGCAAGTTGTTGTGTTCCATAACCGCGCGGAGTGGCTGTAGAAGCCTGTCAGGTAGGCATTAGTACGAGCGAAGGGGCAAGTGGTTGTGTTCCATAACCGCGCGGAGCGGCTGTAGAAGCCTGTCAGGTAGGCATTAGTACGAGCGAAGGGGCAAGTTGTTGTGTTCCATAACCGCGCGGAGCGGCTGTAGAAGCCTGTCAGGTAGGCATTAGTACGAGCGAAGGGGCAAGTTGTTGTGTCCCATAACCGCGCGGAGCGGCTGTAGAAGCCTGTCAGGTAGGCATTAGTACGAGCGAAGGACAAGTTGTTGTGTTCCATAACCGCGCGGAGCGGCTGTAGAAGCCTGTCAGGTAGGCATTAGTACGAGCGAAGGGGCAAGTTGTTGTGTTCCATAACCGCGCGGAGCGGCTGTAGAAGCCTGTCAGGTAGGCATTAGTACGAGCGAAGGGCAAGTTGTTGTGTTCCATAACCACGCGGAGCGGCTGTAGAAGCCTGTCAGGTAGGCATTAGTACGAGCGAAGGGGCAAGTTGTTGTGTTCCATAACCGCGCGGAGCGGCTGTAGAAGCCTGTCAGGTAGGCATTAGTATGAGCGAAGGGCAAGTTGTTGTGTTCCATAACAGTGCGGAGCGGCTGTAGAAGCCTGTCAGGTAGGCATTAGTACGAGCGAAGGGGCAAGTTGTTGTGTTCCATAACCGCGCGGAGCGGCTGTAGAAGCCTGTCAGGTAGGCATTAGTACGAGCGAAGGGACAAGTTGTTGTGTTCCATAACCGCGCGGAGCGGTTGTAGAAGCCTGTCAGGTAGGCATTAGTATGAGCGAAGGGGCAAGTTGTTGTGTTCCATAACCGCGCGGAGCGGCTGAAGAAGCCTGTCAGGTAGGCATTAGTATGAGCGAAGGGCAAGTTGTTGTGTTCCATAACCGCGCGGAGCGGCTGTAGAAGCCTGTCAGGTAGGCATTAGTACGAGCGAAGGGGCAAGTTGTTGTGTTCCATAACCGCGCGGAGCGGCTGTAGAAGCCTGTCAGGTAGGCATTAGTATGAGCGAAGGGGCAAGTTGTTGTGTTCCATAACCGCGCTGAGCGGCTGTAGAAGCTTGTCAGGTAGGCATTAGTACGAGCGAAGGGGCAAGTTGTTGTGTTCCATAACCGCGCGGAGCGGCTGTAGAAGCCTGTCAGGTAGGCATTAGTGCAAGCGAAGGGCAAGTTGTTGTGTTCCATAACCGCGCGGAGCGGCTGTAGAAGCCTGTCAGGTAGGCATTAGTACGAGCGAAGGGGCAAGTTGTTGTGTTCAATAACCGCGCGGAGCGGCTGTAGAAGCCTGTCAGGTAGGCATTAGTATGAGCGAAGGGGCAAGTTGTTGTGTTCCATAACCGCGCTGAGCGGCTGTAGAAGCCTGTCAGGTAGGCATTAGTACGAGCGAAGGGGCAAATTGTTGTGTTCCATAACCGCGCGGAGCGGCTGTAGATGCCTGTCAGGTAGGCAATAGTACGAGCGAAGGGGCAAGTTGTTGTGTTCCATAACCGCGCGGAGCGGCTGTAGAAGCCTGTCAGGTAGGCAATAGTACGAGCGAAGGGGCAAGTTGTTGTGTTCCATAACCGCGCGGAGCGGCTGTAGAAGCCTGTCAGGTAGGCATTAGTACGAGCGAAGGGGCAAGTTGTTGTGTTCCATAACCGCGCGGAGCGGCTGTAGAAGCCTGTCAGGTAGGCATTAGTACGAGCGAAGGGGCAAGTTGTTGTGTTCCATAACCACGCGGAGCGGCTGTAGAAGCCTGTCAGGTAGGCATTAGTATGAGCGAAGGGGCAAGTTGTTGTGTTCCTTAACCGCGCGGAGCGGCTGTAGAAGCCTGTCAGGTAGGAATTAGTACGAGCGAAGGGGCAAGTTGTTGTGTTCCATAACCGCGCGGATTGGCTGTAGAAGCCTGTCAGGTAGGCATTAGTACGAGCGAAGGGGCAAGTTGTTGTGTTCCATAACCGCGCGGAGTGGCTGTAGAAGCCTGTCAGGTAGGCATTAGTACGAGCGGAGGGCAAGTTGTTGTGTTCCATAACCGCGCGGAGCGGCTGTAGAAGCCTGTCAGGTAGGCATTAGTACGAGCGAAGGGGTAAGTTGTTGTGTTCCATAACCGCGCGGAGCGGCTGTAGAAGCCTGTCAGGTAGGCATTAGTACGAGCGAAGGGCAAGTTGTTGTGTTCCATAACCGCGCGGAGCGGCTGTAGAAGCCTGTCAGGTAGGCATAAGTACGAGCGAAGGGGCAAGTTGTTGTGTTCCATAACCGCGCGGAGCGGCTGTAGAAGCCTGTCAGGTAGGCATTAGTGCGAGCGAAGGGCAAGTTGTTGTGTCCCATAACCGCGCGGAGCGGCTGTAGAAGCCTGTCAGGTAGGCATTAGTACGAGCGAAGGGGCAAGTTGTTGTGTTCCAATACCGCGCGGAGCGGCTGTAGAAGCCTGTCAGGTAGGCATAAGTACGAGCGAAGGGGCAAGTTGTTGTGTTCCATAACCACGCGGAGCGGCTGTAGAAGCCTGTCAGGTAGGCATTAGTACGAGCGAAGGGGCAAGTTGTTGTGTTCCATAACCGCGCGGAGCGGCTGTAGAAGCCTGTCAGGTAGGCATTAGTATGAGCGAAGGGGCAAATTGTTGTGTTCCACTACCGCGCGGAGCGGCTGTAGAAGCCTGTCAGGTAGGCATTAGTACGAGCGAAGGGCAAGTTGTTGTGTTCCATAACCGCGCGGAGCGGCTGTAGAAGCCTGTCAGGTAGGCATTAGTACGAGCGAAGGGCAAGTTGTTGTGTTCCATAACCGCGCGGAGCGGCTGTAGAAGCTGTCAGGTAGGCATTAGTTCGAGCGAAGGGCAAGTTGTTGTGTTCCATAACCGCGCGGAGCGGCTGTAGAAGCCTGTCAGGTAGGCATTAGTACGAGCGAAGGGGCAAGTTGTTGTGTCCCATAACCGCGCGGAGCGGCTGTAGAAGCCTGTCAGGTAGGCATTAGTATGAGCGAAGGGCAAGTTGTTGTGTTTCATAACCGCGCGGAGCGGCTGTAGAAGCCTGTCAGGTAGGCATTAGTACGAGCGAAGGGGCAAGTTGTTGTGTTCCTTAACCGCGCGGAGCGGCTGTAGAAGCCTGTCAGGTAGGCATTAGTACGAGCGAAGGGCAAGTTGTTGTGTTCCATAACCGCGCGGAGCGGCTGTAGAAGCCTGTCAGGTAGGCATTAGTACGAGCGAAGGGGCAAGTTGTTTGTCCCATAACTACGCGGAGCGGCTGTAGAAGCCTGTCAGGTAGGCATTAGTACGAGCGAAGGACAAGTTGTTGTGTTCCATAACCGCGCGGAGCGGCTGTAGAAGCCTGTCAGGTAGGCATTAGTACGAGCGAAGGGGCAAGTTGTTGTGTTCCATAACCGCGCGGAGCGGCTGTAGAAGCCTGTCAGGTAGGCATTAGTACGAGCGAAGGGCAAGTTGTTGTGTTCCATAACCGCGCGGAGCGGCTGTAGAAGCCTGTCAGGTAGGCATTAGTACGAGCGAAGGGGCAAGTTGTTGTGTTCCATAACCGCGCGGAGCGGCTGTAGAAGCCTGTCAGGTAGGCATTAGTACGAGCGAAGGGCAAGTTGTTGTGTTCCATAACCGCGCGGAGCGGCTGTAGAAGCCTGTCAGGTAGGCATTAGTACGAGCGAAGGGGCAAGTTGTTGTGTTCCATAACCGCGCGGAGCGGCTGTAGAAGCCTGTCAGGTAGGCATTAGTATGAGCGAAGGGCAAGTTGTTGTGTTCCATAACAGCGCGGAGCGGCTGTAGAAGCCTGTCAGGTAGGCATTAATACGAGCGAAGTGGCAAGTTGTTGTGTTCCATAACCGCGCGGAGCGGCTGTAGAAGCCTGTCAGGTAGGCATTAGTACGAGCGAAGGGGCAAGTTGTTGTGTTCCATAACCGCGCGGAGCGGTTGTAGAAGCCTGTCAGGTAGGCATTAGTATGAGCGAAGGGGCAAGTTGTTGTGTTCCATAACCGCGCGGAGCGGCTGTAGAAGCCTGTCAGGTAGGCATTAGTATGAGCGAAGGGCAAGTTGTTGTGTTCCATAACCGCGCGGAGCGGCTGTAGAAGCCTGTCAGGTAGGCATTAGTACGAGCGAAGGGGCAAGTTGTTGTGTTCCATAACCGCGCGGAGCGGCTGTAGAAGCCTGTCAGGTAGGCATTAGTACGAGCGAAGGGGCAAGTTGTTATGTTCAATAACCGCGCGGAGCGGCTGTAGAAGCCTGTCAGGTAGGCATTAGTATGAGCGAAGGGGCAAGTTGTTGTGTTCTATAACCGCGCTGAGCGGCTGTAGAAGCCTGTCAGGTAGGCATTAGTACGAGCGAAGGGGCAAGTTGTTGTGTTCCATAACCGCGCGGAGCGGCTGTAGAAGCCTGTCAGGTAGGCATTAGTACGAGTGAAGGTGCAAGTTGTTGTGTTCCATAACCGCGCGGAGCGGCTGTAGAAGTCTGTCAGGTAGGCATTAGTACGAGCGAAGGGGCAAGTTGTTGTGTTCCATAACCGCGCGGAGCGGCTGTAGAAGCCTGTCAGGTAGGCATTAGTACGAGCGAAGGGGCTAGTTGTTGTGTTCCATAACCGCGCGGAGCGGCTGTAGAAGCCTGTCAGGTAGGCATTAGTACGAGCGAAGGGGCTAGTTGTTGTGTTCCATAACCGCGCGGAGCGGCTGTAGAAGCCTGTCAGGTAGGCATTAGTACGAGCGAAGGGGCAAGTTGTTGTGTTCCATAACCGCACGGAGTGGCTGTAGAAGCCTGTCAGGTAGGCATTAGTATGAGCGAAGGGGCAAGTTGTTGTGTTCCTTAACCGCGCGGAGCGGCTGTAGAAGCCTGTCAGGTAGGCATTAGTACGAGCGAAGGGGCAAGTTGTTGTGTTCCATAACCGCGCGGAGCGGCTGTAGAAGCCTGTCAGGTAGGCATTAGTACGAGCGAAGGGGCAAGTTGTTGTGTTCCATAACCACGCGGAGTGGCTGTAGAAGCCTGTCAGGTAGGCATTAGTACGAGCGGAGGGCAAGTTGTTGTGTTCCATAACCGCGCGGAGCGGCTGTAGAAGCCTGTCAGATAGGCATTAGTACGAGCGAAGGGGTAAGTTGTTGTGTTCCATAACCGCGCGGAGCGGCTGTAGAAGCCTGTCAGGTAGGCATTAGTACGAGCGAAGGGCAAGTTGTTGTGTTCCATAACCGCGCGGAGCGGCTGTAGAAGCCTGTCAGGTAGGCATTAGTACGAGCGAAGGGGCAAGTTGTTGTGTTCCATAACCGCGCGGAGCGGCTGTAGAAGCCTGTCAGGTAGGCATTAGTACGAGCGAAGGGCAAGTTGTTGTGTCCCATAACCGCGCGGAGCGGCTGTAGAAGCCTGTCAGGTAGGCATTAGTACGAGCGAAGGGGCAAGTTGTTGTGTTCCATAACCGCGCGGAGCGGCTGTAGAAGCCTGTCAGGTAGGCATTAGTACGAGCGAAGGGGCAAGTTGTTGTGTTCCATAACCACGCGGAGCGGCTGTAGAAGCCTGTCAGGTAGGCATTAGTACGAGCGAAGGGGCAAGTTGTTGTGTTCCATAACCGCGCGGAGCGGCTGTAGAAGCCTGTCAGTTAGGCATTAGTACGAGCGAAGGGGCAAGTTGTTGTGTTCCATAACCGCGCGGAGCGGCTGTAGAAGCCTGTCAGGTAGGCATTAGTACGAGCGAAGGGGCAAGTTGTTGTGTTCCATAACCGCGCGGAGCGGCTGTAAAAGCCTGTCAGGTAGGCATTAGTACGAGCGAAGGGCAAGTTGTTGTGTTTCATAACCGCGCGGAGCGGCTGTAGAAGCCTGTCAGGTAGGCATTAGTACGAGCGAAGGGGCAAGTTGTTGTGTTCCATAACCGCGCGGAGCGGCTGTAGAAGCCTGTCAGGTAGGCATTAGTACGAGCGAAGGGGCAAGTTGTTGTGTTCCATAACCGTGCGGAGCGGCTGTAGAAGCCTGTCAGGTAGGCATTAGTATGAGCGAAGGGGCAAGTTGTTGTGTTCCATAACCGCGCTGAGCGGCTGTAGAAGCCTGTCAGGTAGGCATTAGTACGAGCGAAGGGGCAAGTTGTTGTGTTCCATAACCGCGCGGAGCGGCTGTAGAAGCCTGTCAGGTAGGCATTAGTATGAGCGAAGGGGCAAGTTGTTGTGTTCCATAACCGCACGGAGCGGCTGTAGAAGCCTGTCAGGTAGGCATTAATATGAGCGGAGGGGCAAGTTGTTGTGTTCCTTAACCGCTCGGAGCGGCTGTAGAAGCCTGTCAGGTAGGCATTAGTACGAGCGAAGGGGCAAGTTGTTGTGTTCCATAACCACGCGGAGCGGCTGTAGAAGCCTGTCAGGTAGGCATTAGTACGAGCGAAGGGGCAAGTTGTTGTGTTCCATAACCGCGCGGAGCGGCTGTAGAAGCCTGTCAGTTAGGCATTAGTACGAGCGAAGGGGCAAGTTGTTGTGTTCCATAACCGCGCGGAGCGGCTGTAGAAGCCTGTCAGGTAGGCATTAGTACGAGCGAAGGGGCAAGTTGTTGTGTTCCATAACCGCACGGAGCGGCTGTAGAAGCCTGTCAGGTAGGCATTAGTACGAGCGAAGGGGCAAGTTGTTGTGTTCCATAACCGCGCGGAGCGGCTGTAGAAGCCTGTCAGGTAGGCATTAGTGCAAGCGAAGGGCAAGTTGTTGTGTTCCATAACCGCGCGGAGCGGCTGTAGAAGCCTGTCAGGTAGGCATAAGTATGAGCGAAGGGGCAAGTTGTTGTGTCCCATAACCGCGCGGAGCGGCTGTAGAAGCCTGTCAGGTAGGCATTAGTACGAACGAAGGGGCAAGTTGTTGTGTTCCATAACCGCGCGGAGCGGCTGTAGAAGCCTGTCAGGTAGGCATTAGTACGAGCGAAGGGGCAAGTTGTTGTGTTCCATAACCGCGCGGAGCGGCTGTAGACGCCTGTCAGGTAGGCATTAGTATGAGCGAAGGGCAAGTTGTTGTGTTCCATAACCGCGCGGAGCGGCTGTAGAATCCTGTCAGGTAGGCATAAGTACGAGCGAAGGGGCAAGTTGTTGAGTTCCATAACCGCGCGGAGCGGCTGTAGAAGCCTGTCAGGTAGGCATTAGTACGAGCGAAGGGGCAAGTTGTTGTGTTCCATAACCGCGCGGAGCGGCTGTAGAAGCCTGTCAGGTAGGCATTAGTACGAGCGAAGGGCAAGTTGTTGTGTTCCATAACCGCACGGAGCGGCTGTATAAGCCTGTCAGGTAGGCATTAGTACGAGCGAAGGGCAAGTTGTTGTGTCCCATAACCGCGCGGAGCGGCTGTAGAAGCCTGTCAGGTAGGCATTAGTACGAGCGAAGGGGCAAGTTGTTGTGTTCCATAACCGCGCGGAGCGGCTGTAGAAGCCTGTCAGGTAGGCATTAGTACGAGCGAAGGGGCAAGTTGTTGTGTTCCATAACCGCGCGGAGCGGCTGTAGAAGCCTGTCAGGTAGGCATTAGTACGAGCGAAGGGGCAAGTTGTTGTGTTCCATAACCGCGCGGAGCGGCTGTAAAAGCCTGTCAGGTAGGCATTAGTACGAGCGAAGGGGCAAGTTGTTGTGTTCCATAACCGCGCGGAGCGGCTGTAGAAGCCTGTCAGGTAGGCATTAGTACGAGCGAAGGGCAAGTTGTTGTGTTCCATAACCGCGCGGAGCGGCTGTAGAAGCCTGTCAGGTAGGCATTAGTATGAGCGAAGGGGCAAGTTGTTGTGTTCCATAACCGCGCGGAGCGGCTGTAGAAGCCTGTCAGGTAGGCATTAGTTCGAGCGAAGGGCAAGTTGTTGTGTTCCATAACCGCGCGGAGCGGCTGTAGAAGCCTGTCAGGTACGCATTAGTATGAGCGAAGGGGCAAGTTGTTGTGTTCCATAACCGCGCGGAGCGGCTGTAGAAGCCTGTCAGGTACGCATTAGTATGAGCGAAGGGCAAGTTGTTGTGTTCCATAACCGCGCGGAGCGGCTGTAGAAGCCTGTCAGGTAGGCATTAGTACGAGCGAAGGGGCAAGTTGTTGTGTTCCATAACCGCGCGGAGCGGCTGTAGAAGCCTGTCAGGTAGGCATTAGTACGAGCGAAGGGGCACGTTGTTGTGTTCAATAACCGCGCGGAGCGGCTGTAGAAGCCTGTCAGGTAGGCATTAGTATGAGCGAAGGGGCAAGTTGTTGTGTTCCATAACCGCGCGGAGCGGCTGTAGAAGCCTGTCAGGTAGGCATTAGTACGAGCGAAGGGCAAGTTGTTGTGTTCCATAACCGCGCGGAGCGGCTGTAGAAGCCTGTCAGGTAGACATTAGTACGAGCGAAGGGGCAAGTTGTTGTGTTCCATAACCGCGCGGAGCGGCTGTAGAAGCCTGTCAGGTAGGCATTAGTACGAGCGAAGGGCAAGTTGTTGTGTCCCATAACCGCGCGGAGCGGCTGTAGGAGCCTGTCAGGTAGGCATTAGTACGAGCGAAGGAGCAAGTTGTTGTGTTCCATAACCGCGCGGAGCGGCTGTAGAAGCCTGTCAGGTAGGCATTAGTATGAGCGAAGGGCAATTTGTTGTGTTCCATAACCGCGCGGAGTGGCTGTAGAAGCCTGTCAGGTAGGCATTAGTACGAGCGAAGGGGCAAGTGGTTGTGTTCCATAACCGCGCGGAGCGGCTGTAGAAGCCTGTCAGGTAGGCATTAGTACGAGCGAAGGGGCAAGTTGTTGTGTTCCATAACCGCGCGGAGCGGCTGTAGAAGCCTGTCAGGTAGGCATTAGTACGAGCGAAGGGGCAAGTTGTTGTGTCCCATAACCGCGCGGAGCGGCTGTAGAAGCCTGTCAGGTAGGCATTAGTACGAGCGAAGGACAAGTTGTTGTGTTCCATAACCGCGCGGAGCGGCTGTAGAAGCCTGTCAGGTAGGCATTAGTACGAGCGAAGGGGCAAGTTGTTGTGTTCCATAACCGCGCGGAGCGGCTGTAGAAGCCTGTCAGGTAGGCATTAGTACGAGCGAAGGGCAAGTTGTTGTGTTCCATAACCACGCGGAGCGGCTGTAGAAGCCTGTCAGGTAGGCATTAGTACGAGCGAAGGGGCAAGTTGTTGTGTTCCATAACCGCGCGGAGCGGCTGTAGAAGCCTGTCAGGTAGGCATTAGTATGAGCGAAGGGCAAGTTGTTGTGTTCCATAACAGTGCGGAGCGGCTGTAGAAGCCTGTCAGGTAGGCATTAGTACGAGCGAAGGGGCAAGTTGTTGCGTTCCATAACCGCGCGGAGCGGCTGTAGAAGCCTGTCAGGTAGGCATTAGTACGAGCGAAGGGGCAAGTTGTTGTGTTCCATAACCGCGCGGAGCGGTTGTAGAAGCCTGTCAGGTAGGCATTAGTATGAGCGAAGGGGCAAGTTGTTGTGTTCCATAACCGCGCGGAGCGGCTGAAGAAGCCTGTCAGGTAGGCATTAGTATGAGCGAAGGGCAAGTTGTTGTGTTCCATAACCGCGCGGAGCGGCTGTAGAAGCCTGTCAGGTAGGCATTAGTACGAGCGAAGGGGCAAGTTGTTGTGTTCCATAACCGCGCGGAGCGGCTGTAGAAGCCTGTCAGGTAGGCATTAGTATGAGCGAAGGGGCAAGTTGTTGTGTTCCATAACCGCGCTGAGCGGCTGTAGAAGCCTGTCAGGTAGGCATTAGTACGAGCGAAGGGGCAAGTTGTTGTGTGCCATAACCGCGCGGAGCGGCTGTAGAAGCCTGTCAGGTAGGCATTAGTGCAAGCGAAGGGCAAGTTGTTGTGTTCCATAACCGCGCGGAGCGGCTGTAGAAGCCTGTCAGGTAGGCATTAGTACGAGCGAAGGGGCAAGTTGTTGTGTTCAATAACCGCGCGGAGCGGCTGTAGAAGCCTGTCAGGTAGGCATTAGTATGAGCGAAGGGGCAAGTTGTTGTGTTCCATAACCGCGCTGAGCGGCTGTAGAAGCCTGTCAGGTAGGCATTAGTACGAGCGAAGGGGCAAATTGTTGTGTTCCATAACCGCGCGGAGCGGCTGTAGAAGCCTGTCAGGTAGGCAATAGTACGAGCGAAGGGGCAAGTTGTTGTGTTCCATAACCGCGCGGAGCGGCTGTAGAAGCCTGTCAGGTAGGCAATAGTACGAGCGAAGGGGCAAGTTGTTGTGTTCCATAACCGCGCGGAGCGGCTGTAGAAGCCTGTCAGGTAGGCATTAGTACGAGCGAAGGGGCAAGTTGTTGTGTTCCATAACCGCGCGGAGCGGCTGTAGAAGCCTGTCAGGTAGGCATTAGTACGAGCGAAGGGGCAAGTTGTTGTGTTCCATAACCACGCGGAGCGGCTGTAGAAGCCTGTCAGGTAGGCATTAGTATGAGCGAAGGGGCAAGTTGTTGTGTTCCTTAACCGCGCGGAGCGGCTGTAGAAGCCTGTCAGGTAGGCATTAGTACGAGCGAAGGGGCAAGTTGTTGTGTTCCATAACCGCGCGGATTGGCTGTAGAAGCCTGTCAGGTAGGCATTAGTACGAGCGAAGGGGCAAGTTGTTGTGTTCCATAACCGCGCGGAGTGGCTGTAGAAGCCTGTCAGGTAGGCATTAGTACGAGCGGAGGGCAAGTTGTTGTGTTCCATAACCGCGCGGAGCGGCTGTAGAAGCCTGTCAGGTAGGCATTAGTACGAGCGAAGGGGTAAGTTGTTGTGTTCCATAACCGCGCGGAGCGGCTGTAGAAGCCTGTCAGGTAGGCATTAGTACGAGCGAAGGGCAAGTTGTTGTGTTCCATAACCGCGCGGAGCGGCTGTAGAAGCCTGTCAGGTAGGCATAAGTACGAGCGAAGGGGCAAGTTGTTGTGTTCCATAACCGCGCGGAGCGGCTGTAGAAGCCTGTCAGGTAGGCATTAGTGCGAGCGAAGGGCAAGTTGTTGTGTCCCATAACCGCGCGGAGCGGCTGTAGAAGCCTGTCAGGTAGGCATTAGTACGAGCGAAGGGGCAAGTTGTTGTGTTCCATAACCGCGCGGAGCGGCTGTAGAAGCCTGTCAGGTAGGCATTAGTACGAGCGAAGGGGCAAGTTGTTGTGTTCCATAACCACGCGGAGCGGCTGTAGAAGCCTGTCAGGTAGGCATTAGTACGAGCGAAGGGGCAAGTTGTTGTGTTCCATAACCACGCGGAGCGGCTGTAGAAGCCTGTCAGGTAGGCATTAGTATGAGCGAAGGGGCAAATTGTTGTGTTCCATTACCGCGCGGAGCGGCTGTAGAAGCCTGTCAGGTAGGCATTAGTACGAGCGAAGGGCAAGTTGTTGTGTTCCATAACCGCGCGGAGCGGCTGTAGAAGCCTGTCAGGTAGGCATTAGTACGAGCGAAGGGGCAAGTTGTTGTGTTCCATAACCGCGCGGAGCGGCTGTAGAAGCCTGTCAGGTAGGCATTAGTACGAGCGAAGGGGCAAGTTGTTGTGTTCCATAACCGCACGGAGCGGCTGTAGAAGCCTGTCAGGTAGGCATTAGTACGAGCGAAGGGCAAGTTGTTGTGTTCCATAACCGCGCGGAGCGGCTGTAGAAGCCTGTCAGGTAGGCATTAGTACGAGCGAAGGGGCAAGTTGTTGTGTCCCATAGCCGCGCGGAGCGGCTGTAGAAGCCTGTCAGGTAGGCATTAGTACGAGCGAAGGGGCAAGTTGTTGTGTCCCATAACCGCGCGGAGCGGCTGTAGAAGCCTGTCAGGTAGGCATTAGTATGAGCGAAGGGCAAGTTGTTGTGTTTCATAACCATGCGGAGCGGCTGTAGAAGCCTGTCAGGTAGGCATTAGTACGAGCGAAGGGGCAAGTTGTTGTGTTCCATAACCGCGCGGAGCGGCTGTAGAAGCCTGTCAGGTAGGCATTAGTACGAGCGAAGGGCAAGTTGTTGTGTTCCATAACCGCGCGGAGCGGCTGTAGAAGCCTGTCAGGTAGGCATTAGTACGAGCGAAGGGGCGAGTTGTTGTGTCCCATAACTACGCGGAGCGGCTGTAGAAGCCTGTCAGGTAGGCATTAGTACGAGCGAAGGACAAGTTGTTGTGTTCCATAACCGCGCGGAGCGGCTGTAGAAGCCTGTCAGGTAGGCATTAGTACGAGCGAAGGGGCAAGTTGTTGTGTTCCATAAACGCGCGGAGCGGCTGTAGAAGCCTGTCAGGTAGGCATTAGTACGAGCGAAGGGCAAGTTGTTGTGTTCCATAACCGGGCGGAGCGGCTGTAGAAGCCTGTCAGGTAGGCATTAGTACGAGCGAAGGGGCAAGTTGTTGTGTTCCATAACCGCGCGGAGCGGCTGTAGAAGCCTGTCAGGTAGGCATTAGTACGAGCGAAGGGCAAGTTGTTGTGTTCCATAACCGCGCGGAGCGGCTGTAGAAGCCTGTCAGGTAGGCATTAGTACGAGCGAAGGGGCAAGTTGTTGTGTTCCATAACCGCGCGGAGCGGCTGTAGAAGCCTGTCAGGTAGGCATTAGTATGAGCGAAGGGCAAGTTGTTGTGTTCCATAACAGCGCGGAGCGGCTGTAGAAGCCTGTCAGGTAGGCATTAGTACGAGCGAAGGGGCAAGTTGTTGTGTTCCATAACCGCGCGGAGCGGCTGTAGAAGCCTGTCAGGTAGGCATTAGTACGAGCGAAGGGGCAAGTTGTTGTGTTCCATAACCGCACGGAGCGGTTGTAGAAGCCTGTCAGGTAGGCATTAGTATGAGCGAAGGGGCAAGTTGTTGTGTTCCATAACCGCGCGGAGCGGCTGTAGAAGCCTGTCAGGTAGGCATTAGTATGAGCGAAGGGCAAGTTGTTGTGTTCCATAACCGCGCGGAGCGGCTGTAGAAGCCTGTCAGGTAGGCATTAGTACGAGCGAAGGGGCAAGTTGTTGTGTTCCATAACCGCGCGGAGCGGCTGTAGAAGCCTGTCAGGTAGGCATTAGTACGAGCGAAGGGGCAAGTTGTTGTGTTCAATAACCGCGCGGAGCGGCTGTAGAAGCCTGTCAGGTAGGCATTAGTATGAGCGAAGGGGCAAGTTGTTGTGTTCCATAACCGCGCGGAGCGGCTGTAGAAGCCTGTCAGGTAGGCATTAGTACGAGCGAAGGGGCAAGTTGTTGTGTTCCATAACCACGCGGAGTGGCTGTAGAAGCCTGTCAGGTAGGCATTAGTACGAGCGGAGGGCAAGTTGTTGTGTTCCATAACCGCGCGGAGCGGCTGTAGAAGCCTGTCAGATAGGCATTAGTACGAGCGAAGGGGTAAGTTGTTGTGTTCCATAACCGCGCGGAGCGGCTGTAGAAGCCTGTCAGGTAGGCATTAGTACGAGCGAAGGGCAAGTTGTTGTGTTCCATAACCGCGCGGAGCGGCTGTAGAAGCCTGTCAGGTAGGCATTAGTACGAGCGAAGGGGCAAGTTGTTGTGTTCCATAACCGCGCGGAGCGGCTGTAGAAGCCTGTCAGGTAGGCATTAGTACGAGCGAAGGGCAAGTTGTTGTGTCCCATAACCGCGCGGAGCGGCTGTAGAAGCCTGTCAGGTAGGCATTAGTACGAGCGAAGGGGCAAGTTGTTGTGTTCCATAACCGCGCGGAGCGGCTGTAGAAGCCTGTCAGGTAGGCATTAGTACGAGCGAAGGGGCAAGTTGTTGTGTTCCATAACCACGCGGAGCGGCTGTAGAAGCCTGTCAGGTACGCATTAGTACGAGCGAAGGGGCAAGTTGTTGTGTTCCATAACCGCGCGGAGCGGCTGTAGAAGCCTGTCAGTTAGGCATTAGTACTAGCGAAGGGGCAAGTTGTTGTGTTCCATAACCGCGCGGAGCGGCTGTAGAAGCCTGTCAGGTAGGCATTAGTACGAGCGAAGGGGCAAGTTGTTGTGTTCCATAACCGCGCGGAGCGGCTGTAAAAGCCTGTCAGGTAGGCATTAGTACGAGCGAAGGGCAAGTTGTTGTGTTTCATAACCGCGCGGAGCGGCTGTAGAAGCCTGTCAGGTAGGCATTAGTACGAGCGAAGGGGCAAGTTGTTGTGTTCCATAACCGCGCGGAGCGGCTGTAGAAGCCTGTCAGGTAGGCATTAGTACGAGCGAAGGGGCAAGTTGTTGTGTTCCATAACCGCGCGGAGCGGCTGTAGAAGCCTGTCAGGTAGGCATTAGTATGAGCGAAGGGGCAAGTTGTTGTGTTCCATAACCGCGCTGAGCGGCTGTAGAAGCCTGTCAGGTAGGCATTAGTACGAGCGAAGGGGCAAGTTGTTGTGTTCCATAACCGCGCGGAGCGGCTGTAGAAGCCTGTCAGGTAGGCATTAGTACGAGCGAAGGGGCTAGTTGTTGTGTTCCATAACCGTGCGGAGCGGCTGTAGAAGCCTGTCAGGTAGGCATTAGTACGAGCGAAGGGGCTAGTTGTTGTGTTCCATAACCGCGCGGAGCGGCTGTAGAAGCCTGTCAGGTAGGCATTAGTACGAGCGAAGGGGCAAGTTGTTGTGTTCCATAACCGCACGGAGCGGCTGTAGAAGCCTGTCAGGTAGGCATTAGTATGAGCGAAGGGGCAAGTTGTTGTGTTCCTTAACCGCGCGGAGCGGCTGTAGAAGCCTGTCAGGTAGGCATTAGTACGAGCGAAGGGGCAAGTTGTTGTGTTCCATAACCGCGCGGAGCGGCTGTAGAAGCCTGTCAGGTAGGCATTAGTACGAGCGAAGGGGCAAGTTGTTGTGTTCCATAACCACGCGGAGTGGCTGTAGAAGCCTGTCAGGTAGGCATTAGTACGAGCGGAGGGCAAGTTGTTGTGTTCCATAACCGCGCGGAGCGGCTGTAGAAGCCTGTCAGATAGGCATTAGTACGAGCGAAGGGGTAAGTTGTTGTGTTCCATAACCGCGCGGAGCGGCTGTAGAAGCCTGTCAGGTAGGCATTAGTACGAGCGAAGGGCAAGTTGTTGTGTTCCATAACCGCGCGGAGCGGCTGTAGAAGCCTGTCAGGTAGGCATTAGTACGAGCGAAGGGGCAAGTTGTTGTGTTCCATAACCGCGCGGAGCGGCTGTAGAAGCCTGTCAGGTAGGCATTAGTACGAGCGAAGGGCAAGTTGTTGTGTCCCATAACCGCGCGGAGCGGCTGTAGAAGCCTGTCAGGTAGGCATTAGTACGAGCGAAGGGGCAAGTTGTTGTGTTCCATAACCGCGCGGAGCGGCTGTAGAAGCCTGTCAGGTAGGCATTAGTACGAGCGAAGGGGCAAGTTGTTGTGTTCCATAACCACGCGGAGCGGCTGTAGAAGCCTGTCAGGTAGGCATTAGTACGAGCGAAGGGGCAAGTTGTTGTGATCCATAACCGCGCGGAGCGGCTGTAGAAGCCTGTCAGTTAGGCATTAGTACGAGCGAAGGGGCAAGTTGTTGTGTTCCATAACCGCGCGGAGCGGCTGTAGAAGCCCGTCAGGTAGGCATTAGTACGAGCGAAGGGGCAAGTTGTTGTGTTCCATAACCGCGCGGAGCGGCTGTAAAAGCCTGTCAGGTAGGCATTAGTACGAGCGAAGGGCAAGTTGTTGTGTTTCATAACCGCGCGGAGCGGCTGTAGAAGCCTGTCAGGTAGGCATTAGTACGAGCGAAGGGGCAAGTTGTTGTGTTCCATAACCGCGCGGAGCGGCTGTAGAAGCCTGTCAGGTAGGCAATAGTACGAGCGAAGGGGCAAGTTGTTGTGTTCCATAACCGCGCGGAGCGGCTGTAGAAGCCTGTCAGGTAGGCATTAGTATGAGCGAAGGGGCAAGTTGTTGTGTTCCATAACCGCGCTGAGCGGCTGTAGAAGCCTGTCAGGTAGGCATTAGTACGAGCGAAGGGGCAAGTTGTTGTGTTCCATAACCGCGCGGAGCGGCTGTAGAAGCCTGTCAGGTAGGCATTAGTACGAGCGAAGGGGCAAGTTGTTGTGTTCCATAACCGCACGGAGCGGCTGTAGAAGCCTGTCAGGTAGTCATTAATATGAGCGGAGGGGCAAGTTGTTGTGTTCCTTAACCGCGCGGAGCGGCTGTAGAAGCCTGTCAGGTAGGCATTAGTACGAGGGAAGGGGCATGTTGTTGTGTTCCATAACCGCGCGGAGCGGCTGTAGAAGCCTGTCAGGTAGGCATTAGTACGAGCGAAGGGGCAAGTTGTTGTGTTCCATAACCGCGCGGAGTGGCTGTAGAAGCCTGTCAGGTAGGCATTAGTACGAGCGGAGGGCAAGTTGTTGTGTTCCATAACCGCGCGGAGCGGCTGTAGAAGCCTGTCAGGTAGGCATTAGTACGAGCGAAGGGGTAAGTTGTTGTGTTCCATAACCGCGCGGAGCGGCTGTAGAAGCCTGTCAGGTAGGCATTAGTACGAGCGAAGGGCAAGTTGTTGTGTTCCATAACCGCGCGGAGCGGCTGTAGAAGCCTGTCAGGTAGGCATTAGTACGAGCGAAGGGGCAAGTTGTTGTGTTCCATAACCGCGCGGAGCGGCTGTAGAAGCCTGTCAGGTAGGCATTAGTACGAGCGAAGGGCAAGTTGTTGTGTCCCATAACCGCGCGGAGCGGCTGTAGAAGCCTGTCAGGTAGGCATTAGTACGAGCGAAGGGGCAAGTTGTTGTGTTCCATAACCGCGCGGAGCGGCTGTAGAAGCCTGTCAGGTAGGCATTAGTACGAGCGAAGGGCCAAGTTGTTGTGTTCCATAAGCACGCGGAGCGGCTGTAGAAGCCTGTCAGGTAGGCATTAGTACGAGCGAAGGGGCAAGTTGTTGTGTTCCATAACCGCGCGGAGCGGCTGTAGAAGCCTGTCAGGTAGGCATTAGTATGAGCGAAGGGGCAAGTTGTTGTGTTCCATTACCGCGCGGAGCGGCTGTAGAAGCCTGTCAGGTAGGCATTAGTACGAGCGAAGGGCAAGTTGTTGTGTTCCATAACCGCGCGGAGCGGCTGTAGAAGCCTGTCAGGTAGGCATTAGTACGAGCGAAGGGCAAGTTGTTGTGTTCCATAACCGCGCGGAGCGGCTGTAGAAGCCTGTCAGGTAAGCATTAGTTCGAGCGAAGGGCAAGTTGTTGTGTTCCATAACCGCGCGGAGCGGCTGTAGAAGCCTGTCAGGTAGGCATTAGTACGAGCGAAGGGGCAAGTTGTTGTGTCCCATAACCGCGCGGAGCGGCTGTAGAAGCCTGTCAGGTAGGCATTAGTACGAGCGAAGGGCAAGTTGTTGTGTTCCATAACCGCGCGGAGCGGCTGTAGAAGCCTGTCAGGTAGGCATTAGTACGAGCGAAGGGGCAAGTTGTTGTGTTCCATAACCGCGCGGAGCGGCTGTAGAAGCATGTCAGGTAGGCATTAGTACGAGCGAAGGACAAGTTGTTGTGTTCCATAACCGCGCGTAGCGGCTGTAGAAGCCTGTCAGGTAGGCATTAGTACGAGCGAAGGGCAAGTTGTTGTGTTCCATAACCGCGCGGAGCGGCTGTAGAAGCCTGTCAGGTAGGCATTAGTACGAGCGAAGGGGCAAGTTGTTGTGTTCCATAACCGCGCGGAGCGGCTGTAGAAGCCTGTCAGGTAGGCATAAGTACGAGCGAAGGGTAAGTTGTTGTGTTCCATAACCGCGCGGAGCGGCTGTAGAAGCCTGTCAGGTAGGCATTATTACGAGCGAAGGGCAAGTTGTTGTGTTCCATAACCGCGCGGAGCGGCTGTAGAAGCCTGTCAGTTAGGCATTAGTATGAGCGAAGGGCAAGTTGTTGTTTTCCATAACAGCGCGGAGCATCTCTAGAAGCCTGAAAGGTAGTTATAAGTAGGAGCGAAGGGGCAAGTTGTTGTGTTCCATAACCGCGCGGAGCGGCTGTAGAAGCCTGTCAGGTAGGCATTAGTACGAGCGAAGGGGCAAGTTGTTGTGTTCCATAACCGCGCGGAGCGGTTGTAGAAGCCTGTCAGGTAGGCATTAGTATGAGCGAAGGGGCAAGTTGTTGTGTTCCATAACCGCGCGGAGCGGCTGTAGAAGCCTGTCAGGTAGGCATTAGTATGAGCGAAGGGCAAGTTGTTGTGTTCCATAACCGCGCGGAGCGGCTGTAGAAGCCTGTCAGGTAGGCATTAGTACGAGCGAAGGGGCAAGTTGTTGTGTTCCATAACCGCGCGGATCGGCTGTAGAAGCCTGTCAGGTAGGCATTAGTACGAGCGAAGGGGCAAGTTGTTGTGTTCCATAACCGCGCGGAGCGGCTGTAGAAGCCTGTCAGGTAGGCATTAGTACGAGCGAAGGGCAAGTTTTTGTGTTCCATAACCGCGCGGAGCGGCTGTAGAAGCCTGTCAGGTAGGCATTAGTACGAGCGAAGGGCAAGTTGTTGTGTCCCATAACCGCGCGGAGCGGCTGTAGAAGCCTGTCAGGTAGGCATTAGTACGAGCGAAGGGCAAGTTGTTGTGTTCCATAACCCCGCGGAGCGGCTGTAGAAGCCTGTCAGGTAGGCATTAGTACGAGCGAAGGGGCAAGTTGTTGTGTTCAATAACCGCGCGGAGCGGCTGTAGAAGCCTGTCAGGTAGGCATTAGTATGAGCGAAGGGGCAAGTTGTTGTGTTCGATAACCGCGCTGAGCGGCTGTAGAAGCCTGCCAGGTAGGCATTAGTACGAGCGAAGGGGCAAGTTGTTGTGTTCCATAACCGCGCGGAGCGGCTGTAGAAGCCTGTCAGGTAGGCATTAGTACGAGCGAAGGGGCAAGTTGTTGTGTTCCATAACCGCACGGAGCGGCTGTAGAAGCCTGTCAGGTAGGCATTAGTATGAGCGAAGGGGCAAGTTGTTGTGTTCCTTAACCGCGCGGAGCGGCTGTAGAAGCCTGTCAGGTAGGCATTAGTACGAGCGAAGGGACAAGTTGTTGTGTTCCATAACCGCGCGGAGCGGCTGTAGAAGCCTGTCAGGTAGGCATTAGTACGAGCGAAGGGGCAAGTTGTTGTGTTCCATAACCGCGCTGAGTGGCTGTAGAAGCCTGTCAGGTAGGCATTAGTACGAGCGGAGGGCAAGTTGTTGTGTTCCATAACCGCGCGGAGCGGCTGTAGAAGCCTGTCAGGTAGGCATTAGTACGAGCGAAGGGGTAAATTGTTGTGTTCCATAACCGCGCGGAGCGGCTGTAGAAGCCTGTAAGGTAGGCATTAGTACGAGCGAAGGGCAAGTTGTTGTGTTCCATAACCGCGCGGAGCGGCTGTAGAAGCCTGTCAGGTAGGCATTAGTACGAGCGAAGGGGCAAGTTGTTGTGTTCCATAACCGCGCGGTGCGGCTGTAGAAGCCTGTCAGGTAGGCATTAGTACGAGCGAAGGGCAAGTTGTTGTGTCCCATAACCGCGCGGAGCGGCTGTAGAAGCCTGTCAGGTAGGCATTAGTACGAGCGAAGGGGCAAGTTGTTGTGTTCCATAACCGCGCGGAGCGGCTGTAGAAGCCTGTCAGGTAGGCATTAGTACGAGCGAAGGGGCAAGTTGTTGCGTTCCATAACCACGCGGAGCGGCTGTAGAAGCCTGTCAGGTAGGCATTAGTACGAGCGAAGGGGCAAGTTGTTGTGTTCCATAACCGCGCGGAGCGGCTGTAGAAGCCTGTCAGGTAGGCATTAGTATGAGCGAAGGGGCAAGTTGTTGTGTTCCATTGCCGCGCGGAGCGGGTGTAGAAGCCTGTCAGGTAGGCATTAGTACGAGCGAAGGGCAAGTTGTTGTGTTCCATAACCGCGCGGAGCGGCTGTAGAAGCCTGTCAGGTAGGCATTAGTACGAGCGAAGGGCAAGTTGTTGTGTTCCATAACCGCGCGGAGCGGCTGTAGAAGCCTGTCAGGTAGGCATTAGTTCGAGCGAAGGGCAAGTTGTTGTGTTCCATAACCGCGCGGAGCGGCTGTAGAAGCCTGTCAGGTAGGCATTAGTACGAGCGAAGGGGCAAGTTGTTGTGTCCCATAACCGCGCGGAGCGGCTGTAGAAGCCTGTCAGGTAGGCATTAGTATGAGCGAAGGGCAAGTTGTTGTATTTCATAACCGCGCGGAGCGGCTGTAGAAGCCTGTCAGGTAGGCATTAGTACGAGCGAAGGGGCAAGTTGTTGTGTTCCATAACCGCGCGGAGCGGCTGTAGAAGCCTGTCAGGTAGGCATTAGTACGAGCGAAGGGCAAGTTGTTGTGTTCCATAACCGCGCGGAGCGGCTGTAGAAGCCTGTCAGGTAGGCATTAGTACGAGCGAAGGGGCAAGTTGTTGTGTTCCTTAACCGCGCGGAGCGGCTGTAGAAGCCTGTCAGGTAGGCATTAGTACGAGCGAAGGGCAAGTTGTTGTGTTCCATAACCGCGCGGAGCGGCTGTAGAAGCCTGTCAGGTAGGCATTAGTACGAGCGAAGGGGCAAGTTGTTGTGTTCCATAACCGCGCGGAGCGGCTGTAGAAGCCTGTCAGGTAGGCATTAGTACGAGCGAAGGGGCAAGTTGTTGTGTTCCATAACCGCGCGGAGCGGCTGTAGAAGCCTGTCAGGTAGGCATTAGTACGAGCGAAGGGCAAGTTTTTGTGTTCCATAACCGCGCGGAGCGGCTGTAGAAGCCTGTCAGGTAGGCATTAGTACGAGCGAAGGGCAAGTTGTTGTGTCCCATAACCGCGCGGAGCGGCTGTAGAAGCCTGTAAGGTAGGCATTAGTACGAGCGAAGGGCAAGTTGTTGTGTTCCATAACCGCGCGGAGCGGCTGTAGAAGCCTGTCAGGTAGGCATTAGTACGAGCGAAGGGGCAAGTTGTTGTGTTCAATAACCGCGCGGAGCGACTGTAGAAGCCTGTCAGGTAGGCATTAGTATGAGCGAAGGGGCAAGTTGTTGTGTTCGATAACCGCGCTGAGCGGCTGTAGAAGCCTGTCAGGTAGGCATTAGTACGAGCGAAGGGGCAAGTTGTTGTGTTCCATAACCGCGCGGAGCGGCTGTAGAAGCCTGTCAGGTAGGCATTAGTACGAGCGAAGGGGCAAGTTGTTGTGTTCCATAACCGCACGGAGCGGCTGTAGAAGCCTGTCAGGTAGGCATTAGTATGAGCGAAGGGGCAAGTTGTTGTGTTCCTTAACCGCGCGGAGCGGCTGTAGAAGCCTGTCAGGTAGGCATTAGTACGAGCGAAGGGGCAAGTTGTTGTATTCCATAACCGCGCGGAGCGGCTGTAGAAGCCTGTCAGGTAGGCATTAGTACGAGCGAAGGGGCAAGTTGTTGTGTTCCATAACCGCGCGGAGTGGCTGTAGAAGCCTGTCAGGTAGGCATTAGTACGAGCGGAGGGCAAGTTGTTGTGTTCCATAACCGCGCGGAGCGGCTGTAGAAGCCTGTCAGGTAGGCATTAGTACGAGCGAAGGGGTAAGTTGTTGTGTTCCATAACCGCGCGGAGCGGCTGTAGAAGCCTGTCAGGTAGGCAATAGCACGAGCGAAGGGCAAGTTGTTGTGTTCCATAACCGCGCGGAGCGGCTGTAGAAGCCTGTCAGGTAGGCATTAGTACGAGCGAAGGGGCAAGTTGTTGTGTTCCATAACCGCGCGGAGCGGCTGTAGAAGCCTGTCAGGTAGGCATTAGTACGAGCGAAGGGCAAGTTGTTGTGTCCCATAACCGCGCGGAGCGGCTGTAGAAGCCTGTCAGGTAGGCATTAGTACGAGCGAAGGGGCAAGTTGTTGTGTTCCATAACCGCGCGGAGCGGCTGTAGAAGCCTGTCAGGTAGGCATTAGTACGAGCGAAGGGGCAAGTTGTTGTGTTCCATAACCGCGCGGAGCGGCTGTAGAAGCCTGTCAGGTAGGCATTAGTACGAGCGAAGGGGCAAGTTGTTGTGTTCCATAACCGCGCGGAGCGGCTGTAGAAGCCTGTCAGGTAGGCATTAGTATGAGCGAAGGGGCAAGTTGTTGTGTTCCATTACCGCGCGGAGCGGCTGTAGAAGCCTGTCAGGTAGGCATTAGTACGAGCGAAGGGCAAGTTGTTGTGTTCCATAACCGCGCGGAGCGGCTGTAGAAGCCTGTCAGGTAGGCATTAGTACGAGCGAAGGGCAAGTTGTTGTGTTCCATAACCGCGCGGAGCGGCTGTAGAAGCCTGTCAGGTAGGCATTAGTTCGAGCGAAGGGCAAGTTGTTGTGTTCCATAACCGCGCGGAGCGGCTGTAGAAGCCTGTCAGGTAGGCATTAGTACGAGCGAAGGGGCAAGTTGTTGTGTTCCATAACCGCGCGGAGCGGCTGTAGAAGCCTGTCAGGTAGGCATTAGTGCAAGCGAAGGGCAAGTTGTTGTGTTCCATAACCGCGCGGAGCGGCTGTAGAAGCCTGTCAGGTAGGCATTAGTACGAGCGAAGGGGCAAGTTGTTGTGTTCCATAAACGCGCGGAGCGGCTGTAGAAGCCTGTCAGGTAGGTATTAGTGCAAGCGAAGGGCAAGTTGTTGTGTTCCATAACCGCGCGGAGCGGCTGTAGAAGCCTGTCAGGTAGGCATTAGTACGAGCGAAGGGCAAGTTGTTGTGTTCCATAACCGCGCGGAGCGGCTGTAGAAGCCTGTCAGGTAGGCATTAGTACGAGCGAAGGGGCAAGTTGTTGTGTTCCATAACCGCGCGGAGCGGCTGTAGAAGCCTGTCAGGTAGGCATTAGTACGAGCGAAGGGCAAGTTGTTGTGTTCCATAACCGCGCGGAGCGGCTGTAGAAGCCTGTCAGGTAGGCATTAGTACGAGCGAAGGGACAAGTTGTTGTGTTCCATAACCGCGCGGAGCGTCTGTAGAAGCCTGTCAGGTAGGCAATAGTACGAGCGAAGGGCATGTTGTTGTGTTCCATAACCGCGCGGAGCGGCTGTAGAAGCCTGTCAGGTAGGCATTAGTACGAGCGAAGGGGCAAGTTGTTGTGTTCCATAACCGCGCGGAGCGGCTGTAGAAGCTTGTCAGGTAGGCATTAGTACGAGCGAAGGGCAAGTTGTTGTGTTCCATAACCGCGCGGAGCGGCTGTAGAAGCCTGTCAGGTAGGCATTAGTACGAGCGAAGTGGCAAGTTGTTGTGTTCCATAACCGCGCGGAGCGGCTGTAGAAGCCTGTCAGGTAGGCATTAGTACGAGCGACGGGCAAGTGTTTGTGTTCCATAACCGCGCGGAGCGGCTGTAGAAGCCTGTCAGGTAGGCATTAGTACGAGCGAAGGGGCAAGTTGTTGTGTTCCATAACTGCGCGGAGCGGCTGTAGAAGCCTGTCAGGTAGGCATTAGTACGAGCGAAGGGCAAGTTGTTGTGTTCCATAACCGCGCGGAGCGGCTTTAGAAGCCTGTCAGGTAGACATTAGTACGAGCGAAGGGGCAAGTTGTTGTGTTCCATAACCGCGCGGAGCGGCTGTAGAAGCCTGTCAGGAAGGCATTAGTACGAGCGAAGGGACAAGTTGTCGTGTTCCATAACCGCGCGGAGCGGCTGTAGAAGCCTGTCAGGTAGGCATTAGTACGAGCGAAGGGGCAAGTTGTTGTGTTCCATAACCGCGCGGAGCGGCTGTAGAAGCCTGTCAGGTAGGCATTAGTACGAGCGAAGGGGCAAGTTGTTGTGTTCCATAACCGCGCGGAGCGGCTGTAGAAGCCTGTCAGGTAGGCATTAGTACGAGCGAAGGGGCAAGTTGTTGTGTTCCATAACCGCACGGAGCGGCTGTAGAAGCCTGTCAGGTAGGCATTAGTATGAGCGAAGGGGCAAGTTGTTGTGTTCCTTAACCGCGCGGAGCGGCTGTAGAAGCCTGTCAGGTAGGCATTAGTACGAGCGAAGGGGCAAGTTGTTGTATTCCATAACCGCGCGGAGCGGCTGTAGAAGCCTGTCAGGTAGGCATTAGTACGAGCGAAGGGGCAAGTTGTTGTGTTCCATAACCGCGCGGAGTGGCTGTAGAAGCCTGTCAGGTAGGCATTAGTACGAGCGGAGGGCAAGTTGTTGTGTTCCATAACCGCGCGGAGCGGCTGTAGAAGCCTGTCAGGTAGGCATTAGTACGAGCGAAGGGGTAAGTTGTTGTGTTCCATAACCGCGCGGAGCGGCTGTAGAAGCCTGTCAGGTAGGCAATAGCACGAGCGAAGGGCAAGTTGTTGTGTTCCATAACCGCGCGGAGCGGCTGTAGAAGCCTGTCAGGTAGGCATTAGTACGAGCGAAGGGGCAAGTTGTTGTGTTCCATAACCGCGCGGAGCGGCTGTAGAAGCCTGTCAGGTAGGCATTAGTACGAGCGAAGGGCAAGTTGTTGTGTCCCATAACCGCGCGGAGCGGCTGTAGAAGCCTGTCAGGTAGGCATTAGTACGAGCGAAGGGGCAAGTTGTTGTGTTCCATAACCGCGCGGAGCGGCTGTAGAAGCCTGTCAGGTAGGCATTAGTACGAGCGAAGGGGCAAGTTGTTGTGTTCCATAACCGCGCGGAGCGGCTGTAGAAGCCTGTCAGGTAGGCATTAGTACGAGCGAAGGGGCAAGTTGTTGTGTTCCATAACCGCGCGGAGCGGCTGTAGAAGCCTGTCAGGTAGGCATTAGTATGAGCGAAGGGGCAAGTTGTTGTGTTCCATTACCGCGCGGAGCGGCTGTAGAAGCCTGTCAGGTAGGCATTAGTACGAGCGAAGGGCAAGTTGTTGTGTTCCATAACCGCGCGGAGCGGCTGTAGAAGCCTGTCAGGTAGGCATTAGTACGAGCGAAGGGCAAGTTGTTGTGTTCCATAACCGCGCGGAGCGGCTGTAGAAGCCTGTCAGGTAGGCATTAGTTCGAGCGAAGGGCAAGTTGTTGTGTTCCATAACCGCGCGGAGCGGCTGTAGAAGCCTGTCAGGTAGGCATTAGTACGAGCGAAGGGGCAAGTTGTTGTGTTCCATAACCGCGCGGAGCGGCTGTAGAAGCCTGTCAGGTAGGCATTAGTGCAAGCGAAGGGCAAGTTGTTGTGTTCCATAACCGCGCGGAGCGGCTGTAGAAGCCTGTCAGGTAGGCATTAGTACGAGCGAAGGGGCAAGTTGTTGTGTTCCATAAACGCGCGGAGCGGCTGTAGAAGCCTGTCAGGTAGGTATTAGTGCAAGCGAAGGGCAAGTTGTTGTGTTCCATAACCGCGCGGAGCGGCTGTAGAAGCCTGTCAGGTAGGCATTAGTACGAGCGAAGGGCAAGTTGTTGTGTTCCATAACCGCGCGGAGCGGCTGTAGAAGCCTGTCAGGTAGGCATTAGTACGAGCGAAGGGCATGTTGTTGTGTTCCATAACCGCGCGGCGCGGCTGTAGAAGCCTGTCAGGTAGGCATTAGTACGAGCGAAGGGGCAAGTTGTTGTGTTCCATAACCGCGCGGAGCGGCTGTAGAAGCCTGTCAGGTAGGCATTAGTACGAGCGAAGGGGCAAGTTGTTGTGTTCCATAACCGCGCGGAGAGGCTGTAGAAGCCTGTCAGGTAGGCATATGTACGAGCGAAGGGGCAAGTTGTTGTGTTCCATAACCGCGCGGAGCGGCTGTAGAAGCCTGTCAGGTAGGCATTAGTACGAGCGAAGGGGCAAGTTGTTGTGTTCCATAACCGCGCGGAGCGGCTGTAGAAGCCTGTCAGGTAGGCATTAGTACGAGCGAAGGGCAAGTTGTTGTGTTCCATAACCGCGCGGAGCGGCTGTAGAAGCCTGTCAGGTAGGCATTAGTACGAGCGAAGGGACAAGTTGTTGTGTTCCATAACCGCGCGGAGCGTCTGTAGAAGCCTGTCAGGTAGGCAATAGTACGAGCGAAGGGCATGTTGTTGTGTTCCATAACCGCGCGGAGCGGCTGTAGAAGCCTGTCAGGTAGGCATTAGTACGAGCGAAGGGGCAAGTTGTTGTGTTCCATAACCGCGCGGAGCGGCTGTAGAAGCTTGTCAGGTAGGCATTAGTACGAGCGAAGGGCAAGTTGTTGTGTTCCATAACCGCGCGGAGCGGCTGTAGAAGCCTGTCAGGTAGGCATTAGTACGAGCGAAGTGGCAAGTTGTTGTGTTCCATAACCGCGCGGAGCGGCTGTAGAAGCCTGTCAGGTAGGCATTAGTACGAGCGACGGGCAAGTGTTTGTGTTCCATAACCGCGCGGAGCGGCTGTAGAAGCCTGTCAGGTAGGCATTAGTACGAGCGAAGGGGCAAGTTGTTGTGTTCCATAACTGCGCGGAGCGGCTGTAGAAGCCTGTCAGGTAGGCATTAGTACGAGCGAAGGGCAAGTTGTTGTGTTCCATAACCGCGCGGAGCGGCTTTAGAAGCCTGTCAGGTAGACATTAGTACGAGCGAAGGGGCAAGTTGTTGTGTTCCATAACCGCGCGGAGCGGCTGTAGAAGCCTGTCAGGAAGGCATTAGTACGAGCGAAGGGACAAGTTGTCGTGTTCCATAACCGCGCGGAGCGGCTGTAGAAGCCTGTCAGGTAGGCATTAGTACGAGCGAAGGGGCAAGTTGTTGTGTTCCATAACCGCGCGGAGCGGCTGTAGAAGCCTGTCAGGTAGGCATTAGTACGAGCGAAGGGGCAAGTTGTTGTGTTCCATAACCGCGCGGAGCGGCTGTAGAAGCCTGTCAGGTAGGCATTAGTACGAGCGAAGGGCAAGTTGTTGTGTTCCATAACCGCGCGGAGCGGCTGTAGAAGCCTGTCAGGTAGGCATTAGTATGAGCGAAGGGGCAAGTTGTTGTGTTCCATAACCGCGCGGAGCGGCTGTAGAAGCCTGTGAGGTAGGCATTAGTACGAGCGAAGGGCAAGTTGTTGTGTTCCATAACCGCGCGGAGCGGCTGTAGAAGCCTGTCAGGTAGGCATTAGTACGAGCGAAGGGGCAAGTTGTTGTGTTCCATAACCGCGCGGAGCGGCTGTAGAAGCCTGTCAGGTAGGCATTAGTACAAGCGACGGGCAAGTGTTTGTGTTCCATAACCGCGCGGAGCGGCTGTAGAAGCCTGTCAGGTAGGCATTAGTACGAGCGAAGGGGCAAGTTGTTGTGTTCCATAACCACACGGAGCGGCTGTAGAAGCCTGTCAGGTAGGCATTAGTACGAGCGAAGGGCAAGTTGTTGTGTTCCATAACCGCGCGGAGCGGCTGTAGAAGCCTGTCAGGTAGACATTAGTACGAGCGAAGGGGCAAGTTGTTGTGTTCCATAACCGCGCGGAGCGGCTGTAGAAGCCTGTCAGGAAGGCATTAGTACGAGCGAAGGGACAAGTTGTTGTGTTCCATAACCGCGCGGAGCGGCTGTAGAAGCCTGTCAGGTAGGCATTAGTACGAGCGAAGGGGCAAGTTGTTGTGTTCCATAACCGCGCGGAGCGGCTGTAGAAGCCTGTCAGGTAGGCATTAGTACGAGCGAAGGGGCAAGTTGTTGTGTTCCATAACCGCGCGGAGCGGCTGTAGAAGCCTGTCAGTTAGGCATTAGTACGAGCGAAAGGGCAAGTAGTTGTGTTCCATAACCGCGCGGAGCGGCTGTAGAAGCCTGTCAGGTAGGCATTAGTATGAGCGAAGGGGCTAGTTGTTGTGTTCCATAACCGCGCGGAGCGGCTGTAGAAGCCTGTCAGGTAGGCAATAGTACGAGCGAAGGGGCAAGTTGTTGTGTCCCATAACCAAGTGGAGCGGCTGTAGAAGCCTGACAGGTAGGCATTAGTACGAGCGAAGGGGCAAGTTGTTGTGTTCCATAACCGCGCAGAGCGGCTGTAGAAGCCTGTCAGGTAGGCATTAGTACGAACGAAGGGGCAAGTTGTTGTGTTCCATAACCGCGCGGAGCGGCTGTAGATGCCTGTCAGGTAGGCATTAGTACGAGCGAAGGGCAAGTTGTTGTGTTCCATAACCGCGCGGAGCGGCTGTAGAAGCCTGTCAGGTAGGCATTAGTACGAGCGAAGGGGCAAGTTGTTGTGTTCCATAACCGCGCGGAGCGGCTGTAGAAGCCTGTCAGGTAGGCATTAGTACGAGCGAAGGGGCAAGTTGTTGTGTTCCATAAGCGCGCGGAGCGGCTGTAGAAGCCTGTCAGGTAGGCATTAATACGAGCGAAGGGGCAAGTTGTTGTGTTCCATAACCGCGCGGAGCGGCTGTAGAAGCCTGTCAGGTAGGCATTAGTACGAGCGAAGGGCAAGTTGTTGTGTTCCATAACCGCGCGGAGCGGCTGTAGAAGCCTGTCAGGTAGGCATTAGTACGAGCGAAGGAGCTAGTTGTTGTGTTCCATAACCGCGCGGAGCGGCTGTAGAAGCCTGTCAGGTAGGAATTAGTACGAGCGAAGGGGAAAGTTGTTGTGTTCCATAACCGCGCGGAGCGGCTGTAGAAGCCTGTCAGGTAGGCATTAGTACGAGCGAAGGGGCAAGTTGTTGTGTTCCATAACCGCGCGGAGCGGCTGTAGAAGCCTGTCAGGTAGGCATTAGTACGAGCGAAGGGGCTAGTTGTTGTGTTCCATAACCGCGCGGAGCGGCTGTAGAAGCCTGTCAGGTAGGCATTAGTACGAGCGAAGGGCAAGTTGTTGTGTTCCATAACCGCGCGGAGCGGCTGTAGAAGCCTGTCAGGTAGGCATTAGTACGAGCGAAGGGCAAGTTGTTGCGTTCCATAACCGCGCGGAGCGGCTGTAGAAGCCTGTCAGGTAGGCATTAGTATGAGCGAGGGGCAAGTTGTTGTGTTCCATAACCGCGCGGAGCGGCTGTAGAAGCCTGTCAGGTAGGCATTAGTACGAGCGAAGGGGCAAGTTGTTGTGTTCCATAACCGCGCGGAGCGGCTGTAGAAGCCTGTCAGGTAGGCATAAGTACGAGCGAAGGGGCAAGTTGTTGTGTTCCATAACCGCGCGGAGAGGCTGTAGAAGCCTGTCAGGTAGGCATTAGTACGAGCGAAGGGGCAAGTTGTTGTGTTCCATAACCGCGCGGAGCGGCTGTAGAAGCCCGTCAGGTAGGCATTAGTACGAGCGAAGGGCAAGTTGTTGTGTTCCATAACCGCGCGGAGCGGCTGTAGAAGCCTGTCAGGTAGGCATTAGTACGAGCGAAGGGGCAAGTTGTTGTGTTCCATAACCGCGCGGAGCGGCTGTAGAAGCCTGTCAGGTAGGCATTAGTACGAGCGAAGGGCAAGTTGTTGTGTTCCATAACCGCGCGGAGCGGCTGTAGAAGCCTGTCAGGTAGGCATTAGTACGAGCGAAGGGGCAAGTTGTTGTGTTCCATAACCGCGCGGAGCGGCTGTAGAAGCCTGTCAGGTAGGCATTAGTACGAGCGAAGGGGCAAGTTGTTGTGTTTCATAACCGCGCGGAGCGGCTGTAGAAGCCTGTCAGGTAGGCATTAGTACGAGCGAAGGGCAAGTTGTTGTGTTCCATAACCGCGCGGAGCGGCTGTAGAAGCCTGTCAGGTAGGCATTAGTACGAGCGAAGGGCAAGTTGTTGTGTTCCATAACCGCGCGGAGCGGCTGTAGAAGCCTGTCAGGTAGACATTAGTACGAGCGAAGGGGCATGTTGTTGTGTTCCATAACCGCGCGGAGCGGCTGTAGAAGCCTGTCAGGTAGGCATTAGTACGAGCGAAGAGCAAGTTGTTGTGTTCCATAACCGCGCGGAGCGGCTGTAGAAGCCTGTCAGGTAGGCATTAGTACGAGCGAAGGGCAAGTTGTTGTGTTCCACAACCGCGCGGAGCGGCTGTAGAAGCCTGTCAGGTAGGCATTAGTACGAGCGAAGGGGCAAGTTGTTGTGTTCCATAACCGCGCGGAGCGGCTGTAGAAGCCTGTCAGGAAGGCATTAGTACGAGCGAAGGGGCAAGTTGTTGTGTTCCATAACCGCGCGGAGCGGCTGTAGAAGCCTGTCAGGTAGGCATTAGTACGAGCGAAGGGGCAAGTTGTTGTGTTCCATAACCGCGCGGAGCGGCTGTAGAAGCCTGTCAGGTAGGCATTAGTACGAGCGAAGGGGCAAGTTGTTGTGTTCCATAACCGCGCGGAGCGGCTGTAGAAGCCTGTCAGGTAGGCATTAGTACGAGCGAAGGGCAAGTTGTTGTGTTCCATAACCGCGCGGAGCGGCTGTAGAAGCCTGTCAGGTAGGCATTAGTATGAGCGAAGGGGCAAGTTGTTGTGTTCCATAACCGCGCAGAGCGGCTGTAGAAGCCTGTCAGGTAGGCATTAGTACGAGCGAAGGGCAAGTTGTTGTGTTCCATAACCGCGCGGAGCGGCTGTAGAAGCCTGTCAGGTAGGCATTAGTACGAGCGAAGGGGCAAGTTGTTGTGTTCCATAACCGCGCGGAGCGGCTGTAGAAGCCTGTCAGTTAGGCATTAGTACGAGCGAAAGGGCAAGTAGTTGTGTTCCATAACCGCGCGGAGCGGCTGTAGGAGCCTGTCAGGTAGGCATAAGTATGAGCGAAGGGGCAAGTTGTGTTCCATAACCGCGCGGAGCGGCTGTAGAAGCCTGTCAGGTAGGCATTAGTACGAGCGAAGGGCAAGTTGTTGTGTTCCATAACCGCGCGGAGCGGCTGTAGAAGCCTGTCAGGTAGGCATTAGTATGAGCGAAGGGCAAGTTGTTGTGTTCCATAACAGCGCGGAGCGGCTGTAGAAGCCTGTCAGGTAGGCATTAGTACGAGCGAAGGGGCAAGTTGTTGTGTTCCATAACCGCGCGGAGCGGCTGTAGAAGCCTGTCAGGTAGGCATTAGTACGAGCGAAGGGGCAAGTTGTTGTGTTCCATAACCACGCGGAGCGGCTGTAGAAGCCTGTCAGGAAGGCATTAGTACGAGCGAAGGGGCAAGTTGTTGTGTTCCATAACCGCGCGGAGCGGCTGTAGAAGCCTGTCAGGTAGGCATTAGTACGAGCGAAGGGGCAAGTTGTTGTGTTCCATAACCGCGCGGAGCGGCTGTAGAAGCCTGTCAGGTAGGCATTAGTACGAGCGAAGGGCAAGTTGTTGTGTTCCATAACCGCGCGGAGCGGCTGTAGAAGCCTGTCAGGTAGGCATTAGTACGAGCGAAGGGCAAGTTGTTGTGTTCCATAACCGCGCGGAGCGGCTGTAGAAGCCTGTCAGGTAGGCATTAGTACGAGCGAAGGGGCAAGTTGTTGTGTTCCATAACCGCGCGGAGCGGCTGTAGAAGCCTGTCAGTTAGGCATTAGTACGAGCGAAAGGGCAAGTAGTTGTGTTCCATAACCGCGCGGAGCGGCTGTAGAAGCCTGTCAGGTAGGCATTAGTATGAGCGAAGGGGCAAGTTGTTGTGTTCCATAACCGCGCGGAGCGGCTGTAGAAGCCTGTCAGGTAGGCATTAGTATGAGCGAAGGGGCTAGTTGTTGTGTTCCATGACCGCGCGGAGCGGCTGTAGAAGCCTGTCAGGTAGGCAATAGTACGAGCGAAGGGGCAAGTTGTTGTGTCCCATAACCGCGTGGAGCGGCTGTAGAAGCCTGTCAGATAGGCATTAGTACGAGCGAAGGGGCAAGTTGTTGTGTTCCATAACCGCGCAGAGCGGCTGTAGAAGCCTGTCAGGTAGGCATTAGTACGAACGAAGGGGCAAGTTGTTGGGTTCCATAACCGCGCGGAGCGGCTGTAGATGCCTGTCAGGTAGGCATTAGTACGAGCGAAGGGCAAGTTGTTGTGTTCCATAACCGCGCGGAGCGGCTGTAGAAGCCTGTCAGGTAGGCATTAGTACGAGCGAAGGGGCAAGTTGTTGTGTTCCATAACCGCGCGGAGCGGCTGTAGGAGCCTGTCAGGTAGGCATTAGTACGAGCGAAGGGGCAAGTTGTTGTGTTCCATAACCGCGCGGAGCGGCTGTAGAAGCCTGTCAGGTAGGCATTAGTACGAGCGAAGGGGCAAGTTGTTGTGTTCCATAACCGCGCGGAGCGGCTGTAGAAGCCTGTCAGGTAGGCATTAGTACGAGCGAAGGGGCAAGTTGTTGTGTTCCATAACCGCGCGGAGCGGCTGTAGAAGCCTGTCAGGTAGGCATTAGTACGAGCGAAGGGGCAAGTTGTTGTGTTCCATAACCGAGCGGAGCGGCTGTAGAAGCCTGTCAGGTAGGCATTAGTATGAGCGAAGGGCAAGTTGTTGTGTTCCATAACCGCGCGGAGCGGCTGTAGAAGCCTATCAGGTAGGCATTAGTACGAGCGAAAGGGCAAGTAGTTGTGTTCCATAACCGCGCGGAGCGGCTGTAGAAGCCTGTCAGGTAGGCATTAGTATGAGCGAAGGGGCAAGTTGTTGTGTTCCATAACCGCGCGGAGCGGCTGTAGAAGCCTGTCAGGTAGGCATTAGTATGAGCGAAGGGGCTAGTTGTTGTGTTCCATGACCGCGCGGAGCGGCTGTAGAAGCCTGTCAGGTAGGCAATAGTACGAGCGAAGGGGCAAGTTGTTGTGTCCCATAACCGCGTGGAGCGGCTGTAGAAGCCTGTCAGATAGGCATTAGTACGAGCGAAGGGGCATGTTGTTGTGTTCCATAACCGCGCAGAGCGGCTGTAGAAGCCTGTCAGGTAGGCATTAGTACGAACGAAGGGGCATGTTGTTGTGTTCCATAACCGCGCGGTGCGGCTGTAGATGCCTGTCAGGTAGGCATTAGTACGAGAGAAGGGCAAGTTGTTGTGTTCCATAACCGCGCGGAGCGGCTGTAGAAGCCTGTCAGGTAGGCATTAGTACGAGCGAAGGGGCAAGTTGTTGTGTTCCATAACCGCGCGGAGCGGCTGTAGAAGCCTGTCAGTTAGGCATTAGTACGAGCGAAAGGGCAAGTAGTTGTGTTCCATTACCGCGCGGAGCGGCTGTAGGAGCCTGTCAGGTAGGCATAAGTATGAGCGAAGGGGCAAGTTGTGTTCCATAACCGCGCGGAGCGGCTGTAGAAGCCTGTCAGGTAGGCATTAGTACGAGCGAAGGGCAAGTTGTTGTGTTCCATAACCGCGCGGAGCGGCTGTAGAAGCCTGTCAGGTAGGCATTAGTATGAGCGAAGGGCAAGTTGTTGTGTTCCATAACAGCGCGGAGCGGCTGTAGAAGCCTGTCAGGTAGGCATTAGTACGAGCGAAGGGGCAAGTTGTTGTGTTCCATAACCGCGCGGAGCGGCTGTAGAAGCCTGTCAGGTAGGCATTAGTACGAGCGAAGGGGCAAGTTGTTGTGTTCCATAACCACGCGGAGCGGCTGTAGAAGCCTGTCAGGAAGGCATTAGTACGAGCGAAGGGGCAAGTTGTTGTGTTCCATAACCGCGCGGAGCGGCTGTAGAAGCCTGTCAGGTAGGCATTAGTACGAGCGAAGGGGCAAGTTGTTGTGTTCCATAACCGCGCGGAGCGGCTGTAGAAGCCTGTCAGGTAGGCATTAGTACGAGCGAAGGGCAAGTTGTTGTGTTCCATAACCGCGCGGAGCGGCTGTAGAAGCCTGTCAGGTAGGCATTAGTACGAGCGAAGGGCAAGTTGTTGTGTTCCATAACCGCGCGGAGCGGCTGTAGAAGCCTGTCAGGTAGGCATTAGTACGAGCGAAGGGGCAAGTTGTTGTGTTCCATAACCGCGCGGAGCGGCTGTAGAAGCCTGTCAGTTAGGCATTAGTACGAGCGAAAGGGCAAGTAGTTGTGTTCCATAACCGCGCGGAGCGGCTGTAGAAGCCTGTCAGGTAGGCATTAGTATGAGCGAAGGGGCAAGTTGTTGTGTTCCATAACCGCGCGGAGCGGCTGTAGAAGCCTGTCAGGTAGGCATTAGTATGAGCGAAGGGGCTAGTTGTTGTGTTCCATGACCGCGCGGAGCGGCTGTAGAAGCCTGTCAGGTAGGCAATAGTACGAGCGAAGGGGCAAGTTGTTGTGTCCCATAACCGCGTGGAGCGGCTGTAGAAGCCTGTCAGATAGGCATTAGTACGAGCGAAGGGGCAAGTTGTTGTGTTCCATAACCGCGCAGAGCGGCTGTAGAAGCCTGTCAGGTAGGCATTAGTACGAACGAAGGGGCAAGTTGTTGGGTTCCATAACCGCGCGGAGCGGCTGTAGATGCCTGTCAGGTAGGCATTAGTACGAGCGAAGGGCAAGTTGTTGTGTTCCATAACCGCGCGGAGCGGCTGTAGAAGCCTGTCAGGTAGGCATTAGTACGAGCGAAGGGGCAAGTTGTTGTGTTCCATAACCGCGCGGAGCGGCTGTAGGAGCCTGTCAGGTAGGCATTAGTACGAGCGAAGGGGCAAGTTGTTGTGTTCCATAACCGCGCGGAGCGGCTGTAGAAGCCTGTCAGGTAGGCATTAGTACGAGCGAAGGGGCAAGTTGTTGTGTTCCATAACCGCGCGGAGCGGCTGTAGAAGCCTGTCAGGTAGGCATTAGTACGAGCGAAGGGGCAAGTTGTTGTGTTCCATAACCGCGCGGAGCGGCTGTAGAAGCCTGTCAGGTAGGCATTAGTACGAGCGAAGGGGCAAGTTGTTGTGTTCCATAACCGAGCGGAGCGGCTGTAGAAGCCTGTCAGGTAGGCATTAGTATGAGCGAAGGGCAAGTTGTTGTGTTCCATAACCGCGCGGAGCGGCTGTAGAAGCCTATCAGGTAGGCATTAGTACGAGCGAAAGGGCAAGTAGTTGTGTTCCATAACCGCGCGGAGCGGCTGTAGAAGCCTGTCAGGTAGGCATTAGTATGAGCGAAGGGGCAAGTTGTTGTGTTCCATAACCGCGCGGAGCGGCTGTAGAAGCCTGTCAGGTAGGCATTAGTATGAGCGAAGGGGCTAGTTGTTGTGTTCCATGACCGCGCGGAGCGGCTGTAGAAGCCTGTCAGGTAGGCAATAGTACGAGCGAAGGGGCAAGTTGTTGTGTCCCATAACCGCGTGGAGCGGCTGTAGAAGCCTGTCAGATAGGCATTAGTACGAGCGAAGGGGCATGTTGTTGTGTTCCATAACCGCGCAGAGCGGCTGTAGAAGCCTGTCAGGTAGGCATTAGTACGAACGAAGGGGCATGTTGTTGTGTTCCATAACCGCGCGGTGCGGCTGTAGATGCCTGTCAGGTAGGCATTAGTACGAGAGAAGGGCAAGTTGTTGTGTTCCATAACCGCGCGGAGCGGCTGTAGAAGCCTGTCAGGTAGGCATTAGTACGAGCGAAGGGGAAAGTTGTTGTGTTCCATAACCACGCGGAGCGGCTGTAGGAGCCTGTCAGGTAGGCATTAGTACGAGCGAAGGGGCAAGTTGTTGTGTTCCATAACCGCGCGGAGCGGCTGTAGAAGCCTGTCAGGTAGGCATTAGTACGAGCGAAGGGGCAAGTTGTTGTGTTCCATAACCGCGCGGAGCGGCTGTAGAAGCCTGTCAGGTAGGCATTAGTACGAGCGAAGGGGCAAGTTGTTGTGTTCCATAACCGCGCGGAGCGGCTGTAGAAGCCTGTCAGGTAGTTATTAGTACGAGCGAAGGGGCAAGTTGTTGTGTTCCATAACCGAGCGGAGCGGCTGTAGAAGCCTGTCAGGTAGGCATTAGTATGAGCGAAGGGCAAGTTGTTGTGTTCCATAACCGCGCGGAGCGGCTGTAGAAGCCTATCAGGTAGGCATTAGTACGAGCGAAGGGGCAAGTTGTTGTGTTCCATAACCGCGCGGAGCGGCTGTAGAAGCCTGTCAGGTAGGCATTAGTACGAGCGAAGGGGCAAGTTGTTGTGTTCCATAACCGCGCGGAGCGGCTGTAGAAGCCTGTCAGGTAGGCATAAGTACGAGCGAAGGGGCAAGTTGTTGTGTTCCATAACCGCGCGGAGCGGCTGTAGAAGCCTGTCAGGTAGGCATTAGTACGAGCGAAGGGCAAGTTGCTGTGTTCCATAACCGCGCGGAGCGGCTGAAGAAGCCTGTCAGGTAGGCATTAGTATGAGCGAAGGGCAAGTTGTTGTGTTCCATAACAGCGCGGAGCGGCTGTAGAAGCCTATCAGGTAGGCATTAGTACGAGCGAAGGGGCAAGTTGTTGTGTTCCATAACGCGCGGAGCGGCTGTACAAGCCTGTCAGGTAGGCATTAGTACGAGCGAAGGGCAACTTGTTGTGTTCCATAACCGCGCGGAGCGGCTGTAGAAGCCTGTCAGGTAGGCATTGGTACGAGCGAAGGGGCAAGTTGTTGTGTTCCATAACCGCGCGGAGCGGCTGTGGAAGCCTGTCAGGTAGGCATTAGTACGAGCGAAGGGCAAGTTGTTTTGTTCCATAACCGCGCGGAGCGGCTGTAGAAGCCTGTCAGGTAGGCATTAGTACGAGCGAAGGGCAAGTTGTTGTGTTCCATAACCGCGCGGAGCGGCTGTAGAAGCCTGTCAGGTAGACATTAGTACGAGCGAAGGGGCAAGTTGTTGTGTTCCATAACCGCGCGGAGCGGCTGTAGAAGCCTGTCAGGTAGGCATTAGTACGAGCGAAGAGCAAGTTGTTGTGTTCCATAACCGCGCGGAGCGGCTGTAGAAGCCTGTCAGGTAGGCATTAGTACGAGCGAAGGGCAAGTTGTTGTGTTTCATAACCGCGCGGAGCGGCTGTAGAAGCCTGTCAGGTAGGCATTAGTACGAGCGAAGGGCAAGTTGTTGTGTTCCATAACCGCGCGGAGCGGTTGTAGAAGACTGTCAGGTAGGCATTAGTACGAGCGAAGGGCAAGTTGTTGTGTTCCATAACCGCGCGGAGCGGCTGTAGAAGCCTGTCAGGTAGACATTAGTACGAGCGAAGGGGAAAGTTGTTGCGTTCCATAACCGCGCGGAGCGGCTGTAGAAGCCTGTCAGGTAGGCATTAGTACGAGCGAAGAGCAAGTTGTTGTGTTCCATAACCGCGCGGAGCGGCTGTAGAAGCCTGTCAGGTAGGCATTAGTACGAGCGAAGGGCAAGTTGTTGTGTTCCACAACCGCGCGGAGCGGCTGTAGAAGCCTGTCAGGTAGGCATTAGTACGAGCGAAGGGGCAAGTTGTTGTGTTCCATAACCGCGCGGAGCGGCTGTAGAAGCCTGTCAGGAAGGCATTAGTACGAGCGAAGGGGCAAGTTGTTGTGTTCCATAACCGCGCGGAGCGGCTGTAGAAGCCTGTCAGGTAGGCATTAGTACGAGCGAAGGGGCAAGTTGTTGTGTTCCATAACCGCGCGGAGCGGCTGTAGAAGCCTGTCAGGTAGGCATTAGTACGAGCGAAGGGGCAAGTTGTTGTGTTCCATAACCGCGCGGAGCGGCTGTAGAAGCCTGTCAGGTAGGCATTAGTACGAGCGAAGGGCAAGTTGTTGTGTTCCATAACCGCGCGGAGCGGCTGTAGAAGCCTGTCAGGTAGGCATTAGTATGAGCGAAGGGGCAAGTTGTTGTGTTCCATAACCGCGCGGAGCGGCTGTAGAAGCCTGTCAGGTAGGCATTAGTACGAGCGAAGGGCAAGTTGTTGTGTTCCATAACCGCGCGGAGCGGCTGTAGAAGCCTGTCAGGTAGGCATTAGTACGAGCGAAGGGGCAAGTTGTTGTGTTCCATAACCGCGCGGAGCGGCTGTAGAAGCCTGTCAGGTAGGCATTAGTACGAGCGAAGGGGCAAGTTGTTGTGTTCCATAACCACGCGGAGCGGCTGTAGAAGCCTGTCAGGAAGGCATTAGTACGAGCGAAGGGGCAAGTTGTTGTGTTCCATAACCGCGCGGAGCGGCTGTAGAAGCCTGTCAGGTAGGCATTAGTACGAGCGAAGGGGCAAGTTGTTGTGTTCCATAACCGCGCGGAGCGGCTGTAGAAGCCTGTCAGGTAGGCATTAGTACGAGCGAAGGGCAAGTTGTTGTGTTCCATAACCGCGCGGAGCGGCTGTAGAAGCCTGTCAGGTAGGCATTAGTACGAGCGAAGGGCAAGTTGTTGTGTTCCATAACCGCGCGGAGCGGCTGTAGAAGCCTGTCAGGTAAGCATTAGTACGAGCGAAGGGGCAAGTTGTTGTGTTCCATAACCGCGCGGAGCGGCTGTAGAAGCCTGTCAGTTAGGCATTAGTACGAGCGAAAGGGCAAGTAGTTGTGTTCCATAACCGCGCGGAGCGGCTGTAGAAGCCTGTCAGGTAGGCATTAGTATGAGCGAAGGGGCAAGTTGTTGTGTTCCATAACCGCGCGGAGCGGCTGTAGAAGCCTGTCAGGTAGGCATTAGTATGAGCGAAGGGGCTAGTTGTTGTGTTCCATGACCGCGCGGAGCGGCTGTAGAAGCCTGTCAGGTAGGCAATAGTACGAGCGAAGGGGCAAGTTGTTGTGTCCCATAACCGCGTGGAGCGGCTGTAGAAGCCTGTCAGATAGGCATTAGTACGAGCGAAGGGGCAAGTTGTTGTGTTCCATAACCGCGCAGAGCGGCTGTAGAAGCCTGTCAGGTAGGCATTAGTACGAACGAAGGGGCAAGTTGTTGGGTTCCATAACCGCGCGGAGCGGCTGTAGATGCCTGTCAGGTAGGCATTAGTACGAGCGAAGGGCAAGTTGTTGTGTTCCATAACCGCGCGGAGCGGCTGTAGAAGCCTGTCAGGTAGGCATTAGTACGAGCGAAGGGGCAAGTTGTTGTGTTCCATAACCGCGCGGAGCGGCTGTAGGAGCCTGTCAGGTAGGCATTAGTACGAGCGAAGGGGCAAGTTGTTGTGTTCCATAACCGCGCGGAGCGGCTGTAGAAGCCTGTCAGGTAGGCATTAGTACGAGCGAAGGGGCAAGTTGTTGTGTTCCATAACCGCGCGGAGCGGCTGTAGAAGCCTGTCAGGTAGGCATTAGTAAGAGCGAAGGGGCAAGTTGTTGTGTTCCATAACCGCGCGGAGCGGCTGTAGAAGCCTGTCAGGTAGGCATTAGTACGAGCGAAGGGGCAAGTTGTTGTGTTCCATAACCGAGCGGAGCGGCTGTAGAAGCCTGTCAGGTAGGCATTAGTATGAGCGAAGGGCAAGTTGTTGTGTTCCATAACCGCGCGGAGCGGCTGTAGAAGCCTATCAGGTAGGCATTAGTACGAGCGAAAGGGCAAGTAGTTGTGTTCCATAACCGCGCGGAGCGGCTGTAGAAGCCTGTCAGGTAGGCATTAGTATGAGCGAAGGGGCAAGTTGTTGTGTTCCATAACCGCGCGGAGCGGCTGTAGAAGCCTGTCAGGTAGGCATTAGTATGAGCGAAGGGGCTAGTTGTTGTGTTCCATGACCGCGCGGAGCGGCTGTAGAAGCCTGTCAGGTAGGCAATAGTACGAGCGACGGGGCAAGTTGTTGTGTCCCATAACCGCGTGGAGCGGCTGTAGAAGCCTGTCAGATAGGCATTAGTACGAGCGAAGGGGCATGTTGTTGTGTTCCATAACCGCGCAGAGCGGCTGTAGAAGCCTGTCAGGTAGGCATTAGTACGAACGAAGGGGCAAGTTGTTGTGTTCCATAACCGCGCGGTGCGGCTGTAGATGCCTGTCAGGTAGGCATTAGTACGAGAGAAGGGCAAGTTGTTGTGTTCCATAACCGCGCGGAGCGGCTGTAGAAGCCTGTCAGGTAGGCATTAGTACGAGCGAAGGGGAAAGTTGTTGTGTTCCATAACCGCGCGGAGCGGCGGTAGGAGCCTGTCAGGTAGGCATTAGTACGAGCGAAGGGGCAAGTTGTTGTGTTCCATAACCGCGCGGAGCGGCTGTAGAAGCCTGTCAGGTAGGCATTAGTACGAGCGAAGGGGCAAGTTGTTGTGTTCCATAACCGCGCGGAGCGGCTGTAGAAGCCTGTCAGGTAGGCATTAGTACGAGCGAAGGGGCAAGTTGTTGTGTTCCATAACCGCGCGGAGCGGCTGTAGAAGCCTGTCAGGTAGGCATTAGTACGAGCGAAGGGGCAAGTTGTTGTGTTCCATAACCGAGCGGAGCGGCTGTAGAAGCCTGTCAGGTAGGCATTAGTATGAGCGAAGGGCAAGTTGTTGTGTTCCATAACCGCGCGGAGCGGCTGTAGAAGCCTATCAGGTAGGCATTAGTACGAGCGAAGGGGCAAGTTGTGTTCCATAACCGCGCGGAGCGGCTGTAGAAGCCTGTCAGGTAGGCATAAGTACGAGCGAAGGGGCAAGTTGTTGTGTTCCATAACCGCGCGGAGCGGCTGTAGAAGCCTGTCAGGTAGGCATTAGTACGAGCGAAGGGCAAGTTGCTGTGTTCCATAACCGCGCGGAGCGGCTGAAGAAGCCTGTCAGGTAGGCATTAGTATGAGCGAAGGGCAAGTTGTTGTGTTCCATAACAGCGCGGAGCGGCTGTAGAAGCCTATCAGGTAGGCATTAGTACGAGCGAAGGGGCAAGTTGTTGTGTTCCATAACGCGCGGAGCGGCTGTAGAAGCCTGTCAGGTAGGCATTAGTACGAGCGAAGGGCAACTTGTTGTGTTCCATAACCGCGCGGAGCGGCTGTAGAAGCCTGTCAGGTAGGCATTGGTACGAGCGAAGGGGCAAGTTGTTGTGTTCCATAACCGCGCGGAGCGGCTGTGGAAGCCTGTCAGGTAGGCATTAGTACGAGCGAAGGGCAAGTTGTTTTGTTCCATAACCGCGCGGAGCGGCTGTAGAAGCCTGTCAGGTAGGCATTAGTACGAGCGAAGGGCAAGTTGTTGTGTTCCATAACCGCGCGGAGCGGCTGTAGAAGCCTGTCAGGTAGACATTAGTACGAGCGAAGGGGCAAGTTGTTGTGTTCCATAACCGCGCGGAGCGGCTGTAGAAGCCTGTCAGGTAGGCATTAGTACGAGCGAAGAGCAAGTTGTTGTGTTCCATAACCGCGCGGAGCGGCTGTAGAAGCCTGTCAGGTAGGCATTAGTACGAGCGAAGGGCAAGTTGTTGTGTTCCATAACCGCGCGGAGCGGCTGTAGAAGCCTGTCAGGTAGGCATTAGTACGAGCGAGGGGGCAAGTTGTTGTGTTGCATAACCGCGCGGAGCGGCTGTAGAAGCCTGTCAGGAAGGCATTAGTACGAGCGAAGGGGCAAGTTGTTGTGTTCCATAACCGCGCAGAGCGGCTGTAGAAGCCTGTCAGGTAGGCATTAGTACGAACGAAGGGGCAAGTTGTTGTGTTCCATAACCGCGCGGAGCGGCTGTAGGTGCCTGTCAGGTAGGCATTAGTACGAGCGAAGGGCAAGTTGTTGTGTTCCATAACCGCGCGGAGCGTCTGTAGAAGCCTGTCAGGTAGGCATTAGTACGAGCGAAGGGGCAAGTTGTTGTGTTCCATAACCGCGCGGAGCGGCTGTAGGAGCCTGTCAGGTAGGCATAAGTACGAGCGAAGGGGCAAGTTGTTGTGTTCCATAACCGCGCGGAGCGGCTGTAGAAGCCTGTCAGGTAGGCATTAGTACGAGCGAAGGGGCAAGTTGTTGTGTTCCATAACCGCGCGGAGCGGCTGTAGAAGCCTGTCAGGTAGGCATTAGTACGAGCGAAGGGCAAGTTGTTGTGTTCCATAACCGCGCGGAGCGGCTGTAGAAGCCTGTCAGGTAGGCATTAGTACGAGCGAAGGGGCTAGTTGTTGTGTTCCATAACCGCGCGGAGCGGCTGTAGAAGCCTGTCAGGTAGGAATTAGTACGAGCGAAAGGGCAAGTTGTTGTGTTCCATAACCGCGCGGAGCGGCTGTAGAAGCCTGTCAGGTAGGCATTAGTACGAGCGAAGGGGCAAGTTGTTGTGTTCCATAACCGCGCGGAGCGGCTGTAGAAGCCTGTCAGGTAGGCATTAGTACGAGCGAAGGGGCTAGTTGTTGTGTTCCATAACCGCGCGGAGCGGCTGTAGAAGCCTGTCAGGTAGGCATTAGTACGAGCGAAGGGGCAAGTTGTTGTGTTCCATAACCGCGCGGAGCGGCTGTAGAAGCCTGTCAGGTAGGCATTAGTACGAGCGAAGGGCAAGTTGTTGTGTTCCATAACCGCGCGGAGCGGCTGTAGAAGCCTGTCAGGTAGGCATTAGTACGAGCGAAGGGCAAGTTGTTGTGTTCCATAACCGCGCGGAGCGGCTGTAGAAGCCTGTCAGGTAGGCATTAGTACGAGCGAAGGGGCAAGTTGTTGTGTTCCATAACCGCGCTGAGCGGCTGTAGAAGCCTGTCAGATAGGCATTAGTACGAGCGCAGGGCAAGTTGTTGTGTTCCATAACCGCGCGGAGCGGCTGTAGAAGCCTGTCAGGTAGGCATTAGTACGAGCGAAGGGGCAAGTTGTTGTGTTCCATAACCGCGCAGAGCGGCTGTAGAAGCCTGTCAGATAGGCATTAGTACGAGCGAAGGGGCAAGTTGTTGTGTTCCATAACCGCGCGGAGCGGCTGTAGAAGCCTGTCAGGTAGGCATTAGCTCGAGCGAAGGGGCAAGTTGTTGTGTTCCATAACCGCGCGGAGCGGCTGTAGAAGCCTGTCAGGTAGGCATTAGTACGAGCGAAGGGGCAAGTTGTTGTGTTCCATAACCGAGCGGAGCGGCTGTAGAAGCCTGTCAGGTAGGCATAAGTATGAGCGAAGGGCAAGTTGTTGTGTTCCATAACCGCGCGGAGCGGCTGTAGAAGCCTATCAGGTAGGCATTAGTACGAGCGAAGGGGCAAGTTGTTGTGTTCCATAACCACGCGGAGCGGCTGTAGAAGCCTGTCAGATAGGCATTAGTACGAGCGAAGGGGCAAGTTGTTGTGTTCCATAACCGCGCGGAGCGGCTGTAGAAGCCTGTCAGGTAGGCATTAGCTCGAGCGAAGGGGCAAGTTGTTGTGTTCCATAACCGCGCGGAGCGGCTGTAGAAGCCTGTCAGGTAGGCATTAGTACGAGCGAAGGGGCTAGTTGTTGTGTTCCATAACCGCGCGGAGCGGCTGTAGAAGCCTGTCAGGTAGGCATTAGTACGAGCGAAGGGCAAGTTGTTGTGTTCCATAACCGCGCGGAGCGGCTGTAGAAGCCTGTCAGGTAGGCATTAGTATGAGCGAAGGGCAAGTTGTTGTGTTCCATAACAGCGCGGAGCGGCTGTAGAAGCCTGTCAGGTAGGCATTAGTACGAGCGAAGGGGCAAGTTGTTGTGTTCCATAACGCGCGGAGCGGCTGTAGAAGCCTGTCAGGTAGGCATTAGTACGAGCGAAGGGCAACTTGTTGTGTTCCATAACCGCGCGGAGCGGCTGTGGAAGCCTGTCAGGTAGGCATTGGTACGAGCGAAGGGGCAAGTTGTTGTGTTCCATAACCGCGCGGAGCGGCTGTGGAAGCCTGTCAGGTAGGCATTAGTACGAGCGAAGGGCAAGTTGTTTTGTTCCATAACCGCGCGGAGCGGCTGTAGAAGCCTGTCAGGTAGGCATTAGTACGAGCGAAGGGGCAAGTTGTTGTGTTCCATAACCGCGCGGAGCGGCTGTAGAAGCCTGTCAGTTAGTCATTAGTACGAGCGAAGGGCAAGTTGTTGTGTTCCATAACCGCGCAGAAGGGCTGTAGAAGCCTGTCAGGTAGGCATTAGTACGAGCGAAGGGGCAAGTTGTTGTGTTCCATAACCGCGCGGAGCGGCTGTAGAAGCCTGTCAGGTAGGCATTAGTACGAGCGAAGGGGCAAGTTGTTGTGTTCCATAACCGCGCGGAGCGGCTGTAGAAGCCTGTCAGGTAGGCATTAGTACGAGCGAAGGGGCAAGTTTTTGTGTTCCATAACCGCGCGGAGCGGCTGTAGAAGCCTGTCAGGTAGGCATTAGTACGAGCGAAGGGCAAGTTGTTGTGTCCCATAACCGCGCGGAGCGGCTGTGGAAGCCTGTCAGGTAGGCATTAGTACGAGCGAAGGGGCAAGTTGTTGTGTTCCATAACCGCGCGGAGCGGCTGTAGAAGCCTGTCAGGTAGGCATTAGTATGAGCGAAGGGGCAAGTTGTTGTGTTCCATAACCGCGCGGAGCGGCTGTAGAAGCCTTTCAGGTAGGCATTAGTACTAGCGAAGGGGCTAGTTGTTGTGTTCCATAACCGCGCGGAGCGGCTGTAGAAGCCTGTCAGGTAGGCATTAGTACGAGCGAAGGGCAAGTTGTTGTGTTCCATAACCGCGCGGAGCGGCTGTAGAAGCCTGTCAGGTAGGCATTAGTACGAGCGAGGGGCAAGTTGTTGTGTTCCATAACCGCGCGGAGCGGCTGTAGAAGCCTGTCAGGTAGGCATTAGTACGAGCGAAGGGCAAGTTGTTGTGTTCCATAACCGCGCGGAGCGGCTGTAGAAGCCTGTCAGGTAGGCATTAGTACGAGCGAAGGGGCAAGTTGTTGTGTTCCATAACCGCGCGGAGCGGCTGTAGAAGCCTGTCAGTTAGGCATTAGTACCAGAGAAGGGGCAAGTTGTTGTGTTCCATAACCGCGCGGAGCGGCTGTAGAAGCCTGTCAGGTAGGCATTAGTACGAGCGAAGGGGCAAGTTGTTGTGTTCCATAACCGCGCGGAGCGGCTGTAGAAGCCTGTCAGGTAGGCATTAGTACGAGCGAAGGGGCAAGTTGTTGTGTCCCATAACCGCGCGGAGCGCCTGTAGAAGCCTGTCAGTTAGTTATTAGTACGAGCGAAGGGGCATGTTGTTGTGTTCCATAACCGCGCGGAGCGGCTGTAGAAGCCTGTCAGGTAGGCATTAGTACGAGCGAAGGGGCACGTTGTTGTGTTCCATAACCGCGCGGAGCGGCTGTAGAAGCCTGTCAGGTAGGCATTAGTACGAGCGAAGGGCAAGTTGTTGTGTTCCATAACCGCGCGGAGCGGCTGTAGAAGCCTGTCAGGTAGGCATTAGTACGAGCGAAGGGGCAAGTTGTTGTGTTCCATAACCGCGCGGAGCGGCTGTAGAAGCCTGTCAGGTAGGCATTAGTACGAGCGAAGGGGCAAGTTGTTGTGTTCCATAACAGCGAGGACCGGCTGTAGAAGCCTGTCAGGTAGGCATTAGTATGAGCGAAGGGCAAGTTGTTGTGTTCCATAACCGCGCGGAGTGGCTGTAGAAGCCTGTCAGGTAGGCATTAGTACGAGCGAAGGGCAAGTTGTTGTGTTCCATACCCGCGCGGAGCGGCTGTAGAAGCCTGTCAGGTAGGCATTAGTACGAGCGAAGGGGCAAGTTGTTGTGTCCCATAACCGCGCGGAGCGGCTGTAGAAGCCTGTCAGTTAGGCATTAGTATGAGCGAAGGGCAAGTTGTTGTGTTCCATAACCGCGCGGAGCGGCTGTAGAAGCCTGTCAGGTAGGCATTAGTACGAGCGAAGGGGCAAGTTGTTGTGTTCCATAACAGCGAGGAGCGGCTGTAGAAGCCTGTCAGGTAGGCATTAGTATGAGCGAAGGGCAAGTTGTTGTGTTCCATAACCGCGCGGAGTGGCTGTAGAAGCCTGTCAGGTAGGCATTAGTATGAGCGAAGGGCAAGTTGTTGTGTTCCATAACCGCGCGGAGCGGCTGTAGAAGCCTGTCAGCTAGGCATTAGTATGAGCGAAGGGGCAAGTTGTTGTGTTCCATAACCGCGCGGAGCGGCTGTAGAAGCCTGTCAGGTAGGCATTAGTACGAGCGAAGGGGCAAGTTGTTGTGTTCCATAACCGCGCGGAGCGGCTGTAGAAGCCTGTCAAGTAGGCATTAGTACGAGCGAAGGGGCAAGTTGTTGTGATCCATAACCGCGCGGAGCGGCTGTAGAAGCCTGTCAGGTAGGCATTAGTATGAGCGAAGGGGCAAGTTGTTGTGTTCCATAACCGCGCGGAGCGGCTGTAGAAGCCTGTCAGGTAGGCATTAGTACGAGCGAAGGGGCAAGTTGTTGTGTTCCATAACCGCGCGGAGCGGCTGTAGAAGCCTGTCAGGTAGGCATTAGTACGAGCGAAGGGCAAGTTGTTGTGTCCCATAACCGCGCGGAGCGGCTGTAGAAGCCTGTCAGGTAGGCATTATTACGAGCGAAGGGGCAAGTTGTTGTGTTCCATAACCACGCGGAGCGGCTGTAGAAGCCTGTCAGGTAGGCATTAGTACGAGCGAAGGGGCAAGTTGTTGTGTTCCATAACCGCGCGGAGCGGCTGTAGAAGCCTGTCAGGTAGGCATTAGTACGAGCGAAGGGGAAAGTTGTTGTGTTCCATAACCGCGCGGAGCGGCTGTAGATGCCTGTCAGGTAGGCATTAGTATGAGCGAAGGGGCAAGTTGTTGTGTTCCTTAACCGCGCGGAGCGGCTGTAGAACCCTGTCAGGTAGGCATTAGTACGAGCGAAGGGCAAGTTGTTGTGTTCCATAACCGCGCGGAGCGGCTGTAGAAGCCTGTCAGGTAGGCATTAGTACGAGCGAAGGGCAAGTTGTTGTGTTCCATAACCGCGCGGAGCGGCTGTAGAAGCCTGTCAGGTAGGCATTAGTACGAGCGAAGGACAAGTTGTTGTGTTCCATAACCGCGCGGAGCGGCTGTAGAAGCCTGTCAGGTAGGCATTAGTACGAGCGAAGGGGCAAGTTGTTGTGTTCCTTAACCGCGCGGAGCGGCTGTAGAAGCCTGTCAGGTAGGCATTAGTACGAGCGAAGGGCAAGTTGTTGTGTTCCATAACCGCGCGGAGCGGCTGTAGAAGCCTGTCAGGTAGGCATTAGTACGAGCGAAGGGCAAGTTGTTGTGTTCCATAACCGCGCGGAGCGGCTGTAGAAGCCTGTCAGGTAGGCATTAGTACGAGCGAAGGGGCAAGTTGTTGTGTTCCATAACCGCGCGGAGCGGCTGTAGAAGCCTGTCAGGTAGGCATTAGTACGAGCGAAGGGCAAGTTGTTGTGTTCCATAACCGCGCGGAGCGGCTGTAGAAGCCTGTCAGGTAGGCATTGGTACGAGCGAAGGGGCAGTTGTTGTGTTCCATAACCGCGCGGAGCGGCTGTAGAAGCCTGTCAGGTAGGCATTAGTACGAGCGAAGGGGCAAGTTGTTGTGTTCCATAACCGCGCGGAGCGGCTGTAGAATCCTGTCAGGTAGGCATTAGTATGAGCGAAGGGGCAAGTTGTTGTGTTCCATAACCACGCGGAGCGGCTGTAGAAGCCTGTCAGGTAGGCATTAGTACGAGCGAAGGGGCAAGTTGTTGTGTCCCATAACCGCGCGGAGCGGCTGTAGAAGCCTGTCAGGTAGGCATTAGTACGAGCGAAGGGGCAAGTTGTTTTGTTCCATAACCGCGCGGAGCGGCTGTAGAAGCCTGTCAGGTAGGCATTAGTACGAGCGAAGGGGCAAGTTGTTGTGTTCCATAACCGCGCGGAGCGGCTGTAGAAGCCTGTCAGGTAGGCATTAGTACGAGCGAAGGGGCAAGTTGTTGTGTTCCATAACCGCGAGGAGCGGCTGTAGAAGCCTGTCAGGTAGGCATTAGTATGAGCGAAGGGCAAGTTGTTGTGTTCCATAACCGCGCGGAGCGGCTGTAGAAGCCTGTCAGGTAGGCATTAGTACGAGCGAAGGGGCAAGTTGTTGTGTTCCATAACCGCGCGGAGCGGCTGTAGAAGCCTGTCAGGTAGGCATTAGTACGAGCGAAGGGGCAAGTTGTTGTGTTCCATAACCGCGCGGAGCGGCTGTAGAAGCCTGTCAGGTAGGCATTAGTACGAGCGAAGGGCAAGTTGTTGTGTCTCATAACCGCGCGGAGCGGCTGTAGGAGCCTGTCAGGTAGGCATTAGTACGAGCGAAAGGGCAAGTTGTTGTGTTCCATAACCGCGCGGAGCGGCTGTAGAAGCCTGTCAGGTAGGCATTAGTACGAGCGAAGGGGCAAGTTGTTGTGTTCCATAACCGCGCGGAGCGGCTGTAGAAGCCTGTCAGGTAGGCATTAGTACGAGCGAAGGGGCAAGTTGTTGTGTTCCATAACCGCGCGGAGCGGCTGTAGAAGCCTGTCAGGTAGGCATTAGTACGAGCGAAGGGCAAGTTGTTGTGTTCCATAACCGCGCGGAGCGGCTGTAGAAGCCTGTCAGGTAGGCATTAGTACGAGCGAAGGGCAAGTTGTTGTGTTCCATAACCGCGCGGAGCGGCTGTAGAAGCCTGTCAGGTAGGCAAAATACGAGCGAAGGGCAAGTTGTTGTGTTCCATACCCGCGCGGAGCGGCTGTAGAAGCCTGTCAGGTAGGCATTAGTACGAGCGAAGGGGCAAGTTGTTGTGTCCCATAACCGCGCGGAGCGGCTGTAGAAGCCTGTCAGTTAGGCATTAGTATGAACGAAGGGCAAGTTGTTGTGTTTCATAACCGCGCGGAGCGGCTGTAGAAGCCTGTCAGGTAGGCATTAGTACGAGCGAAGGGGCAAGTTGTTGTGTTCCATAACCGCGCGGAGCGGCTGTAGAAGCCTGTCAGGTAGGCATTAGTACGAGCGAAGGGCAAGTTGTTGTGTTCCATAACCGCGCGGAGCGGCTGTAGAAGCCTGTCAGGTAGGCATTAGTACGAGCGAAGGGGCAAGTTGTTGTGTTCCTTAACCGCGCGGAGCGGCTGTAGAAGCCTGTCAGGTAGGCATTAGTACGAGCGAAGGGCAAGTTGTTGTATTCCATAACCGCGCGGAGCGGCTGTAGGAGCCTGTCAGGTAGGCATTAGTACGAGCGAAGGGTCAAGTTGTTGTGTTCCATAACCGCGCGGAGCGGCTGTAGAAGCCTGTCAGGTAGGCATTAGTATGAGCGAAGGGGCAAGTTGTTGTGTCCCATAACCGCGCGGAGCGGCTGTAGAAGCCTGTCAGGTAGGCATAAGTACGAGCGAAGGGGCAAGTTGTTGTGTTCCATAACCGCGCGGAGCGGCTGTAGAAGCCTGTCAGGTAGGCATTAGTGCGAGCGAAGGGCAAGTTGTTGTGTTCCATAACCGCGCGGAGCGGCTGTAGAAGCCTGTCAGGTAGGCATTATTACGAGCGAAGGGCAAGTTGTTGTGTTCCATAACCGCGCGGAGCGGCTGTAGAAGCCTGTCAGGTAGGCATTAGTACGAGCGAAGGGGCAAGTTGTTGTGTTCCATAACCGCGCGGAGCGGCTGTAGAAGCCTGTCAGGTAGGCATTAGTATGAGCGAGGGGCAAGTTGTTGTGTTCCATAACCGCGCGGAGCGGCTGTAGAAGCCTGTCAGGTAGGCATTAGTACGAGCGAAGGGCAAGTTGTTGTGTTCCATAACCGCGCGGAGCGGCTGTAGAAGCCTGTCAGGTAGGCATTAGTACGAGCGAAGGGCAAGTTGTTGTGTTCCATAACCGCGCGGAGCGGCTGTAGAAGCCTGTCAGGTAGGCATTAGTACGAGCGAAGGGGCAAGTTGTTGTGTTCCATAACCGCGCGGAGCGGCTGTAGAAGCCTGTCAGGTAGGCATTAGTACGAGCGAAGGGGCAAGTTGTTGTGTTCCATAACCGCGCGGAGCGGCTGTAGAAGCCTGTCAGGTAGGCATAAGTACGAGCGAAGGGGCAAGTTGTTGTGTTCCATAACCGCGCGGAGCGGCTGTAGAAGCCTGTCAGGTAGGCATTAGTACGAGCGAAGGGGCAAATTGTTGTGTTCCATAACCGCGCGGAGCGGCTGTAGAAGCCTGTCAGGTAGGCATTAGTACGAGCGAAGGGCAAGTTGTTGTGTTCCATAACCGCGCGGAGCGGCTGTAGAAGCCTGTCAGGTAGGCATTAGTACGAGCGAAGGGGCAAGTTGTTGTGTTCCATAACCGCGCGGAGCGGCTGTAGAAGCCTGTCAGGTAGGCATTATTACGAGCGAAGGGCAAGTTGTTGTGTTCCATAACCGCGCGGAGCGGCTGTAGAAGCCTGTCAGGTAGGCATTAGTACGAGCGAAGGGGCAAGTTGTTGTGTTCCATAACCGCGCGGAGCGGCTGTAGAAGCCTGTCAGGTAGGCATTAGTACGAGCGAAGGGCAAGTTGTTGTGTTCCATAACCGCGCGGAGCGGCTGTAGAAGCCTGTCAGGTAGGCATTAGTACGAGCGAAGGGGCAAGTTGTTGTGTTCCATAACCGCGCGGAGCGGCTGTAGAAGCCTGTCAAGTAGGCATTAGTACGAGCGAAGGGCAAGTTGTTGTGTTCCATAACCGCGCGGAGCGGCTGTAGAAGCCTGTCAGGTAGGCATTAGTACGAGCGAAGGGCAAGTTGTTGTGTTCCATAACCGCGCGGAGCGGCTGTAGAAGCCTGTCAGGTAGGCATTAGTACGAGCGAAGGGGCAAGTTGTTGTGTTCCATAACCGCGCGGAGCGGCTGTAGAAGCCTGTCAGGAAGGCATTAGTACGAGCGAAGGGGCAAGTTGTTGTGTTCCATAACCGCCCGGAGCGGCTGTACAAGCTTGTCAGTTAGGCATTAGTACGAGCGAAGGGGCAAGTTGTTGTGTTCCATAACCGCGCGGAGCGGCTGTAGAAGCCTGTCAGGTAGGCATTAGTACGAGCGAAGGGCAAGTTGTTGTGTTCCATAACCGCGCGGAGCGGCTGTAGAAGCCTGTCAGGTAGGCATTAGTACGAGCGAAGGGGCAAGTTGTTGTGTTCCATAACAAGGCGGAGCGGCTGTAGAAGCCTGTCAGGTAGGCAATAGTATGAGGGAAGGGGCAAGTTGTTGTGTTCCATAACCGCGCGGAGCGGCTGTAGGAGCCTTTCAGGTAGGCATTAGTACTAGCGAAGGGGCTAGTTGTTGTGTTCCATAACCGCGCGGAGCGGCTGTAGAAGCCTGTCAGGTAGGCATTAGTACGCGCGAAGGGGCAAGTTGTTGTGTTCCATAACCGCGCGGAGCGGCTGTAGAAGCCTGTCAGGTAGGCATTAGTACCAGCGAAGGGGCAAGTTGTTGTGTTCCATAACCGCGCGGAGCGGCTGTAGAAGCCTGTCAGGTAGGCATTAGTACGAGCGAAGGGGCAAGTTGTTGTGTTCCATAACCGCGCGGAGCGGCTGTAGAAGTCTGTCAGGTAGGCATTAGTACGAGCGAAGGGGCAAGTTGTTGTGTCCCATAACCGTGCGGAGCGGCTGTAGAAGCCTGTCAGGTGGTTATTAGTACGAGCGAAGGGGCAAGTTGTTGTGTTCCATAACCGCGCGGAGCGGCTGTAGAAGCCTGTCAGGTAGGCATTAGTACGAGCGAAGGGGCACGATGTTGTGTTCCATAACCGCGCGGAGCGGCTGTAGAAGCCTGTCAGTTAGGCATTAGTACGAGCGAAGGGGCAAGTTGTTGTGTTCCATAACCGCGCGGAGCGGCTGTAGAAGCCTGTCAGGTAGGCATTAGTACGAGCGAAGGGGCAAGTTGTTGTGTTCCATAACCGCGCGGAGCGGCTGTAGAAGCCTGTCAGGTAGGCATTAGTACGAGCGAAGGGGCAAGTTGTTGTGTTCCATAACCGCGCGGAGCGGCTGTAGAAGCCTGTCAGGTAGGCATTAGTACGAGCGAAGGGCAAGTTGTTGTGTTCCATAACCGCGCGGAGCGGCTGTAGAAGCCTGTCAGGTAGGCATTAGTACGAGCGAAGGGGCAAGTTGTTGTGTTCCATAACCGCGCGGAGCGGCTGTAGAAGCCTGTCAGGTAGGCATTAGTACGAGCGAAGGGGCAAGTTGTTGTGTTCCATAACCGCGCGGAGCGGCTGTAGAAGCCTGTCAGGTAGGCATTAGTATGAGCGAAGGGCAAGTTGTTGTGTTCCATAACCGCGCGGAGCGGCTGTAGAAGCCTGTCAGGTAGGCATTAGTACGAGCGAAGGGGCAAGTTGTTTTGTTCCATAACCGCGCGGAGCGGCTGTAGAAGCCTGTCAGGTAGGCATGAGTACGAGCGAAGGGGCAAGTTGTTGTGTTCCATAACCGCGCGGAGCGGCTGTAGAAGCCTGTCAGGTAGGCATTAGTACGAGCGAAGGGGCAAGTTGTTGTGTTCCATAACCGCGAGGAGCGGCTGTAGAAACCTGTAAGGTAGGCATAAGTATGAGCGAAGGGCAAGTTGTTGTGTTCCATAACCGCGCGGAGCGGCTGTAGAAGCCTGTCAGGTAGGCATTAGTACGAGTGAAGGGGCAAGTTGTTGTGTTCCATAACCGCGCGGAGCGGCTGTAGAAGCCTGTCAGGTAGGCATTAGTTCGAGCGAAGGGGCAAGTTGTTGTGTTCCATAACCGCGCGGAGCGGCTGTAGAAGCCTGTCAGGTAGGCATTAGTATGAGCGAAGGGGCAAGTTGTTGTGTTCCATAACCGCGCGGAGTGGCTGTAGAAGCCTGTCAGGTAGGCATTAGTACGAGCGAAGGGGCAAGTTGTTGTGTTCCATAACCGCGCGGAGCGGCTGTAGAAGCCTGTCAGGTAGGCATTAGTACGAGCGAAGGGGGAAGTTGTTGTGTTCCATAACCGCGCGGAGCGGCTGTAGAATCCTGTCAGGTAGGCATTAGTACGAGCGAAGGGCAAGTTGTTGTGTTCCATAACCGCGCGGAGCGGCTGTAGATGCCTGTCAGGTAGGCATTAGTACGAGCGAAGGGGCAAGTTGTTGTGTTCCATAACCGCGCGGAGCGGCTGTAGAAGCCTGTCAGGTAGGCATTAGTACGAGCGAAGGGGCAAGTTGTTGTGTTTCATAACCGCGCGGAGCGGCTGTAGAAGCCTGTCAGGTAGGCATTAGTACGAGCGAAGGGGCAAGTTGTTGTGTTCCATAACCGCGCGGAGCGGCTGTAGAAACCTGTCAGGTAGGCATTAGTACGAGCGAAGGGGCAAGTTGTTGTGTTCCATAACCGCGCGGAGCGGCTGTAGAAGCCTGTCAGGTAGGCATTAGTACGAGCGAAGGGGCAAGTTGTTGTGTTCCATAACCGCGCGGAGCGGCTGTAGAAGCCTGTCAGTTAGGCATTAGTACGAGCGAAGGGCAAGTTGTTGTGTCCCATAACCGCGCGGAGTGGCTGTAGAAGCCTGTCAGGTAGGCATTAGTACGAGCGAAGGGGCAAGTTGTTGTGTTCCATAACCGCGCGGAGCGGCTGTAGAAGCCTGTCAGGTAGGCATTAGTACGAGCGAAGGGGCAAGTTGTTGTGTTCCATAACCGCGCGGAGCGGCTGTAGAAGCCTGTCAGGTAGGCATTAGTACGAGCGAAGAGGGAAGTTGTTGTGTTCCATAACCGCGCGGAGCGGCTGTAGAAGCCTGTCAGGTAGGCATTAGTATGAGCGAAGGGGCAAGTTGTTGTGTTCCATAACCGCGCGGAGTGGCTGTAGAAGCCTGTCAGGTAGGCATTAGTACGAGCGAAGGGGCAAGTTGTTGTGTTCCATAACCGCGCGGAGCGGCTGTAGAAGCCTGTCAGGTAGGCATTAGTACGAGCGAAGGGGCAAGTTGTTGTGTTCCATAACCGCGCGGAGCGGCTGTAGAAGCCTGTCAGGTAGGCATTAGTACGAGCGAAGGGCAAGTTGTTGTGTCTCATAACCGCGCGGAGCGGCTGTAGGAGCCTGTCAGGTAGGCATTAGTACGAGCGAAAGGGCAAGTTGTTGTGTTCCATAACCGCGCGGAGCGGCTGTAGAAGCCTGTCAGGTAGGCATTAGTACGAGCGAAGGGGCAAGTTGTTGTGTTCCATAACCGCGCGGAGCGGCTGTAGAAGCCTGTCAGGTAGGCATTAGTACGAGCGAAGGGGCAAGTTGTTGTGTTCCATAACCGCGCGGAGCGGCTGTAGAAGCCTGTCAGGTAGGCATTAGTACGAGCGAAGGGCAAGTTGTTGTGTTCCATAACCGCGCGGAGCGGCTGTAGAAGCCTGTCAGGTAGGCAAAATACGAGCGAAGGGCAAGTTGTTGTGTTCCATACCCGCGCGGAGCGGCTGTAGAAGCCTGTCAGGTAGGCATTAGTACGAGCGAAGGGGCAAGCTGTTGTGTCCCATAACCGCGCGGAGCGGCTGTAGAAGCCTGTCAGTTAGGCATTAGTATGACCGAAGGGCAAGTTGTTGTGTTTCATAACCGCGCGGAGCGGCTGTAGAAGCCTGTCAGGTAGGCATTAGTACGAGCGAAGGGGCAAGTTGTTGTGTTCCATAACCGCGCGGAGCGGCTGTAGAAGCCTGTCAGGTAGGCATTAGTACGAGCGAAGGGCAAGTTGTTGTGTTCCATAACCGCGCGGAGCGGCTGTAGAAGCCTGTCAGGTAGGCATTAGTACGAGCGAAGGGGCAAGTTGTTGTGTTCCTTAACCACGCGGAGCGGCTGTAGAAGCCTGTCAGGTAGGCATTAGTACGAGCGAAGGGCAAGTTGTTGTATTCCATAACCGCGCGGAGCGGCTGTAGGAGCCTGTCAGGTAGGCATTAGTACGAGCGAAGGGTCAAGTTGTTGTGTTCCATAACCGCGCGGAGCGGCTGTAGAAGCCTGTCAGGTAGGCATTAGTATGAGCGAAGGGGCAAGTTGTTGTGTCCCATAACCGCGCGGAGCGGCTGTAGAAGCCTGTCAGGTAGGCATAAGTACGAGCGAAGGGGCAAGTTGTTGTGTTCCATAACCGCGCGGAGCGGCTGTAGAAGCCTGTCAGGTAGGCATTAGTGCGAGCGAAGGGCAAGTTGTTGTGTTCCATAACCGCGCGGAGCGGCTGTAGAAGCCTGTCAGGTAGGCATTATTACGAGCGAAGGGCAAGTTGTTGTGTTCCATAACCGCGCGGAGCGGCTGTAGAAGCCTGTCAGGTAGGCATTAGTACGAGCGAAGGGGCAAGTTGTTGTGTTCCATAACCGCGCGGAGCGGCTGTAGAAGCCTGTCAGGTAGGCATTAGTATGAGCGAGGGGCAAGTTGTTGTGTTCCATAACCGCGCGGAGCGGCTGTAGAAGCCTGTCAGGTAGGCATTAGTACGAGCGAAGGGCAAGTTGTTGTGTTCCATAACCGCGCGGAGCGGCTGTAGAAGCCTGTCAGGTAGGCATTAGTACGAGCGAAGGGCAAGTTGTTGTGTTCCATAACCGCGCGGAGCGGCTGTAGAAGCCTGTCAGGTAGGCATTAGTACGAGCGAAGGGGCAAGTTGTTGTGTTCCATAACCGCGCGGAGCGGCTGTAGAAGCCTGTCAGGTAGGCATTATTACGAGCGAAGGGGCAAGTTGTTGTGTTCCATAACCGCGCGGAGCGGCTGTAGAAGCCTGTCAGGTAGGCATAAGTACGAGCGAAGGGGCAAGTTGTTGTGTTCCATAACCGCGCGGAGCGGCTGTAGAAGCCTGTCAGGTAGGCATTAGTACGAGCGAAGGGGCAAATTGTTGTGTTCCATAACCGCGCGGAGCGGCTGTAGAAGCCTGTCAGGTAGGCATTAGTACGAGCGAAGGGCAAGTTGTTGTGTTCCATAACCGCGCGGAGCGGCTGTAGAAGCCTGTCAGGTAGGCATTAGTACGAGCGAAGGGGCAAGTTGTTGTGTTCCATAACCGCGCGGAGCGGCTGTAGAAGCCTGTCAGGTAGGCATTATTACGAGCGAAGGGCAAGTTGTTGTGTTCCATAACCGCGCGGAGCGGCTGTAGAAGCCTGTCAGGTAGGCATTAGTACGAGCGAAGGGGCAAGTTGTTGTGTTCCATAACCGCGCGGAGCGGCTGTAGAAGCCTGTCAGGTAGGCATTAGTACGAGCGAAGGGCAAGTTGTTGTGTTCCATAACCGCGCGGAGCGGCTGTAGAAGCCTGTCAGGTAGGCATTAGTACGAGCGAAGGGGCAAGTTGTTGTGTTCCATAACCGCGCGGAGCGGCTGTAGAAGCCTGTCAAGTAGGCATTAGTACGAGCGAAGGGCAAGTTGTTGTGTTCCATAACCGCGCGGAGCGGCTGTAGAAGCCTGTCAGGTAGGCATTAGTACGAGCGAAGGGCAAGTTGTTGTGTTCCATAACCGCGCGGAGCGGCTGTAGAAGTCTGTCAGGTAGGCATTAGTACGAGCGAAGGGGCAAGTTGTTGTGTTCCATAACCGCGCGGAGCGGCTGTAGAAGCCTGTCAGGAAGGCATTAGTACGAGCGAAGGGGCAAGTTGTTGTGTTCCATAACCGCCCGGAGCGGCTGTAGAAGCTTGTCAGTTAGGCATTAGTACGAGCGAAGGGGCAAGTTGTTGTGTTCCATAACCGCGCGGAGCGGCTGTAGAAGCCTGTCAGGTAGGCATTAGTACGAGCGAAGGGCAAGTTGTTGTGTTCCATAACCGCGCGGAGCGGCTGTAGAAGCCTGTCAGGTAGGCATTAGTACGAGCGAAGGGGCAAGTTGTTGTGTTCCATAACAAGGCGGAGCGGCTGTAGAAGCCTGTCAGGTAGGCAATAGTATGAGGGAAGGGGCAAGTTGTTGTGTTCCATAACCGCGCGGAGCGGCTGTAGGAGCCTTTCAGGTAGGCATTAGTACTAGCGAAGGGGCTAGTTGTTGTGTTCCATAACCGCGCGGAGCGGCTGTAGAAGCCTGTCAGGTAGGCATTAGTACGCGCGAAGGGGCAAGTTGTTGTGTTCCATAACCGCGCGGAGCGGCTGTAGAAGCCTGTCAGGTAGGCATTAGTACCAGCGAAGGGGCAAGTTGTTGTGTTCCATAACCGCGCGGAGCGGCTGTAGAAGCCTGTCAGGTAGGCATTAGTACGAGCGAAGGGGCAAGTTGTTGTGTTCCATAACCGCGCGGAGCGGCTGTAGAAGTCTGTCAGGTAGGCATTAGTACGAGCGAAGGGGCAAGTTGTTGTGTCCCATAACCGTGCGGAGCGGCTGTAGAAGCCTGTCAGGTGGTTATTAGTACGAGCGAAGGGGCAAGTTGTTGTGTTCCATAACCGCGCGGAGCGGCTGTAGAAGCCTGTCAGGTAGGCATTAGTACGAGCGAAGGGGCACGATGTTGTGTTCCATAACCGCGCGGAGCGGCTGTAGAAGCCTGTCAGTTAGGCATTAGTACGAGCGAAGGGGCAAGTTGTTGTGTTCCATAACCGCGCGGAGCGGCTGTAGAAGCCTGTCAGGTAGGCATTAGTACGAGCGAAGGGGCAAGTTGTTGTGTTCCATAACCGCGCGGAGCGGCTGTAGAAGCCTGTCAGGTAGGCATTAGTACGAGCGAAGGGGCAAGTTGTTGTGTTCCATAACCGCGCGGAGCGGCTGTAGAAGCCTGTCAGGTAGGCATTAGTACGAGCGAAGGGCAAGTTGTTGTGTTCCATAACCGCGCGGAGCGGCTGTAGAAGCCTGTCAGGTAGGCATTAGTACGAGCGAAGGGGCAAGTTGTTGTGTTCCATAACCGCGCGGAGCGGCTGTAGAAGCCTGTCAGGTAGGCATTAGTACGAGCGAAGGGGCAAGTTGTTGTGTTCCATAACCGCGCGGAGCGGCTGTAGAAGCCTGTCAGGTAGGCATTAGTACGAGCGAATGGGCAAGTTGTTGTGTTCCATAACCGCGCGGAGCGGCTGTAGAAGCCTGTCAGGTAGGCATTAGTATGAGCGAAGGGGCAAGTTGTTGTGTTGCATAACCGCGCGGAGCGGTTGTAGAAGCCTGTCAGGTAGGCATTAGTACGAGCGAAGGGGCATGTTGTTGTGTCCCATAACCGCGCGGAGCGGCTGTAGAAGCCTGTCAGGTAGGCATTAGTACGAGCGAAGGGGCAAGTTGTTGTGTTCCATAACCGCGCGGAGCGGCTGTAGAAGCCTGTCAGGTAGGCATTAGTATGAGCGAAGGGCAAGTTGTTGTGTTCCATAACCGCGCGGAGCGGCTGTAGAAGCCTGTCAGGTAGGCATTAGTACGAGCGAAGGGGCAAGTTGTTTTGTTCCATAACCGCGCGGAGCGGCTGAAGAAGCCTGTCAGGTAGGCATGAGTACGAGCGAAGGGGCAAGTTGTTGTGTTCCATAACCGCGCGGAGCGGCTGTAGAAGCCTGTCAGGTAGGCATTAGTACGAGCGAAGGGGCAAGTTGTTGTGTTCCATAACCGCGAGGAGCGGCTGTAGAAACCTGTAAGGTAGGCATAAGTATGAGCGAAGGGCAAGTTGTTGTGTTCCATAACCGCGCGGAGCGGCTGTAGAAGCCTGTCAGGTAGGCATTAGTACGAGTGAAGGGGCAAGTTGTTGTGTTCCATAACCGCGCGGAGCGGCTGTAGAAGCCTGTCAGGTAGGCATTAGTTCGAGCGAAGGGGCAAGTTGTTGTGTTCCATAACCGCGCGGAGCGGCTGTAGAAGCCTGTCAGGTAGGCATTAGTATGAGCGAAGGGGCAAGTTGTTGTGTTCCATAACCGCGCGGAGTGGCTGTAGAAGCCTGTCAGGTAGGCATTAGTACGAGCGAAGGGGCAAGTTGTTGTGTTCCATAACCGCGCGGAGCGGCTGTAGAAGCCTGTCAGGTAGGCATTAGTACGAGCGAAGGGGGAAGTTGTTGTGTTCCATAACCGCGCGGAGCGGCTGTAGAATCCTGTCAGGTAGGCATTAGTACGAGCGAAGGGCAAGTTGTTGTGTTCCATAACCGCGCGGAGCGGCTGTAGATGCCTGTCAGGTAGGCATTAGTACGAGCGAAGGGGCAAGTTGTTGTGTTCCATAACCGCGCGGAGCGGCTGTAGAAGCCTGTCAGGTAGGCATTAGTACGAGCGAAGGGGCAAGTTGTTGTGTTTCATAACCGCGCGGAGCGGCTGTAGAAGCCTGTCAGGTAGGCATTAGTACGAGCGAAGGGGCAAGTTGTTGTGTTCCATAACCGCGCGGAGCGGCTGTAGAAACCTGTCAGGTAGGCATTAGTACGAGCGAAGGGGCAAGTTGTTGTGTTCCATAACCGCGCGGAGCGGCTGTAGAAGCCTGTCAGGTAGGCATTAGTACGAGCGAAGGGGCAAGTTGTTGTGTTCCATAACCGCGAGGAGCGGCTGTAGAAACCTGTAAGGTAGGCATAAGTATGAGCGAAGGGCAAGTTGTTGTGTTCCATAACCGCGCGGAGCGGCTGTAGAAGCCTGTCAGGTAGGCATTAGTACGAGTGAAGGGGCAAGTTGTTGTGTTCCATAACCGCGCGGAGCGGCTGTAGAAGCCTGTCAGGTAGGCATTAGTACGAGCGAAGGGCAAGTTGTTGTGTTCCATAACCGCGCGGAGCGGCTGTAGAAGCCTGTCAGGTAGGCATTAGTACGAGCGAAGGGGCAAGTTGTTGTGTTCCATAACAAGGCGGAGCGGCTGTAGAAGCCTGTCAGGTAGGCATTAGTACGAGCGAAGGGGCAAGTTGTTGTGTCCCATAACCGCGCGGAGCGGCTGTAGAAGCCTGTCAGTTAGGCATTAGTACGAGCGAAGGGGCAAGTTGTTGTGTTCCATACCCGCGCGGAGCGGCTGTAGAAGCCTGTCAGGTAGGCATTAGTACGAGCGAAGGGGCAAGTTGTTGTGTCCCATAACCGCGCGGAGCGGCTGTAGAAGCCTGTCAGTTAGGCATTAGTATGACCGAAGGGCAAGTTGTTGTGTTTCATAACCGCGCGGAGCGGCTGTAGAAGCCTGTCAGGTAGGCATTAGTACGAGCGAAGGGGCAAGTTGTTGTGTTCCATAACCGCGCGGAGCGGCTGTAGAAGCCTGTCAGGTAGGCATTAGTACGAGCGAAGGGCAAGTTGTTGTGTTCCATAACCGCGCGGAGCGGCTGTAGAAGCCTGTCAGGTAGGCATTAGTACGAGCGAAGGGGCAAGTTGTTGTGTTCCTTAACCGCGCGGAGCGGCTGTAGAAGCCTGTCAGGTAGGCATTAGTACGAGCGAAGGGCAAGTTGTTGTATTCCATAACCGCGCGGAGCGGCTGTAGGAGCCTGTCAGGTAGGCATTAGTACGAGCGAAGGGTCAAGTTGTTGTGTTCCATAACCGCGCGGAGCGGCTGTAGAAGCCTGTCAGGTAGGCATTAGTATGAGCGAAGGGGCAAGTTGTTGTGTCCCATAACCGCGCGGAGCGGCTGTAGAAGCCTGTCAGGTAGGCATAAGTACGAGCGAAGGGGCAAGTTGTTGTGTTCCATAACCGCGCGGAGCGGCTGTAGAAGCCTGTCAGGTAGGCATTAGTGCGAGCGAAGGGCAAGTTGTTGTGTTCCATAACCGCGCGGAGCGGCTGTAGAAGCCTGTCAGGTAGGCATTATTACGAGCGAAGGGCAAGTTGTTGTGTTCCATAACCGCGCGGAGCGGCTGTAGAAGCCTGTCAGGTAGGCATTAGTACGAGCGAAGGGGCAAGTTGTTGTGTTCCATAACCGCGCGGAGCGGCTGTAGAAGCCTGTCAGGTAGGCATTAGTATGAGCGAGGGGCAAGTTGTTGTGTTCCATAACCGCGCGGAGCGGCTGTAGAAGCCTGTCAGGTAGGCATTAGTACGAGCGAAGGGCAAGTTGTTGTGTTCCATAACCGCGCGGAGCGGCTGTAGAAGCCTGTCAGGTAGGCATTAGTACGAGCGAAGGGCAAGTTGTTGTGTTCCATAACCGCGCGGAGCGGCTGTAGAAGCCTGTCAGGTAGGCATTAGTACGAGCGAAGGGGCAAGTTGTTGTGTTCCATAACCGCGCGGAGCGGCTGTAGAAGCCTGTCAGGTAGGCATTAGTACGAGCGAAGGGGCAAGTTGTTGTGTTCCATAACCGCGCGGAGCGGCTGTAGAAGCCTGTCAGGTAGGCATAAGTACGAGCGAAGGGGCAAGTTGTTGTGTTCCATAACCGCGCGGAGCGGCTGTAGAAGCCTGTCAGGTAGGCATTAGTACGAGCGAAGGGGCAAATTGTTGTGTTCCATAACCGCGCGGAGCGGCTGTAGAAGCCTGTCAGGTAGGCATTAGTACGAGCGAAGGGCAAGTTGTTGTGTTCCATAACCGCGCGGAGCGGCTGTAGAAGCCTGTCAGGTAGGCATTAGTACGAGCGAAGGGGCAAGTTGTTGTGTTCCATAACCGCGCGGAGCGGCTGTAGAAGCCTGTCAGGTAGGCATTATTACGAGCGAAGGGCAAGTTGTTGTGTTCCATAACCGCGCGGAGCGGCTGTAGAAGCCTGTCAGGTAGGCATTAGTACGAGCGAAGGGGCAAGTTGTTGTGTTCCATAACCGCGCGGAGCGGCTGTAGAAGCCTGTCAGGTAGGCATTAGTACGAGCGAAGGGCAAGTTGTTGTGTTCCATAACCGCGCGGAGCGGCTGTAGAAGCCTGTCAGGTAGGCATTAGTACGAGCGAAGGGGCAAGTTGTTGTGTTCCATAACCGCGCGGAGCGGCTGTAGAAGCCTGTCAAGTAGGCATTAGTACGAGCGAAGGGCAAGTTGTTGTGTTCCATAACCGCGCGGAGCGGCTGTAGAAGCCTGTCAGGTAGGCATTAGTACGAGCGAAGGGCAAGTTGTTGTGTTCCATAACCGCGCGGAGCGGCTGTAGAAGTCTGTCAGGTAGGCATTAGTACGAGCGAAGGGGCAAGTTGTTGTGTTCCATAACCGCGCGGAGCGGCTGTAGAAGCCTGTCAGGAAGGCATTAGTACGAGCGAAGGGGCAAGTTGTTGTGTTCCATAACCGCCCGGAGCGGCTGTAGAAGCTTGTCAGTTAGGCATTAGTACGAGCGAAGGGGCAAGTTGTTGTGTTCCATAACCGCGCGGAGCGGCTGTAGAAGCCTGTCAGGTAGGCATTAGTACGAGCGAAGGGCAAGTTGTTGTGTTCCATAACCGCGCGGAGCGGCTGTAGAAGCCTGTCAGGTAGGCATTAGTACGAGCGAAGGGGTAAGTTGTTGTGTTCCATAACAAGGCGGAGCGGCTGTAGAAGCCTGTCAGGTAGGCAATAGTATGAGGGAAGGGGCAAGTTGTTGTGTTCCATAACCGCGCGGAGCGGCTGTAGGAGCCTTTCAGGTAGGCATTAGTACTAGCGAAGGGGCTAGTTGTTGTGTTCCATAACCGCGCGGAGCGGCTGTAGAAGCCTGTCAGGTAGGCATTAGTACGCGCGAAGGGGCAAGTTGTTGTGTTCCATAACCGCGCGGAGCGGCTGTAGAAGCCTGTCAGGTAGGCATTAGTACCAGCGAAGGGGCAAGTTGTTGTGTTCCATAACCGCGCGGAGCGGCTGTAGAAGCCTGTCAGGTAGGCATTAGTACGAGCGAAGGGGCAAGTTGTTGTGTTCCATAACCGCGCGGAGCGGCTGTAGAAGTCTGTCAGGTAGGCATTAGTACGAGCGAAGGGGCAAGTTGTTGTGTCCCATAACCGTGCGGAGCGGCTGTAGAAGCCTGTCAGGTGGTTATTAGTACGAGCGAAGGGGCAAGTTGTTGTGTTCCATAACCGCGCGGAGCGGCTGTAGAAGCCTGTCAGGTAGGCATTAGTACGAGCGAAGGGGCACGATGTTGTGTTCCATAACCGCGCGGAGCGGCTGTAGAAGCCTGTCAGTTAGGCATTAGTACGAGCGAAGGGGCAAGTTGTTGTGTTCCATAACCGCGCGGAGCGGCTGTAGAAGCCTGTCAGGTAGGCATTAGTACGAGCGAAGGGGCAAGTTGTTGTGTTCCATAACCGCGCGGAGCGGCTGTAGAAGCCTGTCAGGTAGGCATTAGTACGAGCGAAGGGGCAAGTTGTTGTGTTCCATAACCGCGCGGAGCGGCTGTAGAAGCCTGTCAGGTAGGCATTAGTACGAGCGAAGGGCAAGTTGTTGTGTTCCATAACCGCGCGGAGCGGCTGTAGAAGCCTGTCAGGTAGGCATTAGTACGAGCGAAGGGGCAAGTTGTTGTGTTCCATAACCGCGCGGAGCGGCTGTAGAAGCCTGTCAGGTAGGCATTAGTACGAGCGAAGGGGCAAGTTGTTGTGTTCCATAACCGCGCGGAGCGGCTGTAGAAGCCTGTCAGGTAGGCATTAGTACGAGCGAATGGGCAAGTTGTTGTGTTCCATAACCGCGCGGAGCGGCTGTAGAAGCCTGTCAGGTAGGCATTAGTATGAGCGAAGGGGCAAGTTGTTGTGTTGCATAACCGCGCGGAGCGGTTGTAGAAGCCTGTCAGGTAGGCATTAGTACGAGCGAAGGGGCATGTTGTTGTGTCCCATAACCGCGCGGAGCGGCTGTAGAAGCCTGTCAGGTAGGCATTAGTACGAGCGAAGGGGCAAGTTGTTGTGTTCCATAACCGCGCGGAGCGGCTGTAGAAGCCTGTCAGGTAGGCATTAGTATGAGCGAAGGGCAAGTTGTTGTGTTCCATAACCGCGCGGAGCGGCTGTAGAAGCCTGTCAGGTAGGCATTAGTACGAGCGAAGGGGCAAGTTGTTTTGTTCCATAACCGCGCGGAGCGGCTGAAGAAGCCTGTCAGGTAGGCATGAGTACGAGCGAAGGGGCAAGTTGTTGTGTTCCATAACCGCGCGGAGCGGCTGTAGAAGCCTGTCAGGTAGGCATTAGTACGAGCGAAGGGGCAAGTTGTTGTGTTCCATAACCGCGAGGAGCGGCTGTAGAAACCTGTAAGGTAGGCATAAGTATGAGCGAAGGGCAAGTTGTTGTGTTCCATAACCGCGCGGAGCGGCTGTAGAAGCCTGTCAGGTAGGCATTAGTACGAGTGAAGGGGCAAGTTGTTGTGTTCCATAACCGCGCGGAGCGGCTGTAGAAGCCTGTCAGGTAGGCATTAGTTCGAGCGAAGGGGCAAGTTGTTTTGTTCCATAACCGCGCGGAGCGGCTGTAGAAGCCTGTCAGGTAGGCATTAGTATGAGCGAAGGGGCAAGTTGTTGTGTTCCATAACCGCGCGGAGTGGCTGTAGAAGCCTGTCAGGTAGGCATTAGTACGAGCGAAGGGGCAAGTTGTTGTGTTCCATAACCGCGCGGAGCGGCTGTAGAAGCCTGTCAGGTAGGCATTAGTACGAGCGAAGGGGGAAGTTGTTGTGTTCCATAACCGCGCGGAGCGGCTGTAGAATCCTGTCAGGTAGGCATTAGTACGAGCGAAGGGCAAGTTGTTGTGTTCCATAACCGCGCGGAGCGGCTGTAGATGCCTGTCAGGTAGGCATTAGTACGAGCGAAGGGGCAAGTTGTTGTGTTCCATAACCGCGCGGAGCGGCTGTAGAAGCCTGTCAGGTAGGCATTAGTACGAGCGAAGGGGCAAGTTGTTGTGTTTCATAACCGCGCGGAGCGGCTGTAGAAGCCTGTCAGGTAGGCATTAGTACGAGCGAAGGGGCAAGTTGTTGTGTTCCATAACCGCGCGGAGCGGCTGTAGAAACCTGTCAGGTAGGCATTAGTACGAGCGAAGGGGCAAGTTGTTGTGTTCCATAACCGCGCGGAGCGGCTGTAGAAGCCTGTCAGGTAGGCATTAGTACGAGCGAAGGGGCAAGTTGTTGTGTTCCATAACCGCGCGGAGCGGCTGTAGAAGCCTGTCAGTTAGGCATTAGTACGAGCGAAGGGCAAGTTGTTGTGTCCCATAACCGCGCGGAGTGGCTGTAGAAGCCTGTCAGGTAGGCATTAGTACGAGCGAAGGGGCAAGTTGTTGTGTTCCATAACCGCGCGGAGCGGCTGTAGAAGCCTGTCAGGTAGGCATTAGTACGAGCGAAGGGGCAAGTTGTTGTGTTCCATAACCGCGCGGAGCGGCTGTAGAAGCCTGTCAGGTAGGCATTAGTACGAGCGAAGAGGGAAGTTGTTGTGTTCCATAACCGCGCGGAGCGGCTGTAGAAGCCTGTCAGGTAGGCATTAGTATGAGCGAAGGGGCAAGTTGTTGTGTTCCATAACCGCGCGGAGTGGCTGTAGAAGCCTGTCAGGTAGGCATTAGTACGAGCGAAGGGGCAAGTTGTTGTGTTCCATAACCGCGCGGAGCGGCTGTAGAAGCCTGTCAGGTAGGCATTAGTACGAGCGAAGGGGGAAGTTGTTGTGTTCCATAACCGCGCGGAGCGGCTGTAGAATCCTGTCAGGTAGGCATTAGTACGAGCGAAGGGCAAGTTGTTGTGTTCCATAACCGCGCGGAGTGGCTGTAGAAGCCTGTCAGGTAGGCATTAGTACGAGCGAAGGGGCAAGTTGTTGTGTTCCATAACCGCGAGGAGCGGCTGTAGAAACCTGTCAGGTAGGCATTAGTACGAGCGAAGGGGCAAGTTGTTGTGTTCCATAACCGCGCAGAGCGGCTGTAGAAGCCTGTCAGATAGGCATTAGTACGAGCGAAGGGGCAAGTTGTTGTGTTCCATAACCGCGCGGAGCGGCTGTAGAAGCCTGTCAGGTAGGCATTAGCTCGAGCGAAGGGGCAAGTTGTTGTGTTCCATAACCGCGCGGAGCGGCTGTAGAAGCCTGTCAGGTAGGCATTAGTACGAGCGAAGGGGCAAGTTGTTGTGTTCCATAACCGTGCGGAGCGGCTGTAGAAGCCTGTCAGGTAGGCATTAGTATGAGCGAAGGGCAAGTTGTTGTGTTCCATAACCGCGCGGAGCGGCTGTAGAAGCCTATCAGGTAGGCATTAGTACGAGCAAAGGGGCAAGTTGTTGTGTTCCATAACCGCGCGGAGCGGTTGTAGAAGCCTGTCAGGTAGGCATTAGTATGATCGAAGGGCAAGTTTTTGTGTTCCATAACCGCGCGGAGCGGCTGTAGAAGCCTGTCTGGTAGGCATTAGTACGAGCGAAGGGCAAGTTGTTGTGTTCCATAACCGCGCGGATCGGCTGTAGAAGCCTGTCAGGTAGGCATTAGTACGAGCGAAGGGGCAAGTTGTTGTGTTCCATAACCGCGCGGAGCGGCTGTAGAAGCCTGTCAGGTAGGCATAAGTACGAGCGAAGGGGAAAGTTGTTGTGTTCCATAACCGCGCGGAGCGGCTGTAGAAGCCTGTCAGGTAGGCATTAGTACGAGCGAAGGGCAAGTTGTTGTGTTCCATAACCGCGCGGAGCGGCTGTAGAAGCCTGTCAGGTAGGCATTAGTATGAGCGAAGGGCAAGTTGTTGTGTTCCATAACAGCGCGGAGCGGCTGTAGAAGCCTGTCAGGTAGGCATTAGTACGAGCGAAGGGGCAAGTTGTTGTGTTCCATAACGCGCGGAGCGGCTGTAGAAGCCTGTCAGGTAGGCATTAGTACGAGCGAAGGGCAACTTGTTGTGTTCCATAACCGCGCGGAGCGGCTGTAGAAGCCTGTCAGGTAGGCATTGGTACGAGCGAAGGGGCAAGTTGTTGTGTTCCATAACCGCGCGGAGCGGCTGTGGAAGCCTGTCAGGTAGGCATTAGTACGAGCGAAGGGCAAGTTGTTTTGTTCCATAACCGCGCGGAGCGGCTGTAGAAGCCTGTCAGGTAGGCATTAGTACGAGCGAAGGGGCAAGTTGTTGTGCTCCATAACCGCGCGGAGCGGCTGTAGAAGCCTGTCAGGTAGTCATTAGTACGAGCGAAGGGCAAGTTGTTGTGTTCCATAACCGCGCGGAAGGGCTGTAGAAGCCTGTCAGGTAGGCATTAGTACGAGCGAAGGGGCAAGTTGTTGTGTTCCATAACCGCGCGGAGCGGCTGTAGAAGCCTGTCAGGTAGGCATTATTACGAGCGAAGGGGCAAGTTGTTGTGTTCCATAACCGCGCGGAGCGGCTGTAGAAGCCTGTCAGGTAGGCATTAGTACGAGCGAAGGGGCAAGTTGTTGTGTTCCATAACCGCGCGGAGCGGCTGTAGAAGCCTGTCAGGTAGGCATTAGTACGACCGAAGGGCAAGTTGTTGTGTCCCATAACCGCGCGGAGCGGCTGTGGAAGCCTGTCAGGTAGGCATTAGTACGAGCGAAGGGGCAAGTTGTTGTGTTCCATAACCGCGCGGAGCGGCTGTAGAAGCCTGTCAGGTAGGCATTAGTATGAGCGAAGGGGCAAGTTGTTGTGTTCCATAACCGCGCGGAGCGGCTGTAGAAGCCTTTCAGGTAGGCATTAGTACTAGCGAAGGGGCTAGTTGTTGTGTTCCATAACCGCGCGGAGCGGCTGTAGAAGCCTGTCAGGTAGGCATTAGTACGAGCGAAGGGCAAGTTGTTGTGTTCCATAACCGCGCGGAGCGGCTGTAGAAGCCTGTCAGGTAGGCATTAGTACGAGCGAGGGGCAAGTTGTTGTGTTCCATAACCGCGCGGAGCGGCTGTAGAAGCCTGTCAGGTAGGCATTAGTACGAGCGAAGGGCAAGTTGTTGTGTTCCATAACCGCGCGGAGCGGCTGTAGAAGCCTGTCAGGTAGGCATTAGTACGAGCGAAGGGGCAAGTTGTTGTGTTCCATAACCGCGCGGAGCGGCTGTAGAAGCCTGTCAGGTAGGCATTAGTACCAGCGAAGGGGCAAGTTGTTGTGTTCCATAACCGCGCGGAGCGGCTGTAGAAGCCTGTCAGGTAGGCATTAGTACGAGCGAAGGGGCAAGTTGTTGTGTTCCATAACCGCGCGGAGCGGCTGTAGAAGCCTGTCAGGTAGGCATTAGTACGAGCGAAGGGGCAAGTTGTTGTGTTCCATTACCGCGCGGAGCGGCTGTAGAAGCCTGTCAGGTAGGCATTAGTACGAGCGAAGGGGCAAGTTGTTGTGTTCCATAACCGCGCGGAGCGGCTGTAGAAGCCTGTCAGGTAGGCATTAGTACGAGCGAAGGGGCAAGTTGTTGTGTTCCATAACCGCGCGGAGCGGCTGTAGAAGCCTGTCAGGTAGGCATTAGTATGAGCGAAGGGGCAAGTTGTTGTGTTCCATAACCGCGCGGAGCGGCTGTAGAAGCCTGTCAGGTAGGCATTAGTATGAGCGAAGGGGCAAGTTGTTGTGTTCCATAACCGCGCGGAGTGGCTGTAGAAGCCTGTCAGGTAGGCATTAGTATGAGCGAAGGGCAAGTTGTTGTGTTCCATAACCGCGCGGAGCGGCTGTAGAAGCCTGTCAGCTAGGCATTAGTATGAGCGAAGGGGCAAGTTGTTGTGTTCCATAACCGCGCGGAGCGGCTGTAGAAGCCTGTCAGGTAGGCATTAGTACGAGCGAAGGGGCAAGTTGTTGTGTCCCATAACCGCGCGGAGCGGCTGTAGAAGCCTGTCAGGTAGGCATTAGTACGAGCGAAGGGGCATGTTGTTGTGTTCCATAACCGCGCGGAGCGGCTGTAGAAGCCTGTCAGGTAGGCATTAGTACGAGCGAAGGGGCACGTTGTTGTGTTCCATAACCGCGCGGAGCGGCTGTAGAAGCCTGTCAGGTAGGCATTAGTACGAGCGAAGGGCAAGTTGTTGTGTTCCATAACCGCGCGGAGCGGCTGTAGAAGCCTGTCAGGTAGGCATTAGTACGAGCGAAGGGGCAAGTTGTTGTGTTCCATAACCGCGCGGAGCGGCTGTAGAAGCCTGTCAGGTAGGCATTAGTACGAGCGAAGGGGCAAGTTGTTGTGTTCCATAACCGCGCGGAGCGGCTGTAGAAGCCTGTCAGGTAGGCATTAGTACGAGCGAAGGGGCAAGTTGTTGTGTTCCATAACCGCGCGGAGCGGCTGTAGAAGCCTGTCAGGTAGTCATTAGTATGAGCGAAGGGGCAAGTTGTTGTGTTCCATAACCGCGCGGAGCGGCTGTAGAAGCCTGTCAGGTAGGCATTAGTACGAGCGAAGGGGCAAGTTGTTGTGTTCCATAACAGCGAGGAGCGGCTGTAGAAGCCTGTCAGGTAGGCATTAGTATGAGCGAAGGGCAAGTTGTTGTGTTCCATAACCGCGCGGAGTGGCTGTAGAAGCCTGTCAGGTAGGCATTAGTATGAGCGAAGGGCAAGTTGTTGTGTTCCATAACCGCGCGGAGCGGCTGTAGAAGCCTGTCAGCTAGGCATTAGTATGAGCGAAGGGGCAAGTTGTTGTGTTCCATAACCGCGCGGAGCGGCTGTAGAATCCTGTCAGGTAGGCATTAGTACGAGCGAAGGGGCAAGTTGTTGTGTTCCATAACCGCGCGGAGCGGCTGTAGAAGCCTGTCAGGTAGGCATTAGTACGAGCGAAGGGGCAAGTTGTTGTGTTCCATAACCGCGCGGAGCGGCTGTAGAAGCCTGTCAGGTAGGCATTAGTATGAGCGAAGGGGCAAGTTGTTGTGTTCCATAACCGCGCGGAGCGGCTGTAGAAGCCTGTCAGGTAGGCATTAGTACGAGCGAAGGGGCAAGTTGTTGTGTTCCATAACCGCGCGGAGCGGCTGTAGAAGCCTGTCAGGTAGGCATTAGTACGAGCGAAGGGCAAGTTGTTGTGTCCCATAACCGCGCGGAGCGGCTGTAGAAGCCTGTCAGGTAGGCATTATTACGAGCGAAGGGGCAAGTTGTTGTGTTCCATAACCACGCGGAGCGGCTGTAGAAGCCTGTCAGGTAGGCATTAGTACGAGCGAAGGGGCAAGTTGTTGTGTTCCATAACCGCGCGGAGCGGCTGTAGAAGCCTGTCAGGTAGGCATTAGTACGAGCGAAGGGGAAAGTTGTTGTGTTCCATAACCGCGCGGAGCGGCTGTAGATGCCTGTCAGGTAGGCATTAGTATGAGCGAAGGGGCAAGTTGTTGTGTTCCTTAACCGCGCGGAGCGGCTGTAGAACCCTGTCAGGTAGGCATTAGTACGAGCGAAGGGCAAGTTGTTGTGTTCCATAACCGCGCGGAGCGGCTGTAGAAGCCTGTCAGGTAGGCATTAGTACGAGCGAAGGGCAAGTTGTTGTGTTCCATAACCGCGCGGAGCGGCTGTAGAAGCCTGTCAGGTAGGCATTAGTACGAGCGAAGGGCAAGTTGTTGTGTTCCATAACCGCGCGGAGCGGCTGTAGAAGCCTGTCAGGTAGGCATTAGTACGAACGAAGGGGCAAGTTGTTGTGTTCCTTAACCGCGCGGAGCGGCTGTAGAAGCCTGTCAGGTAGGCATTAGTACGAGCGAAGGGCAAGTTGTTGTGTTCCATAACCGCGCGGAGCGGCTGTAGAAGCCTGTCAGGTAGGCATTAGTACGAGCGAAGGGCAAGTTGTTGTGTTCCATAACCGCGCGGAGCGGCTGTAGAAGCCTGTCAGGTAGGCATAAGTACGAGCGAAGGGGCAAGTTGTTGTGTTCCATAACCGCGCGTAGCGGCTGTAGAAGCCTGTCAGGTAGGCATTAGTACGAGCGAAGGGGCAAGTTGTTGTGTCCCATAACCGCGCGGAGCGGCTGTAGAAGCCTGTCAGGTAGGCATTAGTACGAGCGAAGGGGCAAGTTGTTTTGTTCCATAACCGCGCGGAGCGGCTGTAGAAGCCTGTCAGGTAGGCATTAGTACGAGCGAAGGGGCAAGTTGTTGTGTTCCATAACCGCGCGGAGCGGCTGTAGAAGCCTGTCAGGTAGGCATTAGTACGAGCGAAGGGGCAAGTTGTTGTGTTCCATAACCGCGAGGAGCGGCTGTAGAAGCCTGTCAGGTAGGCATTAGTACGAGCGAAGGGGCAAGTTGTTGTGTTCCATAACCGCGCGGAGCGGCTGTAGAAGCCTGTCAGGTAGGCATTAGTACGAGCGAAGGGCAAGTTGTTGTGTCTCATAACCGCGCGGAGCGGCTGTAGGAGCCTGTCAGGTAGGCATTAGTACGAGCGAAAGGGCAAGTTGTTGTGTTCCATAACCGCGCGGAGCGGCTGTAGAAGCCTGTCAGGTAGGCATTAGTACGAGCGAAGGGGCAAGTTGTTGTGTTCCATAACCGCGCGGAGCGGCTGTAGAAGCCTGTCAGGTAGGCATTAGTACGAGCGAAGGGCAAGTTGTTGTGTTCCATAACCGCGCGGAGCGGCTGTAGAAGCCTGTCAGGTAGGCATTAGTATGAGCGAAGGGGCAAGTTGTTGTGTTCCATAACCGCGCGGAGCGGCTGTAGAAGCCTGTCAGGTAGGCATTAGTACGAGCGAAGGGCAAGTTGTTGTGTTCCATAACCGCGCGGAGCGGCTGTAGAAGCCTGTCAGGTAGGCATTAGTACGAGCGAAGGGCAAGTTGTTGTGTTCCATAACCGCGCGGAGCGGCTGTAGAAGCCTGTCAGGTAGGCATTAGTACGAGCGAAGGGCAAGTTGTTGTGTTCCATACCCGCGCGGAGCGGCTGTAGAAGCCTGTCAGGTAGGCATTAGTACGAGCGAAGGGGCAAGTTGTTGTGTCCCATAACCGCGCGGAGCGGCTGTAGAAGCCTGTCAGTTAGGCATTAGTATGACCGAAGGGCAAGTTGTTGTGTTTCATAACCGCGCGGAGCGGCTGTAGAAGCCTGTCAGGTAGGCATTAGTACGAGCGAAGGGGCAAGTTGTTGTGTTCCATAACCGCGCGGAGCGGCTGTAGAAGCCTGTCAGGTAGGCATTAGTACGAGCGAAGGGCAAGTTGTTGTGTTCCATAACCGCGCGGAGCGGCTGTAGAAGCCTGTCAGGTAGGCATTAGTACGAGCGAAGGGGCAAGTTGTTGTGTTCCTTAACCGCGCGGAGCGGCTGTAGAAGCCTGTCAGGTAGGCATTAGTACGAGCGAAGGGCAAGTTGTTGTATTCCATAACCGCGCGGAGCGGCTGTAGGAGCCTGTCAGGTAGGCATTAGTACGAGCGAAGGGTCAAGTTGTTGTGTTCCATAACCGCGCGGAGCGGCTGTAGAAGCCTGTCAGGTAGGCATTAGTATGAGCGAAGGGGCAAGTTGTTGTGTCCCATAACCGCGCGGAGCGGCTGTAGAAGCCTGTCAGGTAGGCATAAGTACGAGCGAAGGGGCAAGTTGTTGTGTTCCATAACCGCTCGGAGCGGCTGTAGAAGCCTGTCAGGTAGGCATTAGTGCGAGCGAAGGGCAAGTTGTTGTGTTCCATAACCGCGCGGAGCGGCTGTAGAAGCCTGTCAGGTAGGCATTATTACGAGCGAAGGGCAAGTTGTTGTGTTCCACAACCGCGCGGAGCGGCTGTAGAAGCCTGTCAGGTAGGCATTAGTACGAGCGAAGGGGCAAGTTGTTGTGTTCCATAACCGCGCGGAGCGGCTGTAGAAGCCTGTCAGGTAGGCATTAGTATGAGCGAGGGGCAAGTTGTTGTGTTCCATAACCGCGCGGAGCGGCTGTAGAAGCCTGTCAGGTAGGCATTAGTACGAGCGAAGGGCAAGTTGTTGTGTTCCATAACCGCGCGGAGCGGCTGTAGAAGCCTGTCAGGTAGGCATTAGTACGAGCGAAGGGCAAGTTGTTGTGTTCCATAACCGCGCGGAGCGGCTGTAGAAGCCTGTCAGGTAGGCATTAGTACGAGCGAAGGGGCAAGTTGTTGTGTTCCATAACCGCGCGGTGCGGCTGTAGAAGCCTGTCAGGTAGGCATTAGTACGAGCGAAGGGGCAAGTTGTTGTGTTCCATAACCGCGCGGAGCGGCTGTAGAAGCCTGTCAGGTAGGCATAAGTACGAGCGAAGGGGCAAGTTGTTGTGTTCCATAACCGCGCGGAGCGGCTGTAGAAGCCTGTCAGGTAGGCATTAGTACGAGCGAAGGGGCAAATTGTTGTGTTCCATAACCGCGCGGAGCGGCTGTAGAAGCCTGTCAGGTAGGCATTAGTACGAGCGAAGGGCAAGTTGTTGTGTTCCATAACCGCGCGGAGCGGCTGTAGAAGCCTGTCAGGTAGGCATTAGTACGAGCGAAGGGGCAAGTTGTTGTGTTCCATAACCGCGCGGAGCGGCTGTAGAAGCCTGTCAGGTAGGCATTAGTACGAGCGAAGGGGCAAGTTGTTGTGTTCCATAACCGCGCGGAGCGGCTGTAGAAGCCTGTCAGGTAGGCATTAGTATGAGCGAAGGGGCAAGTTGTTGTGTTCCATAACCGCGCGGAGCGGCTGTAGAAGCCTGTCAGGTAGGCATTAGTACGAGCGAAGGGCAAGTTGTTGTGTTCCATAACCGCGCGGAGCGGCTGTAGAAGCCTGTCAGGTAGGCATTAGTACGAGCGAAGGGCAAGTTGTTGTGTTCCATAACCGCGCGGAGCGGCTGTAGAAGCCTGTCAGGTAGGCATTAGTACGAGCGAAGGGCAAGTTGTTGTGTTCCATACCCGCGCGGAGCGGCTGTAGAAGCCTGTCAGGTAGGCATTAGTACGAGCGAAGGGGCAAGTTGTTGTGTCCCATAACCGCGCGGAGCGGCTGTAGAAGCCTGTCAGTTAGGCATTAGTATGACCGAAGGGCAAGTTGTTGTGTTTCATAACCGCGCGGAGCGGCTGTAAAAGCCTGTCAGGTAGGCATTAGTACGAGCGAAGGGGCAAGTTGTTGTGTTCCATAACCGCGCGGAGCGGCTGTAGAAGCCTGTCAGGTAGGCATTAGTACGAGCGAAGGGCAAGTTGTTGTGTTCCATAACCGCGCGGAGCGGCTGTAGAAGCCTGTCAGGTAGGCATTAGTACGAGCGAAGGGGCAAGTTGTTGTGTTCCTTAACCGCGCGGAGCGGCTGTAGAAGCCTGTCAGGTAGGCATTAGTACGAGCGAAGGGCAAGTTGTTGTATTCCATAACCGCGCGGAGCGGCTGTAGGAGCCTGTCAGGTAGGCATTAGTACGAGCGAAGGGTCAAGTTGTTGTGTTCCATAACCGCGCGGAGCGGCTGTAGAAGCCTGTCAGGTAGGCATTAGTATGAGCGAAGGGGCAAGTTGTTGTGTCCCATAACCGCGCGGAGCGGCTGTAGAAGCCTGTCAGGTAGGCATAAGTACGAGCGAAGGGGCAAGTTGTTGTGTTCCATAACCGCGCGGAGCGGCTGTAGAAGCCTGTCAGGTAGGCATTAGTGCGAGCGAAGGGCAAGTTGTTGTGTTCCATAACCGCGCGGAGCGGCTGTAGAAGCCTGTCAGGTAGGCATTATTACGAGCGAAGGGCAAGTTGTTGTGTTCCACAACCGCGCGGAGCGGCTGTAGAAGCCTGTCAGGTAGGCATTAGTACGAGCGAAGGGGCAAGTTGTTGTGTTCCATAACCGCGCGGAGCGGCTGTAGAAGCCTGTCAGGTAGGCATTAGTATGAGCGAGGGGCAAGTTGTTGTGTTCCATAACCGCGCGGAGCGGCTGTAGAAGCCTGTCAGGTAGGCATTAGTACGAGCGAAGGGCAAGTTGTTGTGTTCCATAACCGCGCGGAGCGGCTGTAGAAGCCTGTCAGGTAGGCATTAGTACGAGCGAAGGGCAAGTTGTTGTGTTCCATAACCGCGCGGAGCGGCTGTAGAAGCCTGTCAGGTAGGCATTAGTACGAGCGAAGGGGCAAGTTGTTGTGTTCCATAACCGCGCGGAGCGGCTGTAGAAGCCTGTCAGGTAGGCATTAGTACGAGCGAAGGGGCAAGTTGTTGTGTTCCATAACCGCGCGGAGCGGGCTGTAGAAGCCTGTCAGGTAGGCATAAGTACGAGCGAAGGGGCAAGTTGTTGTGTTCCATAACCGCGCGGAGCGGCTGTAGAAGCCTGTCAGGTAGGCATTAGTACGAGCGAAGGGGCAAATTGTTGTGTTCCATAACCGCGCGGAGCGGCTGTAGAAGCCTGTCAGGTAGGCATTAGTACGAGCGAAGGGCAAGTTGTTGTGTTCCATAACCGCGCGGAGCGGCTGTAGAAGCCTGTCAGGTAGGCATTAGTACGAGCGAAGGGGCAAGTTGTTGTGTTCCATAACCGCGCGGAGCGGCTGTAGAAGCCTGTCAGGTAGGCATTATTACGAGCGAAGGGCATGTTGTTGTGTTCCATAACCGCGCGGAGCGGCTGTAGAAGCCTGTCAGGTAGGCATTAGTACGAGCGAAGGGGCAAGTTGTTGTGTTCCATAACCGCGCGGAGCGGCTGTAGAAGCCTGTCAGGTAGGCATTAGTACGAGCGAAGGGCAAGTTGTTGTGTTCCATAACCGCGCGGAGCGGCTGTAGAAGCCTGTCAGGTAGGCATTAGTACGAGCGAAGGGGCAAGTTGTTGTGTTTCCATAACCGCGCGGAGCGGCTGTAGAAGCCTGTCAAGTAGGCATTAGTACGAGCGAAGGGCAAGTTGTTGTGTTCCATAACCGCGCGGAGCGGCTGTAGAAGCCTGTCAGGTAGGCATTAGTACGAGCGAAGGGCAAGTTGTTGTGTTCCATAACCGCGCGGAGCGGCTGTAGAAGCCTGTCAGGTAGGCATTAGTACGAGCGAAGGGGCAAGTTGTTGTGTTCCATAACCGCGCGGAGCGGCTGTAGAAGCCTGTCAGGTAGGCATTAGTACGAGCGAAGGGGCAAGTTGTTGTGTTCCATAACCGCCCGGAGCGGCTGTAGAAGCTTGTCAGTTAGGCATTAGTACGAGCGAAGGGGCAAGTTGTTGTGTTCCATAACCGCGCGGAGCGGCTGTAGAAGCCTGTCAGGTAGGCATTAGTACGAGCGAAGGGGCAAGTTGTTGTGTTCCATAACCGCGCGGAGCGGCTGTAGAAGCCTGTCAGGTAGGCATTAGTACGAGCGAAGGGGCAAGTTGTTGTGTTCCATAACTGGCGGAGCGGCTGTAGAAGCCTGTCAGGTAGGCATTAGTATGAGGCGAAGGGGCAAGTTGTTGTGTTCCATAACCCGCGCGGAGCGGCTGTAGAAGCCTTTCAGGTAGGCATTAGTACTAGCGAAGGGGCTAGTTGTTGTGTTCCATAACCGCGCGGAGCGGCTGTAGAAGCCTGTCAGGTAGGCATTAGTACGCGCGAAAGGGGCAAGTTGTTGTGTTCCATAACCGCGCGGAGCGGCTGTAGAAGCCTGTCAGGTAGGCATTAGTACCAGCGAAGGGGCAAGTTGTTGTGTTCCATAACCGCGCGGAGCGGCTGTAGAAGCCTGTCAGGTAGGCATTAGTACGAGCGAAGTGGGCAAGTTGTTGTGTTCCATAACCGCGCGGAGCGGCTGTAGAAGTCTGTCAGGTAGGCATTAGTACGAGCGAAGGGCAAGTTGTTGTGTCCCATAACCGTGCGGAGCGGCTGTAGAAGCCTGTCAGGTGGTTATTAGTACGAGCGAAGGGGCAAGTTGTTGTGTTCCATAACCGCGCGGAGCGGCTGTAGAAGCCTGTCAGGTAGGCATTAGTACGAGCGAAGGGGCAAGATGTTGTGTTCCATAACCGCGCGGAGCGGCTGTAGAAGCCTGTCAGTTAGGCATTAGTACGAGCGAAGGGGCAAGTTGTTGTGTTCCATAACCGCGCGGAGCGGCTGTAGAAGCCTGTCAGGTAGGCATTAGTACGAGCGAAGGGGCAAGTTGTTGTGTTCCATAACCGCGCGGAGCGGCTGTAGAAGCCTGTCAGGTAGGCATTAGTACGAGCGAAGGGGCAAGTTGTTGTGTTCCATAACCGCGCGGAGCGGCTGTAGAAGCCTGTCAGGTAGGCATTAGTACGAGCGAAGGGCAAGTTGTTGTGTTCCATAACCGCGCGGAGCGGCTGTAGAAGCCTGTCAGGTAGGCATTAGTACGAGCGAAGGGGCAAGTTGTTGTGTTCCATAACCGCGCGGAGCGGCTGTAGAAGCCTGTCAGGTAGGCATTAGTACGAGCGAAGGGGCAAGTTGTTGTGTTCCATAACCGCGCGGAGCGGCTGTAGAAGCCTGTCAGGTAGGCATTAGTACGAGCGAAGGGGCAAGTTGTTGTGTTCCATAACCGCGCGGAGCGGCTGTAGAAGCCTGTCAGGTAGGCATTAGTATGAGCGAAGGGGCAAGTTGTTGTGTTGCCATAACCGCGCGGAGCGGTTGTAGAAGCCTGTCAGGTAGGCATTAGTACGAGGTGAAGGGGCATGTTGTTGTGTCCCATAACCGCGCGGAGCGGCTGTAGAAGCCTGTCAGGTAGGCATTAGTACGAGCGAAGGGGCAAGTTGTTGTGTTCCATAACCGCGCGGAGCGGCTGTAGAAGCCTGTCAGGTAGGCATTAGTATGAGCGAAGGGCAAGTTGTTGTGTTCCATAACCGCGCGGGAGCAGCTGTAGAAGCCTGTCAGGTAGGCATTAGTACGAGCGAAGGGGCAAGTTGTTTTTGTTCCATAACCGCGCGGAGCGGCTGTAGAAGCCTGTCAGGTAGGCATGAGTACGAGCGAAGGGGCAAGTTGTTGTGTTCCATAACCGCGCGGAGCGGCTGTTAGAAGCCTGTCAGGTAGGCATTAGTACGAGCGAAGGGGGCAAGTTGTTGTGTTCCATAACCGCGCGGAGCGGCTGTAGAAGCCTGTCAGGTAGGCATTAGTACGAGCGAAGGGCAAGTTGTTGTGTTCCATAACCGCGCGGAGCGGCTGTAGAAGCCTGTCAGGTAGGCATTAGTACGAGCGAAGGGGCAAGTTGTTGTGTTCCTTAACCGCGCGGAGCGGCTGTAGAAGCCTGTCAGGTAGGCATTAGTACGAGCGAAGGGCAAGTTGTTGTATTCCATAACCGCGCGGAGCGGCTGTAGGAGCCTGTCAGGTAGGCATTAGTACGAGCGAAGGGTCAAGTTGTTGTGTTCCATAACCGCGCGGAGCGGCTGTAGAAGCCTGTCAGGTAGGCATTAGTATGAGCGAAGGGGCAAGTTGTTGTGTCCCATAACCGCGCGGAGCGGCTGTAGAAGCCTGTCAGGTAGGCATAAGTACGAGCGAAGGGGCAAGTTGTTGTGTTCCATAACCGCGCGGAGCGGCTGTAAGAAGCCTGTCAGGTAGGCATTAGTGCGAGCGAAGGGCAAGTTGTTGTGTTCCATAACCGCGCGGAGCGGCTGTAGAAGCCTGTCAGGTAGGCATTATTACGAGGCGAAGGGCAAGTTGTTGTGTTCCATAACCGCGCGGGAGCGGCTGTAGAAGCCTGTCAGGTAGGCATTAGTACGAGCGAAGGGGCAAGTTGTTGTTGTTCCATAACCGCGCGGAGCGGCTGTAGAAAGCCTGTCAGGTAGGCATTAGTATGAGCGAGGGGCAAGTTGTTGTGTTCCATAACCGCGCGGAGCGGCTGTAGAAGCCTGTCAGGTAGGCATTAGTACGAGCGAAGGGCAAGTTGTTGTGTTCCATAACCGCGCGGAGCGGCTGTAGAAGCCTGTCAGGTAGGCATTAGTACGAGCGAAGGGCAAGTTGTTGTGTTCCATAACCGCGCGGAGCGGCTGTAGAAGCCTGTCAGGTAGGCATTAGTACGAGCGAAGGGGCAAGTTGCTTGTGTTCCATAACCGCGCGGAGCGGCTGTAGAAGCCTGTCAGGTAGGCATTAGTACGAGCGAAGGGGCAAGTTGTTGTGTTCCATAACCGCGCGGAGCGGCTGTAGAAGCCTGTCAGGTAGGCATAAGTACGAGCGAAGGGGCAAGTTGTTGTGTTCCTTAACCGCGCGGAGCGGCTGTAGAAGCCTGTCAGGTAGGCATTAGTACGAGCGAAGGGGCAAATTGTTGTGTTCCATAACCGCGCGGAGCGGCTGTAGAAGCCTGTCAGGTAGGCATTAGTACGAGCGAAGGGCAAGTTGTTGTGTTCCATAACCGCGCGGAGCGGCTGTAGAAGCCTGTCAGGTAGGCATTAGTACGAGCGAAGGGGCAAGTTGTTGTGTTCCATAACCGCGCGGAGCGGCTGTAGAAGCCTGTCAGGTAGGCATTATTACGAGCGAAGGGCAAGTTGTTGTGTTCCATAACCGCGCGGAGCGGCTGTAGAAGCCTGTCAGGTAGGCATTAGTACGAGCGAAGGGGCAAGTTGTTGTGTTCCATAACCGCGCGGAGCGGCTGTAGAAGCCTGTCAGGTAGGCATTAGTACGAGCGAAGGGCAAGTTGTTGTGTTCCATAACCGCGCGGAGCGGCTGTAGAAGCCTGTCAGGTAGGCATTAGTACGAGCGAAGGGGCAAGTTGTTGTGTTCCATAACCGCGCGGAGCGGCTGTAGAAGCCTGTCAAGTAGGCATTAGTACGAGCGAAGGGCAAGTTGTTGTGTTCCATAACCGCGCGGAGCGGCTGTAGAAGCCTGTCAGGTAGGCATTAGTACGAGCGAAGGGCAAGTTGTTGTGTTCCATAACCGCGCGGAGCGGCTGTAGAAGTCTGTCAGGTAGGCATTAGTACGAGCGAAGGGGCAAGTTGTTGTGTTCGCATAACCGCGCGGAGCGGCTGTAGAAGCCTGTCAGGAAGGCATTAGTACGAGCGAAGGGGCAAGTTGTTGTGTTCCATAACCGCCCGGAGCGGCTGTAGAAGCTTGTCAGTTAGGCATTAGTACGAGCGAAGGGGCAAGTTGTTGTGTTCCATAACCGCGCGGAGCGGCTGTAGAAGCCTGTCAGGTAGGCATTAGTACGAGCGAAGGGCAAGTTGTTGTGTTCCATAACCGCGCGGAGCGGCTGTAGAAGCCTGTCAGGTAGGCATTAGTACGAGCGAAGGGGCAAGTTGTTGTGTTCCATAACAAGGCGGAGCGGCTGTAGAAGCCTGTCAGGTAGGCAATAGTATGAGGGAAGGGGCAAGTTGTTGTGTTCCATAACCGCGCGGAGCGGCTGTAGGAGCCTTTCAGGTAGGCATTAGTACTAGCGAAGGGGCTAGTTGCCGCGCGGAGCGGCTGTAGAAGCCTGTCAGGTAGGCATTAGTACGCGCGAAGGGGCAAGTTGTTGTGTTCCATAACCGCGCGGAGCGGCTGTAGAAGCCTGTCAGGTAGGCATTAGTACCAGCGAAGGGGCAAGTTGTTGTGTTCCATAACCGCGCGGAGCGGCTGTAGAAGCCTGTCAGGTAGGCATTAGTACGAGCGAAGGGGCAAGTTGTTGTGTTCCATAACCGCGCGGAGCGGCTGTAGAAGTCTGTCAGGTAGGCATTAGTACGAGCGAAGGGGCAAGTTGTTGTGTCCCATAACCGTGCGGAGCGGCTGTAGAAGCCTGTCAGGTGGTTATTAGTACGAGCGAAGGGGCAAGTTGTTGTGTTCCATAACCGCGCGGAGCGGCTGTAGAAGCCTGTCAGGTAGGCATTAGTACGAGCGAAGGGGCACGATGTTGTGTTCCATAACCGCGCGGAGCGGCTGTAGAAGCCTGTCAGTTAGGCATTAGTACGAGCGAAGGGGCAAGTTGTTGTGTTCCATAACCGCGCGGAGCGGCTGTAGAAGCCTGTCAGGTAGGCATTAGTACGAGCGAAGGGGCAAGTTGTTGTGTTCCATAACCGCGCGGAGCGGCTGTAGAAGCCTGTCAGGTAGGCATTAGTACGAGCGAAGGGGCAAGTTGTTGTGTTCCATAACCGCGCGGAGCGGCTGTAGAAGCCTGTCAGGTAGGCATTAGTACGAGCGAAGGGCAAGTTGTTGTGTTCCATAACCGCGCGGAGCGGCTGTAGAAGCCTGTCAGGTAGGCATTAGTACGAGCGAAGGGGCAAGTTGTTGTGTTCCATAACCGCGCGGAGCGGCTGTAGAAGCCTGTCAGGTAGGCATTAGTACGAGCGAAGGGGCAAGTTGTTGTGTTCCATAACCGCGCGGAGCGGCTGTAGAAGCCTGTCAGGTAGGCATTAGTACGAGCGAATGGGCAAGTTGTTGTGTTCCATAACCGCGCGGAGCGGCTGTAGAAGCCTGTCAGGTAGGCATTAGTATGAGCGAAGGGGCAAGTTGTTGTGTTGCATAACCGCGCGGAGCGGTTGTAGAAGCCTGTCAGGTAGGCATTAGTACGAGCGAAGGGGCATGTTGTTGTGTCCCATAACCGCGCGGAGCGGCTGTAGAAGCCTGTCAGGTAGGCATTAGTACGAGCGAAGGGGCAAGTTGTTGTGTTCCATAACCGCGCGGAGCGGCTGTAGAAGCCTGTCAGGTAGGCATTAGTATGAGCGAAGGGCAAGTTGTTGTGTTCCATAACCGCGCGGAGCGGCTGTAGAAGCCTGTCAGGTAGGCATTAGTACGAGCGAAGGGGCAAGTTGTTTTGTTCCATAACCGCGCGGAGCGGCTGAAGAAGCCTGTCAGGTAGGCATGAGTACGAGCGAAGGGGCAAGTTGTTGTGTTCCATAACCGCGCGGAGCGGCTGTAGAAGCCTGTCAGGTAGGCATTAGTACGAGCGAAGGGGCAAGTTGTTGTGTTCCATAACCGCGAGGAGCGGCTGTAGAAACCTGTAAGGTAGGCATAAGTATGAGCGAAGGGCAAGTTGTTGTGTTCCATAACCGCGCGGAGCGGCTGTAGAAGCCTGTCAGGTAGGCATTAGTACGAGTGAAGGGGCAAGTTGTTGTGTTCCATAACCGCGCGGAGCGGCTGTAGAAGCCTGTCAGGTAGGCATTAGTTCGAGCGAAGGGGCAAGTTGTTGTGTTCCATAACCGCGCGGAGCGGCTGTAGAAGCCTGTCAGGTAGGCATTAGTATGAGCGAAGGGGCAAGTTGTTGTGTTCCATAACCGCGCGGAGTGGCTGTAGAAGCCTGTCAGGTAGGCATTAGTACGAGCGAAGGGGCAAGTTGTTGTGTTCCATAACCGCGCGGAGCGGCTGTAGAAGCCTGTCAGGTAGGCATTAGTACGAGCGAAGGGGGAAGTTGTTGTGTTCCATAACCGCGCGGAGCGGCTGTAGAATCCTGTCAGGTAGGCATTAGTACGAGCGAAGGGCAAGTTGTTGTGTTCCATAACCGCGCGGAGCGGCTGTAGATGCCTGTCAGGTAGGCATTAGTACGAGCGAAGGGGCAAGTTGTTGTGTTCCATAACCGCGCGGAGCGGCTGTAGAAGCCTGTCAGGTAGGCATTAGTACGAGCGAAGGGGCAAGTTGTTGTGTTTCATAACCGCGCGGAGCGGCTGTAGAAGCCTGTCAGGTAGGCATTAGTACGAGCGAAGGGGCAAGTTGTTGTGTTCCATAACCGCGCGGAGCGGCTGTAGAAACCTGTCAGGTAGGCATTAGTACGAGCGAAGGGGCAAGTTGTTGTGTTCCATAACCGCGCGGAGCGGCTGTAGAAGCCTGTCAGGTAGGCATTAGTACGAGCGAAGGGGCAAGTTGTTGTGTTCCATAACCGCGCGGAGCGGCTGTAGAAGCCTGTCAGTTAGGCATTAGTACGAGCGAAGGGCAAGTTGTTGTGTCCCATAACCGCGCGGAGTGGCTGTAGAAGCCTGTCAGGTAGGCATTAGTACGAGCGAAGGGGCAAGTTGTTGTGTTCCATAACCGCGCGGAGCGGCTGTAGAAGCCTGTCAGGTAGGCATTAGTACGAGCGAAGGGGCAAGTTGTTGTGTTCCATAACCGCGCGGAGCGGCTGTAGAAGCCTGTCAGGTAGGCATTAGTACGAGCGAAGAGGGAAGTTGTTGTGTTCCATAACCGCGCGGAGCGGCTGTAGAAGCCTGTCAGGTAGGCATTAGTATGAGCGAAGGGGCAAGTTGTTGTGTTCCATAACCGCGCGGAGTGGCTGTAGAAGCCTGTCAGGTAGGCATTAGTACGAGCGAAGGGGCAAGTTGTTGTGTTCCATAACCGCGCGGAGCGGCTGTAGAAGCCTGTCAGGTAGGCATTAGTACGAGCGAAGGGGGAAGTTGTTGTGTTCCATAACCGCGCGGAGCGGCTGTAGAATCCTGTCAGGTAGGCATTAGTACGAGCGAAGGGCAAGTTGTTGTGTTCCATAACCGCGCGGAGTGGCTGTAGAAGCCTGTCAGGTAGGCATTAGTACGAGCGAAGGGGCAAGTTGTTGTGTTCCATAACCGCGAGGAGCGGCTGTAGAAACCTGTCAGGTAGGCATTAGTACGAGCGAAGGGGCAAGTTGTTGTGTTCCATAACCGCGCAGAGCGGCTGTAGAAGCCTGTCAGATAGACATTAGTACGAGCGAAGGGGCAAGTTGTTGTGTTCCATAACCGCGCGGAGCGGCTGTAGAAGCCTGTCAGGTAGGCATTAGCTCGAGCGAAGGGGCAAGTTGTTGTGTTCCATAACCGCGCGGAGCGGCTGTAGAAGCCTGTCAGGTAGGCATTAGTACGAGCGAAGGGGCAAGTTGTTGTGTTCCATAACCGTGCGGAGCGGCTGTAGAAGCCTGTCAGGTAGGCATTAGTATGAGCGAAGGGCAAGTTGTTGTGTTCCATAACCGCGCGGAGCGGCTGTAGAAGCCTATCAGGTAGGCATTAGTACGAGCAAAGGGGCAAGTTGTTGTGTTCCATAACCGCGCGGAGCGGCTGTAGAAGCCTGTCAGGTAGGCATTAGTATGATCGAAGGGCAAGTTTTTGTGTTCCATAACCGCGCGGAGCGGCTGTAGAAGCCTGTCAGGTAGGCATAAGTACGAGCGAAGGGGAAAGTTGTTGTGTTCCATAACCGCGCGGAGCGGCTGTAGAAGCCTGTCAGGTAGGCATTAGTACGAGCGAAGGGCAAGTTGTTGTGTTCCATAACCGCGCGGAGCGGCTGTAGAAGCCTGTCAGGTAGGCATTAGTATGAGCGAAGGGCAAGTTGTTGTGTTCCATAACAGCGCGGAGCGGCTGTAGAAGCCTGTCAGGTAGGCATTAGTACGAGCGAAGGGGCAAGTTGTTGTGTTCCATAACGCGCGGAGCGGCTGTAGAAGCCTGTCAGGTAGGCATTAGTACGAGCGAAGGGCAACTTGTTGTGTTCCATAACCGCGCGGAGCGGCTGTAGAAGCCTGTCAGGTAGGCATTGGTACGAGCGAAGGGGCAAGTTGTTGTGTTCCATAACCGCGCGGAGCGGCTGTGGAAGCCTGTCAGGTAGGCATTAGTACGAGCGAAGGGCAAGTTGTTTTGTTCCATAACCGCGCGGAGCGGCTGTAGAAGCCTGTCAGGTAGGCATTAGTACGAGCGAAGGGGCAAGTTGTTTTGCTCCATAACCGCGCGGAGCGGCTGTAGAAGCCTGTCAGGTAGTCATTAGTACGAGCGAAGGGCAAGTTGTTTGTGTTCCATAACCGCGCGGAAGGGCTGTAGAAGCCTGTCAGGTAGGCATTAGTACGAGCGAAGGGGCAAGTTGTTGTGTTCCATAACCGCGCGGAGCGGCTGTAGAAGCCTGTCAGGTAGGCATTATTACGAGCGAAGGGGCAAGTTGTTGTGTTCCATAACCGCGCGGAGCGGCTGTAGAAGCCTGTCAGGTAGGCATTAGTACGAGCGAAGGGGCAAGTTGTTGTGTTCCATAACCGCGCGGAGCGGCTGTAGAAGCCTGTCAGGTAGGCATTAGTACGACCGAAGGGCAAGTTGTTGTGTCCCATAACCGCGCGGAGCGGCTGTGGAAGCCTGTCAGGTAGGCATTAGTACGAGCGAAGGGGCAAGTTGTTGTGTTCCATAACCGCGCGGAGCGGCTGTAGAAGCCTGTCAGGTAGGCATTAGTATGAGCGAAGGGGCAAGTTGTTGTGTTCCATAACCGCGCGGAGCGGCTGTAGAAGCCTTTCAGGTAGGCATTAGTACTAGCGAAGGGGCTAGTTGTTGTGTTCCATAACCGCGCGGAGCGGCTGTAGAAGCCTGTCAGGTAGGCATTAGTACGAGCGAAGGGCAAGTTGTTGTGTTCCATAACCGCGCGGAGCGGCTGTAGAAGCCTGTCAGGTAGGCATTAGTACGAGCGAGGGGCAAGTTGTTGTGTTCCATAACCGCGCGGAGCGGCTGTAGAAGCCTGTCAGGTAGGCATTAGTACGAGCGAAGGGCAAGTTGTTGTGTTCCATAACCGCGCGGAGCGGCTGTAGAAGCCTGTCAGGTAGGCATTAGTACGAGCGAAGGGGCAAGTTGTTGTGTTCCATAACCGCGCGGAGCGGCTGTAGAAGCCTGTCAGGTAGGCATTAGTACCAGCGAAGGGGCAAGTTGTTGTGTTCCATAACCGCGCGGAGCGGCTGTAGAAGCCTGTCAGGTAGGCATTAGTACGAGCGAAGGGGCAAGTTGTTGTGTTCCATAACCGCGCGGAGCGGCTGTAGAAGCCTGTCAGGTAGGCATTAGTACGAGCGAAGGGGCAAGTTGTTGTGTTCCATAACCGCGCGGAGCGGCTGTAGAAGCCTGTCAGGTAGGCATTAGTACGAGCGAAGGGGCAAGTTGTTGTGTTCCATAACCGCGCGGAGCGGCTGTAGAAGCCTGTCAGGTAGGCATTAGTACGAGCGAAGGGGCAAGTTGTTGTGTTCCATAACCGCGCGGAGCGGCTGTAGAAGCCTGTCAGGTAGGCATTAGTATGAGCGAAGGGGCAAGTTGTTGTGTTCCATAACCGCGCGGAGCGGCTGTAGAAGCCTGTCAGGTAGGCATTAGTATGAGCGAAGGGGCAAGTTGTTGTGTTCCATAACCGCGCGGAGTGGCTGTAGAAGCCTGTCAGGTAGGCATTAGTATGAGCGAAGGGCAAGTTGTTGTGTTCCATAACCGCGCGGAGCGGCTGTAGAAGCCTGTCAGCTAGGCATTAGTATGAGCGAAGGGGCAAGTTGTTGTGTTCCATAACCGCGCGGAGCGGCTGTAGAAGCCTGTCAGGTAGGCATTAGTACGAGCGAAGGGGCAAGTTGTTGTGTCCCATAACCGCGCGGAGCGGCTGTAGAAGCCTGTCAGGTAGGCATTAGTACGAGCGAAGGGGCATGTTGTTGTGTTCCATAACCGCGCGGAGCGGCTGTAGAAGCCTGTCAGGTAGGCATTAGTACGAGCGAAGGGGCACGTTGTTGTGTTCCATAACCGCGCGGAGCGGCTGTAGAAGCCTGTCAGGTAGGCATTAGTACGAGCGAAGGGCAAGTTGTTGTGTTCCATAACCGCGCGGAGCGGCTGTAGAAGCCTGTCAGGTAGGCATTAGTACGAGCGAAGGGGCAAGTTGTTGTGTTCCATAACCGCGCGGAGCGGCTGTAGAAGCCTGTCAGGTAGGCATTAGTACGAGCGAAGGGGCAAGTTGTTGTGTTCCATAACCGCGCGGAGCGGCTGTAGAAGCCTGTCAGGTAGGCATTAGTACGAGCGAAGGGGCAAGTTGTTGTGTTCCATAACCGCGCGGAGCGGCTGTAGAAGCCTGTCAGGTAGTCATTAGTATGAGCGAAGGGGCAAGTTGTTGTGTTCCATAACCGCGCGGAGCGGCTGTAGAAGCCTGTCAGGTAGGCATTAGTACGAGCGAAGGGGCAAGTTGTTGTGTTCCATAACAGCGAGGAGCGGCTGTAGAAGCCTGTCAGGTAGGCATTAGTATGAGCGAAGGGCAAGTTGTTGTGTTCCATAACCGCGCGGAGTGGCTGTAGAAGCCTGTCAGGTAGGCATTAGTATGAGCGAAGGGCAAGTTGTTGTGTTCCATAACCGCGCGGAGCGGCTGTAGAAGCCTGTCAGCTAGGCATTAGTATGAGCGAAGGGGCAAGTTGTTGTGTTCCATAACCGCGCGGAGCGGCTGTAGAATCCTGTCAGGTAGGCATTAGTACGAGCGAAGGGGCAAGTTGTTGTGTTCCATAACCGCGCGGAGCGGCTGTAGAAGCCTGTCAGGTAGGCATTAGTACGAGCGAAGGGGCAAGTTGTTGTGTTCCATAACCGCGCGGAGCGGCTGTAGAAGCCTGTCAGGTAGGCATTAGTATGAGGGAAGGGGCAAGTTGTTGTGTTCCATAACCGCGCGGAGCGGCTGTAGAAGCCTGTCAGGTAGGCATTAGTACGAGCGAAGGGGCAAGTTGTTGTGTTCCATAACCGCGCGGAGCGGCTGTAGAAGCCTGTCAGGTAGGCATTAGTACGAGCGAAGGGCAAGTTGTTGTGTCCCATAACCGCGCGGAGCGGCTGTAGAAGCCTGTCAGGTAGGCATTATTACGAGCGAAGGGGCAAGTTGTTGTGTTCCATAACCACGCGGAGCGGCTGTAGAAGCCTGTCAGGTAGGCATTAGTACGAGCGAAGGGGCAAGTTGTTGTGTTCCATAACCGCGCGGAGCGGCTGTAGAAGCCTGTCAGGTAGGCATTAGTACGAGCGAAGGGGAAAGTTGTTGTGTTCCATAACCGCGCGGAGCGGCTATAGATGCCTGTCAGGTAGGCATTAGTATGAGCGAAGGGGCAAGTTGTTGTGTTCCTTAACCGCGCGGAGCGGCTGTAGAACCCTGTCAGGTAGGCATTAGTACGAGCGAAGGGCAAGTTGTTGTGTTCCATAACCGCGCGGAGCGGCTGTAGAAGCCTGTCAGGTAGGCATTAGTACGAGCGAAGGGCAAGTTGTTGTGTTCCATAACCGCGCGGAGCGGCTGTAGAAGCCTGTCAGGTAGGCATTAGTACGAGCGAAGGGCAAGTTGTTGTGTTCCATAACCGCGCGGAGCGGCTGTAGAAGCCTGTCAGGTAGGCATTAGTACGAGCGAAGGGGCAAGTTGTTGTGTTCCTTAACCGCGCGGAGCGGCTGTAGAAGCCTGTCAGGTAGGCATTAGTACGAGCGAAGGGCAAGTTGTTGTGTTCCATAACCGCGCGGAGCGGCTGTAGAAGCCTGTCAGGTAGGCATTAGTACGAGCGAAGGGCAAGTTGTTGTGTTCCATAACCGCGCGGAGCGGCTGTAGAAGCCTGTCAGGTAGGCATAAGTACGAGCGAAGGGGCAAGTTGTTGTGTTCCATAACCGCGCGTAGCGGCTGTAGAAGCCTGTCAGGTAGGCATTAGTACGAGCGAAGGCAAGTTGTTGTGTTCCATAACCGCGCGGAGCGGCTGTAGAAGCCTGTCAGGTAGGCATTGGTACGAGCGAAGGGGCAGTTGTTGTGTTCCATAACCGCGCGGAGCGGCTGTAGAAGCCTGTCAGGTAGGCATTAGTACGAGCGAAGGGGCAAGTTGTTGTGTTCCATAACCGCGCGGAGCGGCTGTAGAATCCTGTCAGGTAGGCATTAGTATGAGCGAAGGGGCAAGTTGTTGTGTTCCATAACCGCGCGGAGCGGCTGTAGAAGCCTGTCAGGTAGGCATTAGTACGAGCGAAGGGGCAAGTTGTTGTGTCCCATAACCGCGCGGAGCGGCTGTAGAAGCCTGTCAGGTAGGCATTAGTACGAGCGAAGGGGCAAGTTGTTTTGTTCCATAACCGCGCGGAGCGGCTGTAGAAGCCTGTCAGGTAGGCATTAGTACGAGCGAAGGGGCAAGTTGTTGTGTTCCATAACCGCGCGGAGCGGCTGTAGAAGCCTGTCAGGTAGGCATTAGTACGAGCGAAGGGGCAAGTTGTTGTGTTCCATAACCGCGAGGAGCGGCTGTAGAAGCCTGTCAGGTAGGCATTAGTACGAGCGAAGGGGCAAGTTGTTGTGTTCCATAACCGCGCGGAGCGGCTGTAGAAGCCTGTCAGGTAGGCATTAGTACGAGCGAAGGGCAAGTTGTTGTGTCTCATAACCGCGCGGAGCGGCTGTAGGAGCCTGTCAGGTAGGCATTAGTACGAGCGAAAGGGCAAGTTGTTGTGTTCCATAACCGCGCGGAGCGGCTGTAGAAGCCTGTCAGGTAGGCATTAGTACGAGCGAAGGGGCAAGTTGTTGTGTTCCATAACCGCGCGGAGCGGCTGTAGAAGCCTGTCAGGTAGGCATTAGTACGAGCGAAGGGGCAAGTTGTTGTGTTCCATAACCGCGCGGAGCGGCTGTAGAAGCCTGTCAGGTAGGCATTAGTATGAGCGAAGGGGCAAGTTGTTGTGTTCCATAACCGCGCGGAGCGGCTGTAGAAGCCTGTCAGGTAGGCATTAGTACGAGCGAAGGGCAAGTTGTTGTGTTCCATAACCGCGCGGAGCGGCTGTAGAAGCCTGTCAGGTAGGCATTAGTACGAGCGAAGGGCAAGTTGTTGTGTTCCATAACCGCGCGGAGCGGCTGTAGAAGCCTGTCAGGTAGGCATTAGTACGAGCGAAGGGCAAGTTGTTGTGTTCCATACCCGCGCGGAGCGGCTGTAGAAGCCTGTCAGGTAGGCATTAGTACGAGCGAAGGGGCAAGTTGTTGTGTCCCATAACCGCGCGGAGCGGCTGTAGAAGCCTGTCAGTTAGGCATTAGTATGACCGAAGGGCAAGTTGTTGTGTTTCATAACCGCGCGGAGCGGCTGTAGAAGCCTGTCAGGTAGGCATTAGTACGAGCGAAGGGGCAAGTTGTTGTGTTCCATAACCGCGCGGAGCGGCTGTAGAAGCCTGTCAGGTAGGCATTAGTACGAGCGAAGGGCAAGTTGTTGTGTTCCATAACCGCGCGGAGCGGCTGTAGAAGCCTGTCAGGTAGGCATTAGTACGAGCGAAGGGGCAAGTTGTTGTGTTCCTTAACCGCGCGGAGCGGCTGTAGAAGCCTGTCAGGTAGGCATTAGTACGAGCGAAGGGCAAGTTGTTGTATTCCATAACCGCGCGGAGCGGCTGTAGGAGCCTGTCAGGTAGGCATTAGTACGAGCGAAGGGTCAAGTTGTTGTGTTCCATAACCGCGCGGAGCGGCTGTAGAAGCCTGTCAGGTAGGCATTAGTATGAGCGAAGGGGCAAGTTGTTGTGTCCCATAACCGCGCGGAGCGGCTGTAGAAGCCTGTCAGGTAGGCATAAGTACGAGCGAAGGGGCAAGTTGTTGTGTTCCATAACCGCGCGGAGCGGCTGTAGAAGCCTGTCAGGTAGGCATTAGTGCGAGCGAAGGGCAAGTTGTTGTGTTCCATAACCGCGCGGAGCGGCTGTAGAAGCCTGTCAGGTAGGCATTATTACGAGCGAAGGGCAAGTTGTTGTGTTCCACAACCGCGCGGAGCGGCTGTAGAAGCCTGTCAGGTAGGCATTAGTACGAGCGAAGGGGCAAGTTGTTGTGTTCCATAACCGCGCGGAGCGGCTGTAGAAGCCTGTCAGGTAGGCATTAGTATGAGCGAGGGGCAAGTTGTTGTGTTCCATAACCGCGCGGAGCGGCTGTAGAAGCCTGTCAGGTAGGCATTAGTACGAGCGAAGGGCAAGTTGTTGTGTTCCATAACCGCGCGGAGCGGCTGTAGAAGCCTGTCAGGTAGGCATTAGTACGAGCGAAGGGCAAGTTGTTGTGTTCCATAACCGCGCGGAGCGGCTGTAGAAGCCTGTCAGGTAGGCATTAGTACGAGCGAAGGGGCAAGTTGTTGTGTTCCATAACCGCGCGGTGCGGCTGTAGAAGCCTGTCAGGTAGGCATTAGTACGAGCGAAGGGGCAAGTTGTTGTGTTCCATAACCGCGCGGAGCGGCTGTAGAAGCCTGTCAGGTAGGCATAAGTACGAGCGAAGGGGCAAGTTGTTGTGTTCCATAACCGCGCGGAGCGGCTGTAGAAGCCTGTCAGGTAGGCATTAGTACGAGCGAAGGGGCAAATTGTTGTGTTCCATAACCGCGCGGAGCGGCTGTAGAAGCCTGTCAGGTAGGCATTAGTACGAGCGAAGGGCAAGTTGTTGTGTTCCATAACCGCGCGGAGCGGCTGTAGAAGCCTGTCAGGTAGGCATTAGTACGAGCGAAGGGGCAAGTTGCTGTGTTCCATAACCGCGCGGAGCGGCTGTAGAAGCCTGTCAGGTAGGCATTAGTACGAGCGAAGGGGCAAGTTGTTGTGTTCCATAACCGCGCGGAGCGGCTGTAGAAGCCTGTCAGGTAGGCATTAGTATGAGCGAAGGGGCAAGTTGTTGTGTTCCATAACCGCGCGGAGCGGCTGTAGAAGCCTGTCAGGTAGGCATTAGTACGAGCGAAGGGCAAGTTGTTGTGTTCCATAACCGCGCGGAGCGGCTGTAGAAGCCTGTCAGGTAGGCATTAGTACGAGCGAAGGGCAAGTTGTTGTGTTCCATAACCGCGCGGAGCGGCTGTAGAAGCCTGTCAGGTAGGCATTAGTACGAGCGAAGGGCAAGTTGTTGTGTTCCATACCCGCGCGGAGCGGCTGTAGAAGCCTGTCAGGTAGGCATTAGTACGAGCGAAGGGGCAAGTTGTTGTGTCCCATAACCGCGCGGAGCGGCTGTAGAAGCCTGTCAGTTAGGCATTAGTATGACCGAAGGGCAAGTTGTTGTGTTTCATAACCGCGCGGAGCGGCTGTAAAAGCCTGTCAGGTAGGCATTAGTACGAGCGAAGGGGCAAGTTGTTGTGTTCCATAACCGCGCGGAGCGGCTGTAGAAGCCTGTCAGGTAGGCATTAGTACGAGCGAAGGGCAAGTTGTTGTGTTCCATAACCGCGCGGAGCGGCTGTAGAAGCCTGTCAGGTAGGCATTAGTACGAGCGAAGGGGCAAGTTGTTGTGTTCCTTAACCGCGCGGAGCGGCTGTAGAAGCCTGTCAGGTAGGCATTAGTACGAGCGAAGGGCAAGTTGTTGTATTCCATAACCGCGCGGAGCGGCTGTAGGAGCCTGTCAGGTAGGCATTAGTACGAGCGAAGGGTCAAGTTGTTGTGTTCCATAACCGCGCGGAGCGGCTGTAGAAGCCTGTCAGGTAGGCATTAGTATGAGCGAAGGGGCAAGTTGTTGTGTCCCATAACCGCGCGGAGCGGCTGTAGAAGCCTGTCAGGTAGGCATAAGTACGAGCGAAGGGGCAAGTTGTTGTGTTCCATAACCGCGCGGAGCGGCTGTAGAAGCCTGTCAGGTAGGCATTAGTGCGAGCGAAGGGCAAGTTGTTGTGTTCCATAACCGCGCGGAGCGGCTGTAGAAGCCTGTCAGGTAGGCATTATTACGAGCGAAGGGCAAGTTGTTGTGTTCCACAACCGCGCGGAGCGGCTGTAGAAGCCTGTCAGGTAGGCATTAGTACGAGCGAAGGGGCAAGTTGTTGTGTTCCATAACCGCGCGGAGCGGCTGTAGAAGCCTGTCAGGTAGGCATTAGTATGAGCGAGGGGCAAGTTGTTGTGTTCCATAACCGCGCGGAGCGGCTGTAGAAGCCTGTCAGGTAGGCATTAGTACGAGCGAAGGGCAAGTTGTTGTGTTCCATAACCGCGCGGAGCGGCTGTAGAAGCCTGTCAGGTAGGCATTAGTACGAGCGAAGGGCAAGTTGTTGTGTTCCATAACCGCGCGGAGCGGCTGTAGAAGCCTGTCAGGTAGGCATTAGTATGAGCGAAGGGGCAAGTTGTTGTGTTCCATAACCGCGCGGAGCGGCTGTAGAAGCCTTTCAGGTAGGCATTAGTACTAGCGAAGGGGCTAGTTGTTGTGTTCCATAACCGCGCGGAGCGGCTGTAGAAGCCTGTCAGGTAGGCATTAGTACGAGCGAAGGGCAAGTTGTTGTGTTCCATAACCGCGCGGAGCGGCTGTAGAAGCCTGTCAGGTAGGCATTAGTACGAGCGAGGGGCAAGTTGTTGTGTTCCATAACCGCGCGGAGCGGCTGTAGAAGCCTGTCAGGTAGGCATTAGTACGAGCGAAGGGCAAGTTGTTGTGTTCCATAACCGCGCGGAGCGGCTGTAGAAGCCTGTCAGGTAGGCATTAGTACGAGCGAAGGGGCAAGTTGTTGTGTTCCATAACCGCGCGGAGCGGCTGTAGAAGCCTGTCAGGTAGGCATTAGTACCAGCGAAGGGGCAAGTTGTTGTGTTCCATAACCGCGCGGAGCGGCTGTAGAAGCCTGTCAGGTAGGCATTAGTACGAGCGAAGGGGCAAGTTGTTGTGTTCCATAACCGCGCGGAGCGGCTGTAGAAGCCTGTCAGGTAGGCATTAGTACGAGCGAAGGGGCAAGTTGTTGTGTTCCATAACCGCGCGGAGCGGCTGTAGAAGCCTGTCAGGTAGGCATTAGTACGAGCGAAGGGGCAAGTTGTTGTGTTCCATAACCGCGCGGAGCGGCTGTAGAAGCCTGTCAGGTAGGCATTAGTACGAGCGAAGGGGCAAGTTGTTGTGTTCCATAACCGCGCGGAGCGGCTGTAGAAGCCTGTCAGGTAGGCATTAGTATGAGCGAAGGGGCAAGTTGTTGTGTTCCATAACCGCGCGGAGCGGCTGTAGAAGCCTGTCAGGTAGGCATTAGTATGAGCGAAGGGGCAAGTTGTTGTGTTCCATAACCGCGCGGAGTGGCTGTAGAAGCCTGTCAGGTAGGCATTAGTATGAGCGAAGGGCAAGTTGTTGTGTTCCATAACCGCGCGGAGCGGCTGTAGAAGCCTGTCAGCTAGGCATTAGTATGAGCGAAGGGGCAAGTTGTTGTGTTCCATAACCGCGCGGAGCGGCTGTAGAAGCCTGTCAGGTAGGCATTAGTACGAGCGAAGGGGCAAGTTGTTGTGTCCCATAACCGCGCGGAGCGGCTGTAGAAGCCTGTCAGGTAGGCATTAGTACGAGCGAAGGGGCATGTTGTTGTGTTCCATAACCGCGCGGAGCGGCTGTAGAAGCCTGTCAGGTAGGCATTAGTACGAGCGAAGGGGCACGTTGTTGTGTTCCATAACCGCGCGGAGCGGCTGTAGAAGCCTGTCAGGTAGGCATTAGTACGAGCGAAGGGCAAGTTGTTGTGTTCCATAACCGCGCGGAGCGGCTGTAGAAGCCTGTCAGGTAGGCATTAGTACGAGCGAAGGGGCAAGTTGTTGTGTTCCATAACCGCGCGGAGCGGCTGTAGAAGCCTGTCAGGTAGGCATTAGTACGAGCGAAGGGGCAAGTTGTTGTGTTCCATAACCGCGCGGAGCGGCTGTAGAAGCCTGTCAGGTAGGCATTAGTACGAGCGAAGGGGCAAGTTGTTGTGTTCCATAACCGCGCGGAGCGGCTGTAGAAGCCTGTCAGGTAGTCATTAGTATGAGCGAAGGGGCAAGTTGTTGTGTTCCATAACCGCGCGGAGCGGCTGTAGAAGCCTGTCAGGTAGGCATTAGTACGAGCGAAGGGGCAAGTTGTTGTGTTCCATAACAGCGAGGAGCGGCTGTAGAAGCCTGTCAGGTAGGCATTAGTATGAGCGAAGGGCAAGTTGTTGTGTTCCATAACCGCGCGGAGTGGCTGTAGAAGCCTGTCAGGTAGGCATTAGTATGAGCGAAGGGCAAGTTGTTGTGTTCCATAACCGCGCGGAGCGGCTGTAGAAGCCTGTCAGCTAGGCATTAGTATGAGCGAAGGGGCAAGTTGTTGTGTTCCATAACCGCGCGGAGCGGCTGTAGAATCCTGTCAGGTAGGCATTAGTACGAGCGAAGGGGCAAGTTGTTGTGTTCCATAACCGCGCGGAGCGGCTGTAGAAGCCTGTCAGGTAGGCATTAGTACGAGCGAAGGGGCAAGTTGTTGTGTTCCATAACCGCGCGGAGCGGCTGTAGAAGCCTGTCAGGTAGGCATTAGTATGAGGGAAGGGGCAAGTTGTTGTGTTCCATAACCGCGCGGAGCGGCTGTAGAAGCCTGTCAGGTAGGCATTAGTACGAGCGAAGGGGCAAGTTGTTGTGTTCCATAACCGCGCGGAGCGGCTGTAGAAGCCTGTCAGGTAGGCATTAGTACGAGCGAAGGGCAAGTTGTTGTGTCCCATAACCGCGCGGAGCGGCTGTAGAAGCCTGTCAGGTAGGCATTATTACGAGCGAAGGGGCAAGTTGTTGTGTTCCATAACCACGCGGAGCGGCTGTAGAAGCCTGTCAGGTAGGCATTAGTACGAGCGAAGGGGCAAGTTGTTGTGTTCCATAACCGCGCGGAGCGGCTGTAGAAGCCTGTCAGGTAGGCATTAGTACGAGCGAAGGGGAAAGTTGTTGTGTTCCATAACCGCGCGGAGCGGCTATAGATGCCTGTCAGGTAGGCATTAGTATGAGCGAAGGGGCAAGTTGTTGTGTTCCTTAAGAAGGGGCAAGTTGTTGTGTTCCATAACCGCGCGGAGCGGCTGTAGAATCCTGTCAGGTAGGCATTAGTATGAGCGAAGGGCAAGTTGTTGTGTTCCATAACCGCGCGGAGCGGCTGTAGAAGCCTGTCAGGTAGGCATTAGTACGAGCGAAGGGGCAGGTTGTTTTGTTCCATAACCGCGCGGAGCGGCTGTAGAAGCCTGTCAGGTAGGCATTAGTACGAGCGAAGGGGCAAGTTGTTGTGTTCCATAACCGCGCGGAGCGGCTGTAGAAGCCTGTCAGGTAGGCATTAGTACGAGCGAAGGGGCAAGTTGTTGTGTTCCATAACCGCGAGGAGCGGCTGTAGAAGCCTGTCAGGTAGGCATTAGTATGAGCGAAGGGCAAGTTGTTGTGTTCCATAACCACGCGGAGCGGCTGTAGAAGCCTGTCAGGTATGCATTAGTACGAGTGAAGGGGCAAGTTGTTGTGTTCCATAACCGCGCGGAGCGGCTGTAGAAGCCTGTCAGGTAGGCATTAGTTCGAGCGAAGGGGCAAGTTGTTGTGTTCCATAACCGCGCGGAGCGGCTGTAGAAGCCTGTCAGGTAGGCATTAGTACGAGCGAAGGGGCAAGTTGTTGTGTTCCATAACCGCGCGGAGCGGCTGTAGAAGCCTGTCAGGTAGGCATTAGTACGAGCGAAGGGCAAGTTGTTGTGTTCCATAACCGCGCGGAGCGGCTGTAGAAGCCTGTCAGGTAGGCATTAGTTCGAGCGAAGGGGCAAGTTGTTGTGTTCCATAACCGCGCGGAGCGGCTGTAGAAGCCTGTCAGGTAGGCATTAGTATGAGCGAAGGGGCAAGTTGTTGTGTTCCATAACCGCGCGGAGTGGCTGTAGAAGCCTGTCAGGTAGGCATTAGTACGAGCGAAGGGGCAAGTTGTTGTGTTCCATAACCGCGCGGAGCGGCTGTAGAAGCCTGTCAGGTAGGTATTAGTACGAGCGAAGGGGGAAGTTGTTGTGTTCCATAACCGCGCGGAGCGGCTGTAGAATCCTGTCAGGTAGGCATTAGTACGAGCGAAGGGCAAGTTGTTGTGTTCCATAACCGCGCGGAGCGGCTGTAGAAGCCTGTCAGGTAGGCATTAGTACGAGCGAAGGGGCAAGTTGTTGTGTTCCATAACCGCGCGGAGCGGCTGTAGAAGCCTGTCAGGTAGGCATTAGTACGAGCGAAGGGGCAAGTTGTTGTGTTCCATAACCGCGCGGAGCGGCTGTAGAAGCCTGTCAGGTAGGCATTAGTACGAGCGAAGGGGCAAGTTGTTGTGTTCCATAACCGCGCGGAGCGGCTGTAGAAGCCTGTCAGGTAGTCATTAGTACGAGCGAAGGGGCAAGTTGTTGTGTTCCATAGCCGCGCGGAGCGGCTGTAGAAGCCTGTCAGGTAGGCATTAGTACGAGCGAAGGGGCAAGTTGTTGTGTTCCATAACCGCGCGGAGCGGCTGTAGAAGCCTGTCAGTTAGGCATTAGTACGAGCGAAGGGCAAGTTGTTGTGTCCCATATCCGCGCGGAGCGGCTGTAGAAGCCTGTCAGGTAGGCATTAGTACGAGCGAAGGGGCAAGTTGTTGTGTTCCATAACCGCGCGGAGCGGCTGTAGAAGCCTGTCAGGTAGGCATTAGTACGAGCGAAGGGGCAAGTTGTTGTGTTCCATAACCGCGCGGAGCGGCTGTAGAAGCCTGTCAGGTAGGCATTAGTAGGAGCGAAGGGGCAAGTTGTTGTGTTCCATAACCGCGCGGAGCGGCTGTAGAAGCCTGTCAGGTAGGCATTAGTACGAGCGAAGGGGCAAGTTGTTGTGTTCCATAACCGCGCGGAGGGCTGTAGAAGCCTGTCAGGTAGGCATTAGTACGAGCGAAGGGGCAAGTTGTTGTGTTCCATAACCGCGCGGAGCGGCTGTAGAAGCCTGTCAGGTAGGCATTAGTACGAGCGAAGGGGCAAGTTGTTGTGTTCCATAACCGCGTGGAGCGGCTGTAGAAGCCTGTCAGGTAGGCATTAGTACGAGCGAAGGGCAAGTTGTTGTGTTCCATAACCGCGCGGAGCGGCTGTAGAAGCCTGTCAGGTAGGCATAAGTATGAGCGAAGGGTCAAGTTGTTGTGTTCCATAACCGCGCGGAGCGGCTGTAGAAGCCTGTCAGGTAGGCATTAGTACGAGCGAAGGGGCAAGTTGTTGTGTTCCATAACCGCGCGGAGCGGCTGTAGAAGCCTGTCAGGTAGGCATTAGTACGAGCGAAGGGGCAAGTTGTTGTGTTCCATAACCGCGCGGAGCAGCTATAGAATTCTGTCAGGTAGGCATTAGTACGAGCGAAGGGCAAGTTGTTGTGTTCCATAACCGCGCGGAGCGGCTGTAGAAGCCTGTCAGGTAGGCATTAGTACGAGCGAAGGGGCAAGTTGTTGTGTTCCATAACCGCGCGGAGCGGCTGTAGAAGCCTGTCAGGTAGGCATTAGTACGAGCGAAGGGGCAAGTTGTTGTGTTCCATAACCGCATGGAGCGGCTGTAGAAGCCTGTCAGTTAGGCATTAGTACGAGCGAAGGGGCAAGTTGTTGTGTTCCATAACCGCGCGGAGCGGCTGTAGAAGCCTGTCAGGTAGGCATTAGTACGAGCGAAGGGGCAAGTTGTTGTGTTCCATAACCGCGCGGAGCGGCTGTAGAAGCCTGTCAGGTAGGCATTAGTACGAGCGAAGAGGCAAGTTGTTGTGTTCCATAACCGCGCGGAGCGGCTGTAGAAGCCTGTCAGGTAGGCATTAGTACGAGCGAGGGGCAAGTTGTTGTGTTCCATAACCGCGCGGAGCGGCTGTAGAAGCCTGTCAGGTAGGCATTAGTACGAGCGAAGGGGCAAGTTGTTGTGTTCCATAACCGCGCGGAGCGGCTGTAGAAGCCTGTCAGGTAGGCATTAGTACGAGCGAAGGGGCAAGTTGTTGTGTTCCATAACCGCGCGGAGCGGCTGTAGAAGCCTGTCAGGTAGGCATTAGTACGAGCGAAGGGGCAAGTTGTTGTGTTCCATAACCGCGCGGAGCGGCTGTAAAAGCCTGTCAGGTAGGCATTAGTATGAGCGAAGGGCAAGTTGTTGTGTTCCATAACCGCGCGGAGCGGCTGTAGAAGCCTGTCAGGTAGGCATTAGTACGAGCGAAGGGGCAAGTTGTTTTGTTCCATAACCGCGCGGAGCGGCTGTAGAAGCCTGTCAGGTAGGCATTAGTACGAGCGAAGGGGCAAGTTGTTGTGTTCCATAACCGCGCGGAGCGGCTGTAGAAGCCTGTCAGGTAGGCATTAGTACGAGCGAAGGGGCAGGTTGTTGTGTTCCATAACCGCGAGGAGCGGCTGTAGAAGCCTGTCAGGTAGGCATTAGTATGAGCGAAGGGCAAGTTGTTGTGTTCCATAACCACGCGGAGCGGCTGTAGAAGCCTGTCAGGTAGGCATTAGTACGAGTGAAGGGGCAAGTTGTTGTGTTCCATAACCGCGCGGAGCGGCTGTAGAAGCCTGTCAGGTAGGCATTAGTTCGAGCGAAGGGGCAAGTTGTTGTGTTCCATAACCGCGCGGAGCGGCTGTAGAAGCCTGTCAGGTAGGCATTAGTACGAGCGAAGGGGCAAGTTGTTGTGTTCCATAACCGCGCGGAGCGGCTGTAGAAGCCTGTCAGGTAGGCATTAGTACGAGCGAAGGGCAAGTTGTTGTGTTCCATAACCGCGCGGAGCGGCTGTAGAAGCCTGTCAGGTAGGCATTAGTTCGAGCGAAGGGGCAAGTTGTTGTGTTCCATAACCGCGCGGAGCGGCAGTAGAAGCCTGTCAGGTAGGCATTAGTATGAGCGAAGGGGCAAGTTGTTGTGTTCCATAACCGCGCGGAGTGGCTGTAGAAGCCTGTCAGGTAGGCATTAGTACGAGCGAAGGGGCAAGTTGTTGTGTTCCATAACCGCGCGGAGTGGCTGTAGAAGCCTGTCAGGTAGGTATTAGTACGAGCGAAGGGGGAAGTTGTTGTGTTCCATAACCGCGCGGAGCGGCTGTAGAATCCTGTCAGGTAGGCATTAGTACGAGCGAAGGGCAAGTTGTTGTGTTCCATAACCGCGCGGAGCGGCTGTAGAAGCCTGTCAGGTAGGCATTAGTACGAGCGAAGGGGCAAGTTGTTGTGTTCCATAACTGCGCGGAGCGGCTGTAGAAGCCTGTCAGGTAGGCATTAGTACGAGCGAAGGGGCAAGTTGTTGTGTTCCATAACCGCGCGGAGCGGCTGTAGAAGCCTGTCAGGTAGGCATTAGTACGAGCGAAGGGACAAGTTGTTGTGTTCCATAACCGCGCGGAGCGGCTGTAGAAGCCTGTCAGGTAGGCATTAGTACGAGCGAAGGGGCAAGTTGTTGTGTTCCATAACCGCGCGGAGCGGCTGTAGAAGCCTGTCAGGTAGGCATTAGTACGAGCGAAGGGGCAAGTTGTTGTGTTCCATAACCGCGCGGAGCGACTGTAGAAGCCTGTCAGGTAGGCATTAGTACGAGCGAAGGGGCAAGTTGTTGTGTCCCATAACCGCGCGGAGCGGCTGTAGAAGCCTGTCAGGTGGTTATTAGTACGAGCGAAGGGGCAAGTTGTTGTGTTCCATAACCGCGCGGAGCGGCTGTAGAAGCCTGTCAGGTAGGCATTAGTACGAGCGAAGGGGCAAGTTGTTGTGTTCCATAACCGCATGGAGCGGCTGTAGAAGCCTGTCAGTTAGGCATTAGTACGAGCGAAGGGGCAAGTTGTTGTGTTCCATAACCGCGCGGAGCGGCTGTAGAAGCCTGTCAGGTAGGCATTAGTACGAGCGAAGGGGCAAGTTGTTGTGTTCCATAACCGCGCGGAGCGGCTGTAGAAGCCTGTCAGGTAGGCATTAGTACGAGCGAAGGGGCAAGTTGTTGTGTTCCATAACCGCGCGGAGCGGCTGTAGAAGCCTGTCAGGTAGGCATTAGTACGAGCGAGGGGCAAGTTGTTGTGTTCCATAACCGCGCGGAGCGGCTGTAGAAGCCTGTCAGGTAGGCATTAGTACGAGCGAAGGGGCAAGTTGTTGTGTTCCATAACCGCGCGGAGCGGCTGTAGAAGCCTGTCAGGTAGGCATTAGTACGAGCGAAGGGGCAAGTTGTTGTGTTCCATAACCGCGCGGAGCGGCTGTAGAAGCCTGTCAGGTAGGCATTAGTACGAGCGAAGGGGCAAGTTGTTGTGTTCCATAACCGCGCGGAGCGGCTGTAGAAGCCTGTCAGGTAGGCATTAGTATGAGCGAAGGGCAAGTTGTTGTGTTCCATAACCGCGCGGAGCGGCTGTAGAAGCCTGTCAGGTAGGCATTAGTACGAGCGAAGGGGCAAGTTGTTTTGTTCCATAACCGCGCGGAGCGGCTGTAGAAGCCTGTCAGGTAGGCATTAGTACGAGCGAAGGGGCAAGTTGTTGTGTTCCATAACCGCGCGGAGCGGCTGTAGAAGCCTGTCAGGTAGGCATTAGTACGAGCGAAGGGGCAAGTTGTTGTGTTCCATAACCGCGAGGAGCGGCTGTAGAAGCCTGTCAGGTAGGCATTAGTATGAGCGAAGGGCAAGTTGTTGTGTTCCATAACCACGCGGAGCGGCTGTAGAAGCCTGTCAGGTAGGCATTAGTACGAGTGAAGGGGCAAGTTGTTGTGTTCCATAACCGCGCGGAGCGGCTGTAGAAGCCTGTCAGGTAGGCATTAGTTCGAGCGAAGGGGCAAGTTGTTGTGTTCCATAACCGCGCGGAGCGGCTGTAGAAGCCTGTCAGGGAGGCATTAGTACGAGCGAAGGGGCAAGTTGTTGTGTTCCATAACCGCGCGGAGCGGCTGTAGAAGCCTGTCAGGTAGGCATTAGTACGAGCGAAGGGCAAGTTGTTGTGTTCCATAACCGCGCGGAGCGGCTGTAGAAGCCTGTCAGGTAGGCATTAGTTCGAGCGAAGGGGCAAGTTGTTGTGTTCCATAACCGCGCGGAGCGGCTGTAGAAGCCTGTCAGGTAGGCATTAGTATGAGCGAAGGGGCAAGTTGTTGTGTTCCATAACCGCGCGGAGTGGCTGTAGAAGCTTGTCAGGTAGGCATTAGTACGAGCGAAGGGGCAAGTTGTTGTGTTCCATAACCGCGCGGAGCGGCTGTAGAAGCCTGTCAGGTAGGTATTAGTACGAGCGAAGGGGGAAGTTGTTGTGTTCCATAACCGCGCGGAGCGGCTGTAGAATCCTGTCAGGTAGGCATTAGTACGAGCGAAGGGCAAGTTGTTGTGTTCCATAACCGCGCGGAGCGGCTGTAGAAGCCTGTCAGGTAGGCATTAGTACGAGCGAAGGGGCAAGTTGTTGTGTTCCATAACCGCGCGGAGCGGCTGTAGAAGCCTGTCAGGTAGGCATTAGTACGAGCGAAGGGGCAAGTTGTTGTGTTCCATAACCGCGCGGAGCGGCTGTAGAAGCCTGTCAGGTAGGCATTAGTACGAGCGAAGGGGCAAGTTGTTGTGTTCCATAACCGCGCGGAGCGGCTGTAGAAGCCTGTCAGGTAGTCATTAGTACGAGCGAAGGGGCAAGTTGTTGTGTTCCATAGCCGCGCGGAGCGGCTGTAGAAGCCTGTCAGGTAGGCATTAGTACGAGCGAAGGGGCAAGTTGTTGTGTTCCATAACCGCGCGGAGCGGCTGTAGAAGCCTGTCAGTTAGGCATTAGTACGAGCGAAGGGCAAGTTGTTGTGTCCAATAACCGCGCGGAGCGGCTGTAGAAGCCTGTCAGGTAGGCATTAGTACGAGCGAAGGGGCAAGTTGTTGTGTTCCATAACCGCGCGGAGCGGCTGTAGAAGCCTGTCAGGTAGGCATTAGTACGAGCGAAGGGGCAAGTTGTTGTGTTCCATAACCGCGCGGAGCGGCTGTAGAAGCCTGTCAGGTAGGCATTAGTAGGAGCGAAGGGGCAAGTTGTTGTGTTCCATAACCGCGCGGAGCGGCTGTAGAAGCCTGTCAGGTAGGCATTAGTACGAGCGAAGGGGCAAGTTGTTGTGTTCCGTAACCGCGCGGAGGGCTGTAGAAGCCTGTCAGGTAGGCATTAGTACGAGCGAAGGGGCAAGTTGTTGTGTTCCATAACCGCGCGGAGCGGCTGTAGAAGCCTGTCAGGTAGGCATTAGTACGAGCGAAGGGGCAAGTTGTTGTGTTCCATAACCGCGTGGAGCGGCTGTAGAAGCCTGTCAGGTAGGCATTAGTACGAGCGAAGGGCAAGTTGTTGTGTTCCATAACCGCGCGGAGCGGCTGTAGAAGCCTGTCAGGTAGGCATAAGTATGAGCGAAGGGTCAAGTTGTTGTGTTCCATAACCGCGCGGAACGGCTGTAGAAGCCTGTCAGGTAGGCATTAGTACGAGCGAAGGGGCAAGTTGTTGTGTTCCATAACCGCGCGGAGCGGCTGTAGAAGCCTGTCAGGTAGGCATTAGTACGAGCGAAGGGGCAAGTTGTTGTGTTCCATAACCGCGCGGAGCAGCTATAGAATTCTGTCAGGTAGGCATTAGTACGAGCGAAGGGCAAGTTATTGTGTTCCATAACCGCGCGGAGCGGCTGTAGAAGCCTGTCAGGTAGGCATTAGTACGAGCGAAGGGGCAAGTTGTTGTGTTCCATAAACGCGCGGAGCGGCTGTAGAAGCCTGTCAGGTAGGCATTAGTACGAGCGAAGGGGCAAGTTGTTGTGTTCCATAACCGCGCGGAGCGGCTGTAGAAGCCTGTCAGGTAGGCATTAGTACGAGCGAAGGGCAAGTTGTTGTGTTCCATAACCGCGTGGAGCGGCTGTAGAAGCCTGTCAGGTAGGCATTAGTATGAGCGAAGGGGCAAGTTGTTGTGTTCCATAACCGCGCGGAGCGGCTGTAGAAGCCTGTCAGGTAGGCATTAGTACGAGCGAAGGGGCAAGTTGTTGTGTTCCATAACCGCGCGGAGCAGCTGTAGAATTCTGTCAGGTAGGCATTAGTACGAGCGAAGGGCAAGTTGTTGTGTTCCATAACCGCGCGGAGCGGCTGTAGAAGCCTGTCAGGTAGGCATTAGTACGAGCGAAGGGGCAAGTTGTTGTGTTCCATAAACGCGCGGAGCGGCTGTAGAAGCCTGTCAGGTAGGCATTAGTACGAGCGAAGGGGCAAGTTGTTGTGTTCCATAACCGCGCGGAGCGGCTGTAGAAGCCTGTCAGTTAGGCATTAGTACGAGCGAAGGGGCAAGTTGTTGTGTTCCATAACCGCGCGGAGCGGCTGTAGAAGCCTGTCAGGTAGGCATTAGTACGAGCGAAGGGGCAAGTTGTTGTGTTCCATAACCGCGCGGAGCGGCTGTAGAAGCCTGTCAGGTAGGCATTAGTACGAGCGAAGGGCAAGTTGTTGTGTTCCATAACCGCGCGGAGCGGCTGTAGAAGCCTGTCAGGTAGGCATTAGTAGGAGCGAAGGGGCAAGTTGTTGTGTTCCATAACCGCGCGGAGCGGCTGTAGAAGCCTGTCAGGTAGGCATTAGTACGAGCGAAGGGGCAAGTTGTTGTGTTCCATAACCGCGCGGAGCGGCTGTAGAAGCCTGTCAGGTAGGCATTAGTACGAGCGAAGGGCAAGTTATTGTGTTCCATAACCGCGCGGAGCGGCTGTAGAAGCCTGTCAGGTAGGCATTAGTACGAGCGAAGGGGCAAGTTGTTGTGTTCCATAACCGCGCGGAGCGGCTGTAGAAGCCTGTCAGGTAGGCATTAGTACGAGCGAAGGGGCAAGTTGTTGTGTTCCATAACCGCGCGGAGCGGCTGTAGAAGCCTGTCAGGTAGGCATTACTACGAGCGAAGGGGCAAGTTGTTGTGTTCCATAACCGCGCGGAGCGGCTGTAGAAGCCTGTCAGGTAGGCATTAGTACGAGCGAAGGGGCAAGTTGTTGTGTTCCATAACCGCGCGGAGCGGCTGTAGAAGCCTGTCAGGTAGGCATTAGTACGAGCGAAGGGGAAAGTTGTTGTGTTCCATAACCGCGCGGAGCGGCTGTAGAAGCCTGTCAGGTAGGCATTATTACGAACGAAGGGGCAAGTTGTTGAGTTCCATAACCGCGCGGAGCGGCTGTAGAAGCCTGTCAGGTAGGCATTAGTACGAGCGAAGGGCAAGTTGTTGTGTTCCATAACCGCGCGGAGCGGCTGTAGAAGCCTGTCAGGTAGGCGAAGGGACGAACGAATGTTATGCCTCGAGCTCTCCATACTGAGCGATATGCCAATGACAGTCAACAAAAGGGGTCAATAGAAGCGGAAACTGGGAGGGTTTATTTTAAGGAAAGGCAAATCAAATTGATGGTATATTGGCTTTCACGGCCGGTGAATTAAATTGTTTGGCTGTAGTTTCTAGACATGGAAATTTTGACAAAGGGGAAGAGAGAGGCAAGCAATTTGCCTCTATGCGCGGCGCTGTACACACTGAAACTTGTCATGTTTTCCGCTGCAGTGGGATGCCAAGCAGGTAAGCAGTACTGTGCCCGAGAGCCACTTATGGCCAGAATACATTTTTACGATTGGTATATGATCGCAGGAATGTGATGAAAAATAGTGAGAGGCCATGGAGAACATCAGATATTAGCAAGTAGATTACAGCTTAAAAAAATGGGAATATATTACTTCTGAGTGTGTCAAACAGTGTTTGTACTCATGATGAACACTTATTATGAATTTCATGTTGATTGGATAAGCCGTTTAGGAGCTTCAAAATGGGCTTGTTCTCTCAGGTGTTTAGACCCCGTGACATCAGCGCAGCGCCATCAAATATATAGGCGAGGCGAACGTCGTGCCATTCCGAGCCAGCTGAGTCCGAGAAGAGTCGGACGCCAGGACCAGCTGGGAGAGCGATGTGAGCTCGGACACCGTTTAAGGGCACCCTGGGGCCACTTCCCCAGGCTCCGAGCAAGCATGTAGTTACGACCCCAGCTCCTGGGCTATGTTTGTTTATTACAGGCCAAACTGCAACCAGGAAGACGAGCGGCGACTCATCTTATCGTGGGTGGACAAGACCCACGACTACTTGACGGGAGGAGCGGAACATCAACAGGAGGACGTCGAGGCCTGCCTTCCGACTGGTGTCTTGGTCAGGCCATACCTGCCAGGGTCTGCCAACCAATACCTCGATGCACTGGCCCAGGTGTGGCAGGTCGCGCCGAAAGCGGGCTTCCAACCGGGGACCCCTCATCGGATCCTCAAGAGCACTGCTAGGGCCCGTGAAGCTGAGGCCACAACCCAGACGGACGTCGCAACGCAGGCAGCAGTTGGAACCCAGGTGGGCTCCCTGTCCTTCTCCAAGAGGACTCAGGCGCCACACCTAGCACCTCAGGCGGTGCCTTTAGCGGGGCAACTCGCGCCCGCCATCCAGGAGGAGCACCAACCAGAGCCCCAGGTGGGGCCTTTAGCGGGGCAACCCGCGCCCGCCACCACCACCATGGAGGGGGCACCAGTGATGGACGGGGCCACCAGTACGGCCCCAAAGAAGCAGCGGAAGAAGAAACGCAGCAGCCCAGAGGACCGTCGCCCACAGCGTTCCCAGGAAGGGGAGCCAGGACGCCGCGAGGTCACCAGCCGCAGCCTGGAACAGACGCTACAATCAGGTCGTATGAAGCCCCGCTCAGGCCTGCTTTTACAGTGTTTTCGCTATCTGAGATGGGGCCACTCCCAGGGATCTTGCGGCTCTCCAGTCCGTTGTAACCGGTGCTCAGGTGCACATCACCACACCAGTTGCACGGCGCCACGAGACGCGCTGGTGTGCGCCAACTGCATGGGTGACCATCCGTCATCCGATCGCAGTTGCCCAGTGTATAGGTCCATGGCAAGATCAGAGAGGAAGGTGGCTCGTTCCCGTGGACCGCCCGCTAGGCCCCTGCTTCGGCAGGCGAGGCCCCCCCTCCACTCTCCGGTGACGGAGGCTCGGTACCAGGGACCCCATGGAGATCAGGTAGTGGCACAGGTTCTCCGGATACTTGTCCCACTGCTTGGTAGCCGGCAAGGCCCGCGCTGATCCCAGTAGTGCCGAGTTTTCTACGGATTTCCCGGAGACGAACTGGCGAGAAGACGGACATGGATCTGGTGTATGATACCTTCTCCCAACTAACAACAACCTACTCATTTCCATACCCACATTTCCTTGCATGTGGCAATAACCAAGCCGCCAGGTTTTACGTGTAGGCAATCTTTCCTTTCTGTCTATGCGGTATTCCCAGGCCCTACAATCCAACCCTTATATATGTGTACATATTTATATGTGCACATACATAAATATACCAATGTTAATATATACCAATGATCCCTGGTAAATCGCGACCGCGATCGGACAGGCACTAAGTCCTAAAAGACATTCCTTATCCAAACCCGTATGCTTTCTCTTCTACTATCGTAGTTTAACTGCGTGTCGTAGGCACCAGTAGTAAGGTCGGGTGCCACGCGGGGGTGCGGGTACTCTTTTCGCCCCCCCCCCCCTGAAAAATAAAGCAACAGATGTTCATTCTATTCAGAGCCATTGTCTGGTTCAGTCATCAGGTGTCTCCATGGTCCCAGCAAGTACGCTAGCATGGTCACACCGACACGTCATGTCGCGCAGTGCTTGTCAACACGACATTCTGAAAGTACAAGTTACTCGAGGTGTCAAACTTCAGACGCTCTGGGACCGTCGAAAAATCATGGCAAGCAAATTCTTCAAAGTAAACATTTATCTACGAGTCTGAATGTACCAATTTTCAAGATTTTATAGTTTAAGGTGCATAGCAACGTAATCAAAACTGCACGTTCTGTAAGAATCTTATTCGTCGAAGGAATCAGTTGTAACCGCTGTGATATGCTTACAAACTACGGCAATATGATTGTAAGTTACAGAACAATGTCATCCACTATTCTACAGCACGCAAGAATCAACACATTTGCTATGGAGGAATAGACAAAGGTGGATTGGTGAACGAGAGGATTGACGATGGAGACGAAGAAACTTCATGCCAACCCTGACAAACTGCCAGAGGGGATCTGTAGCTCACCTGTTTGAAGGAATACCAAGGAAACCGCCAACCGGGAATCATCCAGGAGGATGGGACTTGAGTCGGAGGCCGTGTCAAACCCGCCATTCGCAGTACGATGAAGAAAGCAACGTGGGAACGTGGTACGACTTCATGGTTTACCAAGGAACCATAAGCCATGGACGCCCCCTGCCGAAGCTGATATCTTAAAGGTCTGACAATATCAAAACATGTATTCAGTAGTTTGATAGCCATTTTTGGGAAAAGTTCATGTGGGAATCAGTGTAGTTCTGCCCCGTAATTTCTTTTGATGTGTGTTAGCACTGTGTAACACAATTTTTCGCTAGGAGTAAATTAATTTCTTTGCCATGAAATATTATCAGTTTCCTCTACGTGTATTGACAAGTAGGAGGATACATGTTATTCAACGTGATTGCATCCGCATATCTGCGCAGGCCGAAGCCTAGTTCCGTTAGATGGCTGCGATGAGCTAATTGTTTATTTAAGTCTTGTAGACTACATTATTTATGCCGATTAATACGTAAGTCCATTTCTTGAACGACCGATTGTCGCTATTAGGGTTGTAAAAGCAGACAGCGTTTTTCATAAATTTTTTCCAGCATAAGTTGAACAATTGTGTGAAATTGTTTATAACAAATTCAAATTAAGTAATTACTGTTGTTAACTTGTAACCGGTGAATCTGTGAAGGAGGTATTTGTTGCTAAAATGAAGAAGGCAGAACCGACACCAATCATAATAATAATCAGAATATGTTAATGAAATTTAAGAAATTGTTGAAGCTCAATTATGGTAATAATATTCTTGAAGTTAATTTGTCAAGGACAGAGTGAAATAGCCTCTGGTTCATGTGTTAAATGATGTTATTATGGACAGAGTGAAGTTGCCTCTGGTCCCTGCATTTGTGTTGATATGGTATAATTGGAAGAGTAAAATAATCTCTAGTCCTCTGAGTTGTTGAAGTTGTGGTGAGAGTTGTTTCAAGAAGATAGTAAAGATTTGTATTTCCGCAAATGTGTGCCAGATTTGACCAGTGAGCATTAATAACGAGTATGATAATAATGTAATAATAATAAATGTCACTGTGATCCTTCAAGTGCAATACCATCCCAATGATGTTAATTATAGTAAACATAATTTAGCAGATGTTATGAATTATGCGATAGCTAATAGCTCATGTAGGAAGCAGACAATAATGATGGTTGTTTATGACAGACTGGTTGATGTCTGAGAATAACAGCCATCGATCTGGAGCAGGAATATTTACGCGACTTATGATGCTCTCATATACCCTATTTCACTTGAGGAGAAGGAGAAGTAGGAGGAATGTTTTGTCACATATGAGACTACTAACATGTCTAGATGAGACATAATGGTTGCCAACCATAGTTAGATGAAATCTATGAGATAGTAATGTAAATTATGTAAATAATGATTATAGTTATTGTAGCGAAAGTTATGGTTTCATTTTTGAGAGCAATTTACTGCATCGCAGATTGCTAATTATTATTCTAGCGCATTTTGGGAAGCACAGATTTTAGATCGATTTTCTTTTTGAGTATTCCACATGGTTTACTGGATCACATTTACTTCCAGTCTTAAATATCAAGTTATTTTTAATCGTGACTTGTCCACATATTCAGGACTCCCACACAATTGAATAATTGTATTAATTAATTCGTTTTTTCCGGAATAGGCCGACTGTAGGGGTAGGATCTAGGATGTTTTCTCTCCACAGGAGTGTGCTTTTAAGTAGATTAATTTTACCCTACAGGTGGTAGGAAGGTTATTTTTCTGTTTTTGCTACAATCCTTGAAAAATAAATAATAGCTACAATGTTTATCTTAAACAGACTTATTCCTAAGATATGTGATTTCCTATTTCCCATGCGTCGCGTGGAAATTGAGGACAATGTAGCATTTATCTCGATTATACGCCGAGGACGACGCCGAGGTCCATCTCGTGCTCGCATTGTTCTCAAATTTCACAATTTTGCATGGTGACCCATCGGTGCCTAGTGGCTCGCCATCGTGTACCTGTGGTGAACGGGCACAGTACGTTACTCTCGGATGGAACATACATTAGTAGGCCGTCCTTAGATCTCTGGGTTTACAAGCTCTCAGATTTCTGTTCACGATACCCAGAACAATGGGGACCTAACATCTTTCCTCTTCACTTTGTATGTTCCAATTTAGGGTGTCTGAGATCGTTACCGCTAATAACTTTGTGCATTGTGGGATGACACTGTTCATTAGTGTTTTACCTAGTGATTCTTATGTGTTTACACTTTTTGATATTTATATTCAAACTATTTACAGAACACCACAGTGATAAATTATACTGATCTGATTTCAGAGAGAGGGAATTTTCTTTACTTTTAATGCACCTGTATAGCACGGTGTCATATGCACACGGTGACATTGATGAGGTGACACAGCCAGGCAGATGGAGCACATATGAAGTCCGATGATAGAACACTGAATCACTCCAGAAGTAACTTGAATAGTCTGTGATTGAGCTCCCCCGTACACTACACACTGCGGTCGACCCTCCAAGAATGACCTCACCTATTCCAATAAGCTACCCCGTATGTTAACCTGCTGTAGCTTAAACAAAACTCTTTCATTAGACACTTGGTCGAAGGCTTTAGCCCAATCCAGTGCTATACAGTCTACTTGTTTCACTTCTGGCTAATTCAAGTAGAACTGAAACTCGTCAATGGACTTTGTCAACAGCGTAGTGCAAGAACGACCAGGAAGAAAAACAGACTGATTTGAGTCGATCAGGTTCCTCTCCCGCAGGAATTCTATCACAATGTGTGCTACTAGCCGCTCCATACATTTACATATTATGGACGTTAGACACACCAATCTGTAATTTGCAACATCTTCTCTGTCTCCTCGATTATAGATTAACACATTTCCACTCACACGGCACAGAACCTTGATTGATTGAGAGGTTGAATATCGCACACAGCGCGGGTGCCAATGCTTCCGCACACTACAGCAGGAACCGCCCAGGAACATCATCTTGGCCGGTCATGGATTCCTGATCAAATCTTCAGTAAGCTTTCAATCACCTCAGATGTTACGAAGTACAGGTTGGAGAGAGGGAGGGGTTGAAGCAATGATCTTGGGAGATGCAGGTTCACGGCTGTGTCCGGCATAGAATAGTTCTGCTTGAAACTGTCACTGAGGGCTGTTGCAATGTCTTAGGGTGTACTGAGAAATGTACTGTTACAGTGAAACGAGGATGGCACTGTGGTGCTGCGTCTTTCTGACAAGAATTGTCACATCTCGCTGGTGTAGCTTATTTTGTGAATGTATGTTTCACGAATTAACTTCTTTGTTTGGTGCCTCATTTTCTTGTATTCTTCCCACATGATGCCAGTTGAGCAACGTTTCCATTTCCTGTATAACATGTGTCTTTTCCTGATCATTTTAATGACGTCCTTCGTTACCTATGGAGACTTTTATTTCCCAGTAATGGTTACTTTCGGTATAGCTATATCCACACATTTAAAGAAACTAATTCGCCGGGGGAGCCACACTGAGGTAATGTAATTGGTGTCCAGAATACATGGGATTGGAAGGTGTTTGAGGAATAAAGATGATGACAGTTTTCAGTCTAGATTTTTATAATTGTATACTGTCTTCACTGTGCTCTTGCTGCGTGGATTATTGTAATGCAATTTGGTGAAAATGGCTGCATGGTCACTGAAACCGGGGATGAATTCCGCTTTCTATATGGAGGAAGGAATTCTTGTGACGAATTTGTCTATTGTGGGACGTTACATTGTTTCTATGGAAGATAAACAGGGATACTTATCCGTTTGCTTGCAGACAATAAGGAACGAGGCGTAATCTCCATGAAAAACAAACAGGGAAAGTACGGAATACTTATCCATTTGCTTGCAGACAAAAAGGAACGATACGTCGTCTCCATGTAAAACAAACTGGTAAAGTATGGGTATTTATCCGTATACTTGCAGACACTAAGGAACGATACGTTGCTTCCATGGACGCATACGGAATGCTGCATAGACCAGTGGTAACTCAGGAACAAATGATCTGCTAAAAGGTCTTGTGGAGTCCATCGGCTAGACAGGTTGTAACGTAACAACACATCTATTGGTTTGGTCATACATCACTTGAAGAAACATCAGTTCACAATGGTAGTCATGCTTTAAAACAACAGAAAATGTATTCCACATCAATTGAAACCTACGTAGGTCGAGAACGCTACTCGTAAAAAATTGCGTTTAGTGATCCTTAAATAAGTAAACCACTCTACCATAGCTCGGTCGAGGAAAGACAAAGTGCCTATTAGATTTGTTATCAATCCAACATGCTGATAATATCGGAACATTGAAGTCATGCAGTATTATAACGAAACAATGGTGACGTGGACACCATTGACCAGACGTCACGAGCTTATACAATGCTAAGGGATAAAAGCAAGTGGTCCCTATCTGTATTTTTAGCCTACTTTCGATTTTTGCAAAAAATGAAAGTAGACTTATGAGATCAACACAGGGCCAAATAGTGTGTGTCTGTCTGTCTGTCTGTGAAAAGGAAGATTGAAGTTTTACGTGTTCGTTAATCTCGAGATCATAAGCCACGGGACCTCCTTTTTACGTGGAATCCGGACCACAGGACATGGCATTTCACTTTGAAAATCTCACATGCATTGACCGGGAATCGAACCTGTCCGCCGTGGTGAGAGGTCTGTGAGTGTGTATGTGTGTGTAAATGTGTGTGTACTCTGCATGTCTGTCCCCCCCCCCCCCCCCGCTATCAATTCAAACACGGTGAAACTGAATGGATCGAAATTTGGTACAGAGGTAGCACTATCGAAAGGCACCTCAGTGTCATGTTTTATATCGCCGCCGTCTTGACGAATACGTAATGGCGGCCAATCAAATGTTCAAAGCTTAAATCAAATTACGACTAACCTAATCATCGGATCTCTACTAAAGTTTGAAACACTATACCTTAATATGGGAAGCGTTTTTTTCCCAAACTGCAAGGTTATCAGCCAAATAGTTTCAAGATGGTGGGTGTATGAATCATGCAAGTATTATAGCCTAACCGTAACTTACGATTCAACAAGGCCTGGACTCAACAATTCAGCTTATCGTACATAGGAAGGTTTAAACTGTCCTCAAGTAGGTGACCGGTAGGATATTATCATATTATAATAGAATAATTATGTAGAAGTGACTAACAGGTGAGGTTGACCATGCCATATCGCGGGTTCATGCCATCCCGTTGAAAAATGGCCGCTATTTTTTCTCGTCAATCCATATAAATATATCCGTAACTGCGTAAGTTTATATACTTTTAGGAATGTACTGAACACAATTATACATATTTAGTATCAAATTGTTTATAGAAACGCCAGGAAACTCTAATGAAATACTTCATTTCAACACAAAATATGATACAGTTATACTAAACAAGTTGGATCATAGTCTGGGGGTTCGTGGTTTGAATCCATGCAGGTTCAATTTTTTTACTTCGTTTCTTTGGTATTTATTGATTTCTAACTACTCACACGTTATAATGTTAAGCATATAAACTGTAGTGTGTATTTGCAATCGAAAATATTATATATATATACTTATAACACCACATATTTCAACACTCGAATACCGCGATTATTATTCGTTGACCTTGATCCGCGGTAGAGTCGCTTGTTGTTGATTCTTTAGGGGGTTCTGCATCATGGTCTTGTAGCCCCGTTCACTTGGCCATGTAGAAGCTGTCTGATAACCTGTGTGACTGTGATGTCTGTAGGCTTACTTGTGTGTGTACTTTTATACAAGGAAGGATTTGGGTAGGAATCTGTTGTTGTTGTTGTTTCGTATGAGTTGCATGGACATCGAGTTCATTTAGCCTCGTGTACTTGAGTGAGTGTTGCATTTTATCTGATAACCTGTGTTATTGTGATGGCTGTATTAGTGTGTGTATATATAATTCAGATGAGGATTGAATCAATCAACACTTAATATCCGTAAAGCACGTTGTATTTCATCAAACTACTACAACCAGCATTCAATTATACTCCTTGAAAAGGACAAAGAGTTATAACTATACCCATGCATTTAGGATAAAGTAGGCTATATGTTCTTTACTGATCATCTTGTTCTTGTATACGGTATATACCTCAAATAAATGAATTTATCCTCTTCTTCGTACATTTGCCCAAAAGAAATGTAGAAGAGGTGAAGAGACCGAGACTGCTTCTCTAGGAACTTGACTTACAGGTAACAAAGCCGCACGTGCAAGGGAGTTCGAAGACCAGGAATCACCTTACCTCTCGTTATTATTTCCTGGAAGAAAACTGCAGAACAGTGTGAAACGAGAGTCAATATTGTACCCTTTTGAACATAGGACCTTCAGGACAGGAATCTAATCTCAGGGGTGGTGTGTCCTACTTGAAGCTAATAACTGTCCTGGGATACATCACTTGGAAGATCAACAGGGCTGATTAATAAATCATCACACACAAGATAAAAAAACAAAGGAAAAACAACTTTATTAACACCGGTAAAGAAATACAAAAAATGATTGAAAAGAAAGCTAAAACCAAAAATATTAACTCGAGACAATCAAAATTTAGAATAAGAAACTATCCAAAATTGAACCAATCTCCAAAACAACTTAACGAATTACAAATTTTGAAATAAATCCAAAAGAAATCCAAAATAACGGAAAAAACGTTAAAACAATCCAAAAGATTTAAAAAAAAGTAAAAATAATTTTAAAAAATGTCAAAACTCAAAAGAAATGAGTAATTAAATTCCAATTAAATTAATCAACCTCAATTAAATTAATTACATTTCGATTAATCAACCATAATTGAATTAATTACATTTTAATTGATCACCCATAATTAAATTGATTACATTTTAATTAAATCAATCAATTAAATTAATTACAATCCAAATAAATTAATATTAATTAGATTAATCATCAATTCAAATAAAATTAACCCTAATTAAATTAAACATCAATTCAAAACACTCTGTGAATCAAATAATATTCAAATTAAATCAATTAAACTTTAATTGAACTTTGAATCCCATCATTTGTCAAATCGATTATCAATCAATTGATCCAATCTCTCAATTAAATAAACGACCAATCAGTGATCATATGCCAAGATGAAAATCAATCTGATTTGACCATAATTAATATTCACTGTAATACATTCCACACCTCTGAATTCAATATTCAGAATACCATGGCATCTTGCCGTTGTGTGCCAATTAATTAATACAACAAACCTCAAACCATTGGCATATCCACCATTAATTTAGGGCTTCCATAATTATAATATTCATGAGATAATCATCTCGTGAAACGATCTGACAACATTGCCCATGTGATCCCTTTTGGTGGATTACAACACTTTCACCAAATCACAATACTTATATATCCATTATTCACAGCTACAACGTTTGCCCTTCAAATGAGTATGAAATTTGGCACATTTATACCTTTGAGCCTTTAAGCATACATCGATGCGTACTTATTAATACCAACTGGCAAATTTACACTCATATGACCTCAATGAGATTTGAGTTTGAGATGTGCTACACTGTTACTTAAAATAAACACAAAATACCTTAGAAATATGATCAACCAAGGATCGAACTCAGGACTCGTAACAAAATGATCCGGGTCCCGGATTCAATACTGTCTGTCAGAGTTTTATGGGCGTGTGCTAAACTATACATATAAATACAACTCGAGATGCTTGCGAGTATCATGGCAAAAACAAATAGCTTACCGTAAGGCAAGAAAATAAGGAAACCAAAATGAATGCCAGCTGTATGCAGAAAATTTGCATATTCCAGATACCAAAAAAAAACATTCTATGCTCGCATGCCGCACCGAGCGATAAAAATTAAACAACGGTGGGTGTATCTTGTCAACGATGCCTGCGACTCTGCAATAAACAACATAACACAAATATGTATTTACAAGTTGAAATGCTAACTGGAAAAATATATACACTCGTAGGCTTCGAAGCAAGGACTCTCACCTACCTTTTTCAGAGCATTGCACGTTCACAGACGCTTGCTAATATCCGAGAGAGAGCAACCAACTTCACGAAAATGGAAACCAATCACCAAACGGATCCCATTATAATAAAAGTCACCATTATTATTATTATTATTATTATTATTATTATTATTATTATTATTATTATTATTATTATTATTGCTACTAACGCTATCAATATGATTATCACCTTTAATTATTACTGCCGTGATGGAATCAACTATCCAAAGGTTACTGGGTATCAGTACCCTAAAATAAATTCGCTCTTGAAATCCATGAATTATTATTATTATTATTATTAATAATAATATCCACCTGGTTATTAATCTATTTGAATAAAATCTCCGCGGCAATGTCGGGACACAAAAGGTTATTGGATTAGAGTACCCTTTACATAAGTTTACCCTCAACTCGATGACAAATTATTATTATTATCATCATTATTATTATTATTATTATTATTATTATTATTATTATTATTGACATAAATATTATCACATTTAATACCTTTATAATAGACTTGGATCACAAGGTTAGTGCACTACAGTACCATGTGTGGATCTCAATCGTGAGTTAATTTTGGAAATGAATCTGAATATTATATAAGTTTCTCTGACTAAGGAGTCAGCTGTCCCCATGACTGTCAAACTAGCCTCCTTTGAAACGCAAAGAGTCCCGTTACGGAGAGGGGCGGGGTGTGTACGGCCTTGACAAGTGCTACCGCATCTCAGACACTAAATGCTGCGGGCTCCCCAAAACTGCACTCTTAGTAAGATACACAGGCCTGATGGAAACACAAGGAGAAATGACCTCACCGTCTAGATAGTCTTTGGTTCGACCTGAGTGGAACCTGGTCTTGGAGCAATAACATCATCGTGGTCCTATTTATCACACAAAACCTGTACGCATAGTTTAGTCTCGCCTGTTTCACAGGGTATGCCCAATATACCTCACTTACCTTCCTTTCCTTTTCAGTTGGCAATCGAGTGACATATGGCTGTGTCACCTGCAACTTCTCATACCTTTTAAATACCATTATGCCATTTTATTTATTCCTCGTTGAACCACCGGGGCCTCATGGAACTTCCGGGTATCACATGGCATACATTCAAACTATGTTCTCATTAACATACCACGATTAAGCCGATGTTCAGCTTGCTCTCCCAATACACTCAGAAGGATACCCTAAATATTTCTCCTACTCAATACCACACTTACCTGCGTTAATCTAAGAGAAAGGACGCGTCAAATCATCCCTGACACAGTTCAGAGTGCATCCGTATGAATAATTACTACCACACGCGTCGTAATAAGGACATTAACATTTAGACTTCCTCCCCTTCTATCCATACCTGACATCATTATTACTCTCGATATTGATATTATTATCCCTAGTTGACGTCATGCTTATTATTATTATTAATAACCTGCATCATTAGTGTGTCTTTAAATTTTACATTCTTTAAATCTCTCCCTTTCTAAATCTACGTGCCTTTGCTCTTTCCGGCACCTTCATCCTGGGGCTGAAATACATACAACATAATGGGGTGAACACATGCATTCCTATCAGTGTACAATTTGCGAACAAACAACCTCGCTAAGCATCTCCTGAATTAAACTAAATAGCGTTCTGTCGTCACGGATACACTTAACCTACCACAAATGATACTTAAACTTAAAAATCTAATATTACACTAAGACGAATATCTATTCCTGTATCAAACTATAATAAACACGGCCCATAAAACTATGACATAGATAATTAATGGAAATTAATACTCATCATACTTCCAGCGTTGGTCGTCATCCTCTCCAGCAATAGATGTCAGCAACCCCTAGCCATGTGCCTTTCACACCATACCGGCACTACACATATTCACATTCAATGCACTACTCCACTAAGTGATTGATAATCATGATTAGCACTAAATTTCACCTTATTCTTACAAAAAGATATAACACTACTGGTACGTCTGTTGTACTCCCGTACCTTATCCAACACGTGTACGTTGCCTCACAATACACCTTTCACATAAAAATCGGGCTAGGATTACGCAGCACTCCTTAGATCACACGCCACTACTTCTGTTATTCCACTCTTCACTTGCGCGCTGGACTGGCAACCTCGATGCGTTCTCTCTTCCCCCTGCTCATTCACAGAACTGTCCTGATTCCAGCGGCGAGGGTTCGAGTCTCGGGCAATCAACTGCTCTCCTCCCAACTTCTGCGACTGACAGTGCTGTTTCTACAGCTATACAACTTGTGTTAACACGTAACACTGCAAGCTCTCCCTGTACACATATGCTGCCTACTAAAGTTACTACTGCTTATCTGAACTGTCCAGCCTGCAGCCTTGAGTCGTACTGACCATTTACCTACAACTGAGTGTCATTGTCTGTAGCGTGAAAACTGCATGACGATTGACTGTAAACTGACTTATCGCGAGTGCTTGTAACTGTTTATCGAAAATGTGTCGAACTGCACAACATCACATTGCGAACACCTCAACAGTCTCGAGCGGGCTCGCGAAACTAAGCATCAACTAACATTCACTCGCGTGCTAACTGCGTGACAGCCAACCTGCGGAAGACTCATCTCCTCCCCGTGCGGTCTGCTGAAAAACTCCCCACTGCACTGCGCAGGGGTGCAATATATCTAAAACATGGCGACAGAGCACCTGAAGATCGTTCCACAAGCAAGAGCTCCGTATTCCAACACATCTATTTCAAAACACTGTGTACACATTATTCGTGATAGTAAGGTCCGTCGAATCATAGGATTACGATCGATAATCGATCGTAATTTTAGGGGATATCAACACTGCGTCCTCCGTACTATTTGTGGCGAAATAGACGCCATCCCCACTCTCAAAACAAACTCTTCACCCCAGACGGATCCGCGGAAGGATCTCAGTTCTGGACCACTGATTTATTAATTTCTTGATGATTTAATTATTCTGTTCATCTGTAAAAAATCTCAGGATTACTTCCGGCTTATTGTTGTCAATGGTTCGATCCTGGGTGCTGCCGTATCGTAGAAATGAATTAATTTCGCTATTTAGGGGCGTGGCGAAACCAGAATAAGACGTACTACAGAACTTTCCAGAACGTAATCTGATGCAAGCCCCTCCGAAAGTCCTTGAACGTACACCTGCGCGGCAAGTGCGCGTTATAGAAGTACGTTCTCGAATATCCTTTGTCTGCGAGTTCCATGCGACGTTCCTTCGGTTCGTCAAGTGGCCAGTTGCATGACTCGTCCCAATAACACTGCGGCAGGAGCTTAGCATGATTAAAATGACGCAAAATCAGACTTCCTTTTCCCTGCAAATCGAGGCTCAATTAAACGCTGTTTCTAGCATTACTGAAATCTATGCGAACTTAGCCTATGACCGTAGGATAAGGGCGCAATATCTACCACAGCCAAAAGAGGTCGTCACGTCTGCTGCAAGAATACGCAAAACGTACAAACAAACAAACTCTGGAAAGCAACCGGTTGTGCAAAATTTTGTCAGTGTAAAACACAGATAAATCGATATTGTTTGCAAAAGATGTGAACAAACTATGGAAACAGATCCCTAGTGTGTGGTGTTTGAACATAAATTGAAAAACTGTGAATAAGTTATTGTGTTCAAATGTATTCCTTTGCCAAATCCTTACTTAATTAGCTTTTGTTTCCAGTGTTCTCCATGTTTTTGCATGTCAACTAACACAACCTATCATAGAGAAATACAACCTTTATTGTAGTATTAGGCTAACGTGTTTTGACCCCGGCCTTAATAATCGATCTAACAATAGAACGCCTCCAGTATATCAGCTGGAAGGACGCAAATACTGTATTCAGGTGTATGACACTCCATAAAAGCATGATTGTTAAACGGTACGCTGTCTGTCAAGCGTCATTCAATCCTGAGCGTTGTAAGCAATAGCGGGTTCATGATTGGGTAGTCTTCAGCACACTTCTCCAGGACAAACAGCGTCCCATTTGAAAACAACCGTTGTTTACATTTGCATTACCCACCGTAGAACCTATATGAACCACTTTTTACAGGAATATAAATGCCACAAGGCTATGAATTAAAATGCATATAGTTGAGGAAATCGCAAATCATGATCATAATTCGCGGGAAAATAATATCCACACAATGGTACGGGAACTGAATCTGAAGTCGGACTGAGTGCCATCTTGATTGATTTTATGATCACTTTCATAGTACCGACAAGTACCATATTGCTTCACACACGAACATTTTGATCGTTTCAACTACGTCCATATACTTGGCCCTGTTCCTACAAACCAAGAAGGTTCAGGGACACCCAGTTTGAGATATTGACCCTGTTTGAACCTTGCTATGATATGGAGCATGGTGAGCATAACAAGTGTCATTTCCAGATTATCAATGACGACTATTCTAACTTGGAATGTCGCGTCGTTAAACACAGAATATATAACTCATGCATTTTATAATACAGGCTACATTGGTTAATTTTATGCTTCGAAGAAATTCTGCTTTACATTTGTTTCCCATTGGGTGATGAGTGATTTGCTTGAATACCCAAACGTATATGGATTTAGGAAGGAAGTTGCGATGGAGTGGGACAAAAACATAGGTTAAAATGCCAAATTTAGTTGAATACAACTGCGCATAGAGCAGTTAGAAGACCAGAAATTTTCTTGAACTTAATTTTGAGAGTGAGTATTCCGAGTGTCAGAAAAATGTAGGAGAAAATGCAAACATACTATAAATATTTTTGATTGGAACGTACGTTATTATTCAACGTTCATTTCAAAATGATACAGGGCACATTATATAGTCACTTGTAAGTTACTGCAATTATTTCTGAGGCAATTGAGACTCGGTGCCCATCACTTCTACCCTTAACCTACCCTCGTCTACACAATTATGTTTACTCTCTGGATATTAAGCACTGTAAAGCAGTTGGTGTACACACAGCAGCCTCAGAATCCTGATTACATGCACTAATTCAACACTGAGGTCTGCTAATTCGTGCCACGTGATATGTTTCGAAGTGCCTGAATGTCGCTTCCAGCTCTGTATCAAGCTATGGAGACGTAATTTCGAACAATTTCAGTGATATATATTATAGCTCCGGAGTTCTCGAGTCTTATCTCCAGTCCATCCGTGCCGTACCGCACTCCGAACTCCAATGCTACAGAACACATAACAGAAATAAGAATTCTGCCCAGAATCATTACCATTTGCTTAATTATTGTTCTCCCAAGCTGTTACCAAACTTGCCCACTTTTCAGCGTAATAATAAAACTCTTTGTCAAAAGTTTCTCATAACATCTATATACTTGCTCGTCTACACCCTTCCTGGCCTCAACTCTTTAAGCTTTAGTCTCCAGCAACTCGACGCAGTTTTTTAAGTTCTCTGGCCTCCACTGCATGTCACAACCCGCATCCGCTCCTGCAACGCCCTCCTTTTCTTTCACCATCCAGCTTTCGTTCAGAAACTTTCTTGACTGTTCTCTCCGGCGTCATTCTTTAGACGACTCACAACTTTGCAGCCCCTTTCTTATGTGAATCTTGAGACGAAGTCAATATTAGAGATAATGGTATAGCTCTAGGAAGCAACGCCGGCCCCGTGGTGTTAGGGTAGCGCGCCTGCCTTTCACCCGGAGACCCCGGGTTCAATTCCCGGCTCCGTCAGGGATTTTAAGACTGACGTGAGGGTTGGAATGGGGTTCACTCAGCCTCGTGAGGACAATTGAGTAGCTGCCTGACAGTAAAGCAGCGCCCCGATCACGAAAACCAAGATTAACGGCCGAGGGGACCCGATGCGCGGATCACGCGTCACCCCAATATCTGCAGGCCAAATGGCTGGGCAGCGGTCGCTTTGTCGGCCTAGGCCCTTCATGGGCTGTATAGTGCCAGGGGTTCTAGGAAGCAAATAATTATTCTCAATTGATAAAATTCAGTAATCGTCATACGTACTGTTCTCATTATTTTATTTTCTCATATAATTGTTCGCCCGTTGTCCTTATTGACCTTTTGCTCTGTGATATGGAGCCAGAAGAGTAGAGGAGTGGTCCTAGACTGAACTGGTTATGCTGAGATCCGAAATCCAAATATCGGCGATGAGAGCAGCCAATCTGACAGGCGCCGGGTCATATAGACCCATAGTGTGTCACTCCCTTTTTGTCGTAGTCGTACGGATTTTAATGAAGTAATTTTACACCTGGTGTCTTCCTATGAACTATTCCCAACATCAAATGAGGTTTATTTATATTTTTGAGATAGAACATGCAGAAAAATGACAATAATTTTCGTAAGAGTAGAACTGGCCTCGATAGTGGATAGTGAACACCCAATGGGTGAGCTACAAGTACCGTCACGTGTGGAGTGTTGTCTGGGGAGGAAAGTTTGAATGTAAGGACGAGGAGTTGGAAGGTAGCGGCTGTGGCCTATAGTTAGGGACCAACCCCGGCATTTGTCTGGAAGGAAGATGGGAAACCACAGAAGACCATCTTCAAGGTTGCCGGCGGGGGGATTCGAACCTCCTCACCTCCCAAATGTGAGCAACTGCCAGCAGTCATGCCGTAACGACGACGGCTAACTCACCAAGGTGTCCCTAGACCCTAAACATGGATCAACAAGAACGTGAGCTAGCCTATGTGATTGTGCTGCAGCAAAATAGATGGATTTTCCCCCTTATTGTTTGCAGATTGTCCTAACCAGCCTAAGTCGAAAATTGTCACGCAAGAACTGGCGCCATAGGTAAATCTGACCCGTCCTAAAATACTTTAGAAGTAACTTGCGTGTTCACAAGGTAATGGGCATGTTACTTTTGCACGTTGAAGTTCAAGGCTAGGACGGAAGGCACAGTAAGCGACAGGAAATGAGGGCTGACCAAAACGAAAATATAGAGCATTAGTTAAACTTCGGGTCAAAAATACCCATGCGCCAGTCCTCACGGGTTAAAGAATTATTCACACAGACTGCTCTATGGTACATTAGTAACAATTCCTGACAACGCTCAATATATCAGTTACACTCATTGCTACAGGTTCTACAGTAACTCAGGTTACCAAAAACTTCCACTCAAACTCAAGTACAAGGGACGATATATGCGATGCCCCATTTATCCCGGTGTAATTGGGCGAACTCAGTGTTTGTAATTGTATTTCTCTGATACATTGGCCTGTTTGCCATCTCTTGATGAATGCAGTACAATTGCATTTGTCTGTTCACACAGGCTAGAGTAAAATGTGGATTTGCATTGATGTCTCAGTCTTATCCATGGTTGCAATTATATGGAAACGACTGGGTGCCTTCAGGGCATAACTAGTGCCTGTGTGTTCTGTGAAATATTCTACTCATAGGGTCAGTGCTATTGCTCTGACTCTGTTAGGAAAGCAATGGCAAACTACCTCACTCTTCAACTTGCCTCGTACGCCTTATTAAAGTGCTACTTCGTGGATTTGTGGATATCTACCACATAACCTATGGTGGTACTTTTTGAGGATCCAACCAGTCTCTGGGAAGACTACCTATCAGACAGACATGTCTTCATGATGATAAAGGAGATACTTATTTCTAGAGCTCAGGTATGAAGGTGAAATCGAACAGTAAATACTCAAAACGTACAAACACCCAGGTTATAGAGTAAATTATCAATTGTTTTATAGAATTATTACCTTACTGAAGGTTGTGGCTGAAGATTCTGACAAAAGAAGAATCTTGTAACTTTGTGGACGCAATCGTTGTACTAAAAGAGGACAACGTGCAAAAAATCAGCTGCCCGATTGAACTGCAAGGCTCCGAAATCATGTGGCGAATCTCTCATAATTATAAATCAATGGGAATTAGCGAGTACTGTACATGTTGGAGGGGACAGCCCTGACGGCCCAAGCATTCAAGGCCGGTGGGAAGCAGCCGCACGTTCCAGTCAGCATATACCCCCGCCTCGCTACTACTCCGAGTGCCACAGGGATGTCCAGCTCCTCCAGCCGTCATGCCCGCATACCAGGATGTCAGGTACGATTTCGGAGCATTGCAGTTCAATCTGGCAGCTGATTTTCCGCAAGTTGTCCTCTTAAAGTACAACGATTGCGTCCACACAGTTTCAAGATAGGTTTCGACCTGTTTTACCTGATAGCCTACCTCCCTTGTGAGAAACATCAAAGTGATATTTTATTATTTAAGCCTCTTGCATCTGTAAGTTACGAACGGCTGCTGTTTCATTTGAGGAGCACGGAGATCGACGTCATTCATCACCGACTACTTGGGTGTGTTTGTATGTATAGGCTATATTTATTTATTTATTTATGTGTTTATTTATTTATTTATTTATTTAGAACGTTTCTGATAACTTGCGTCACTGTGGTGTCTGCGGTATTGTGTATAAGTCACTCAGGTGAAGATTGAGAAGGAGGCGGCTGTGGCCATAAATTACGAACCATCGTGACATTCATTAGGAGTGGGAGTTGGAACCCTCGGGAAACCACTTCCAGGATTGCTGGAGTGAGAATTGAACCCACCTGTTCTCAGTATTTCCTCACGAGGTTGCGTGTACTCCGTTCCAGCTCTCAGTCCAAAATTAAATTTCTTGACAGAGCCAGGAATCGAATCTCGACTTCTGGGGCGACAGAGAAGAATGATAGCCGGTACAGCACAGGGTGGTCTAAGGTCAGTGTTTGGGTACTGCGTATATTGTACAGTATTTGTGCCTCGAAACCAACTGTTTAATACCAAATGTGAAATCTCATTATGAAATGATTGCAACTATAAATTAGATAATACGCTATAAGTGCTCATCGATTATTATAAATCGCTATTGTTGCCAGAAACGGAGTTGGGAGAAGACCAGTTTGGTTTCAGGAAAAATGTAGAATCAAGGGAATACTCAAAACGTACAAACACCCAGGTTATAGAGTAAATTATCAATTGTTTTATAGAATTATTACCTTACTGAAGGGAAGGCGGGTTCTAACGAGTGTCATGACCGCCGCGTGAGTCCAAGCCAATATCTCGTGAACCCAAGGTCGAATGTTGACAAATGAGGTATCGTTGGACTCTGGCTGACGTCCTCTTTCCTATGGACCACGTATTATATTTTTCAAAAAAAAAATTGAAAAATTTTGCTTTTGAAAGTAGGCGATAGTTTGAAAACCAAACATGATAGAACGTTGTGCCATAGTTGAAACGAATGGTCTCTATGACCTTTATTTTTTATAATATTTTTTTTTATTTTTTGAGATTTTTTGAAAACACTTAAATTTTGAATTTTTTATATTTTGGAAACTAAAGAGTTTACAAAAAAAATTGTTTGACGTAAATGAATGGCCCTGGCCCCCACTACCCCCAAAATAAATTTCAAGTCTCTAGGACTAAAACTGTGCAGTAGTGGGGTAAGGCCGATTCTGAGTCGCCCCCTACTTTCATATAACATTGCCGATATCTCCCGAACGCGTGGTCGGATTTTAACGAACAAGGTATTGTTGGCGTTGGGATGACGTTCTCTTGGCTATGCATGTGTGTTGGTATTTTTTTTTCGAAAATTCTTTTTTTTTGGATTGGCACTATTATGCAAACGGTGAATCGGAAAAATTTTGTTTGACGTTAATGAAAGGTGGGTATGCCCTCTAGGAGGACAGCAAGTTTCAAGGGTGTAGGAGGAAAAACAAAATGATAGCCTACTTTCTCGCGAACATTGGTGATCATTGGCTAACCGATGGTCGGATTTTAACAAATGAGATGTCGTTGGACTCGAGCTGACGTCCTCTTTCCTATAGATCACTCGTTATATTTTTGAATTTTTTTTGAAAAATATTGTTTTTAAAAGTAGGCGATAGTTTGAAAACCAAACAAGATAGAATGTTGTGCCATAGTTCAAACCAATGGCCTCTATGACCTTTATTATTTTATAATAAAACGTTTTTATATTTTGAGATTTTTTGAAAACCCTTAAATTTTGAATTATTTACTATTATGGAAACTAACACGTTGACAAAAAATTTTGTTTAACATAAATGAAAGATACCTATCCCCTCTACCACGAAAATGTATGTCAAGTCTCTAGGACCAAAAAAAAACTATGCATTTTTTAAAAAAGAAAGCGTGTTTGTAGACAGAGAGCCAGTAGCGCTTGACGTATGTTACAACGAGGCTATGATTGGCCATGGTGGATATGGGAAATGACTATTTCGACGGAGGCGATGTATGGCAAAACGAGGGGTTGCTTTTCGACATGTTTTCCTATGACGAATGAAGGCGAATATTTTGAAATGTGACAAGCATGCTAAGATTTTTACCCCTGAAGGGGATCTTTAACGTTTTAGTTAACAGTGATGAGCGAGATCGCTCTCTGACACAACAGATGGTTGTAGGATATGACCAAGTGATTCTTAGACGTTGGCGATCTCGGTGACCGTGCCTGGATGGCGAGGGCGGCTTAAAGCGGTTGGTTTTGTGACATTTCCTATGACGGATAGAGGCGAATATTTGAAAATGTATTAAGTGTGTTAGGAATTTATTTTTACCCCTGATGGGGATCTTTAACATGCTAGTAAACGGTGATAAGCGAGTCTGCTGTCTGGCACAGTAAATGGTTTTAGAATATGGAAACCTATAACATTTGCTCGACCAAGTCATGTGCATGTACGCAAAGAGCCAAACGATAAGGTCATTGGCCTGAAATGTTATAAACTAAATATTGAACTGGGTAAAGTCATGTGTTTTAGGATTATAGTATGTGGTTAACATGATCATGTATTGAGGATGGCCGCTTGCTAGTAATTATTATTACAGTAAAATGTTTAATAATAAAAATAAGACACACACATGTTTTTAATGCCAACACGCACACAGTCCAACTCACTGGTGACTGAATATTGTACCTAGCTAGAGGACTCGTGAGAGCTGTTGCTGGTGCTGATAAGGCAGGAATGTCTACGTCAGCAGGAAGTGTGATATCAGCTTTCTTGCCTCGTGGTGGCTAGCAGAGACCGCCATTTAGGTTCTGAGACAGTAGGACTACCGATGTATAAGAGGTAGCCATTTTGGTTCCTTATTAAAAACATGAAACTAGTATAAGGTACACGAATCTTATTCAGATTGAGGAATGTGAAGAGGCGTGGGAACACGTGCGAGAGAGAGACAGAGAACCATTCAAGTTCAAAACGCTGAGAAAATTCACTTTTTTTTCTAGGCTAAATGATAACGATTGCGTTAGTCATGCACTTGCCATTTTAGCACACGGACGTATACAGTAGAGCTGTGAAATAAAAATCCTTTTATTTTTTGGTAAGTACCTATGAATGATTATTTTAATAATGTCATGCTAATGAACCTTAAATTTTTAGTTATTGATTAGGTAATTATTGATTTTTTAATTTATTTGTTTGCAGATAACTGGTATACCGTACATGTCTGAGATACAAGAAACCAGTTTACTTTTGAGCCCACTAGAAGGAAACAGCAAGAAGCCACTGCAAGTGAAGGTGGGATTATTTTTTTAAACTAACTTGTTTCATTTTTTGTTTCATATTTTATTTTATGAAATGCATGTATTAACCTGAATTTAGGTATTTATAACGGTTTATTTTATTTATTTTTAGAAACATGGAAAGAAAAGCATTACCGCCGTAGCAGTCGATGAAAACCCGAGACGCAGTAAGGTGCAACCATTGTTTTCAGGCACTGAACTATTTAAAACTCAGGTAAGCCCAACATAAAATACTGTTCCATTTTACCACTACTGTAAACTCGTAGACAAAAAAATCATTACCTGTACATGACTAGGACGATGATTGCTTTCTTGATTAATGACTATGTATTGGCAACCGGTACAAGACCATATTGGTTGTTTACCTGGACAGTACAAGGCCATATTGGATTTTGTAAAAAACAAAAATTTTAATTTAACTGACATGTCGTTCCCTATAATAATAATAATAATAATAATAATAATAATAATAATAATAATAATAATAATAATAATAATAATATAAATAATAATATTAATATCGTATGGCCTCGGGTGCCGGGTGCAAGCTTTGTTATTTGACACACAGAGGGTAGCTTGCATGTCGAATTTAGTTGTTCCTTGACTATTAAAGTCAAGGAGGTTAGATGTTAGATATCTAATCTCCTTAAACTCTATAGCGCTTTCTAGTAGAAAAGTGAGGAACTTTGTACCCTATGAACTCAACGAATATTCACAGGTTTGAACATGATAATCTGAACAAAATGACATGACATTTTTTTTTTTTATGTATTGGTTAAAGGGGAATGTAAATGACTGCCGCTTTATAGAAAATAAGTACATGGGTTACAGTTAGTGCCGACATACAGTTTATTATAATGTTTATGGTGTTTTGATATAATAATGCCAATTAACGTTAAAGTTTTATTTACAAGTATTGATTGATTGTTTGAGGGATTGGTTATTTTGTTTGCTTTTATGTGTCGTCATGCGCCATTAACGTAATGAACAGACAGTGAACAAGCATACATTGTGCTTTAAAGTACTCTGTGCAACGTTAATAACTTACAATAAGAAAAAGTTTTATTATAACACAAGGCGTTAGTACCAAATACAACAAGTGAGCAAGTTGGTTTACCTCGTGGGTTAAATTTAAAATCAGAACATGACCGTTGGTTAACATTTGAATCCTGGCCTGTAGGCTTTTTGTCGACACATGAACTTGCAAAAGCCGTTTTTTAACTTGAACAGAGAAGATGTGGTGCTCTGTGTGTTTTGTCGTATTGAACTTTCACACTGGGAAGAAGGGGATGATCCCTTTATAGATCATTTGCGATGGTCTCCTTGTTGTCCTTACATGCTTGGAAAACAAGTGGGTAACATACCCGTGTATTCATTTTACCGAACCACAAGACCATTGGCCGCTACTTACGTTGCTGAATCTCAAATGAATAATAATAATTATTATTATTATGATGTATTGTACTGGGCGAATGTTAAAGCTCAAAGCAGAAACCAGTTGAAATAACGTGGTCCTTAGTTGGCCGTAACGCAAAAAGGAGAAGAATTATGATGTATTACCAGCCAACAACGGTAGTGTCGATATATGTGGTCCATATGCCATAGACAGTGTTGAATTGGCATGTGCTTTTGAAAAATTGGGAGTTTGCAAGTCTAAAGCACTAGCACACCCAGAGTACAGCTCTTTTGAAAAACGTTTAGAATCTTATAAAAATGTTTGGCCATGAATATTAAAACACCATACCAAACAGCTAAGTGAAGCTGGACTTTTTATACTGGTGAAGGGGATAAAAAAGTATGTTTTTATTGTGGATTTGCTTTAAAGGATTGGCAAATGACTGAAGACCCTTTTGATCAACACGCTCGTTGGTTACCTAACTGTAAATACATGGTGTCGCTTAAAGGTCAGGAATTTGTGAACACTATTCGTAAAGAAAACGTGATTGCAGCACAAGACAAAAAAGTGACTTTAGAGTTAGAACATGCGGAGCAAATACATGAGGCTGCAAAAAAAGACTTGTCTCACGAACAGATACAAAAGTGTGACCAACAATTATGTAAAATTTGTTATCAAGATGAACTAGGTGTTGTATTTTTGCCTTGTGGACACATGATAGCCTGTGTCAAGTGTGCATTAGAACTCAACGCTTGTACTATATGCAGAAAAGCAGTATCTGCTACAGTTAGGGCATTTCTTGCAAAAATAGTAAAATTTATCAGCCATGCATAGTGTAAAATCCCTAATTGCACAATATTATTAAAGCTGTTTTAGAGTGTAATAGATATGCTTTTCTTTTGTTTATAGACTACTACAATGAATGTTTTGAATGCTGTGGGTCAAGTTTGTGGCTTAGAGACAAAGAAGTTCAGCGAATTGCCAACGCATATTTCATTCCGCATTATCAAGATTCGGAAATTGAAAACAGCATATGGTGATCGTGTACTTTGTGTTTGTGAAAACATTGAGACATTTCTGCCTACACGGTTTAATGATATGTCGGAGAGTGTTTTTGATGAAGTCAATAATGCAGTACAACCTGTACACTTAATTTATGAATGTTTTAAAAACAATAGTTGCATGGTTCGTTTTAATTAAATAAATAAAAATACAAATGTAAAATAATAATGGAAGATATAAGTCATGACAATGGACTGAAAGAAACAATATGTGTATAGAATAATAATGTCTTAGTGTTTAGTATTGTCTTAAAAATATTATCATGAAACCAAAAAAAATGTATATTAAGTTTGTAAATAAATGAAAATAATGGTACAATGTTGTTTTATTTTCTATAGAAGTCAGAATAATTAATATTGCAGAGTATACATGATTATGACAATATAAAGCACACTTAATACAAGTCTTTGCCTTTATGATAGTGTGTTATAGTTTTAAAAACAAAGCTTGTTGTAGATCTTTTTTCTTCCACGGTGAACAATAGGCATGAAAACATTATTGTCTTGTTTTGGATCATTATCACTATCATAATCATAAGCAGCATGATCTATATCACTATTATTATAATCACTATAATTATCCTCAACATTATCCTCAACATTACTACAACCAGTTAAATATTCCTGTTCCTCTTCCTGTTCCTGTTCCTCTTCCTCTTTCTCTTCCTCTACAGTGTCCTCATGTAGAGTCTGCGTGGCTTTTGATAATGTTAAGGGTTTTTTGAACATTGCATTATTTTCAATAGTAGTATTGTGTTTTAGCATTTGCTTTTTAACATTTTCATGATTTTCTGTTGACAGCAACAGTGTTTCATGCAGTACACTACATTGATGCTCACTGACACTTAAAACCTCACTATTTTTTTTACTTTTTAGCTCACTGCGACATTGTTTTGAACGTTGTTTTGAACAACGCCAAATAACAGTTCCATTTTTATTGGTTCGTTTCACAATATATGAATATCCTTTATAGAATGCATGAGGCTTACCATACCTAGTCACAGATACTTCCATATAAACTGTCAAGCATAGACTAAGCTCTAGTAAAGACAACTTGGTAATAAGAACAATAGTTTAATGTGCGAGCGTATATGGGTGCAAATGTGGGAGCAAAAAAAGTGGGAGCAAAAAGTGGGAGCATAAAGTGGGAGGAAAATTGGGAGCAAAAATTCAGAGCAAAAAGTGGGTGCAAAAAAAAGTAGGAGCAAGTGTGGGAGCAAATGTGAAAGCAAAAGTGGGAGCAAGTATGGTAACATATGTGAAAGCAAAAGAGGTAGAAAAAGTGAGACAAAGAAAGTGGGAGCAAAAAATGTAAGCAAAAGTGAGAGCAAATATGAGAGCAAAAGAGTAGGAGCAAGTAAGGGAGCAAATGTGAAAGCAAAAGTGGGAGCAAAACGTGAGAGAAAAAAAGTGGGAGCAATAAGTGTTAGCAAAAGTGGGAGCCAAAAATGTTAGCAAAAGTGGGAGCAAATATGGGAACTAAATGTGGGAGCAAAAAGAGGGAGTTAAAAGTGTAAGCAAAAGTGGGAGCAAAAATTGGGAGCAAAAAGTGGGAGCAAAAATTGGGAGCAAAAATTGGGAGCAAAAAGTGGATAAAAAAAAGTAGGAGCAAGTATGAGAGCAAATGTGAAAGCAAAAGTGGGAGCAAGTATGGGAGCAAATGTGAAAGCAAAAGTGGGAGCAAAAAGTGAGAGAAAAAAAGTGAGAGCAAAAAGTATAAGCAAACGTGGGTGCAAATATGAGAGCAAAAATGTAGGAGCAAGTATGGGAGCAAATGTGAAAGCCAAAGTGGGAGCAAAAAGTGAGAGAAAAAAAAGTGGGAGCAAAAAGTGTAAGCAGAAGTGGGAGCAAATATGAGAGCAAAAAAAGTGAGAGCAAATATGGGAGCAAAAAGTGGGAGCAAAAAGTGTAAGCAAAAGTGGGAGCAAACAAGTTTGAGCAAATATGGTAGCAGAAAGTGGGAGCAAATGTGAAAGCAAAAGTAGAAGCAATAAGTGTGAGCAAAAAGAGCGAGCAAAAGTTAGTGCACAAAGTGGGAGCAAAATGTGTGAGTAAAAAGTGGGGGCAAATGTGGTGTTTTACTAAAACAATCACCCCTAACCTAACCTAACCTAACTTCACCTAACCTAACCTTCCAACTCTCAGATCAAAAATTAAATTCTGGCCATAGTCTAGTTGGAACCCAAAACCTCTGGGATAACACCCAAGTATACTAGCCACTACACCGCGAGATGGGCAAATTATCATGCAACACAACACAAAAATAAAAGTTTCCTGAAGTGTAACTCATTGGCTGACAACCATAGTTGAGAATTCAAACCCAAGACCTCAGGACTTTTGTTTTGAACATTATCAGAAATATTATACCATTTACATTTTCCTGTTGCTTATAGTTATAAGAGTTGGCATTAATATGGGAGCAAAAGTGAAAGCAAAAAGTGAGTGCAAGCATGGCTGGTTGTTGAGACTTTCATATCAACTAATATACATAAATTAAATTTTAGTAAAGTGACTTGGCTAATAATAATAATCATAATAATAATAATAATAATAATGATAATAATAACAGTTTAAACAAATTCAAAGTGGGATTGATATTTTTCAGGGTGTAATTTCCAAAGTACTGTCAAGAATAATAATTACATGAACAGATTCCAAGAACTCTAGAGTGCTTTTAAGGTTAATGATTGGCTAGGAGTGAGATAGAGCTAGCTAACCTGAGTTAACCTCAGCTCACTAAACCTAACCTTGTCACATGACATGTTCTAGAAGTATAGACTTGCTTTGAGACTGGCTATGACGTCACAGATGAATGGCGGTGGGAGGCTGGCAAAAAGGAAAATGTTTTTGTGTAATAAAAAGTCGTGTCCAGCCTCCCACCGCCATTCATCTGTGACGTCATAGCCAGTCTCAAAGCAAGTCTATACCTGTAGAACATGTCATGTGACAAGGTTAGGTTTAGTGAGCTGAGGTTAACTTAGGTTAGCTAGCTCTATCTCACTCATAGAAAATCATTAACCTTAAAAGCACTCTAGAGTTCTTGGAATCTGTTCATGTAATTATTACTCTTGACAGTACTTTGGAAATTACACCCTGAAAAATATCAATCCCCTTTGAATTTTTTAAACTGTTATTATTATTATTATTATTGTTATTATTATTATTATTATTATTATTATTATTATTATTAGCCAAGCCACTTTACAAAAATTTAATTTATGTGTATTAGTTGATATGAAAGTTTCAACAACCAGCCATGCTTGCACTCACTTTTTGCTTTCACTTTTGCTCCCATATTAATGCCAACTCTTATAACTATAAGCAACAGGAAAATGTAAATGGAATAATATTTCCGATAATGTTCAAAACAAAAGTCCTGAGGTATTGGGTTTGAATTCTCAACTATGGTTGTCAGCCAATGAGTTACACTACAGGAAACTTTTATTTTTGTATTGTGTTGCATGATAATTTGCCCATCTCGCGGTGTAGTGGCTAGTAATCTTGGGTGTTATCCCAGAGGTTTTGGGTTCCAACTCCACTATGGCCAGAATTTAATTTTTGATCTGCGAGTTGGAAGGTTAGGTTAGGTGAAGTTAGGTTAGGTTAGGTTAGGGGAGATTGTTTTAGTAAAACACCACATTTGCCCCCAATTTTTTACTCACACATTTTGCTCCCATTTTGAGCACTCACGTTTGCTCGCTCTTTTTGCACTCACTTATTGCTCCCACTTTTGCTTTCACATTTGCTCCCATTTTCTGCTCCCATATTTGCTCACACTTGTTTGCTCCCACTTTTGCTTACACTTTTTGCTCCCATATTTGCTCTCACTTTTTTTTTTGCTCTCATATTTGCTCCCACTTTTGCTTACACTTTTTGCTCCCACTTTTTTTCTCTCACTTTTTTCTCCCACTTTTGCTTTCACATTTGCTCCCATACTTGCTCCTACTTTTTTGCTCTCATATTTGATCCCACGTTTGCTTGCACTTTTTGCTCTCACTTTTTCTCTCTCACTTTTTGCTCCCACTTTTGCTTTCACATTTCCTCCCATATTTGCTCCCACTTTTGCTTTCACATTTGCTCTCATACTTGCTCCCACTTTTTGTTTGATTCCAATTTTTGCTCCCAATTTTTGCTCCCACTTTTTGTTCCCACTTTTTGCTCCCAATTTTTGCTCCCACTTTTGCTTACACTTTTAACTCCCTCTTTTTGCTCCCAATTTTTGCTCCCATATTTGCTCACACTTTTTTTGCTCTCATATTTGCTCCCAATTTTGCTTACACTTTTTGCTCCCACTTTTTTCTCTCACTTTTCAGTCACTCTTTTGTTTTCACATTTGCTCCCATACTTGCTCCTACTTTTTTGCTCTCATATTTGCTCTCACTTAAGTTAACTCTTTTTGCTCCCACATTTTTCTCTCACTTTTTCTCCCTCTTTTGCTTTCACATATGCTCCCTTACTTGCTCCCACTTTTGCTTTCACCTTTGCTCCCATACTTGCTCCTACTATTTTTTGCTCCCACTTTTTGCTCTCAATTTTTGCTCCCACTTTTTGCTCCCAATTTTTGCTCCCACTTTTTGCTCCCACTTTCTTGCTCCCACATTTGCACCCATATATGCTCGCACATTAAACTATTGTTCTCATTACCAAGTTGTCTTTACTAGAGCTTAGTCTAAGCTTGACAGTTGATATGGAGGTATCTGTGACAGGGTATGGTAAGCCTCATGCTTTCTATAAAAGATATTCATATATTGTGAAACGAACCAATAAAAATGGAACTGTTATTTGGCGTTGTTCAAAACAACGTTCAAAACAATGTCGCAGTGAGCTAAAAAGTAAAAATAGTGAGGTTTTAAGTGTCAGTGAGCATCAATGTAGTGTACTGCATGAAACACTGTTGCTGTCAACAGAAAATCATGAAAATGTTAAAAAGCAAGTGCTAAAAAACAATACTACTATTGAAAATAATTCAATGTTCAAAAAACCCTTAACATTATCAAAAGCCACGCAGACTCTACATGAGGACACTGTAGAGGAAGAGAAAGAGAAAGAGGAAGAGGAACAGGAACAGGAAGAGGAACAGGAATATTTAACTGGTTTTAGTAATGTTGAGGATAATGTTGAGTATAATTATAGTGATTATAATAATAGGGATATAGATCATGCTGCTTATGATTATGATAGTGATAATGATTCAAAACAAGACAATAACGTTTTCATGCCTATTGTTCACCGTGGAAGAAAAAAGATCTACAACAAGCTTTGTTTTTAAAACTATAACACACTATCGTAAAGGCAAAGACTCGTATAAGTGTGCTTTTTATTGTCATAATCATGTATAGTCTGCAATGTTAAATATTCTGACTTCTATAGAAAATAAAACAACATTGTACCATTATTTTCATTTATTTACAAACTTTATATACATTTTTTTGGATGCATGATAATATTTTTTTAAGACAATACTAAACACTAAGACATTATTATTCTGTACACATATTTTTCTTTCAGTCCATTGTCATGACTAATATCTTCCATTATTATTTGACATTTGTTTTTTTATTTATTTAATTAAAACGAACCATGCACCTATTGTTTTTAAAACCTTCATAAATTAAGTGTACTGGTTGTACAGCATTATTGACATCATCATAAACACTCTCCGACATATCATTAAACCGTGTAGGCAGAAATGTCTCAAAGTATTCACATACACAAAGTACACGATCACCATATGCTGTTTTCAATTTCCGAATCTTGATAATGCGGAATGGAATATGCGTTGGCAATTCGCTGAGCTTCTTTGTCTCTAAGCCACATGCTTGACCCACAGCATTCAAAACATTCATTGTAGTAGTCTATAAACAAAAGAAAAGCATATCTATTACACTCTAAAACAGCTTTAATAATATTGTGCAATTAGGATTTTACACTATGCATGGCTGATAAATTTTACTATTTATGCAAGAAATGCCCTAACTGTAGCTGAATATAGCACAAGTGTTGAGTTCTAATGCACACTTGACACAGGCTATCATGAGTCCACAAGGCAAAAATACAACACCTAGTTCATCTTGATAACAAATTTTACATAATTGTTGGTCACACTTTTGTATCTGTTCGTGAGACAAGTCTTTTTTCAGCCTCATGTATTCGCTCAGCATGTTCTAACTCTAAAGTCACTTTTATGTCTTGTGCTGCAATCACGTTTTCTTTACGAATAGTGTTCACAAATTCCTGACCTTTAAGCGACACCATGTATTTACAGTTAGGTAACCAACGAGCGTGTTGCACAAAAGGGTCATCAGTCATTTGCCAATCCTTTAAAGCAAATCCACAATAAAACATATTGTTTTATCCCCTTCACCAGTATAAAAAAATCCAACTTCACTTAGCTGTTTGGTAAGGTGTTTTAATATTAATGGCCAAACATTTTTATAAAATTCTAAACGTTTTCCAACAGAGTTCTACTCTGGGTGTGCTAGTGCTTTAGTCTTGACAACTCCCAATTTTTCAAAAGCACATGCCAATTCAACACTGTCTATGGCATATGGACCACATATATCGACACTACCGTTGTTGGCTGGTAATACATCATTATTATTATTATTATTATTATTTGTGATTCAGCAGAGCCTCCGTGGCTTAGGCGGCAGCACGCTGGCCTCTCACCGCTGAGTCCGTGGTTCAAATCCCGGTCACTCCATGTGAGATCTGTGCTGGACAGAACGGAGGCAGACAGGTTTTTCTCCGGGTACTCCACTTTTCCCTGTCAAACTTTCATTCCAGCAACACTCTCTACTATTATTTCATTTCATCTGTCATTCATTTAATCATTGCCCCAGAGGAGTGCGTCAGGCCTCGGCAGCCGGCACAGTTCATATCCTCGCCGCTAGATAGGGGCTTCATTCATTCCATTCCTGACCCGGTCGGAGACTGGAAGCAGGCTGTGGATTTTCATTTCATTTGTGATTCAGCAACGTAAGTAGCGGCCAATGGTCTTGTGGTTCGGTAAAATGAATACACGGGTATGTTACCCACTTGTTTTCCAAGCATGTAAGGACAACAAGGAGACCATCGCAAATGGTCTCTAAAGGGATCATCCCCTTCATCCCAGTGTGAAAGTTCGATACGACAAAACACACAGCGCACCACATCTTCTCTGTTCAAGTAAAAAAAAGGCTTTTACAAGTTCATGTGTCGACAAAAAGCCTACAGGCCAGGATTCAAATGTTAACCAACGGTCATCTTCTGATTTTAAATTTAACCCACGTGGTAAACCAACTTGCTCACTTGTTGTATTTGGTACTAACGCCATGTGTTATAATAAAACTTTTTCTTTTTGTAAGGTATTAACGTTGCACAGAGTACTTTAAAGCACAGTGTATGCTTGTTCACTGTCTGTTCATTACGTTAATGGCGCATGACGACACATAAAAGCAAACACAATAACCAATCACTCAATCAATCAATCAATACTTGGAAATATAACTTTAACATTAATTGGCATTAATATATCAAAACACCATAAAAATTATAATAAAGTGTATGTCGGCACTAACAGTAACCCATGTACTTATTTTCTTTGTATAAAGCTGCAGTCATTTACATTTCCCTTTAACCAATACATAAACAAAAAATAATTATGTCATGTCATTTTGTTCAGATTATCTTGTTCAAACCTGTGAATATTCGTTGAGTTCATAGGGTACAATGTTCCTCATTTTTCTACTAGAAAGCGCTATAGAGTTTAAGGAGATTAGATATCTAACATCTAACCTCCTTGACTTTCATAGTCAAGGAAAAACTAAATTCGACATGCAAGCTACCCTCTGTGTGCCAAATAACAAATCTTGCACCCGGCACCGAGGCCATACGATATTAATATTATTATTAATATTGTACTATTGAAAATGAAAATCCACAGCCTGCTTCCAGTCTCCGACCGGGTCAGGAATGGAATGAATGAAGCCCCCATCTAGTGGCGAGGATATGAAATGCGCCTGCTGCCGAGGCCTGACGCACTCCTCTGGAGCAATGATTAAATGAATGACAGATGAAATGAAATGATAGTGGAGAGTGTTGCTGGAATGAAATGTTGACAGGGAAAACCGGAGTACCCGGAGAAAAACCTGTCTGCCTCCGTTTTGTCCAGCACAGATCTCACATGGAGTGACCGGGATTTGAACCACGGACCCAGCGGTGAGAGACCGGCGTGCTGCCGCCTAAGCCACGGAGGCTGCTATTATACTATTATTATTATTATTATTATTATTATTATTATTATTATTATTATTATAGGGAACGACATGTCAGTTAAATAAAAAATTTTGTTTTTTACAAAATCCAATATGGCCTTGTACTGTCCAGGTAAACAACCAATATGGTCTTGTACCGGTTGCCAATACATAGTCATTAATCAAGAAAGCAATCATCGTCCTTGTCATGTACAGGTAATGAATTTTTTTTTCTACGAGTTTTCAGTAGTGGTAAAATGGGATAGCATTTTATGTTGGGCTTACCTGAGTTTTAAATAATTCACTGCCTGGAAACAATGGTTGCACTTTTCTGCGTCTCGGGTTTTCAGCGACTGCTACGGCGGTAATGCTTTTCTTTCCAAGTTTTTAAAAATAAATAAAATAAACCGTTATAAATACCTAAATTCAGGTTAATACATGCATTTCATAAAATAAAATATGAAACAAAAAAATGAAACAAGTTAGTTTAAAAAAATAATCCCACCTTCACTTGCAGTGGCTTCTTGCTGTTTCCTTCTAGTGGGCTCAAAAGTAAACTGGTTTCTTGTATCTCAGACATGTAAGGTATACCGGTTATCTGTAAACAAATAAATTAAAAAATCAATAATTACCTAATCAATAACTACAAATTTAAGGTTCATTAGCATGACATTATTAAAATAATCATTCATAGGTACTTACCAAAAAAAATAAAAGGATTTTTCTTTCAAAGCTCTACTGTATACGTCCGTGTGCTAAAATGGCAAGTGCATGACTAACGCAATCGTTATCAGTTAGCTTAGCAACAGAAAAAGTGAATTTTCTCAGCGTTTGGCCTTGAATGGTTCTCTGTCTCTCTCTCGCACGTGTTCCCACGCCTCTTCACATTCCTCAAACTGAATAAGATTCGTGTACCTTATACTAGTTTCATGTTTTTAATAAGGAACCAAAATGGCTACCTCTTATACATCGGTAGTCCTACTGTCTCAGAACCAAAATGGCCGTCTCTCCTTAAACAGCACACCTGCTAGCCATCACGAGGCAAGAAAGCTGATATCACACTTCCTGCTGACGTAGACATTCCTGCCTCGTCAGCACCAGCAACAGATCTCACGAGTCCTCTAGCTAGGTACAATATTCAGTCACCAGTGAGCTGGACTGTGTGCGTGTTAGCATTAAAAACATGTGTGTGTCTTATTTTTATTATTATTATTATTATTATTATTATTATTATTATTATTAAACATTTTACTCTAATAATAATTACTAGCAAGCGGCCATCCTCAATACATGATCTTGTTAACCACATACTATCATCCTAAAACAACTGACTTTACCCAGTTCAATATTTAGTTTATAACATTTCAGGCCAATGACCTTATCGTTTTGGCTCTTTGCGTACATGCACATGACTTGGTCGAGCAAATGTTATAGGTTTCCATATTCTAAAACCATTTACTGTGCCAGACAGCAGACTCGCTTATCACCGTTTACTAGCATGTTAAAGATCCCCATCAGGGGTAAAAATAAATTCCTAGCACACTTAATACATTTTCAAATATTCGCCTCTATCCGTCATAGGAAATGTCACAAAACCAACCGTCATAAGCTGCCCCCGCCATCCAGGCACGGTCACCGAGATCGCCAACGTCTAAGAATCACTTGGTCATATCCTACAACCGTCTGTTGTGTCTGAGAGCGATCTCGCTCATCACCGTTAACTAAAACGTTAAAGATCCCCTTCAGGGGTAAAAATCTTAGCATGCTTGTCACATTTCAAAATATTCGCCTTCATTCATTCGTCATAGGAAAAAATATCGAAAAACAACCCCTCGTTTGGCCATACATCGCCCCCGTCGAAATAGTCATTTCCCATATCCACCATGGCCAATCATAGCCTCGTTGTAACATACATCAAGCGGTACCGGCTCTCTGTCTACAAACACGCTTTTATTAAAAAAATAAAAATAAAAAATTAAAATGCATAGTTTTTTTTGGTCCTAGAGACTTGACATTTATTTTCATAGTAGAGGGGATAGGGATCTTTCATTTATGTTAAACAAATTTTTTTGTCAACGTGTTAGTTTCCAAAATAGTAAAAATTCAAAATTTAAGGGTTTTCAAAAAATCTCAAAATTTAAAAAAGTTTTATTATAAAAAATAAAGGTCCTAGATACCATTGGTTTGAACTATGGCACAACATTCTATCATGTTTGGTTTTCAAACTATCGCCTACTTTTAAAAACAATATTTTTCAAAAAAATCAAATAAATAACGAGTGGACTATAGGAAAGAGGATGTCAGCTCGAGTTCAACGACACCTCATTTGTTAAAATCCGACCATCCGTTAGCCAATGATCACCAATGTTCGCGAGAAAGTAGGCTATCATTTTGTTTTTCCTCCTACACCCTTGAAATTTGCTGTCCTCATAGAGGGCATACCCACCTTTCATTAACGTCAAACAATTCTTTTTCGATTCACCGTTTCCAAAATAGTGCCAATCAAATAAAAAATCAAAAAAAAAATTAAAAATACCAACACACATGCTTAGCCAAGAGAACGTCATCCCAACGCCAACAATACCTCGTTCGTTAAAATCCGAGCACGCGTTCGGGAGATATCGGCAAAGTTTTATATGCAAGTAGGGGGCGACTCAGAATCGGCCTTACCCTACTACTGCACAGTTTTAGTCCTAGATACTTGGAATTTATTTTGGGGGTAGAGGGGGTCAGGGCAATTCATTTTCGTCAAACAAATTTTTTTCTAAACTCTTTCTTTAGTTTCCAAAATATAAAAAAATCAAAATTTAAGTGTTTTCAAAAAATCTCAAAAAGTAAAAAAGTTTTATTATAAAAAATAAAGGTCATAGAGACCATTCGTTTCAACTATGGCACAACGTTCTATCATGTTTGGTTTTCAAACTATCGCCTACTTTCAAAAACAAACTTTTTCAAATTTTGTTTGTAAAATATAGTACGTGGTCCATAGGAAAGAGGACGTCAGCCAGAGTCCAACGACATCTCATTTGTCAACATTTGACCTTGGGTTCACGAGATATTGGCTTGGACTCACGCGGCGGCCATGACACTCGTTAGAACCCGCCTGTACTAAGACATGGCTTGATTCTGGAAGGTTGAATAAGAAAAGATAAAAGAACGTTCAGGGCATTTGTAGACTTAGAAAAGGCTTTTGATAACTTTGATTGGGCTAAATTGTTTGACATTTTGAAAACGATTGGAGCAAGGTACGGGGATAGGAGGGTGATCTACAATCTATACAGAAACCAGACAGCAGTCATTCCAGCTGAAGGACATATGAGAGAAGCTGGTATTCAGAAAGGTGTAAGGCAAGGCTGCAACTTATCACCCATACTTTTCAATCTACACATTGAACAAGCAATAAAGGAAAATGGAGAAAACAATTCAGTGGGAGTGAAGATTTTAGGAGAAATAATTTCAACTTTGAGATTTGCTTATGACATCGCCATTTTAGCCGACACACCAGAGGATTTGAATGAGATTTTAATGGTATGGACTTCGTCTTGAGGAAATAATTCATGATGAAAATTAATAAATGTTGTACCGATTTTGCAAATCAGTACATGTTCATCTTATCTTCAAGACGCAGTAAGAACTCCAGGCCTGTCCGGATTATCATGGGAGCATACACCAAGTCTCTTCTGAGAATTCATTTCGCCTCCCTGGCGCCTGACTGTTGGTGAAATGGATTCGCCAAGCCCTTTCTGTCAGGATTTGTACCCTTTGTGTGCCCTGTCACTTAAAGTATTATCGCTGGAGATAAATCAAGCTTTGTATCTGTGAACATTGGAAAAGTGAACATTTCCAGTCAGCTACATTCGCCTAGCCTTGTTCTAAGAACAACCTTGCGAGAACATTGTGTAACGCCTCAACTCCTGGAAGGTTTCTACGCGCTAACTGTGTGGGATGATATTCAATGGTACCAACTCAAATCTTGGACTCTGGCCTTGTTTTGGCCCGTTACCACTGGTCGCATTTGGTATTATTGGAGTAGTGTGGTGGGGGTAGACTGGAATACAGGGTTGTGGCCTGTGAATCCAGACACAGTGTGTGGAGAAGCTTGCTGACGAAAAGACTCTTAAGCAATCGCCTCCGGGGAAACTCATAGCGCAGTTTCCCCGGAGGACTGGAAGACACCAGGTGGTACTACCATAACTTAATTCTAAGGGGCAACCAAGAAAAGGTTGCTTACAAACTTTGACTGCAAAATTTTGATAATATGATTTTAAGGCCATGTGTCGGTGGACCATAATGTGAACTAGATACAGACTTTGCAATTTTATTTAGTATATCAGTACGTAATTTTTTGGAATTTTATTTAGTATATTAGTATGTAATATTTTGGAAGGTTTTGTATAATTTGGTAAGTTACTGCAGGGTGGGTTATTTATTTATCGCCCTATTTCCCGTTAGCTGGATGAGAACCTCGTGGACTTAATTTTGGTCAGATAGGCTTCAAAGGACAGTCAGTGCTGGACTCTGAAGTTTCTCGGACGCTTTCGTTCGCTAAGGAACGCGTTTGTTGCTTTATGCAATTTGTTTGTGAAATGGCACCCAGCCTGCATTTCATGTTGTTATATTTCCTTTTATCCTTGTGGATCATATTACCCTCTGTTTAATAATTCAATTCATCGTATGATGGGGAAATGAAATTTTACCACCTGGGCAATGACTGACTTTATTTTATTCACTATCTTACCCGGAAGTTGATTACCTTTTAAATATTAGCCTAAGCGGTTAAGGGTTTTAGTTGTAATTTAGTTGTAATTTAATTGTATCATTCCTTGATTTTTATTATACCTTGACATTTGGATGTTGTTTTTTTATTGAATGGCAGTCAGTAGGAAGATTGTTTCTGTCCCCTTCTCCATGTGTGGCAAGATTAAAATTGTCGGCCTTTCTGAGTACGTCCAGCCTTCCGTTCAACAAGCTGGTCTTGACATTAGCATCGCACCGCCTGATCTCTTATCCTAGATTAAATCAGGGTGTTCTTGAATACCACGAAAATAGGAACATTCACTCCTAGGTTTTTTTGCTGTGAACTCAGCCGACCTAGCGAGTAATTAAATTAGGCCATTTCTGTGTGTTATAAATTATTAATTTTTGATATGGTAATATCATGTTCATGAAATATTTTGATATGCTAATATTATTATTATTATCATCTTGGTTATTCAAAAGGGTAAGGGGGGATGAGAGCCATTACAATGGTAGCAGAGAGCATGGTTCGTTCTGTGATCTTGCCATTAGCAAATAATCTTTCCTATTGACTGATTGCAGTAATTAATAAAATTTTAAATTCAGTAATTAACGTAAATTCATGTAAATTGGGCCCTCTCTTACTAATCTTTTCTCCAATACAGTGGTAGCGAGAGCCTGCTTCTGATCTTCTTGTCACAACATTATGCCAAATGACCTTCCTTATGGCTGCATGTATCTATTTAATAACTTAAATTCAGGAACTAATTTAAACTGGGCCCTCCTCCTTACTAATCTTTTCTCCACATAGGTAGGATTGTTTCAAACTCTGTGTAATGATTAATTTGTGTTCTGTTACATGATATTTATGTACGATGGCTTCCCGCAAAATCATCGTGAAATACTTATCAAATGAAGAGGTAACCTACGAATTGCTGTTACGTAACCTTGAAGTGCCCAGGGATGCAGAACTAGCGCGCCAGAGTCTAGAGTATGCCGTGAATTTTGCAGCAACCCTTCCAAAGCTGTCAACTGCTGGATTCAAACTCGGTGAGTCTAAGTTATGTGACGCAGTTAAAGAAATTTGTAACGTAATTAAGTATTGTTTCAGTGAAGTAGAATGTAGCCCTGTTGATCTCACCAAATTGAAAGCTAGAATTGATTACCTATATCTCCGATGTGTGGATTTGTTGCAATCTGATGAGGAACGTCCCATCGCCGATTTGAAAGGTTTATTAGAGGCTGAAGTTAATTTAGTGGTATGTGCTCAGACCTTGGACACTGTTAATCGTGTTAGTGGAAGTGGGGATTTATTGAATTCAACTCCTGCATGTAGCCGTAATGTCGCAACAAGTCAAGGTGCCAGTCTGGCTGAAAATGCGACTGGCCAAGTTGGTAATCGTGTCGCTGAACCTGCCGCACTCCGTAGCAACGGAATAGTTCGCTTGCCCGACAGCTGTGAGAGTCGGGAGATTTTTTCCATTGTCGGTAACCGTACATTTAATCATGAAACTGTGTCAACAGATTCTGTGCTTGACCAGGCAACGTTAGGTCCTGATATGGTGTTACCAGTTTCGAATACCATTTATCCTAATGCTGTGATAGCTTCTGCGCCATATAATACCAACAACGTAACCTTCAACATCCCCGGACGTGAAAATTGTACTTGCAGCTGTAATTGTGTAACTGTAACTCCGTCTCTGCTGTTGTCGCCTCCCCTCGTGTAAGGAGGTCGGTAATCGAACCCCAGTCTGTCTTAAATTTCCCCTCATCTAGTTGTAATCCTGTTAGTGTCGGTGCTCGAGAAGTAAATTCTAGAGATAATTCCGGGTCTCTTTCATCATTGAAAGTGCCGGCTAACTCAGGTCATCAGGGGCCTACAGTGACACAAAATTCTCCTTCAGAACCGGTTAGGGATTTAAATTCTGTTTATCGAGACTCTCAGGGGAGTGTTTCAAATTCAGGGCGTAACCTCGTTTCTTCATCTTGTTCCGGAAACCAAAATTATATGCAAGCAAATCCATGTGCCGAAATGCCAGGTCGTAACGTGTCCAATGATGAACATTCTAATTATTCTGTTTTTTCTAAGGCCAGCTTTGGTTCTGTCAGTCACCCCATTTTGGGTTTTGTTTCAAAGTTATCGGGTAGAAGTATGGACACGGTTGAAGGCGTCGTTGATTTTTTGAGAATATTGGTCGATATTCATGAGTGTGCTATCCAATTCGGTGTCAGCGACCAAGTGGTCTTTCAATTAATATCCTCCCATGTGTCAGATACGTTGGCAACCTATGTGACTAGTGCCATGTGTGAAGGTTGGAGTGTGGAGAAATTTATGTCCGAGGTGTTTCGAGTATTTGTGCCCATCAGGTCGCTCGATACTGTGAAGGGACGTTACCTGTACCGAGCTCAGGGTATTAACGAGCCGTTAAATTCATACATTGTGGACATATCCAGGTTTGTAAAAGTCTTTAGAGTAGATATGCCAGAGGCAGAAGTGGTAAGGCTTATTTTGGCCGGTGCTACGCCGGAATTTCGGAATTGCCTATGTGTTGGAACTAATCCGAGTACGATTAGCGAACTGCGTGAAGCCGCTATTCAGGCCGAATCCGTGCGTTCGGTTGATATCATAAGGTATGCAAATAGCATGCCCCCTCCCTTCATTAACCCTGTTCCGTTTGTTCGACCTCCCTCGGTTCGACCACCACCTGGGGCCGGTCGTCCTTCCCATAATTCGCCTAGGAGTAGTAGTAATCGTCCTGTGACGTTCTTCAACTGTGGACAGCAGGGCCACATGGCGTGGAACTGTCCGGTGAAAAAGAATTGACTATTCCGAGACAGGCATCCTGAAATCCACCTTGCCAAGGATCAGCGATGTGCATTGGAAAATGAGATGACGAGGGATGACGCCAAAGTTATCGGAGCAAATTGTGTCTGTTCTAAAGTTTCAAATGTAGTTCTACCCTCTCCTATGGTTGAAATTGCAATTAATGACGCATGTGTAATAGCTTTGTTAGACTCAGGAAGTGTTGCTTCATTGGTTAGCGAGGATTGGTATTTGTCTATGAAACTCATTTGTAAATTCAGTAACTTGTCAAATGTAGATGTTAAGTTGGTTTCTGCCAACGGTGCTCAATTGGACGTTCTTGGTTCTGTGAAGTTTAAAGTTCGGATTCATAAATTTTGTTGGAAATTTTCCTTTTGGGTCATTAAGAATTTGTCATGTCCTATTATTCTGGGCGCTAATTTGTTTGCTTATACTGGCTTACTGCTAGATATGCAACACGAATCCTTTTGGTTCAGGTTTTGTTCTGAGGTAAAATTTAAATTTCTTTCTACTGCTGTCCCTAGCGCGAGTGCTCATGTTGTCAACCGTAATGCTGAACCCGTCTTGTCCACCGGAGTTGAATCCTTGGATTTAAGTAATTTATCTGACGCTCAAGCTAAAGAGATTCGAGATTTGTGTGGGTATTTTCCCGAGGTGTTCACTGACGAATTAGGAATGACTAAGATCCTGGAGTATAAAATTGAAGTAACGGATACTATACCCGTCAGACATCCTCCCTACCGTTTGAGTCCACCCAAAATGTTGGAATTAAAGAAATTAATCGATCAGATGTTACTAGATGGAGTGATTCGACCCTCCACATCAGAATATTCCTCACCTGTGTTCTTAGTACTTAAGCCAAATGGTGGTTTTCGGCCAGTCGTAGATTATCGTAGGTTAAACAAAAAGATTGTTTTAGAATCCATTCCTCTTCCTGATTTACATAGCTGTTTTTCCTGGTTCAAAAACGCCTCCTATTATAGCCTCATTGACCTGACGCAGGCATATTTCCAAATTACGTTAGCTGAAGAATCTAAGCACCCGACTGCATTCGCCACCGATTGGAATCTCTTTGAGTATTGCCGATTGCCTTTTGGCCTCTTTACAGGGGGCGCTGTGCTTAGTAGGCTTCTTGATCACGTGTTTTCTGGCATCAAATTTGATTATTTGTATCACTACCTGGACGATGTTGTTGTTTACAGCGAGACGTTCGAAGACCACGTGCGCCATCTTCGTGAAGTATTTGGGAGGTTAAAATCTGCTGGTCTAACCGTAAAGTTGTCTAAAGTGTCCCTTGCTAAACCTAAAATTGCCTTTCTTGGACATGTTGTTTCTGCTGAAGGTGTTTCGGTCGATGACTCCCGAACCCAAGGAATTAGAGATTTTGCACCTCCTAAAAATGTGAAAGGAGTAGCCCGATTCGTGGGAATGGTTGGCTTTCTGCGCAAATTTATACCCAATTTTGCACAGCGGGCGTTGCCACTTAATCATCTGCGAAGGTCTGACGTGAAATTTGAATGGGGCCCGTCGCAGCAAGCAGCTTTTGACGATTTGAAGGAGGCACTGTGTAGCGCTCCTGTCCTCGCTGTCCCTGATTTCAGTAAGAAGTTTATAATCCAGACTGATGCGTCGCTCGGTGCTGTAGCTGCTGTGTTGTTACAAGAAAGTGAGTTAGGTAGAAGACCTATTGGTTTTGCTTCTCGAACTCTGTCCCCTGCTGAAGTAAATTATTCCGTATACGAGCTTGAGGGGCTCGCAGTGATGTTTGGACTGAAGAAATTCCGAATGTATGTCGAACATGTTCCTTTCGAACTTGAAACCGATAACCAGGCACTGAGCTGGGTCCTGGCTAGACCTCGAACCACTGGGAGAATCGCCAGGTGGGCAACACGTATCTCATCATTTCAGTTCACCGTTCGTCATATAAAGGGTTGTGAAAATGTCATAGCCGACTCCCTTAGCCGCATGTATGAAGAAGTTCCTAATAAATGGAAGAATCTCGTTCCCGAGGATTATCATGAAAATATTTGTGCTGTGTCACTTAAGCGTCTCTATGGAGAAATTCCTGACAGGTGTGAAATTCCCTCTTTAGAGGAACCTGTTGTTGTTGGGGCTAGTTCAGCTCAACACATGTTAGTAAATTCACCGTTATTGTTTGGAGACATTGCTGACCATCAGAAGGAAGATCCCGTCTTGTGTGATTTAATTGGTCGATTAGTTTCTGGAGAAGAGATAAAACCTTATATTTTAAAGTCTGGTGTACTGTGTTGTGTAACTAGGCGTGATAGAAAGCCTAAAGTTGTTTTGCCTACTCAGCTAATAAATGGCATGCTAATGTATTTTCACGAGTCACCCGCTGGAGGCCACCTAGGAATATTCAAAACTCGACAGAAAATAAGGCAGTCTTTTGTTTGGAGGGGTCTCGATAAGGATGTGAGAAAGTTCGTGCTGAGGTGTCATGATTGTAAAGTGAGTAAGCCTACCGTCAGTGGTAAGGTTGGTAAGTTAGCTTCCGAACCTGCGTCCAGGCCCATGGAACGCTTGTATGTGGATTTCGTTGGGCCCCTGCCGAGGTCTAAACTAGGTAATCGTTTTGCCTTTGTTTGTGTTGATGGTTTCTCCCGCTTTTCGTGGATTTTTCCCACTAGAAATTGCGACTCTGCTACTGTCATAAGATGTTTAAAGTCTGTTTTCTCTTCCTTTGGTCCTAGTCAATACTTGGTGTCAGATAATGCCAAGGATTTTGTTTCTCATCAGTTCAGAAAATTTTGTTTTGATTATTCTATTTCCCATGTCACCACGACACCTTAATACCCTAACCCTAGTTTGGCAGAGAGAGTTAACCGAAATTTGAGAGCTGCGCTTATCGCATATCATCGTGACAATCATGCCAAGTGGGATTCATCATTACATTGGTTACCCTACGCCTTCAATACTGCTGAGCATGAATCCCATGGGAAAACGCCGTTTTCACTTATGTATGCGTTCGTCCCAAATTCCCCTCTAACGAATCTGTGGTCACTTCATGATCTGCTTCCTGACCAACCCTCTCCTGATCGTGTCAGAGAAATCTGGAAGGAGGCCAAAGCTGCTATAAAGATCTCGCATGATAAGCTGGCTGAGAGATAAAATTTGGGCCGAAAACAGGGTGGATATTCTGTCGGAGATTTTGTGTATGCCAAAAAATTCTGGGCTAAGGCCCCAGGTCGTCAGGTATCAGGTAAACTGCAGCCAAAATATGAGGGCCCCTATGAGATTCCGTCTTTTCCTTCTGAAGTAACAGTGTTATTAGAGGATCTGTCTAGGAAACGTGTTTTTAGGACTCATATATCGAATTGTAAACCTGCTAGTGAACGAGAAACTCGAGATGTGTAAAAGGTGAAATTATGATGTTCTATTTCCTGTGAATGCGATGATATGAAGTTCAGAGCGATGGGAGATGGTCTAGTTGTTCCGCTGAAGTCAAATCTCTTATGTCATCTTTTGTAATCCTCAAGAAAGGGTGTGATCTGTTTCTCTTAGCTGAGTTTTGTTCATCATATTCGTGGTTGATATTTTTGAGTAAATATTTTGGATAATTTAGTGATAATTTTGTTAGGTTGGTAGTGAAATTTCGATTTTATGTGAAAATAAGGTGTAATGCTTCAGAGTGATGCTCATTTCGCTGTGTTGTTTAGCTGTTGACGTGAGGGCTTTAGAAATTGTATCAGTGATCTGGAAAATCTTCGAATTGCAATCTCTTGTCGGTTGAAAATGTATCCGGTTAGGTTAGTCAGTGGGTTACTTGAAATCTGCGGTATATACTGTTAGACTGCTGACTTGCTGGTATTGTCACAACGTTCATATGATTGTAGTTGGAATCATACTTCATGTATCCCCGTATACTTGGGTGTGAAAAAGAAAAATTAAGTTCGATTAGCATCAGCTTCGAGCTGGTAGCCAGGCTATAGCGTTAGTCAGTTGTTCTATGCATAGATATAGTGTTGCACTGGAGATGTCGTGCTTGTTCTGGGGAAATTTGAGGTATCTATTAGTTGGTGAGCTAACTCTCTTTCTGTGTAAGGTGCATTTTCCTTGGGGACTATAACCACCCCGTGCATTTTAAAGATTTATCATTTTGTCACCTCAGTGACCTTGTAATTCTGTGTGTGGAACATGATGGGGTGTGTGCGAAATGTTGAAAGTGGAGAACCTGTGAATTTGGGGACAGTAACCGCTACGTGCATTTGAAAATTTATCATACCATCAAATCTGTGATCCTGTAATTCTGTATTTTGAGCATGCTGTGGCATGTCGAGGACCGCTGAGTTGGAGAATCTGAAGTTTTGAGGATATTAATCACCTTGTGCTTGTAGAAATGTGTCACATGACACCTATGGGTGTGTACAGGCCCCCAGGGGGTTGCACCCCCTGGAAGCCACCCTGCATCATCTATTAAAACCATCCCTAACTGGCAAATCTCATAAGTCCAGAACAGCATCTTTTACACAGCGAGGGCGGCTGACCAACTTGGAAGGCTTGCTAAACACTTGCATCATACTATAAACATCTACACTATAACTAACTGGGGCAGCTATGCCAATGGAATGCTGACAGTACAACACCAAAGCCTATAAGAGGAAGGCCTTAATGAGGACACACTCTCTCTCGATTATCAGTCATACAGTGTGTCAGCCGGAGGCCCTAGCTGTTATCATCAGGTGAGTCAGCAGTGTTCAGATATCCTATACTCTGTAAAACCTACCCCACAAACTTGTACACCTAATTTGCACTATTGTTCACACTTCCCTAAAAGGGACATACAATTTCATACATCACTGACCAATAAATACTTGGTCAGTAAACTACACCTTGTATTCATAATTACACGCCTCTTCACATCCCAACACCCTTCCCGACTCTCGTTACGAGTAAGCGAGACAACAGTAGCCTGTAATCGCCGGCTCAAGTTCTATTGTGTCTCTCACACGCGACTGCTGGCTGCAAGCCGCCAGCATAGCTGACACAAGCAGGATTGTTATATAATTCCTTTCGACCAGCTGGGAGCCCAGTACATTAACCTGCGCCCAGCAGATCATCCCCATAAGCGACACTTACGTCTTTACAGGAGCACCCCCTAGCATTTAGACATCACACAACACGCTACACTGGTAAGCTTACCCAGCTACGAGAAGCTGCCCTCTTTAGAAATCACCTTCCAAATTAGCACATTAACACATTTGTTCTAGATCCAACTACCCCCAACTAAGGGATCTAAAACAATTTGGTGGAGGCGCCTCTACTACGCACAGTAAGGGTGGGACTCACACAACGACCCCTCGTAGTAGAAACGACCCCTACCGTACCGCATACAGCCAAGGGAGACTGGGAAGATTTTTTTTAATCCCATATTACGTCCCACATTTTTTTCTGTTACATAGGAGTTTGTATTATCACACCCACCCCTATCTGCCCCATAGTGCAAAGTCAGTGGAAATTAAATGTCCACATTTAGAACCACACTAAGAGACTTTGCGCACCATTTGTCGGCTAGTACAACTCCACTCCTGCCGAAGCTAAAAATTAAGAACAGTGACTTAATAACTGACCAGGCTGCAGTACAACTTCTTAGGGAACTCGAATTCAAGACATCAGAGATCCGCGCTCAACACCCTGCAGCGGCAGCATCAAGTTATACACTTTACACGATCCCAGGCCAGTGAACACAGACAAGAGTCACCAATATCCAGCGCTAGTGAAGTAGATTGCCTGCCAACACTCCACCCCCTATTGTTGCAGCTACTGCAAATCACAGAGCAGAAAACTGGTAATCTGCTCGAGCGCATTACACAGCTACTAGAGACAGACACTGTCAAGTCAGATAATCACACGACAGAGGCAGTTCTAGACATCCACACTATTCTGGAAACTGTGAAACAGGATTTAGACAGGACTGTACACGTAGTCAAATCCACACAGTACGACAACACGCCATCAATCAGTACCGACATATCATGTGACGAGCCACCTGGTAACATAACACAAGTGTCGTACTCGGGAAGCGAGGCTAATTCCCCTCTGAGTAACCCAAACACCTCGGCACACGATAGCGGTGCGAACAACATAGACAGATCGCAATCACTACACAGCCAACAAGAGACAGCTGAAAACGAATTGAACAGACACACTGAATATCCCATGATCCACCCCACAAAGTTCACGGGGGAAGGCCAGGATCCCGAGGAATACCTCAAGGCCTTCAATAGAACGGCTCGGATCAATGGTTGGAGCGAGGAAGTTAGAAAACGGCTCCTTCCTGCATACCTCACAAAGGCGGCTATGACATGGTATGAGCTCCATGAGGACACACTAGAAGCTGCCACATGGGAGGAAATCACTTTATTGTTGAAAAGTGAATTCCAGCTCATACCAGATGATGACGACCTGTACGACCAAATTAGACAGAGGTCACAGGGACCTAAGGAAAGCGCCCAGGCATACATCAACATAAAGTTGATAATTTGCGACAAATATAACGCAGCTATGACGAACAAACAGAAAGTCAAGCTGTTAATGCAGGGCCTCAGACCATCCATAGTGGACAAGTTGTGTATTATGAACAACCCCACGGCCCAACACATGTTGAACAACATAAAGACCATTGAGGAGGGAAAAAAGATCACGGAAAAAGCTACGGAGAAAGCCGTGGATCAACACTTCCAGACACAAAAGGCGACACTAATCATAAAATGGACGAATTAGTGGACAGGATGGAGAAATTGACCATAGCTGCCATCCAAGCAGGCGAGAGACCGCTAAGGGATGAACACGTAGACACACAAGAGCGCTACTATCCTGAAAGGGATATGGGGTACACCGAGAGGAGACACTACGGAAGGGAGGAAAATTACTACCCTCCATTTTAGACCTGAAAATGTCTTATCCACTAGCTTTTGGAAGGTTTGGCTGGCGTTACGGAGGCCCATTGGTAACCTTGTGTAGGTATATAGACCGTTCTCTGTAACGAACGCCAGCTTGTGCCTATCCGGTTCATAGACGGGGATTGAATAGTACCCACTGTAACAATCCATCGAACTGAACCAGCTAGCTCCGCCAAGGGCATCCAAATAGGTGTCTGCCCTTGGTAGTGGATAACTATCATTTTCGACTAACTTATTGAGCCTACGGTAATCAGTACAAAACCTGTGGGATCCGTCCCGTTTTTTGGTCAGCAAAACTGGAGAGCTTTCGCAAGGATCAGAGAAGCCAAACTAAGGCTTAAACCTGCGAAATGTCAATTTGCCAGACAGCAGATTAACATATTGGGCCACATTGTAAACAGAGAGGGCATTATTCCCGACCCAGCGAAAACTGACGCAATAACGGGCTTCCCAATGCCCACAAATTTGAAACAATTGCGCAGTTTTATTGGGCTGGCCTCGTATTATCGCAAGTATATCCACAGGTTTGCGCACATCGCCCACCCCTCAACCGAACTCACACGTGAAAAGACGCCCTTCAGCATTCGACAGGAACACATAGATGCCTTCAACACACTGAAGCAACTATTGACCTCACCACCATTACTGCAACACTTCCATAGTGATAGGCCCACCTTCTTACACGTGGATGCCAGTCAGTACGGGCTCGGGGCGGCCCTATTGCAGGAAGATGCAGAATGGCGCATACGGCCCATAGGTTTCGCTAGCAGGAAACTAACGGCCGTTGAGACTAGATACTCTGCCACAGAGCGGGAAATGCTGGCATTTTCGTGGGGAGTGAACTATTTTTGGGTATACCTCTATGGTATCCAGTTCACGGTAGTGACTGACCACGCGAGCTTGCTTTTTTGGGACAAATTTAAAAACCCAAATTCGCCGCTCAACAGGTTTATATTCCGCCTGTATGAATATAACTTCGTGGTCAAACACAAGAAAGGCGCTACACACCTAGACGCAGATGGGTTGTCTAGGCTGCCGGTAGCCGATTCCCCGGATGACAGTAAGGACCACGAATGGGACGACATGCCCACTTTTGCCCTGACGGTGATTAACATCAAGCAGGAGCAAGGACGTGATCCGTACTTGAAACAGATTCTAATGGCACTAGAAAACTTGGATAAGGTGGACTCCAAGACAGCACGGCTGTCTAGGCGATTTTTCCTAGACAAAGACGGGGTACTGAAATTTAAGCCCACAGCCATGCACGATAACGCACCTATAGCGGTTCCGGAGTCATTGAAAGAGAATATCATGATCGGACACCACAATAGCCCACTGGCTGGGGCACATTTAGGTACGCATAAAACATACCTTAGAATCCGTGACAAGTATTATTGGGTAAACATGAAGGCCGACATAGACACCTTCGTAAAGATATGTCACACTTGCCAGCGATTCAAAACAAGGCCTGGCAAGCCTCATGGATTACTCAACCCAATTCCCTTAGGAGAGTTATTTCACAGAGTCGGAATAGATGTTAAAGGCCCTATTACGACATCTCAGAAAGGCAATAAATATATCCTGGTTGCCACCGAGTATCTCACCCGATACATGATTACGAAGACTGTTCCCAAAGCAGACACGAACAGCATAGCCGAATTCTTATTTGACATAGTTACACGATATGGCCTATTCCAAACCTTACTATCCGACAGAGGTACTATTTTCACCTCGAGAGTGCTCCAACAGTTTTTGGAGATACTCAGGATTAAGGCATACACTACCACGAGTTTTTTCCCGCAAACCAACGGACTCACGGAGAGTATGAATAAAATACTTGGAATAGCGCTGGCTAAATTCACAGGGGACGCAGGGACAGACTGGGATGATTACCTGCAGCCCATCACTTTTAGTTATAACACTTCCATATCCACGGCTACAAAACACTCTCCACACCTCCTATTGCACGGATACACGCCCAGAAGTCCCATAGACAACATATGCATCCCACAGGACACGCACACAGACAATGCCGCCCGGCTAGAGCACTTGCAGATAGCTCGCATGGACGCTAGAAAGAACATAGCCGCGGCGCAGAGAAAACAAAAAGAACGGTACGATCGGCATAGAAAGACCGTAAAATACACACCCGGGCATTTGGTTATGGTTTCCAATTCCGCCCGTAAGAAAAATGTGTCTGAGTTCCTCCTGCCACGTTGGTCAGGTCCCTTCAAAGTCTGCAGGAAGTTATCTGACCTAAACTATATCGTTAACGTGCGCCATGGACGCAAGCTCATTAAAGACACTATTCACGCCCGCAGTATGAAGGCATATCATATACGCAAAGCTCCCACACCCACACGTAAAGGCGGAAACACTGTCAAGAGGAAGGGAAGTGATCCCACTGGCAGACGTGGAAAGAAGGCCAAGAAATAGCCTTCGGACCTCGCTGACCGCACCGGGATACGACCCTAACACTTGGCAGAACTGTCCAGAAGACATAAGCCTGAATGGCACCAGAAATAATTATCCTGGTTAAAGACGGTCTCCAACCCGCAACCTTCTGAATACCAGGAATGTAAGGTCGGGTAGCTATCCAGTTGCAGGATAGGAAAGTAAGGGACAGTTACACTAACAGATATTCATACGCGGAAAACAACAAAATCACCTCCGACACCTAGTCACCAAACACGCGACTAGCGGCCCGGAGACACTCGTGCATAATGACATTTAGTACCATTAATAGGGATATACTCGACCCACGCTTACAGTTAACACAAAACTTGGGAACACGACTGTACTTAGTGGAAGGTTCTTTTACATCACGGAAAGCCCTACTCGCAACAGCGGAGAGAGCAAGCAGGTTAGACACACACGTGCCGGACACGGAGCATTGTCAAACAAGTAATACGATACCGCACACCTTAATGCAATTAGAGACTATCGCCGTCAGCGATAACACACTCCGCGTGGGCGACCTTTGCTGGCACAGACAGACTAAGACCACTCCAGGTTGAACTGGAACAAACGCCATCATTCACGTCAGATCCAAAATCTTATACCTCCCCAAATTACACTACGAGGAGAATTCCAAAACACACAAACTCTTCACAGGAATGCGTATTTTCATCTGCGCATTTCAAATACACGATACATGTGCCATGGTATATACGGCACAGATATCGTCACACCAAGTCCTTACAGCAAGCCGGATCCGAACCCACGACCACACTACACACTCGTGCCAAAAACTAACTAACCAATGGTATTTTTGGCACGAAAGACACAATCAAAAAACCACACTGGGGACACCTAAATCCCAAAAACACAACGCAGACATAGAACACGGAGAATTACATGATCACGGGTCCGCCATGCGAAACAAAAATCCAGACGCCCAAATACACTGAAGTTGGCCACAGATAAGTAAATAACTGGGTCAGACACATGCCTATAGACACAGGAGGGTTTTTTATCGGTAACCTCCAAGGGGATCACAATAGACTTCCCAGACATGGATTACACATGGTTACACAAAACAAAGTCTTGCGAAAGCAGTGTACACATAACATCGATTAACAAAAGCGGGACAGATTAGCACACTGGCACTCCCGGAATCCCAACCAGTGACAACACTCACATACTGGCAAAAAGTCACGTTCCGACAGCCGACATACGCAATGTCAGAGACTTCATGTACACAAACAAATGAAAACATAACATGACGAAATACTGACTTGCAGAGTCCACCGCATTGCAACACTGCTGCCGACAGACACTATTGTTATATCGGCAGTGACCATTAAATCACAAACACAAACCAATGATAATACCATACATTTTTCAGCACTGTTACAACAGTTGGGACATTTAGCAATATGCGGATACTGTGGGCCACATTATCTCAGGACCATAGGAGCATGTCTACAGAGATGTTGACAAGTTACACGCGCCATCTGACACTCAGACACGCGACACACGATAGGACTTAGCCTATAACAGCCCACCCGCCCGCATGGTGTAACGGAACATAAGCAAACACACGCGCTCACTAATCAGGGGCGAATAAAGACAGGGACTCTGAGGGAACAGACCCCCCCAATAAACACTTCTCTTCTTACTTTTAAATCCTAACACCATCATAGACGGTCAGGACATGACCAGTCGCACTACGACCACTGGCTGCATTAACATTGCAACTGAGAGACCAGATTAGGTCGTGACGTTATAGCGTCACCATACTTTACTATCCCAAAGAGCGGATAGTAAACAGATTGACCAGGTGAGGATGACAGGAGCACAGGTAGATAAGGCCAGCCAGACAGCCAATATACCGCCTACAGGCCAACATAGTACCACCTCATCCTTCCATAACCCTCCCAATTACAACATTAGCCAATACAGACACATAAACACATAAAAACACATAAACTACATGACAAAATACACAGCGGGGTTGATAGACTTCATGCGTTTAAAGAAAGGGCTTCCTACGCCTTGGATCTCAATGCTAGCACCTGAGTATTAGGGGTGCGTCGGAAAGAATGGCAAGCGTAATGCACATCTCTAAGTAAGAGATGAGGCCAAAATTATATATTAACAATTCTTTTTTATTAAATAATCCCGCATGAAAGGGACATAATACTATTATACATTGACCGATACCTATCCTTAGATGAGTGCGGATACGCCTCATATCCAGATACATGCATGGAATATCCCACCCACACACCTGGGTTATTATTAGTATTACTCCTGCATGGAATTGTTATATTTTTGCAATCCCGGGAAATACCTACCCCCGTCCACTCATTGTAGAAGCATCCTGGTAGCATCACCGGCTCTAGGCCACCATTTACATGAAGCCAAAAGATGCGCAACCCCCTCCTACCATGCTTTAAGCCTATTCAACGGATAATACCGTCGGTTCCTAATAACAGGGAACCTAATGCCATAAACCCTACTAACGCCTCCAGGAAAATCAACAAAGCATTACAGCTGGAAATCCGACATAGCACAGTAGACCTAAAGTAGTCTATGCACTTAGAAGTTTCTACAACCCCAAAACACTTGAAAAATTTTACATTTTATACACAATAAATTATTTACACAAATTTTTTCCATATATAAAAAGGAATCTGTGACACGCTGATTGATGATGACAGCGTAAGCTGAAGGGAAGAGGCACCACACAGAAGCAGAGCTGGGTAAGGCGATGTTGAGCCTTACCCTAGTTAACTCACTGACCAGACCAAACAGACGAACCACGTAAGGTTGAAGCATTCATGGCCTGGCACGGGCAAACTTCGGAATCCTAGGTGTGCCTAGCCTGCCCCAAAGACGAAGAGATGTTACACCCACTATGTGCCACGGTCGTCGAAGCCAAGACCTGCAGGGGAAACTTTCTGAGGATGGTGGGAGAAATAGCCAGCTCCACACCGGACACAGGAGATGACCCTAGGGACGACCCAACTAGGACTAGACTTTTAGTTAGATATAAGTACGTAGGGCTTCTAGAGCGGGAAGCAAGACTCCTACGCGCGGGAGTGAAGCATTATTGTTGGCAATAAGGGCGAAAAGGATACTATTGTTGCCAATAAGGGCGAAGAGATTATTATTACTGCGAATAAGGGCGAAAAGGATACTATTACTGCCAACAAGGGCGAAGAGGATACTATTACTGCCAATAAGGGCGAAGAGGATACTATTACTGCCAATAAGGGCGAAGAGGATACTATTACTGCCAATAAGGGCGAAGATGATATTATGCCATTGGACAATGTCCAATGCCCACATAAACGGTGACGTAGCGGGCAGCCAAGGGCATTAAATGAGGAGCATCGCGAGCAACTCACAGGGGTTAAAATGGGCAGACCCAACAACGACAACATATGCAAAGGCAACGGCAATGAGCAGGCAAATACAGCAGGCGAAGCGGTTTGCTTAGTGGCACCGTAAGCCTCCTGCGACTATATTAATACTAGTTAACAATTATTAGCATAAATGTCGACAACTAGTATTAAGGGAGCGGAATCCGGCGATTCTAGAGACAACCGGTGTTTCTAGGATACGTGCGGGTGGTGATCTGGGGAGGTAAAACTGCCCCGGTGGATCGCTCTGGTCAAAATTTTAGCATGTAAGACAGTTGCATTTTGGTACGCAACTTAGAATTAAGCAAATTTTATAACCGCTGTTGCTAAATAATAGCACAGCATATTTCGGCAATAAAGTAAGGTCAACCATTCGGCTTATAAATAGTAAACATTTTTACTACCATAATTAAGGTAGAATATTTCGGCACCTGGCGACGCAAATCCGTTGTCAGGGTAAGCCTGATAACACACTAGAATAAGTCAGATTTAGGCTAAATATCTCGACACCCGGTAACTAAAATTCCGCTACCGGGGTAAGCCCAATAACATATTAAGATAAATGATATTAAGATAACAACACTAGGTTAAGGCAATATTTGGAGCCACTTTTTATATATCCCTAAGAGTAGTCTATAAATAGACATAAGGTTAGTTGAGAGACAGGAGTACACTATCACGTTGGTAGACAGGAGTAAACATACATATGGACAGTGATATTAATTATATATATATGCTTCCTTTACAGCCATGAGCTCCAACGTGGGACACCCGCTCCCAATATAGGGTGCTCCATCATTATGGACATTTATTTTTTGTCAGCATAGAGAGTGGCGCCAATATGGGCAATCTCCAGATTTTATATGGCAATATCATTATTATATTGTGCTTACATATCATGTTATATTTTCTTGCACCCCGCCAGGTATCGGTCCAGCGCCGACAACCGACCACTGGGTACAGGCAACCGCTACCATGTAGCAACCACGTGTTGAGCACCATGCTCATACTGTCATGTTTTGCAGGCCAATACACAGGAGGACAAGGGTGAACACCCTATACATATACATATATGCCAATAATTTCTTTTCTTTACCAACAGGTGGCGACATTGTATATAGCCCTCTGTAAATATTTTGCCCACGCCCATACACGTCTTGCTAACCCCCACTCATACACACAATTCCCCCCCCCCCTCTACACACCTCAATAAATTTTGCTTACAGGTAATAAATCCGCACCACGGGGGTGATATGCCTGTGGGATATACCCCACCGCAGGTCGGATCAACGTTTAATGGATATCTCACCTAATATGAGAGGTGACATACGGCCACACAACGCGGACTCCTCATGTAAAGGACGGGTTGTGCCGCCATGATAGTCGCGCCCACCCACAGGGGGCAACGTTATTAGCATAAGTTTGTTAGAAATGATGACGATGAGGTACCACATAGATTAGAATAACAGAAATTAAGCGCGCTTAGTTAGTCCGTAAGATAATTGTAAATTGTAAATTAGCACAAAGTAATGCGCCCACGGGCAGTTATTCTCTTATAAATGTATAAATAATACTTCGCACCCCCACATTGTCTGCGGAGGGAATAAATGGTATTCATAAATCTTAATATATGCGCATATCAAAGTTACATATTAAACAGTATACTCTCTACATTAATATCACATGTACACAATGATTATGATTTGTTTCTTTCATTTTCTTTCTTCTAACGACCAAATTTGTGAAGGTGTTCCGTTTTGTCCCAAAACAATAAACATATTTTAAATATTTCCCCTAACGTATACCATGGAACACCTATTTTTCTACTTCTTCTATCTTTCTCATTGCAGGGAGCAATTTTTCCCCAAGATAGAGCCGGACGGCACAATCACACGTCCAGCCCTGGGTTTTTTCCTCCCTGCACAACAACAATATATTATCAAAACCATGTATTTTTTTGGAACTTTTTATATATTGCAAATGTCATTTTTTCTCATGAACTGTTTTAAAATGTCAAATGTATATGTATATCCCAAAACCCACCCCTCTGAACACGAGCTGATCTCACATCTACACGACATCGCTACATCAACACGACATCACTACCTCTCCACGACACAGAAGAAACAAAGAAAAGATACAAGGAAGATTCAAGAATAACCTAATACATCGACACCCCAACTCCACGTTCTGTTCCCGTTCGCGGTGACGCGATCTAATCAGAGGAGGAGGCTTGTACAGGCCCCCAGGGGGTTGCAACCCCTGGAAGCCACCCTCCATCATCTATTAAAACCATCCCTAACTGGCAAATCTCATAAGTCCAGAACAGCATCTTTTACACAGCGAGGGCGGCTGACCAACTTGGAAGGCTTGCTAAACACTTGCATCACACTATAAACATCTACACTATAACTAACTGGGGCAGCTATGCCAATGGAATGCTGACAGTACAACACCAAAGCCTATAAGAGGAAGGCCTTAATGAGGACACACTCTCTCTCGATTATCAGTAATACAGTGTGTCAGCCGGAGGCCCTAGCTGTTATCATCAGGTGAGTCAGCAGTGTTCAGATATCCTATACTCTGTAAAACCTACCCCACAAACTTGTACACCTAATTTGCACTATTGTTCACACTTCCCTAAAAGGGACATACAATTTCATACATCACTGACCAATAAATACTTGGTCAGTAAACTACACCTTGTATTCATAATTACACGCCTCTTCACATCCCAACACCCTTCCCGACTCTCGTCACGAGTAAGCGTGACAACAGTAGCCTGTAATCGCCGGCTCAAGTTCTATTGTGTCTCTCACACGCGACTGCTGGCTGCAAGCCGCCAGCATAGCTGACACAAGCAGGATTGTTATATAATTCCTTTCGACCAGTACATTAACCTGCGCCCAGCAGATCATCCCCATAAGCGACACTTACGTCTTTACAGGAGCACCCCCTAGCATTTAAACATCACACAACACGCTACACTGGTAAGCTTACCCAGCTACGAGAAGCTGCCCTCTTTAGAAATCACCTTCCAAATTAGCACATTAACACATATGTTCTAGATCCAACTACCCCCAACTAAGGGATCTAAAACAGGTGTTCGTTGTAGTAAGGTAGATCTGTGTATGGGACCATGGAAGTGGTTTGTTGTCTGTGTGGGTGTAAAAGTTATAAGTAATTTGTGTTTTTTTTAAATGGTGGAGCCACGTTCGTTTAAGTATGTCTTGAAAATTGGTTGGTACCAATTTGAGTTTGTGTCTAGTTCTGCTGAGCTATGTGCTTTGGGAGTAGAATTAGTGTGGTCTCTGCACCGGGCTCGTAGTTGTTGTTGGTTTGATATTGGTTAGGTTCCGTGCCTAGAAGGTGGCATCTTGATTTTGAGAAGATGTTTTAATTTTGAACATTTGGTGTAACTTTTGTGAGTTGGTTCTCAGGATAGGTGTGATCACCTTAGTGTCCTGAGTTCGGTTGGTCATCCTACAGGAACTCTTGGGGGTTTGTAGACTGTTAGGATGCGTTGGCGAGTAGCGATGAAGTTATTTGGTGAAATTTGGTTAGGTGCTGGTGTGTAAATTGGTTGGATCGTGGTGTCATTTGTTTAACGTGGTCTCCCCATTTGGTTATTGTTCTCGTGGAAGGTAGTTGCTGTTTTCTGTCGTTCGTCGGATGGCCACCGTGGACGGTTAGGGGCAGTGACTGGTGAAATGAGACAGTGACTTTGGTATTCATTATGTTTTAATATGTGTCACATACCTGAGACGATCCATATGGTTTGATTATGGTATGTTGTGTTTGTTTTAAAATGTTTTGGTGCTTCCTAAATGTGTTCTGTTTTCCTACGGTACTGCGTGAGGCCATCAAAGTAAATGTAAATTCATTTTTGAGTATGTTTAACTGTTTTGGAAGGGTACCAGTGAGTTCCCCCTTGGATAATTTATATTTTGATGGTGTTGCCCATAAAATTTCAGGGAATTTCGGTGGGAAAATATCTGAAATTTTGTAAATTTAATGGTTTCTGGAGGTTTTAGACAAAAATTGGTTGATATAAGTTGATTTGGTTATTCTTGCTAAGTATTGTAGTGAACTTTCAATAAAGCTTGTTAACGTCAGTCATATCGTATAGTTGGTTGCCCCTTTCGGTGATTTTCATACGTCTGTGAACTTTAACTATGCCCTGGAACCCCTGTCTTGGCGCAGGACCTTGTTCGTGGCCTCAAGCATCCCGTGTGTGACTTGAAAGACACTTAAGTGAACTTCGATGGCACACTAATGCTTCGTGTGATTTTTTTTATCCTTCCTGGGATAACTTAAGTTGTTTAGGGCTGGTTGACTGGCCTGGAACGCTTGTTCCCTTTAAGGGAACTGTATTTGGACCATACGCTGCTGTTCTGATGTGTGTTTCAGTGGTCACTATGTGGGACGTGTACTACCAATCTGGGCCCAGTTTGGAGGTACCATCTAGGTCCCATGGCATCATTCTACCCGAGGAGATCTACTTCAAGGTCTGCTGGCGGAGATTGGAGTAACCTCTTCAGCTGCAAAGAGACCGGCTGGGCACCATCACCCTGTTTGTCATCTCCCCGTCGTCTTCCTTGGGAGGAGGAGGATGTACCGATTTTGCAAATCAGTACATGTTCATCTTATCTTCAAGACGCAGTAAGAACTCCAGGCCTGTCCGGATTATCATGGGAGCATACACCAAGCCTCTTCTGAGAATTCATTTCGCCTCCCTGGCGCCTGACTGTTGGTGAAATGGGTTCGCCAAGCCCTTTCTGTCAGGATTTGTACCCTTTGTGTGCCCTGTCACTTAAAGTATTATCGCTGGAGATAAATCAAGCTTTGTATCTGTGAACATTGGAAAAGTGAACATTTCCTGTCAGCTACATTCGCCTAGCCTTGTTCTAAGAACAACCTTGCGAGAACATTGTGTAACGCCTCAACTCCTGGAAGGTTTCTACGCGCTAACTGTGTGGGGTGATATTCAATGGTACCAACTCAAATCTTGGACTCTGTCCTTGTTTTGGCCCGTTGCGCCACTGGTCGCATTTGGTATTACTGGAGTAGTGTGGTGGGGGTAGACTGGAATACAGGGTTGTGGCCTGTGAATCCAGACACAGTGTGTGGAGAAGCTTGCTGACGAAAAGACTCTTAAGCAATCGCCTCCGGGGAAACTCATAGCGCAGTTTCCCCGGAGGACTGGAAGACACCAGGTGGTACTATCATAACTTAATTCTAAGGGGCAACCAAGGAAAGGTTGAATACAAACTTTGACTGCAAAATTTTGATAATATGATTTTAAGGCCATGTGTCGGTGGACCATAATGTGAACTAGATACAGACTTTGCAATTTTATTTAGTATATCAGTATGTAATTTTTTGGAATTTTATTTAGTATATTAGTATGTAATATTTTGGAAGGTTTTGTATAATTGATGATGATGATGATAATTGTTGTTTTAAGGGGCCTAACATCTAGGTTATCGGCCCCTGACTTTTGTATAATTTGGTAATACGTTTCTATGTAAGTTACTGCAGGGTGGGTTATTTATCGCCCTATTTCCCGTTAGCTGGATGGGAACCTCGTGGACTTCATTTTGGTCAGATAGGCTTCAAAGGACAGTCAGTGCTGGACTCTGAAGTTTCTCGGACGCTTTCGTTCGCTAAGGAACGCGTTTGTTGCTTTATGCAATTTGTTTGTGAAATGGCACCCGGCCTGCATTTCATGTTGTTATATTTCCTTTTATCCTTGTGGATCATATTACCCTCTGTTTAATAATTCAATTCATCGTATGATGGGGAAATGAAATTTTGCCACCTGGGCAATGACTGACTTTATTTTATTCTCTATCTTACCCGGAAGTTGATTACCTTTTAAATATTAGCCTAAGCGGTTAAGGGTTTTAGTTGTAATTTAGTTGTAATTTAATTGTATCATTCCTTGATTTTTATTATACCTTGACATTTGGATGTTTTTTTTAATTTAATGGCAGTCAGTAGGAAGATTGTTTCTGTCCCCTTCTCCATGTGTGGCAAGATTAAAATTGTCGGCCTTTCTGAGTACGTCCAGCCTTCCGTTCAACAAGCTGGTCTTGACATTAGCTTCGCCCCGCCTGATCTCTTATCCTAAATTAAATCAGGGTGTTCTTGAATACCACGAAAATAGGAACATTCACTCCTAGTTTTTTTTTTTGCTGTGAACTCAGCCGACCTAGCGAGTAATTAAATTAGGCCATTTCTGTGTGTTATAAATTATTAATTTTTGAAATGGTAATATCATGTTGATGAAATATTTTGATATGCTAATATTATTATTATTATCATCTTGGTTATTCAAAAGGGTAAGGGGGGATGAGAGCCATTACAAATGTAAAACAAAAATATTGGAATGCATCCGAAATAAATCAGAAACCCCTATTGACATCAAATTGGCAGGTGAAAACCTAAAGGAATTAGGAGACTTCTGTTACTTAGGTAGCAAAATAACCAGTGATGAACGAAGCAAAGTGGATATAAAAAGTAGTTTCGCTCGGGCAAGGAAAGCATTTCTACAGAAAAGGAATCTGTTGACATCGAATATAGATCTAGTTATTAGGAAGTCATTTTTGAAGGCCTTTGTCTGTAACGTGGCGCTGTAAGGAAGTGAAACTTGGACTATTGGTGCAGCAGAAAAGAGGAGAATTGAAGCGTTTGAAATGTGGTGTTACAGGAAAATGAGGAAGATCAGATGGGTAGATAGGGTAACAAATGAAGAGGTATTAATACGAGTGGGAGAGGAGAGATGTTTCTGGCGACTGCTAATGAAGAGAAGAGATAGGTTAGTTGGACACGTATTAAGACACCCAGGAATAGCAAGCTGAGTTTTGGAAGGAAGTGTCAAAGATACGAACTGTAGGGGTAGACCAAGGTTATAATATGTTAACAGTTTACCTCGGATGTATGATGTGGTAGCTATGTAGAGATGAAACGATTAGCTCAGGACAGAGAGACATGGAGAGCTGCATCAAACCAGTCAATAGACTGAAGACTCAAACAACATCAACAACAACAACATTGCAGCCAGGAAAATAATCCAGTGAACGATAACTATTTTGCAAATTTTCAGGAGACTTTCTGAACTTTTTATTAAAGATGGTATAACTTACTAAGAAGTTCAATGTTATTCTTTCTGCTAAGATTGGCCATCTCGCACAGTAGTGGCTAGCATTCTTGGCTGTCGCACATGAGGTTCGGGTTCGATACCTGGCTCCGCCAGGAAATTTTATTCTGGTCTGAGGGTTGGGACTGGGTACAGTCAGCCTCGTGAGGCAAAACTGAGCAGAAGAGGGTTCCATTTCCACCTCAGCCATCTTGGAAGTGGTTTTCAGTGGTTTCCCAATTCTATTCCAGGCAAATGCCTGGGTGGTAACTAACTTAAGGCCATGACCGCCTCCTTCCCAATCCTCATCTGATTTAAAAAACACACACTAATACAGCCATCACAATAACACAGTTTATCAGACAAATTCGGGACACACCCAAGTACTTGCGGATACATGACCATGTTGTCACGAAGACCCTAAACCAATCAACAACTACTTCTTACTAGATCAGTTTGTGACTCTATGAGTCAAAAAGATCAGTGTGTTCCATGTCAAAAGGAGCAAAACAGTACTATTCTGCGTTTAAATTCTACTTGGCATTGCTAAGCTCAAAATGTACTACATATTATCATAAGAAGTTTCTCCAGACTTAAGGGCAGATGACCTATCTGTTCCGCCCCTTAAAACCATTTCAATCAATTTCTCCTTACAGGGATGATTAGGTCGCCAGGTGGGACAAGTACATTTGGGAAATTTGTGGGGCTGCGATGTAAGTTTCTTGCTTGTCATGGTTTCTATACTCATATCATTAAACATGTAATATGTGTGGTTCTCTACCACTGTGTATAATATCAGGCTGGTAGCTGTAATAGGCTCTGAGATATTTAATAAACTTTAATATTTCGTATAGCTGTCATTCAGGATTTGTGACGATCAGGGAAATATCATCAAGTTATTTGAGATGGAGTCAACTTACTTGTTAGTAGCACATTTCAACATAATTCGCAGCGATTAAACGTTATTTGGGACACAAACGCAAAGGCTGCACACTACACAAATACTGGAATAAAAGTTGATCTCAAGAGCGTCTGTTTCTTATTGTCTAAAATAGGCTAAGAAACATTGAAGCTCCCGTTTGGAATGCACCAGAGAAACATATGACCATTGCCACCATCACGAACAAAACATTGATGGCAACACGTGATTTTATTTCATCAATCCAAATTAGCAGTCCATAAATTCTTGAAATTTAATACTGATGAAAATTTGGTTCAACTATAATTATTCCAAGTCACGAATTTAAGTGTCCTGATATGGGACATGTTCAACCGTATTTTGGATTCCCGTACCATAACTTTGCCTGTAACAAAATTGCAACTCGTATGTCTCATCACGCACTTCTTATTTAAGGGATACTGTACCTACAATGAGAGTTTGGTGGTCTATGGCGGGGGAGTAGCTGACTGTACGCTGTCCTTATGCAAATGTTTGGCTTCCCTTTTAATCTTGCCGGAGCTGTTTCTGCAGTAAGAAGCCTCTCTCGCCTTGGAGTGGAGGCTGGAGTGGGTGGTGGTGGTAGGGATGAGGCGGGAGGGAGGGGGAGGGAACCGAGGACTGTCCAGGTTTCTTAACTTGCTTCCCGTGATCCCAAATTAACGGGCATAAAGCAGATAGGTGTTTCAAGAGCTCTCTTTTTCCACCTTTGATTTTCTCTCGTACATCTCGCTTGATTGCAGATAACAATAGAAGAAACAATATTATGTACCCTCCAGCAATAAGTAATACTAGCGAACCCGTGCGAGAACCCTCGCATCTGTATACACCACCCGCCGGGCTTTACTGTTATGCGGGCTTTGTGTATAAACCATCCTCCGGGCTTTACTGTTATGCGGGCTTTTTGTATTAACCACCCTCCGGGCTTTACTGTTATGCGGGCTTTGTGTATAAACCACCCGCCGGGCTTCACTGTTATGCGGGCTTTGTGTATAAACCACCCTCCGGGCTTTACTGTTATGCGGGCTTTGTGTATAAACCACCCTCCGGGCTTTACTGTTATGCGGGCTTTTTGTATAAACCTCCCGCCGGGCTTTACTGTTATGTGGTCTTTGTGTATAAACCACCCGCCGGGCATTTCTGTTATGCGGGCTTTGTGTATAAACCACCCTCCGGGCTTTACCGTTATGCGGGCTTTTTGTATAAACCACCCGTCTGGCTTTTCTGTTATGCGGGCTTTGTGTGTAAACCACCCGCCGGGCTTTACTGTTATGTGGGCTTTGTGTATAAACCACCCTCCGGGCTTAACTGTTATGCGGGCTTTTTGTATAAACCACCCGTCTGGCTTTACTGTTATGCGGGCTTTGTGTATAAACCACCCGCCGGGCTTTACGGTTATGCGGGCTTTGAGTATAAACCACCCTCCGGCCTTTACTGTTATGCGGGCTTTTTGTATAAACCACCCGTCTGGCTTTACTGTTTTGCGGGCTTTTTGTATAAACCACCCGTCAGGCTTTACTGTTATGCGGGCTTTTTGAATAAACCACCCGCCTGGCTTTACTGTTATGCGGGCTTTCCGCCTGGCTTTACTGCTATGCGGGCTTTTTGTATAAACCACCCACCTGGCTTTACTGTTATGCGGGCTTTGTGTATAAACCACCCGTCTGGCTTTACTGTTATGCGGGCTTCTTTAAATATGCTTATTTGTTTAAACGCAATTTTTAGCCTACTTTTCACATTTTGCAAAAATGAGGAAAAAGTAGACTTATGAGATCGGGCAAATGTGTGTCTGTCTGTCTGTCTGTCTGGCCTTCTGTCTGTCTGTCTGGCTGTGTGTGTGTCCCCCCTATCAACTCCTAAACGGTTGCTGCAATCGGAACGAAATTTGGTAGGAGTAAAGATCTATATCTGAATATCTCACAGCCATATTTCAAAATGATGTCAGTGCTACCAACTGCTGAAAAATCGCAATTGAAATTTAAGCTCCATGTTGGATATCATGGAAGGTATGAATGGGAGCTATTTCAAAATTGGTACACGTATAGATAATAATATTGCAGTTTAATTTCCAGGAGGCCATACATGGCAGTGTTGCCAAAATGATTATAAGCCTTCTGATAGGTCCAAAATTAAATGCATATAACTTCTACACTATCAATTGGATTTCAACCAAATTTTGTATGTGCTATGTGTACATAAACAGATATGACTGAGGGTATTATTAAGATACACCAGGGCTGCCACTGTTAATAAATGCTCTCAATTTTTTATTCCAAATACCCCATATATCAGAAAGTATTCAAGCGAACAGCTCTAAACTTTGCACACGTATAGTACCTGATATTCTATATTAATTTGGAGTAACGTATATACGTCAGTGCTACCGACATGATTCTAAGCCTGGCGATAGGTTCAACTTTAAATACATGTAACTTCCATACTATCATTTGGATTTCAACCAAATTACGTATGTGCTATGTGTACCATGACAGATGCGACTATGCGTATTCTTAAGAACAACCAGGGCTGCCAACTGTTAATAAATGATGTCTATTTTTGTTACCTTAATATCAATATATCAGAAAGCATGCAAGCCAATAGCTCTAAATTTTGCACACGTATAGTACCTGGCATTCTAGATTAATTTTGAGTAACTAATATACGTCAGTGCTGCCAACATGATTGTAAGCCTGCTGATAGGTACAATTTTAAAATGCATGTAACTTCCATACTAACTAATGGATTTCATTCAAAATTGACACAACGATAGATCATTTTATTTCAGATTATTTCTGACCAATACATGTATGTCATTGTTGCCAACATGATTTTACGCGCGCTGTTAGTTCCAATGTTTAACTGCATGTAACGTCCATACTATCCATTGGATTTCAACCAAATTTTGTATTCTGTACCTTAAGAGATGGAACTAAGGATATATTCATCACCAGGACTGCCAACTGTAGTTCACTATTAGGCTACATTATGCCAGGTATACAGTATTTCTAACTAATTAGAAATTTCGATATTACCAACTTAATTTCGTCATTATTCAAGATAGATCCATATAGACTAATCATTGGCACCAATATTAAATTTTAAGAAAAGTAGGCTCTTTAGTTCGTCACGGAACTTCTTGTTAAACACATAATCGATATATTTGAAATCAGAGAGCTGCTGGTTGCATAATGGGTTGTGTGCGCCCCATGTGTACAGACTACCCGCCTGGCCCTAGTGCTATGCAGCTGTACGTGACACAGTTCTGCCAGGGGCTATCGTCATGTTTATTTGTTTAAAAGCACTTTATAAACAAATAAATATATTTCCATTGACTTTTCAAGAAATTCAAGACTTTTCCTGTACTATTGAGACGATTTGGAAGATTTAGGTACAAACCACACCTTCTAACTCCCTCTGGTTTAGGAGCTTGAGGTGTGTGAAACATACACCTTAGCGTATTATATATAAATATAGATAGTTTGGAAGAAATGCATAAATACTCTGCTAAAGAGCTCTGTTTTCATTGGATGGCATAGGAGAGTAACTTAAAGAAAATATGGAATTCAATCACTAAGGGAGAGAACGACTGGATTCAAAAGCTGAGTTGCTTTGTTCTACCTATATTTAATACTTTTCTCAAAGCATTTATATGACGTTATTTTTGTGATATAACTATCAGGCTTCCCAAATCCTCGGCAACTCTGCGCAATTAAGGGCATATCCCGAGGGAAAATATCTGGATCTGGGTAAGGACCTCCGGGGGCACAGAGATTGGAGCCACCAATCTTGATTGGAACTGGGAAATACCGTACGTTCTGTGTTTCTCTTCACGCCATTGTTGACCATCGCGACACGAATACTGCGTTTCCTGCAGCATGTAGAAGCGAGACAAATGAACTTCAGCAAGTCATAAAGAAGGATACTTCCCATTATTGTCCGAATGTGTGGTCCATTCTCTCTCGTTTGACTTGGGAAAGCCAATCGTTTCAGGCATGACAGTAATAACAACATCAAAAGCGAAGATAAAGTTGTATTCAGTACAGGACCATAAGTTCCCTCATTATAGGGTATGAGGTCTGAGAGGGGCAGATGACCTCACTGTTCCGCCCCTTAAAACAACAACCCTCATCATCATCGTGGTCTGCTCTCTCACTTTCAGACGCATGGTAAAGCAAAGCACAATTCTCAGTTCAGGGGCGAAAAGCGGCGAAGCTTGAATGCCGGTATTTCCTAAGCTAACAAGACATTTGAGTACATCAAACCCCGTGACGAAGCCATGCGTGTTAACTCGCTCACCACCACTGCGTTGGAGAGCTGCATGAAGTCCGGGGACTGGCAGTTTCAATCCCGGTGATGACAGCGGCAGATTTTCACGGTTATTTCCACAGTCACTCAAGCCAAATGCTAAGATACTCGTAGTACCTCATTTTAAAGCTTGGGGCACTATTCCATTCCCGAAGTGTATAATTACAGTTACAGTCACTATAGAAACGCAGTTTATGAGACACATTAAAACCAAACCCGCAAGTATGACCAAGCTGTCACAAGCCCCTAAAACAATTGAACAACAGTCATTAACAGTGCTTCAATGTTTTTTGTAGTCTCTCACACCTCTACGGGACTCCTTGACGGTCACTCTAACAATCGTGCAGTTGGCAGCAATGCTGCTCATTCATATTTAGACAGATGTTACCCGCTGACATTCCCTGAATAAGGGACCTTAGTTTTGAAATTTCCTGTATCTACAACACTATGCAAATATAATCGTCTGTCTCAATTGGTTGTCAATTCTTCAGGGACTGGTATGATAACATCCACAGTGTGTTCAACGTAAGCCACGGATGGAAGAATTACACAGGACCAATGGGCGTATTTGCAGTGACCTTGAGGAGACATGTGATTTCATTTTGAACTATGAGGGTATTTGTTGCTAATTCAGTTTAAGGGATGGGGTTATGTTGGTTAGTAGCCTCGTGTGCGTGGGTGTGTGTTCAATTTGACCCATAAGCTGTGTTTCTGAGGTGATTAGTGGTCATTAAAGCCAGGGAACGAGGCAGGTGCTATAAGCTACCACACTGTCATTTACCTGGTGGACGTGTAGAAAATTCTGGGAACAAAACCCACAGTCAAGATAACCACTGACAACGCCAGGATTCGAGCCAGCTATCTAGAACAGCTCTTTGAAAAGAATGGTTGTGACACTGAGCTGCATTCGTGCATAGGGGTACAGTTGGGCGGTGAACCCAAAACCAATAGATATGTAATTCCAAATTCGCTCCTTTTCGCATTTCTTAAGACAGACACAATAACACGGATTGTTGTCACATACCAAGGGTCTGATGACTCTTGTGTCCATTGTTCAGAAATTGAACAAGATTCTGTTATCAGGAAACAGGTTCAGAATAAAGGTTTAATTTTAGGCAATTTTTTGATGACGTGACGTGTTGCAATATTAATCAAATAAGGTTCATATAACATAGTTTAATATTGGCTCTCCTGAATTCTTTCAGTTGCATCTACCGTTCATAGTATTTAGGTTGTAATATCGTTCAGTGCGGCAGCCAGAAAGGGACAGAAGATCGTTCGATAGTTACAACAATAAAACTGTAAGCCTCATTATCTCTCCATGTGTGGGCAGCACAGTGTAATCCAGCATTGTCCGCAGGGAAATCAGCCCATCTTCCAGCCATTACTACCACCTCCCCCCTCCCCCTCCCCCTCCCCCCACCATGCAATTCCAGGTACTGCACGCATTTCATTGCTGATTCAGCTCGCTACACTCAGAATAGATGGGATTTGAACACCAGGTCTCTGGCCTGGAGCGAAGTATTACTACGGGTTGATGCACATAAACCAAGCACTAAAGCCCGACTACAAGTTTTACTATGTAATCTACTGCTGTATATTCAACATGTAACAGCGCAGTATGTTTTCAACGCTGGCATAAACACTGCCACATCTGGAAGGAAAAATTGATTTTGAGTTCTAACAGCTGAGAGCAGTGCACACTTTACATGTTGGGCAACTACCCAAATTGTCACTTCATATTTTCTCCCTCGATGGCAATACAATGAACTTTTGAAGTTAGTGACCCCAGGCAGATTTTTACTTCTAATCAGGCACATTGGATTCTTTTAATAACGCACTTTCAGAGAATGTACTTAAACAAATGTGTACGAGATCCTGGAAGTAAGATAGATTCGCCTTAATACTCAGGACAGTCACTTAGTTATATCAATTCTGGGCTCCTTGGAGCTTCAGAGTCATATACAGTGGAACGTGGCTAATTCGAACATCTATAATTCAAATTCTTCTTTAATTCGAATTTTTCTCTTGGTCCCTAGCATTTTATATACAATCAATGCTAAAAGATCGTGGTTAATTCGAATTATATTTTGGATAATTCGATTTTTTTTACTGGTTCCTTGAGTTTCGAATTATCCAAGTTCCGCTGTTTTTAGAGTGTTGCATTTGTTTACCTTTAGATACCGTAGATGGATGTGGAATGCGATATTCTACGTACTACTGGAAAGTTATATCGACTTTTTGTAACTTTTGGTAATCCTCAAAGATTACCATTACCAAGATAAAAGAACATAAAATTATTTTTTGTAGTGCATGCCAAAACCTGTTGATTAGTCTATTATTGTTACAGTGCATTGCAGTGTGTTATACACGTGCATATACACCGTTACTCTCGTGATTCACAACACCTAACGTGCGACGAGATTCAACCGAATAATTATAATTCACCTAACTATATTACAATAGTGAATTTACATTAGCCGTTAGCTACACGCATGTCTTTCACCAACAATCGTACACGCTAGCGGCATTCAGTGCCGCAATAGATTTTTAGCCTACTTTTCACATTTTGCAAAAATGAGGAAAAAGTAGACTTATGAGATCGGGCAAATGTGTGTTTGTCTGTCTGTCTGTCCTCCTGTCTGTCTGTCTGTCTGGCTGTGTGTGTGTCCCCCCTATCAACTCCTAAACGGCTGCAGCAAACGAAACAAAATTTGGTAAGAGTAAAGACCTATACCTGAATATCTCACGACCATATTTGAAAATGATGTCAGTGCTACCAACTGCTGAACAATCGTATTTGAAATTTTAGCTCCATGTAGGATATCTTGGAAGGTATGAATCGGAGCTATTTCAAAATTGGCACACGAATAGATAATAATGTTGCAGTTTAATTTCCAGGAGGTCATACATGGCAGTGTTGCCAAAATGATTATAATCCTGCTGATAGGTCCAAATTTTAAATGCATATAACTTCTACACTATCAATTGGATTTCAACCAAATTTCGTATGTGCTATGTGTACATAGACAAATATGACTGAGCATATTCTTAAGAGCCACCAGGGCTGCCAACTGTTGATAAATGCTCTCAATTTGTTTTAATCCAAATAACCATATATCAGAAAGTATGCAAGCCGACAGTTTTATACTATGCACACGTATAGTGCCTGACATTCTATATTAATTTGGAGTAACTTATATACGTCAGTGCTACCAACATGATTCTAAGCCTACTGATAGGTCCAATTATAAAATACATGTAATTTCTATACTAACTAATGGATTTCATTCAAAATTGGCACAACAATAGATCATATTATTTCAGATTATTTCTGACCAATACATGCATGGCATTGTTGCCAACATGATTTTACGCACGCTGTTAGATCCAATGTTTAATTGCATGTAACGTCCATGCTATCCATTGGACGTCAACCAAATTTTGTATTCTGTACCCTAAGAAATGGATCTAAGAATATATTCAGTCACCAGGGCTGAAAACTGTAGTGCTTTATTAGGCTACATTATGCCAGGTATACAGTATTTCGAACTAATTAGAAATTTCGATATTACCAACTTAATTTCGTCATTAATCATTGGCATGAATCTTAAATTTTATGAAAAGTAGGCTTTTTAGTTCGTCACGGAACTTCTTGATTCATTCTTTTTCGTAATTTAGTGACTTGCTAAACGGCTAAAATTGATTCAGTATGGAGAATTATACAATGAGAATACATTGAAAAAATCTTATCAATATGTATGAAATTCCTATTATTAAAATATATTATTGGGGGGATGGGATAAGGACATATTTACTATTCATAATCAATGTAATTAAAAATTCTTATAAACATTTATTGGATAACGAAGAAAAAATAATAATTTTTACACACAAAAGATATATTGAGAATTATTGGATTGAGATTGCCCTTTTTCAGGCTCATATTACAAGACTTTGTAACTGATGCTCAACAAGCTCAAGAAATACACTAGAGTAAAAGAAAAACTGATTGTCAGAATCATGTAGGCCTACACACTTCAATTCTTGGCTTGGAAAAGGACACTTTCTGCTAATTTACAGTACGAAATAATATAGAGTGCCTAAATACACAAAATAACTCTGCACTAGGACTTAAAAATCGAATAGATCCTCTTCATCCAGTGACCCTTTTTGCTCTTCAAGTACTTGAAGCAACCTCTCAATCTCCTGTTGTTGACAAGCATGTAGAGACCTATAAACAGAAGGCAAGCGTGCAGACTATGTGCTGACATCGATAATAATGATAGACCCATAGAAAGAAACAACAAAGGTTAAATAAGTTAAATATTTACATTATTTCACAACGCCGATTCCAGCCAGTTGTTACACGCTGGCGGTACGGAATGCCGCATTCGCGCACCTCGCACTTTGACAACCTGTCTCAGGCTGACTGGGACCCAGACAGGATCCGAACCTACCCCTTCCCCTGCAGCACATGTCGAACAATGGATATAGCGGGCGATCTCACAGAACTCGTAAGTGTTTACCACGTCAAACAAAATTTTGCAAAGAAGCGGCATTCAGTTCCGCTTAGCGTGTAACTAAGGGTTAATGAAAAGTTATATTTGAACACAGTCATAACAAGAAGTTCCGTGACGAACTAAAGAGCCTACTTTTCTTAATATATAAGATTCATGCCAATGTTATGGATCTATCTAGAATAATGACGAAATTAAGTTGGTAATATCGAAATTTCTAATTAGTTCGAAATACTGTATACCTGGCATAATGTAGCCTAATAGAGAACTACAGTTGGCAGCACTGGTGACTGAATATATTCTTAGTTCCATCTGTTAAGGTGCAGAATACAAAATTTGGTTGAAGTCCAATGGATAGCATGGACGTTACATGCAGTTAAACATTGGATCTAACAGCGCGCGTAAAATCATGTTGGCAACAATGACATACATGTATTGGTCAGAAATAATCTGAAATTATATGATGTATTGTTGTGTAAATTTTGAATGAAATCCATTAGTTAGTATAGAAATTACATGTATTTTATAATTGGACCTATCAGTAGGCTTAGAATCATGTTGGCAGCACTGACGTAGGCCTATATTAGTTACTCCAAATTAATCTAGAATGCCAGGTACTATACGTGTGCAAAGTTTAGAGCTATTGTCTTGCATACTTTCTGATATATTGATACTAGGGTAACAAAAATAAAGACAGTATTTATTAAGAGTTGGCAGCTCTGGTTACTCTTAAGAATTGGCATAGTCATATCTGTTATGCTACATATAGCACACACGAAATTTGGTTGAAATCCAAATGATAGTATAGAAGTTACATGTATTTAAAGTTGGACTTCTCAGCAGGCTTAGAATCATGTTGGTAGCACTGACCTATATAAGTTACTCAAAATTAATATAGAATGTTAGGTACTATATGCGTGCTTAGTTTAAAGCTGTCGGCTTGCATACTTTCTGATATATGGGTATTTGGATTTAAAAAATTCAGAGCATTTATTAACAGTTGGCAGCCCTGGTGGCTCTTAAGAATACGCTCAGTCATATCTGTTTATGTACACATAACTCATACGAAATTTGGTTGAAATCCAATTGATAGTGTAGATGTTGTATGCATTTAAAATTTGGACCTATCAGCAGGCTTATAATCATTTTGGCAACACTGCCATATATGGCCTCCTGGAAATTAAACTGCAATATTATTATCTATACGTGTGCCAATTTTGAAATAGCTCCCATTCATACCTTCCAAGATATCCAACATGGAGCTCAAATTTCAATTGCGATTTTTCAGCAATTGGTAGCACTGACATCATTTTCAAATACGGCCGTGAGATATTCAGGTATAGATCTTTACTCCTACCAAATTTTGTTTCGATTGCTGCAGCCGTTTAGGAGTTGATAGGGACACACACACACACAGCCAGACAGACAGACAGACAGACAGAAGGACAGACAGACAGACAGACAGACAGACAGAGAGACACACATTTGCCCGATGTCAGAAGTCTACTTTTTCCTCATTTTTTGCAAAATGTGAAAAGTAGGCTAAAAATGTGATGATGGCCACTTGAGGGTCAAAACGCGTAATCTTGTATACCTGTAATGTTTTCTAACAGTGTATTTACTAGGTATATGTTTGTATCTTGCACGCCGTCCATGCATTGGGCCCAATCGTGTTGACCGACTGAAAAGCTACAAAAAGTCAATTTGTATAGGCAACACTGAGAAGTAATGGTTTCAAATCTCTACATGGAAATGTATATTTCCTCGCTACGACTGCAAAATTCACTACGTCACAAAGATAATTCCCATAACGCTAGTGACGTCTTTGAGGTGCCATGTCTGTGGATATAAAGCTCATTCGAATAATTCCCTTTGGGTTATTTTTCTCCACATATCGACGGCGTCAATGCAGTATCTCGGATCTGACAATGTTCTTCGTTTCCATTATGCTCCTTGTGATTGGTGACGCCTCCCAGCCGGATGTGCATGTGCCGTCCAACAGGATAATTCACGTTAGGTTCATTTTCCTGTGTAGGGGCTGAAAGAAATTTGAGTTTGAAATTCACAGTATTGTAGAAACGTACAGGCTATTTACGTGTAGTTACGCAATTAACTTAGTGTGACTTATTCCCACATACAGTGGGTGGCGTGACCATTCACAAGGAAAACATTGCAAAAGAAGAGCATTGCCGGATACGCGGTATTGCATTGATACCATCGATATGATCATAGGAAAATGAACCTTACGAGATTGTTATGCGGGGTTATATACCCACATATGGCTTTTAAGGTAAAGTATAGAAGAGAACATCACTTGTCACATAGCGGATTGTTGCTGTCGCTTACAAGTCATTAAGCTTAGTTGCATTGTCAGCAAGGCAAAAGAGCAGGCTGCAGGCTAAGTGTTTGGGCTCTGGATATTCTAGTTACGCCTGCTACTGGCTTTAGTCCAATGCGTAAAGATTGATGATCTATAATCAGTGCAGTGCCCCGTATTCAATTGCATGATTAAACATGCCTGGATGCAAGTTACATTTGCAGGTGATTGTGATGCCTGACAACGCTACCTAGTACTAGGAATGTGTGCTGCGCTCAACCCACTACTGCAAAAATACATCCTTCATCCAGTGAGCTTATGGTCATTTACATTTGTGCTTACCAGGTTTTTACATCGCGGCCCACAAACATGGTTGGATATTCTGATTGCTAAAGTAAGGAGAATAATCATTATTTATAACTATGTTGCCTGCCGTATTAATTTATACCCATTATTACCTAGGGGCCCTAACATGCATATAAACCACTATGGGCTTTGAAATTAGGTTCACTACGCATTGCTCATAGCTGAATTGTCCGTTGTATTTGTGTTTATGCCAAGATCAGTCAGGCACTTCGCAAATGATCCTTGTGTATCCACCGGTAAATTAGCCGTGCGTTTCCCAAACTCTTTCAGTGCATAGGGGGATTAGTGTTCCTTTCACCAAACTCTGACTCAATATGTGGATTAGCCGTCCATTTGCCTAGCTCTCCGAAACAATGTATTGATTAATCATCCGTATCCTGAACTCTAGTAGTCAATGCATTGATTAATCGTCCATTTTCTAAACTCTCTAAGTTTGTATGTGGATAAGTTGTCTATTTTCCAAACTCTTGACAAGTGAGTCAATGTGTGGTTTAGTCGTCCATTCCCCAAACTCTCTGAGTCAATGTGTCGTTTAGTCGTCCATTCCCCAAACTCTCTGAGTCAATGTGTGGTTTAGTCGTCCATTCCCCAAACTCTCTGTGTCAATGTGTGGTTTAGTCGTCCATTCCCCAAACTCTCTGAGTCAATGTGTCGTTTAGTCGTCCATTTGTCAAACTCTCTGAGTCAATGTGTGGTTTAGTGGTCCATTCCCCAAACTCTCTGAGTCAATGTGTGGTTTAGTCGTCCATTTACCAAACTCTCTGAGTCAATGTGCGGTTTAGTCGTCCATTCCCCAAACTCTCTGAGTCAATGTGTGGTTTAGGCGTCCATTTCGATAACTCTCTAACTCAATGTGTGGTTTATTTGTCCATTCCCCAAACTCTCTGTGTCAATGTGTGGTTTAGTCGTTCATTTCCCTAACTTTTTGAGGCAATGTGTGGATTAGTCGTAGCCCTCATATTCCAAATACTTTGAGTCATTATGTGGGTTAGTCGTCCATTCCCTAAACACTCCGTGTCAATATGTGGATTGATTTCTTAATCCTCAAACGTTTGAATTCGATATGTGGATTAGTCGTTCATTTCACAAATTCTTTGAATCTGAAACGTTTTGACTCAACATGTGGATTAGTCAACTATGATGATAGTTTTACTTGGTATTTCCTCTTGTTCTAAACATTAAGCCAATTGTCTCTTTATAAGTAGAGGAAACGCTTTTGGAGGCAATCGAAAGCACAATGTCAAGGAATTAGCGTATTTCATTAAAGCATGAGAAGGTTTGGAACTAAGAAATTAATACTACGTATTTTCTTCCCAAGTACAATGTAACCATTAATAGGTATCAGTTGGAGGTGTTAGGTTTGTTTCTGCAACATAATGTCAAATTATTTTGTAAAATAAATACATTGTTAGTAAGGCAGAATACGAGGTTTCTATTTTTGCTAGTAATTACATAATTAAATTACATCTCTTTCTGTTCTCCAATTACTGTGTGATACAAAACAAATTACACCCACGACCCATGTGTAAACCTCCTGATTGAGTCTAGAAATTTAGGGAATAATCCTCAATTTGTGTGAAAGAGGGGCAGATCGATATTTATTCTATAACCACGAGGAATTGTCAAAATTTAAAATCCATTTCAGTGATATGTCACTTTATAATTGGCCAATAATTAAGGTACGCTGTTGATCAATGGCAGTCTATTTACTTTAAAGTGATTATTCAGCATGGGGAAACTCTAGGAGACATAGAGGATATGCACTCCGTCATATTTTCAGGAATTTAGTACTTAATATCTGACTGTGTCGTTTATGTCAGTTTCTGTAGGGCGCGTGTTTCATTTCACATTGACTGGCTGCGTTGCTTAGCGGTAACGATCTCGTGTCCTGAGCCTAAGGTTGCAGGATCTAATCCTGGCGTACCCCGCCCATTCATTGCACACAATTGTGTTGACCGACTGAAAAGCTACAACAAGTCAATTTGTATTGCCAACACTGAAAAATGTCTTCAAATATCTACACTAAATATAATGAAGAGGCCGTGATTGACGAAAATTGGTAAAGAACCTGCAGAGTTTGTTTATTCAGTACTTCTTGGCAACGATTGTCGTGAGTGCATCCCAGTTTCTATATACACCCTCCCTGACCTGCCAACCAATGGGAACTTCACAGCGGTATCTTGCGCTGGTTATTGTTTCCAGTTAATTTACTTTGTCGCCAGGTACGGTTTTTAAATTATATGTCAGTGGCAATATTGTTCTATTTTTCTAACTGAAAGTGGACATTTCATTTTTGTATCACAATTTGATAGAAATTACATTTTGACCATTTATAATATTTGATGTAAGCCTAAGAGCCTTTCGCACTAAACACCAGTGCTATGTTTCAGAGAGTAGGTGATAACTCAAGTTTTGGATTTGAATACTGAGCATTTCCAGACTGTTCGTGATGCAGCGTTCTTAACCACCTAAAAACCAGCACATGCTGCAATGTCAATTGTTACATTCGTTGATAAATCCTTCATAATATGCTTGAGAGTTATTCATGATAATCCAACTAGACCCTTCGAATCACACATCAGCCTATGTAAAATTATTTGTACGAAGTCATGTTCCACTTCTTATGTTCAACAATGAAGTAGTAAAATATGGGAAAGCAAACCAGGGACTGAGTTTAACAAACCAATTCCTAACATCCTCATCTCCATTTAATACCAAGAAAGATATTGATGCAAACTCCAGGCTAACCTGCCCGACATCTAGACAATATTATTACATAGCTAATACCCTGGCTACTATCTGAATCCTAGAGCATAGTGATGAGTGATAGTTAACTGAAGAGTAACATAGGCCATCAAATGTACACACAGAAATACACTTGGGCGGGATGTTATGAACATGATGATGTTCAATGAGGCCGAAGGGCAACAATCAATGACAAGGCATGGTGTGGAACTGAACGTTGTGTCTGCCGCTGATTTGAGTCAGGCCTCAGGCAATGACATCATGGGAAGGGCTTGACTGGAGTAGGCAAGGGGTGTCGTAGCTGTAATGAGGGTGTTCGCCGAGCATCGTATTCCTTAATGGTATTGTTTGCCGTTATGATACATTTATCGTTCAGAACTCTTAGCATAAAAGGGTGAGATCATTATGTAGGTATCTTATGTCTGCCATGAAAATAACTCATGTCACTATTGGCCTCAGGAAAGGTGGATTCCACTGTCTTCATCTGTAAATCCATCTCATGTTTCAACCATTAAATCAGCTGAAGATATTTCGTCTAATTTGCTCTGCTGAGCCATAACGCCGTGTTACGGCTGTGAGTTTGTTTCATCGGTCGCCGCATGAGTCACAACTGCCCCAGGGCTGGGCTGTGCTCTTCCTCAGTGTATTGCGTGCGCCTTATGCAACAGGACTACTAGGACAAAGGGATGGTCCAGAATATTCGTGACCCAGCCAGCGATGGAAACCTCGAGAAGCCGTGAACCTTGGATGGGTCTAGAAGCAATTATTGAGTCACCTGCCTGCTATATAAGAGCGACCTGTCAAGCAGTGTGTGTGTTTTTTTTTTCGAGCTAGTGCGAGCGTTTATCCTGAGCGACAGAAGTGTGGTGACTTGCGAAACCCCTAGTGAAGCCGATTCTCTTGACAGCGAGGGAGTGAGAAGCATACAGGGGACTGCCTGTGTTTTGAGCGAGTGTGAGTGCCGTGCGAGTTACGAAATCCAGTGACATTGTTTCCCCAGCTTGTGGACAGCGAAGCAGCGTGTAGCAGGTTATCGTATGTAACTGTAGTTTGTGTACATAAGGAAGAGGTGCAGGTATTCCACGGGTCTCATTAGTGGAGAATTAGCTGCATGACTAAGTGAAAGGGGCAAGAGCGCTCAAGGAAGAGACTTGAGGAAAATGGAGTAAGGTTCTAATTGCTTGTATTTGCTGTTGGCCGCAATAAAGTTAATTATTTCTTTAAAGGAACAATCTGTGTTGTGCTTCAACCCACCGTAATCCAGTCAACAAAATTGCCACTAGGGGGGTGGCACGTAACAACTGGTGTCAGAAGCCCGATTACGAACTCAAATACAAGCACAACACCTGACGGTCCTGGTTTCAAAACCCGAGCAGGTCATTTTTTTAAAAATTTCCCTGTGAGTGCATGCCCTTTACAACACAAACAACCAAAATGGAAGCGCAATTGGCAGCATTGCTAGAAAAGTTAAGTGGCATGGAAGCCAAATTCGAAGACGGCCAGAAGAATTTAACCAAGGACCTAACTGCCAAATTAGAAGACGGCCAGAAAAAGATGGAAGACGGTCAAAATAAGTTAGCGGAGGACCTGAAGAAGATGGAAGACGGCCAGAAGAACTTAGCCAAGGACCTGAAGGATGGCCAGAAGAAGATGGAAGACGGCCAGACTAAGCTAGCACAAGACCTGAAGAAATTAGAACAGGGCCTACGTGAGGAAGTCACGGCAGTGGAAAAGAAGTTCGACGCCTTACAAGTGGAAGTTGCCGAGCTGCGCCGACGCCCACTGATGGGGGTGGAGGAGAAATTCGACGCCTTACAAGTGGAAGTTGCCGAGCTGCGCCGACGCCCGCTGATGGGGGTGGAGGAGAAATTCAACGCCTTACAAGAGGAAGTTGCCGAACTGCGCCAACGCCCACTGATGGGGGTGGAAGAGAAATTCAACGCTTTACAAAAGGAAATTGCTGAGCTGCACCAACGCCCACCGACGGGGATTGAAGCGAGATTCAACGCTCTTCAAGAGGAAGTTGCCGAGCTGCGCCGACGCCTGCCCACAGGTACACCGGGAACGTCAGGAACGGGACAGAACAGAGTGACGCCCCCAACCTTCGACGCAAAGGTCCCGTGGAGCACATACATACATCAGTTCGAGGCGGCCTGTTCCATAAATAACTGGAACAACACAGAAAAGGCTACAGCTCTCATTGTAGCGCTGAGAGGTTACGCCCTTAACGTCCTTCAGGCCATGCCGACTGGATCCCAGGACTACGCTTCACTAATCGCCCATATGGAGTCCCGATATGGAGATAGCCATCTCCAGCAGGCCTACCAGATGCAGCTCCGGACCAGGATACAAAAGAACGCGGAAACCCTGCAGCAGTTCGAGATGGACATCGCACGCCTCGTAAGGCTCGCCTACCCAACAGCGCCGGCCGAATTTCTGGAACAGATTGCGACGCAGACCTTCACCGACGGGCTACGGGACTCGGACACTCAACAGGTGCTGCGACTCGCGCGCAATAAGACCCTGGCAGATGCGCTGAGCCACGCACTTGAGTTCGAGACGGCAAAACAGGCATCTAGAATGCACGCGCGTGTGCGTCAAGTGGACGTCGACGAACCAGCAAAAACCAACGAGACCAAGCCCCTGGCCGACGAATTGATGGAGGCGCTAAGCCGTTTCTTCGAAAGTCGTGGCGCCACCAGCAACGACACCGCTGGAAGACAACCGGAGAGGCGGCCCGGAAGAGGACTACCGACCTGCTGGACCTGCGGTAAGAAAGGCCACCTGAGCAAGGACTGCTGTGATCGCCGCGGCCGAGGGTATCCGACGTGAAATCAGTCGTCTGAAAACCACGCGGCCCAGGGAAACGAGTATTAGCCAGCCTTGGGGGGCAAAGGTTGGCTTGTGACAGTCGTCAAACCCCGGCAGTCCAAGTTCGTTTGACGAAGTTACGGAGGGACAATAGCAGCCTGATGGTCGACGGAGTCGTCAACGGAGTGAGCTGGCCCATGCTGATCGACACAGGAGCGTCGAGGACCATCGTCAATCCAACCGTGATCCCGAAGTGGAGAGTGCAACCCACACAAAGGAACCTCCTGCTAATAACCGCGACCGGAGAGACCGCACCGGTACATGGCGAAGCATCACTGGATTTCGTCATTGGTCGACGGGCGGTGAAGCATCCAGTGCTTGTGGCTGACGTATCAAACGAAGTGATCATCGGACTGGACTTCCTGGACCAGTACAACATCATCTTGGATCTGAGTACCAACACTCTGCACTTCGGAAGTGAGGAACTTGCTTTGCAACCAGCACACGAGGCCGTCGCCGCACGACGAGTAAGGCTGAGAGAGGACGTCGTCGTCCCGCCAGGACGGAAGTCAACGCTGCCGTAATTGTCGACGGAACAGCTGAGGGAGTGGCAGCTCTCATCGAGCCAAAATATAAGGACATCCAGACAAAAGGATTGCTAGTTGCCAAGACTCTCATCAACACGACGTCTCGGCCGTACGTCCGCCTGTCCAGCCTGAACGACTACGATATTACGTTTCACCGGGACACCAACCTAGGAGTCTGCGAGCCCGTTACCTGGATTGCCCGCATCACAGACACGACGGACGGACACCTGCAGACGGACAACCAAAGAAGACGCGCCCAGCCAGAAGAACTACAGAAGCTGTATTCAAGGATACCAGGACCATTTAGACGAGGAACAATCACGCCAACTTCGGGACCTGATACACGAATTCCAGGATGTCTTCTCCGTGGGGAGCAAAGACCTCGGCAGGACAAGCTTGGTCCAGCACAGAATCGACGTTGGGGACAGCGCACCGATTAGGGCCCCATTCCAACGTATCCCGCTCGCCAAGCAAGCCGAAGTCGACCGGATGGTAGAAGAGATGAAGGAGCAAGGAGTGATCGAGCCATCACATAGTCCTTGGAGTTCTCCAGTCGTGCTAGTGAAGAAGAAGGACGGTTCCACCAGGTTCTGCGTAGATTACAGGCGGGTGAATTACGTCACGAAGAAGTACAGCTACCCTCTACCCCGGATCGACGATACCCTGGACACCATATCAGGGTCAAGATGGTTCTTGACCTTGGATTTGATGAGTGGCTACTGGCAGGGGGAGCTCCACCCTTAGGACCGCGAGAAAACTGCGTTCTCTGTGGGCAGAGGGCTCTGGCAGTTCACCGTCATGCCATTCGGTCTGTTAAACGCCCCTGCGACCTTCGAAAGGCTAATGGAATCCATTCTGAAGAGACTACACTGGATGACCTGCCTGGTCTACCTAGACGACGTCATCGTTCTGGGAAGAAGCTTCGAGGAGCACTACAGCAACCAGAAGGAGATCTTGATGAAGCTACGGGCTGCCCAGCTGAAGTCGAGCCCCAAGAAGTGTCAGCTCTTCCAGAAGCAGGTCCAGTACCTTGGGCATATCGTCTCCGAGGAAGGGGTGCGCACCGACCCAGAGAAGACCCAAGCTGTGAGGGAGTGGCCAGTTCCGAAGGACAAGACTCAACTACGAAGCTTCCTGGGACTCTGCACTTATTACCGTCGCTTCGTGAGAGGATTCGCCGACATCGCCAAACCACTGCATCGATTGACTGAGAAGGACCAACTCTTCATGTGGAAAGCAAAATGCCACAGTGCCTTCGAACAACTCAAGCAGCCTCTGGGCACCACACCTATTCTGGCCTATCCCAGACCTGGAACAAGGTTCATCGTCGATACCGATGCCAGCGACTTTGGTATAGGGGGAATCCTGTCACAAATAGTGGACGGCGAGGAGAGAGTAGTGGCCTACTTCAGCAAAGCCTTGTCAAAGCCAGAGAGCAATTACTGCGTCACCAGTAAGGAGCTGCTCGCCATTGTGAAGACCATTGAACACTTCAACAAATACCTGTACGGGCCAGAATTTCTTATCAGGACCGACCATGCATCCCTGCGGTGGCTCTTGAACTTTAAGCATCCCGAGGGTCAAGTCGCGCGGCGGTTAGAGAGGCTTCAACAGTACAACTTTGAGATCCAGCACAGGAAAGGCCAACTGCATTCTAACGCCGACGCCCTGTCACGAAGACCGTGCCCCGAAGACTGCACCTTCTGTGCCCGAAGGGAGGAGAGCACCGGGATACAGTGCCGACGGACTACTGTGGAACTTCAAGGGAACTGGAGCCGCGAATCTTTTACGCGGGCACAAGCAGAAGATGATGACCTGGGACTGATAGCCGAATGGAAGAGGGCATGTGTCCCCAGAACCGGGTGGAACATTGTGAGTGACTGCAGCCCAAAATTTAAGTCCTACTGGGCGCAGTGGGACTCGCTGATTGTAAGGGATGGCCTCATCTGCCGCGCCTGGGAGAGCACCGACGGGAAGACATCTCGGGAACAAGTCGTCGTTCCAAAGGCTATGACGGAGGAAGTCCTGAAGGAAGTCCATGGAGGATCATCTGGTGGACACCTAGGGATAAAGAAAACCCTGGAGAAGCTGAGAGAGCGGTTCTACTGGATCGGATGCCGAACTGACGTGGAGAACCACTGCGCGAGGAGCCACTATTGCGCAGCCAGCAAGGGCCCAGGGCGAAGACGACGGGGTCCACTTAAGACCTACAACGTGGGCGGCCCCATGGAGAGAGTGGCCATCGATGTTGCTGGGCCATTCCCGTTAAGCGAGGCAGGGAACCGCTGCATATTGGTCGTCAGCGACTACTTTACCAAATGGCCGGAGGCGTATGCGCTCCCTAACCAAGAAGCCGCGACGATCGCAGAGACCCTGGTGAAGGAATTCGTCAGTCGGTACGGAGTACCCCTCGAGCTGCACTCCGACCAAGGGAGGAACTTCGAGTCGCAGGTGTTCCAGAACCTATGCCAGCTGCTGGGTATCCGGAAGGCAAGGACAACGCCACTACACCCTCAGTCCGACGGGATGGTAGAGCGATTCAATCGCACCATCGAGAACCATCTCCGAATAGTCGTCAGCGAGCACCAGAGGGATTGGGACAAACATCTTCCACTATTTCTCCTGGCCTACCGCGCCGCCGTGCATGAAGCCACCGGGTGCACACCAGCCCGGGCCATGTTTGGGAGGGAGCTCCGTCTACCTGTCGATCTTGCCTTCGGCCGATCTGGGAATGATCCGGTCCCGGTAAGCCAGTATTGTCAAGAACTGGTCGACCAACTGGAGGACGTGCACGCGTTCGCGAGGAGGAAACTGCGGATCGAGACCGACCGAAAGAAGACCCGATACGACCAACAGACGGATGCCGGCGGATTCCACGAGGACGACCTGCTCTGGCTCTTCAACCCATTACGGAAGAAAGGCCTGTCACCCAAACTGCAGAAGCACTGGGAGGGCCCGTACCGAGTCGTGAAACGGATCAACGATGTCGTCTACAGGATCCAGCGGAGCCCGAGGGCGAAGATGAAGATCGTGCATCGAGATCGCCTGGCAGCCTACGGAGGGACACAGACGGACCAATGATTGATCGGGACGATCAGCCTTTTAGGAAGGGGGTGGTGTTACGGCTGTGAGTTTGTTTCATCGCTCGCCGCATGAGTCACAACTGCCCCAGGGCTGGGCTGTGCTCTGCCTCAGTGTATTGCGTGCGCCTTATGCAACAGGACTACTAGGACAAAGGGATGATCCAGAATATTCGTGACCCAGCCAGCGATGAAAACCTCGAGAAGCCGTGAACCCTGGATGGGTCTAGAAGCATTTATTGAGTCACCGGCCTGCTATATAAGAGCGACCTGTCAAGCAGTGTGTGTGTGTTTTTTCGAGCTAGTGCGAGCATTTATCCTGAGCGACAGAACTGTGGTGACTTGCGAAACCCCTAGTGAAGCCGATTCTCTTGACAGCGAGGGAGTGAGAAGCATACAGGGGACTGCCTGTGTTTTGAGCGAGTGTGAGTGCCGTGCGAGTTACGAAATCCAGTGACATTGTTTCCCCAGCTTGTGGACAGCGAAGCAGCGTGTAGCAGGTTATCGTAAGTAACAGTAGTTTGTGTACATAAGGAAGAGGTGCAGGTATTCCACGGGTCTCATTAGTGGAGAATTAGCTGCATGACTAAGTGAAAGGGGTAAGAGCGCTCAAGGAAGAGACTTGAGGAAACTGGAGTAAGGTTATAATTGCTTGTATTTGCTGTTGAGTGGTGTAACTTTCTGGCCGCAATAAAGTAAATTATTTCTTTAAAGGAACAATCTGTGTTATGCTTCATCCCACCGTAATCCAGTTAACAAAAGTGCCACGAGGGGTGTGCCACGTAACAGCCGTATCTCCAAGGTCAGGTTCGTGAAAAAGAGAGTTTTGGTCAAACAATATTTGATAATAAATAATAGATAATTTTCTTTAAATCTCTCCGATAATGATCAGCAGGCCTAATTATAATTCGTTTCAGTTCATTCCTGCGATATTTTATTTTTGCGTCATCATTTTTGTCTAGGAATGTCGTACTCAACAGTTTGCTTTATTTTGTGGAACGAATCTGTGTGATTGTGGTGTTAGTGGTAGCTGCCCGTTTGGGTTTAACCAAGGTAAGAGTTATCTTCCCCATCTAAAAGTCAAAGTCCTAATGCGATTGAGTAACGTTAATGTCCTGAGCAATGATAGAATACATAGTTAGTATATCCTCTCTGGCAGGGATGTGCTCTTGTGTTAACCAATCGCAACTGAAAAACCTGTGTAAATATCCTCTTAAATATTTATTTAGTGACCGAGCTTCCTTCTTCTCTTTTCTCGAGAAGAAGTGGAGTTAAGCGAGTGGGAAGGATAAATGCCAGAATATTTGTTAACAAAGATGAATCAAGAAAAATAAAATGTAACAAAAGGAATACAACTACATTGTATGGACCGGGAAGAACTGTTGAATCAAAACGCTTTCTCTGTGTCTATTGCGTGTTATTATCCCATGCACAGTAATAATACCATGGACGAAGACAGGAGTGATTGATTCTGCCACAGTAATTGGCTTATAAGAAATTTGAAGGACTTAAATACCACTTAACGTTTGGAAATACTTGGTAAAGAAAATGTTATGGTTAAACAGTCTTGACATGGAAGCAGAGACAACTGGAAACATATCTTACACCACACGAATTAAGTGAGGTAGAAATTGCCCAGACCTTCTATACAATAAAAGTCGTTCAAAGTAAATATTCCGTAAAAATATCCAGTCCCATTAATAACTACAATATATCAAGCGTGAAGAAATATAAATTATCAGAATAAGAGATACTGAAAAACATCGCAACATAGGCCTTCTGTTCATTCATGTCAACCTTCTGCCCAGTCTAACCAATTTGTATAAGGCACGCCCCATGATCGGAATGAGTAGCTTTGCACTTCCTGATCTGGCATTAGAATCCTGAACTTGACAGTCGGCGAGTTGGTAAAATAAAATTGAACTACGATTAATGCAACTTTTTTTTCTTTTAGTGTATGGCTTTTAGTGCCAGGAATGTCCGAGGACAAGTTCGGCTCGCCAGTTTTATAGCTGCTTCGAGACGGACACCCAATGGGTGAGCTACAAATACCGTTGGGGAGGAAAGTTGGAATGTAAGGACGAGGAGTTGGAAGGTAGCGGCTGTGGCCAATAGTTAGGGACCAACCCCGGCGTTTGCCTGGAAGGAAGATGGGAAACCACAGAAGACCATCTTCAAGGTTGCCGGCGGGGAGATTTGAACCTCCTCGCCTCCCGGATGTGAGCGACTGCCAGCAGTCATGCCGTAACGACCACGGCTAACTCACCCGGTAAATGAAACATTGAGACACAGGGACTGAAACATTCTCAGTGCAATACGGTACGCTTGGCCCTGAGTGATATGGCTACAATCTAATGAATTATGAGAATGATCTATTGCAATATTTAACTCAAATTGAAGTACGAATAAAATTAAATATTCGAAGAAGTTGGAGAACGACAGCTGTCTAGCCTGTTTTCTAGAGAGGCAGGATATTTTTACATTCTTGGAGACAATGTAGCCGGATGTAACTTATTAGTGAGGGTGCACACCGGCCCTTCTCTTCCTTGCTCGAGAGACGGACAGGTAATCCACCAGCTAATTGCTCGAGGCTAAGCATGATCCAATTTTAAATCTCCAACTCACGGGTGTGTGAGAGACAAAAACGTTAGCAACGACCATTTTTCATGATATCTCACATAAGGAAGATGCTACAATTATGATAATTGGAGGACAAACTCTATCAATTACGGAAAGAATCATGGTAACACAAAGCACTAAAATATTTCATCTTGAAAGCAGCGCCTGTGCATTAAATGTGTGGTAATTCGTTCCGCGCCTCCCTCATGGTCTGGTACCTTGACGTGGTGGGGAGGCTTGTGTGTTTCAGTGATCCCGAGAGCAATGCCGGCGGGAGCTTCGGCTCCTGGCAGAGCCACCCATGCCGGTAAGGTCGAGGGTGAGAGACCAGACTAAATGACAGACTACACCATGATGGTGGGCAGCAGCGTCATCAGTAGGTTATTTCCAGGCAGAGCTGTAATTCAGTGGTATGGTTGGAAAACTGCGGGGGCTCGTTTTCAGTCCTTAAGGTGGCAGCCCTACCAGAAAACTAGGAAGCTGTGGGCTAATAACTCGCACTCTCCGAAATTGTTTATTAAAGAAACTGAAAAGAATGAAAACCGGACGGATCTCATGTTGACAACTTTTGGCACGAAAAGGAAGACACGAATAGGTTTCTGGAATGTGAGGACTCTGGGTGAGAGTTGTAGGCTGAGGCAGGTGACCAGAGAAATGATCTCGTATAAACTTGATATACTTGGGCTCAGTGAGATAAGATGACCAGATTTTGGTGAGATAAAAACTTATGAAGGACTTACCCTCATATACTCGGGGAGGAGCGAGGAGAATGCGGAACGCAGAGATGGAGTTGGTCTTTTGCTTAATGAACATGCAAAGAAAAGCCTTATAAGTTGGCAACCCATTTCCGAGCGAATATTATCAGCACGATTTAAGACTCGCATTCGCAATGTTACGATTATACAATGCTATGCACCCACGGAACCATCAGAAGAAGAACTTAAGGAAGCATTCTACTCCCTTCTACATGAGACAGTAAAGAAAAGCAGTAAGAAAGATGTGATTATAATAATGGGAGACCTTAATGCTAAGGTAGGAGAGAACAACGAGGGACTAGAACATGTGATGGGTGTACATGGCCTTGGGGATTGGAATGGAAATGGGGAAAAGTTCACAAACTTCTGTGCTAGCCATGACCTTGTTATTGGAGGTACTTTGTTTCCTCATAAGAGGTGTCATAAGATCACGTGGATTTCCCCTGATCATGACACTGAGAACCAAATTGACCACATCGCAGTGAGTAGGAGATTCAGAAGATCGCTCACCGATGTTCGGAATAAGAGAGGAGCTGATGCTAGCAGTGATCACCACCTTATGCTGGCTGAGTTCAAGATGAAGATCATGGTGGCAAAGAAGAGGTTTGAAAAACAGAGCAAGAGATTTGATGTGAGGAAGTTGAAGGAGGAGAAGGTCAGAGAAGAATTTAAATTGGAGCTAAGAAATCGTTTTTAGGTACTCCAATCTGATACAGCAGAAACTGATATTGAATCTTCCTGGAATAATGTAAAGAACATCATCCTTGATACAAGTGAAATAGTCCTGGGAAAGAGCAATCCTTTCAAGAAGGATTGGATGTCAGAACAAACTTGGAAGGCAATAAGTCATAGGAATATGTGAGGTTGAATATGTGTAAGACTCGACATCAGAAAGCAAAAGTGCAAGCAGAATACACGGTCGTTGACAAAGAAGTCAAAAAGAGTGTGAAAAGAGATAAGAGTAATTGGATCGATGAGATGGCGAAGAAGGCAGAAGATACTGCATCAAAAGGTGACAGCAAAGAAATGTACCGCATTACAAAAGTGCTGTCCAAGAAAAGTTTCCGAAAGAACCGACCCATAAAAGACAAACAGGGAAATTCACTCACAACTCAAGAAGAACAAGAACGGTGGAGGGAATACTTCACTGAAATTTTTAATGTTGATCGAGGGTTTAATGAACACCACGAAGAGAGGAATGATGAACCTAATAATTCTGATCCAAATATTCTTTTGCACAGCCCAACTTGTGCTGAAATCAAAAAAGCCTTGCTACAGCTGAAGAATGGAAAAGCCCCCGGTGTCGACAACATTTCGCCAGATGTCCTCAAGATAGACATGGCCACCACAGCTAATATCCTGAAGCCTTTGATGGAAAAAATCTGGTTTGAAGAGAAGCTGCCTGCGGAATGGAAGAAAGGTGTGATTGTTAAAATCCCAAAGAAGGGTGACTTGACGAATTGTAACAACTGGAGAGGTATTACCTTACTATCCGTACCAAGCAAAGTATTTCTCAGGATAATCTTGAATCGCGTGAAGAAGTCTATAGAGTCGAAGTTGAGGAAAGAACAAGCTGGATTTAGGGAACACCGTAGTTGTGTGGACTTAATTAACACTTTACGGATTATTGTGGAGCAGAGTAACGAATGGCAAGCTGCACTGTACATCACATTTATAGATTTTGAGAAGGCCTTTGATTCCATTAATAGGAAGGTCATGTGGGAGACCTTAAAGGAATATGGTATACCAAGTAAAATAGTTAACATCGTACGAGAGATGTAGTCTGGTTATGAATGTCAAGTCCTGCATGAGGGTCAGCTATCCCAGCCATTGGCCATCCAGACTGGAGTACGGCAAGGATGTATACTTTCTCCCACTTTGTTCCTGATTGTTCTTGATAATACCCTTAGGAAGGTGGGGGAGAGGAAGGAAGAGAGGGGTGGTGTATTCTTTGAATACACGGTACGAGAGATATAATGTCTATTGCTCTTTGCATGTTCATTTCTTCCTTCCTCTTTGCCAAACACCAACAGTGATCATCTGTTTTCTCCTTGTTGGGTATATCTCTCATGTCTTCATAAGTATGTTTCAGATATATAACTTCTGTGATCCACCTAGCGCCATCTAGTAGCAAACCTCTGAAGCTACTCAATTCCTCATCGTGCAAGAGGACTTACTTATCCATTTGGCTACCAGATCTCGTTACCATCGTCAGCTATTTTCTCCTTGAGCAAGAGGACTACGTCTACTTCTTTGCTCACCATGCTGCGCTAGTATCATCTATCAACTCCTTGAAGACCAGCTCAGCAAGAGAAGATCAATTTTTTGTTGTAATGTTGTCTATGTTTATATGTTCTCCTTTTGTTTCCTACCCCCACTCTTTCCCCTTCCGTGGTCCCTCCGTGCTCCGCTGAGCTGCTCCCACTTCTCCGTCTGCAGTTGACTCGATCAGTCAAAGCTCCTCTCGAGCTAGCCTCAAACTAAGAGGCACACACTCTCCTACGCCATGTTGGCTAGATAGTCTTCCTAAGGAACTCCGACTTCAACATGAAATCGAGATAAGTACCATTTTTAAAAAGTTTTAACCTCATCTTCATGGTTTTAACTTCCAAGTGATTTTAATTATAATTTATAGGCAGTGTGAAGCTATTTACTTTGGGGCAATAATTACTCTTCGTGGGATTTGCAATGTTGAGCTTTTTCTTGTATAAGCCAACCGTACTAAAAAGAGCTTTTCTTAAGCTTTAAACGAGAAACCCTCTCGCTACGTGGGATATTATCTAATACCCGCTGTCTGTAATTACAAAGTTATTTCCGCCGTTGGATTTTCTCAACCCCATTTTTCTGCTAAGATTGTTCTGGAACTTTCCAGATTCGGTACTCAATCTACGAGTCCTGCCGTCATGTATTTTTCATGTACTGGGGAGAATTCTGTTCAAAACTAAATTACTACAATAGTGAATTTTCGTCCACCGCTGGAACATTTTATGGCGCATTTAATTGTAAATCACAACTTTTTCGAGAAATAGACTTTCACCTAACTAGTGCAATCAGTTATCTCCATAATTGCAATAACTTTTTTTCTCATAAACTTCAGTGTTTCTCTAGTGAACTTTGCATCCATCTTTACAGACTATAGTGATAATCAGTGCTTGCTCCACTTTTCTACCGCGTCGCGATCGTCCGGTTATATTAAATACGGCCATGAACATCGATCCTATATCCCAATGATCTTTCCTCAACCTTCTACTAACAACCATTATTTATAAAATTGTAACTTTCTATAAGGTGTTACTCACAAAGTGCCCTTCCAACTTTGCTAGTTTAACATTAATTAAATTCTGCATAATTTCTTGTGTGATACAAGTTTTAAATTTACATTGTTCCTCCCTTCAAAAGCAGGGAAAACAATTCTCTCAACTCCTGAGTGAGTTATTTTTTGGTCTCGCTAAATGATAACTGCCTCATTTGACTGGCGAGTCTTATTCAAAGTATAAAAGGTCTAGAACCTTCCTTCTGATTAACTTTTCAGGTTCACAGGAAGTGACCTGCTCTCTTTGTATAAATCTCACAAAGTAATTCTGTTTAAATATAAGAAGTTGTAGGAACTTCCTTTTTATTCTTTATGTTTTCCATTTTGTTATCTTCGAAGTTGTTATTCTCGTTAGAATGTTCTTTCAGAGGTTGCATATAGTACACTGCTTGTACTCCTGTAAATGTAAAAACTTTAATTATTCCATTTTGCCTATTTATGAAATCTTACCAAGATTTTAATACACGGTTTAAAAAACCTTAAAAATTGTCAATTGCCTGGAGCAACCGATTAATGTTGTTGGAGGTCTGCGACCTCAAATTGCTAATAAGATTAAAACCTATTTATTTGTTAAAAAGATCAATTAATCCTGAATTGTTAAATAAACTAAATATTTGTTTTTGGATTCATCATTTCTCTGATATAAAGTTTAGGCAGGATCCTGGCTTTCCTAGCTCTTCCTAGGTTTATGCCCTCGTTCATATACAATAAAGCTTTTACTATCTGTCTAGCCAGACCATCACCCTTCCCTATAGTACTTTCATTCGTGCTTGGAAGGAAACACACTAAAGCCTCTCTCTGGCAAACTGCCCAAGCCTTAGCTGCGGCTCCCGTCAGCTTCGACCAAGCTCGTACCTACTTTAGGTATCCGAGCACATATTTGCGGTGGCAACCGCTTCCAAATGGATTAAAAGTCAAACTTATTACTTTTGTGGGACTCTCCTCCTATTCTTCTATCCTTCTTTTCCAATCCCAAATCTACTTCCTTCTCTTAATCATCTTCCCTTGGTGGGTGGGTTATTCCCTAGCCTATAATCTACCCAAAATTTGGTGCCGAAACCCGGGAGAGTCCATTTGCTATGTCCATTGTTTGTAAAGTGTCATTTGACAATACTTTGCATATTTCTAATATCTCCTTTGGATCTTTCAGCTATATCTACGTCATGCAAAGCCTGTGAACGGGAAAGAGGCCGCTCCTGTCTCCTTTGGGGTGTCCTGTTCTTTCTACTCTTTCGCTGTTGCCAATTTGACAGCATCTTCAAGGTTCTCCAGTTTCGTGAGTTGTATTTCAATTTATCTTCATCATGGCTCCTACTGAAAAAGATGAAACTCTCATTGCTAGACGTTCTTCTTATAAAGGGCAACTCACTAGATTCCGAAATTTTATCAACAAGTTAAATCCCGCCGAGTGTGATTTAGATATCTTAACACATCGTCTTAAGCTGTACGAACGGTCTTATGATTATTATGACCAAATTCAAACCGAAATTGAATCCGCTTGCCCAGAACTCCAATCGGATCGGGACGAGGTCGAACCCTTGTACTTTGAAGGAATTGCAAAGGCCCACCAACTGATTCGCAATATCTCAGAACCGGACACTAGGGTCATCAATCCGGCCCAGTTCGCACCCGCTTCAGTTCACAAGAACAAACCGAAACCGTTACTTCCCAAGATAAGCCTACCGCACTTCTCAGGCAAGGAAGGTGAATGGTATTCTTTTTACGAACTTTACTGCTCCCTAATTCATGAAAATATCGAGATCCCAGACATACATAAATTTTACTACCTCCGCTCTTCTTTGGAATCTGAGGCCTTGACCTTGGTGGAGTCACTGCCTTTAAGCGCAGACAACTACCACATCGCCTTTAATCTCCTTAAAGAGAGATATGGCAATTTACGGTTGAGTGTCGCTCGTCATATCCGCTGTCTCTTCAACTTACCGGCCGTCAAACCTAATGACGTCACATCTTTAAGAGACCTCTTAGATTCTATGCAGTTAAATGTCAGAGCGTTATACCAACTAAAACAGCCTGTCCAAACATGGGACACCATACTTATTCACCTAGCTACATCAAGATTCGATTTTTCGACACTGAAGGCCTGGGAGATCGAACTCGCCTGCAACAAGGAACATTCGTTTGAACACCTTATCTCGTTTCTCAACAGTCGATGTCAATTCCTTACAGCACTCGCATTTCAGTGCGAAAAGGTCGAAACGAATCCTCAGTGTCAAATTTTTGAAAAAAAACTTGCTTCTTCAAAGGGACATCAGCCCCCATTTGTCGAAAACAAACAAACCCGTTCTTCTTTCAATCATTCAAGAGAAGATATCAGGCCGCTTAACAAATCGTTAAAATGCACGCTCTGTAAAAAGCCTCACACCTTGTATTTGTGCAAATCCTTTAAAGAATTGTCTGTCGAAGATCGAAGGAAGTTTGTGTTGAATAGCAAACATTGTTTCAATTGCTTATCACCTAAGCATTCTTCTTCGAACTGTACGTCATCAAATCTCTGTTTTCATTGCAAAAAACCGCATCATTCTTTATTGCACGTTCACGATAAATCGAGGTCATCAGCACCTGCCTCTTTAAGCTCCTTGCAGAGCCGCTCCGAACAAACTAATGCTTCTTCCTGCATTTCCAACGCCGACACTTTTCACAGTGCGCAAACCCTGTTGACCACTGTACAATTTGAAATCCAAGATAGATTTGGAAATTGGTTTAGAACCCGTGGTCTTCTCGATTCCGCTTCAACGCACAACTTTGTTTCGCAATCGTTGATTAAAAAACTAGGTCTTTCGTCATCGCCTACTTCTATCAATGTGACCGGCATTGACAATTTGAAAACTCAAGTTTTGCAGTCTTCAAAATTGAAAATCAGAGACGTTTGCCAAAGAAACACCAATCTTAATTTAAACTGTCTCATTCTTACCAGTATTGGTAAAGACACTCCAAGTCACTCTATCAATACCTCCGGATTAAAGATTCCCTCGCACTTAAGGTTAGCCGATCCTCAGTTTAATGCTCAAGGTCCCATTGATGTGCTTTTCAGTGCCAATGTTTTTTGGAATTGTATTCGCAAACAAACACGCAAGTTATCTTCAACCGTGGTCGCTAGAGACACCGATTTTGGTTGGGTTATCACTGGTGAAACCAAACATACCAGTGTTCAAACCAAAACGCAATGTCATTTCGTCACAGCTGACATAAATCCCATTTCTGAAAAAGAGAACGCTCATGTTTCAAATCTCAATATTTTTGAAAACCACTTGTCGAAACGATGTCTTATCGTGAACAACTGCGCTATCTCTGTAAGTTGTTTAAATGGTTTTTCCTTCTTCCCGCACAAGATGGCCATTCAAGTTCGCCTTGCTTTGTGTTATTTCGTCTATCTTCTTATGTCATTTTTTATAGCAGTTAATTGCTTAAACTATTCCTCGAAAACTATCTTCCCCTTGTGTAAAACCATGGCTATCAGTCACCATCACTTTGCTGTACGCTATGTTTCACTTCTTTCGCTATGTAGAAGGATGGCCACGGCCGGCTCCTCCCCCCTTCCTCGCAATTGGAAGTCACTCATGAAACCGATTGAAACTCTGAATTCTATAGCATCTAGAATAACTATTCTTATGCATAACCTTCTTCTCAATGTCCCAGCTTGTCTTCTTTGCTCGGAAGAATTAAGCTTCTTTTTGTTGAAAATTGTCCGATTTCGTGATTCTCTCAATTATGCGAAATTGATTTTCTACTTTATTTCATATAGCTTTAAATTGCTTTTTCACGTCCAAGTTACGATTGACTGCATTCCGTTCAAACTGAATATCTGCTTTAAGTTACAGCTGATTCACCAAATGTTGTGTGTGTACTTCGAACTGCTTGGTTGTCAGACTTGTTTGTATACTAGTCTGAGGAAGGCCAAATTGTTGTTTATTTCCTGTATGATTGCCAAAGTTCAAAGCAAGTTTCTCTTATCTCAACTCTGGCTGATTGCCAAGCATTGTCTGACGAGTTGCTACTTAAAGTACAGAAGCCGTTTGCCTACCTCCCAAAATAAACTTGTTCCGCTTAAGGACTCTGTCAGCTATTTATATGTCTTATCTCGTTGTACTATGTGTGTCAAGGCCGTGCTTATTTACGTCTTCCGCTTACTCATGCTCGTATTACATAACTGCTTTGATCCTCGTTCCAAAACTTCGTTGCGTATTTCTCACGCGCGTAGGTATTGCAATTTGCTTACATATTTTGCGATCTTAATGTTCATTGATGAACAAACTTGTTTTTTCTCGACGTCACATTCGATGTGTTTTTGTATTCATGCTTGTCCTGTCAAGTTTTTTGCTGACTTAAGTATTTTTCTGAGTAACCCCTTTGATACTCATTATAACTTGAGGTCATTGTTTATGGCTACTCGTTTGTTACCTATGGCGTTCTTGCTTTCTACTCGCATAGTTCCTTTGTTTATTTGGTATATTCTTGTCCTGAATAGATGTACTCGTTCCTATACGCTTTGTTTAAACTTGCCAATTCTTCTTTCTCATCGTATCGCAATCTTTACTAGTGCCTTATTTCCCTCAGCTTCTAGTTATTTCGTGATTGAAAGTGTCGTTAATTCTCACCTTTTAACTCCGCTTTCTAATGACCCTGATGACCTCCTTCCACTCACACCTGGTCACTGTCTTACACGCCTTTCTCTCTCTGCCCCTTCTCCCCTTTCCATTTCTTTCAGGGATTCTAATCTACCTATTGTTTGGTGTAAACTTGAAGCCCTCCGTAATTCCTTTTGGAAGAGGTGGAACTTGGAATATTTAACTTCCTTGCAGGGGAGACAGAAGTGGTTTCTTTCCAGTCCCGACATCAAAGTGGGAGACTTGGTCTTAGTTAGGGATGTTTCACCCCCCCCCTAGTCTGGCCTTTTCGAAAAGTGACTAAGTGTTACTCTGGAAGAGATAGGAGAGTCAAGGTATTCAGAGTCTTGACCACTAATGGTCAGATCATAAGACCACTTCTCTTCAATTACTGTATTACTCTTAAATGTGTAACTGCTTTCTTGCTCGCTGTTGGTGTCTGTCCCCCCAGTATGGTGTATTCTTTGAATACACGGTACGAGAGATATAATGTCTATTGCTCTTTGCATGTTCATTTCTTCCTTCCTCTTTGCCAAACACCAACAGTGATCATCTGTTTTCTCCTTGTTGGGTATATCTCTCATGTCTTCATAAGTATGTTTCAGATATATAACTTCTGTGATCCACCTAGCGCCATCTAGTAGCAAACCTCTGAAGCTACTCAATTCCTCATCGTGCAAGAGGACTTACTTATCCATTTGGCTACCAGATCTCGTTACCATCGTCAGCTATTTTCTCCTTGAGCAAGAGGACTACGTCTACTTCTTTGCTCACCATGCTGCGCTAGTATCATCTATCAACTCCTTGAAGACCAGCTCAGCAAGAGAAGATCAATTTTTTGTTGTAATGTTGTCTATGTTTATATGTTCTCCTTTTGTTTCCTACCCCCACTCTTTCCCCTTCCGTGGTCCCTCCGTGCTCCGCTGAGCTGCTCCCACTTCTCCGTCTGCAGTTGACTCGATCAGTCAAAGCTCCTCTCGAGCTAGCCTCAAACTAAGAGGCACACACTCTCCTACGCCATGTTGGCTAGATAGTCTTCCTAAGGAACTCCGACTTCAACATGAAATCGAGATAAGTACCATTTTTAAAAGTTTTAACCTCATCTTCATGGTTTTAACTTCCAAGTGATTTTAATTATAATTTATAGGCAGTGTGAAGCTATTTACTTTGGGGCAATAATTACTCTTCGTGGGATTTGCAATGTTGAGCTTTTTCTTGTATAAGCCAACCGTACTAAAAAGAGCTTTTCTTAAGCTTTAAACGAGAAACCCTCTCGCTACGTGGGATATTATCTAATACCCGCTGTCTGTAATTACAAAGTTATTTCCGCCGTTGGATTTTCTCAACCCCATTTTTCTGCTAAGATTGTTCTGGAACTTTCCAGATTCGGTACTCAATCTACGAGTCCTGCCGTCATGTATTTTTCATGTACTGGGGAGAATTCTGTTCAAAACTAAATTACTACAATAGTGAATTTTCGTCCACCGCTGGAACATTTTATGGCGCATTTAATTGTAAATCACAACTTTTTCGAGAAATAGACTTTCACCTAACTAGTGCAATCAGTTATCTCCATAATTGCAATAACTTTTTTT